>CM002476.1:9193843-9218767 GCA_000325765.3 Leersia perrieri
CGCACGGCAAACGGATGCACGCACGGCAAAATACCGTTTTCCGGTAGTGAGGTATAGGCAGTTAGGCTACTATTACATAAGGAGTAAGGAATATATATAGTTTAACATCGTTTGATAAAAACATATATAGAACAAAAGTTATATGCATAGCCCATATCATAGTCCTCAGCTCTCAACCATCCTTTGAAACTACGCAACGATATGCGCTTTTGTTAGCGAATCATGTCACAGCTCGTTACATTAGCTAATCCCGTCTAGCTAGCTAGCTTAGCTCTGTCATGCAGAGATTTAAATGGAAACATGAAACATGCAAGATATGGTCTTTTTACACAATTTCTTTTTTTTTTCGATAAGATGCATATATACCCCTTGATCAGGTCCAGGACAGCTGGTTGGTTGTGCAGATAGCTATGGCGCTAGCTAGCTTTGTGGTGGAAATTTATGTTCTGATACTAATCTA
This sequence comes from Leersia perrieri, assembly GCA_000325765.3. Taxonomy (NCBI): domain Eukaryota; kingdom Viridiplantae; phylum Streptophyta; class Magnoliopsida; order Poales; family Poaceae; genus Leersia; species Leersia perrieri. Next base: position 9,194,304 of record CM002476.1, read on the forward strand.
CTACTATATATATATAGTTTCTATCCGTGACACTGTTAGTTAATTTCAATTCGTGACACTGTTGGTTACTGTTTAGTGAGAAGTGTTTCCCTGCAATTCATGAGGCCTACGTACGAATTAGAACATACACGTATGCATGACATTAACTATCCTTTTCAGATATAAGATAATATAGACAAACATTAATTAATGTTGGAATACAGTGGAAATGTCCAATTTTGAGATTTTCCTTTGGAAAATAGAATAATTACTGTTGTTTTAGTCTAATTAACAAGTGGTATTAGAACATTTAATACTCCTCGCGTCCAACCTCCGTCCAAATATGAACACTTTTAACCATGCACTGTCTAGACATGTACTTTTCCTTATACCCTACATACCTACATAACAAGAAATACTTATAATTTAGGACATTGGTACTTATTAATGAATCATGTCGTTGTATTATCATAAATCATCTGATTCCAAAGAGGTAAGAGGGCAGGACGAATCCCAACCGTTGATAAAACATATATTTTTGTAATAAAAAATAGTCATTGCAATTAATATGTCACTGAAAAAAACAGAAAAGAATATGATCAACGCTTAAAACTAACCTTCCAAATTTACTTATGCATAACGCATTCTAAGAATTAATTAGGTGCCAGGCAAATTTGGTAGCCTTTCTTCTCTCCCATTTTTGTTTTACACGAGCCTTCCCATTTTAAGTGGAGATATGAATTCAATTCAATTTAAAAATTGTGGTACATCAAAACACATAAAGATGTATTAAAAATATCCGAACATCACAAAATTTCTTCTACAACTTTAAATGAAAAACATACAAACTTTTTTATTTTCTCTCTCTATATATGTGCATATTGATTTATTTATATTTGATTCAAAATTTTTGTTCATGGTTTGATCTCAGATTTTAAGTATGAATTAAGTATTCAAAATTTTTGTTTATGGCACACTATACTTTAAATAGAAAAGATAATGACCTTGGCACATAATGTCATGGCTGCATGAACATTCGTATACATATTAACAAACAGTAGGAGGTAATACCCTCATGCATGGATCAATTGAAATGGACGGTCCATATTAGTTTGGGAGCACCTTAAAATATTCCTATATTATATAAACACTCATTTTTTTTACTCAGTTCATGATTTCTCTTATAGTGCAAATGAATCAAGAGTAATTTTTTTGGATGCATAAAAGTGTGTGCGAGTCAATAAAAAGTTGAGATTCATTCCGTTCAAATTTTTTATTATGTATCAAAAAATGTAGCTTTTTCACAAATCAGTATGCAAGGCTATGACGAGGTATAACACCTCACTAAATAATTAGATGGTTACAGAATATTATATACTCCTATATAAGTACGGATGTAGTTTAATGAAGGTTGAGCCATCTTCAAAGGACTGCTGAGTGAAGGAGCGTGCGGGTTGGTGAAAGGAGGGACTCTATATATGGAACCCAAATTAAAGGGACGAGGATGTATACCTTCTATGTAATAGAATGAAAATCGAACGTGTATCCCTTCTGATATACTCCCTTGGTCCCTCCTTCCTTAAATGTTTGACACCGTTGACTTTTTAACACATATTTGACCGTTCATCTTATTCAAAAACTTTTATGAAATATAAAACTATAGGTAAACATAAAATTATATTTAAAAATAAATCAAATTATAAAAAATAATTAATAATTACGTAAATTTTTTTAATAAAACGAATGGTCAAACATATATAAAAAGTTAATGGCGTCAAACATTTAGTGAATGAGATAGTACATGGCAGGAGGAGAAAAAGCGTCTCTCTATACTCGCACATATGTCACATGGCTACTTTACTTACAAGCATTACAGAAAACAGAGACAGATCCAGAGATCGTTTTGTTCCTGATATAAATACATTTTATCTCTGACCATTTTCGTTTTGTAACTAACCCAGTTCAAGAACTCGTGGAGATCAGTTTTATGAGGGAGACCAATCGATCTCTCTGTAGTATTATAGTATACGTACGGCCGATTGACCGACGCCTCGCATAATTAGTTAGTTAATTAGCTAGATGAGAGTTCTAGTAGGTGTTATTCTATCTTCCATGCCTGGCCGCCATGCAGGCTGAACTTCTTGAGCCTGCCGTAGAGCATGACGGCCATGAGAGTGAGCTTCCCTTCCCTGCTCCATTTCCCTGAGAAGCCAACCCACACGTCTCTGCAGCTGCCGTCGGGCCTCACCTGCCTCGCGCAGCTGTACCCTGTGCTGAACCCCACATTGCCATACGCACTGCATGCTCATACATGAACTTCATGTTAATATACAGAAGTTAATTAGACAATGCATGCATGATTCAGTTTTTATTTATACATATATAGATGCATATATATACCTGATAACCTCGACGACAATGTTGAGGACGCTGTAGTTTATGGGGTCATCGGCGATCTGGCGTCGCTCCGTGATGCAGATGACGACGATGAATATGGCTAGGCACGAGAGCGGTGACATGAGCAGCTTCTGCCATATGCTGCTGCTACTGGGCTCCTGCCCGGATTTGTCTCCCGTTTGCTTGTGTTTTCTTTGGACAGGTATAAAGGTAGTGTAAGGTGGCAGGTACCTGCAGCAGGCATCAGAACATACAAGATAGTTCAGTGCTGCTTCATTCTACCAACATGCTAAAAAAAATTCATGCATATATAGGAATTAATTATATGCATGCAAGACAGCAAGATGCTTAATTTAGAGTTCTATATATGCATGTGTAATTTCAAGTTTTATCATGCATGAGCTTGCAAGGTTTATATATGCATGTGTAATTTCACGTTTTAATCATATGCATGCAAGACAGCAAGATGCTTAATTTAGAGTTCTATCTTTCTCTCTAGATCTTCCCTTCCTGATCACCCATTGTACATATAACCTTCAATCCTTCACCTATGTACGTAGATATAAGTCTTCAATTCTCTTGTCAATTAACCGACACAACTTAGAGGATATTAAACGATATGTAATATAGTAAGATTTTTTTATCACAATATGGGAATAGATCATTTTATTTCGTACGGATTACAGTCGGCAACTATCGTTTGGCTCGATTGACTATCACTATCTAGTAGTAGCAATCAAACTTTCCTATAATTTAGTTGATTTGCATTTGTGGCCACATATAAAAATTCGGTACTAATGTGCTTTTGATGGTGATCTATGACGGCCTAGTTTGGTTAGATTGAACGCGTAAAATGACAACCACTAGCTAGTCCAGTAGTGACAAGGCATCGACGACCATTATGTATCCCTATATTTTTATAGAACTTATTAACTATTGAATCGTAAATAATTAAAAATGAAAGCGCACCGGACATCTATAAGGCCAGTCTTCATTTCATCGGCATTTAATGAGGTGCCAAATCAAGAAAAATAATGATATGATAAAAGAATTAAGAGGAGAGAGACTATATGAGTTTCATCCTCAGGAAATTTAGTTGGCGCTGTTTCCAAGCGTATGAAACTCCATTGAAATACTATTGAGAGTGTGTGGTTTTTTCCCAACTCAATTAGGCCAATGACATGCTTATACTTATACTTTCATTGAGACTGGCTATTTTATTCACTAAACTAAATATTGTAGTATTCTTGATAACTATGTGATGAAACTATGCATGCATTGAGACTGACCGGGCCTAAATTAAATTCATTCCCTACATACTAAAATCAAGTAATGCCCTATATATGACACAATTAACTTTTAGATTGATATATGACCATTCATTTTATACATAGTAGAGAGGGAGTCAACTATCCAACATGTTTTCATGACTCGGGTAATTGATTATGGAGTATTTTATATGTGTGCACAAGGATGTGTGATAGTCAATTAACGAGGAGATATATACTGACATCATCACCACGTAAACCACAACGACGGCCGACGACACGGTGGAGAGGTCAAGGATCATCTCTCCGGAGTGCCTGGAGTTGACCGACATGAAGAGCGCGCCGACGAGCTTCTGGCCGGCGGTGAGCCCCTGCAGCCCGTCGGATCCCCACTCCATGGCGCAGAAGAGCACCGTCTGCACCAACAAAAACACGACCACTGTGGCAGCCATGAACCGCGTCCTCGACCCCGGCAGAAGGTGATCATAGTCGACGCCACCGTCTCCCTTTTGCCGGCGCCGGAGCTCGCCGAGCTCCGGCCTCCTGGTGACCATCTCGAGCGCGGCGATGGCCAGCCTGAGGAAGACGGGGAAGAGTGTGTTGCCGAGGAGGACGTGCGGCATGACGAGGAGGAGGAGGCCCGGGAACGACTTGAACGAGATCATCCCCTCGTTGGTGGGGACGAAGCCGCAGTTGGCGAACGTGGAGACGACGGTGAAGATGGAGAAGGTGTGCGGGCTGATCCTCTTCCCGGCGAGCACCGCCCTCGCGCCGTCCACGACGCCGAGGTACACGAGGATTAGCGTGTACCCGGCCAGATGCACCACCACGTGGTATCCCATCACGATCAACATTAGCAGCCTAGTTGTCGACGTCGATGACGACGTGTGAGTGTTATTACTGTCTTTGTTCTGATCTAAGTACCCTAGCTCAATCTGGTTCTGATCGTCCATGGGAGTGAGCTCTACTATGGTAGAGGTTTGTGGTGGTTTGTTGTTGCTACCATGGTTAGCTGGTAGGGTTGCTATCTTGTTGGATTTTAAGTGGGTGAAGTAGAGGCCAAGGATGCTGGTGAAGACCTCACCACCGAGAAGCATCAGGAGGGTGATGAGAAGGAGTTGGGAGTTGGAGAAGGATTCCATCTCGACGGCGACCATGCTCGACACCGTCGTCGCTGACACCGACGTGAAGATGAGGTCCAAGTCCGTGGGCCTTGGGACCATGCTGGTCTTCATGGGCAGAACTTTCAGCATGAGGAAACCGAAGAGGGAGATGAAGAGAAAGTACAACACTTGGAGCCAAAATGGGTGTGCATGGAAAAGAAAGAGATGGTAGATCCTTTGAAGCTTGTCATAACTTGGAGTTGAAGCATCCAGAGAGTTCATTTCTTCCTATGTGTTTTTGTCAGGGGGCCTATTGACTTTGTTTGTAGGATGGCAAATTGGCAACTGAGGGCTATTTATACACCAACAAGAGAAAGAATGTGTATGTCTGTGTTACACAGAGAGAGAGAGAGAGACTGTCTGTTGTGTGATCCCTGGGTGTGGGGACTATCAGGTGGTCATACTGTCGTGCGATCACTGTGTGTGGGAAGGTATATGGATTTTTTATACTTATCTTGGATTGTGATCAATGCAATCATTCAGAAAGCAATTGCACCACGGCACTCGTGGCATATATATGAGATGTAAGTAGAGAGATCGAGTTGAAACGAATAGAAGTTCATATTTCTGGGCAAACCAATGAAATCTAATGCTAAGTTCTACGTCAACAGTATCAGGTTAGCAGCTACATGAAAACAACTAGAGCCACGCCAACTATCAGTAGTATCTTAGTAGCACTAGTAGCTTGACGAAAACAACTAATAAAGCCACAAACCAGTGCGAACCATCTCGATCGGATCTTATGAACACTGCTGGATACTTTTTTTTTTAGATAATACACTGCTGGATACTATATCAAGAAGCTACTTTTCCTGTATTGAGATGGTATAGTACCAATCTATCTATTTCCTTTGTAAAATGGTACATATGACCAAAGCTAATTTATAAATCTAAATTGTATTGGCATATCATTCTTTTTGTTTCTTAAAAGCCAAATTTTCTCTCGGTGCACAACGACAGGAAAAACAACAGCGTGGGTTGTTTATGACTGAGACTGTTAGAGTTTGTGTCGACTATGTGTATAAAGTTGGTTACAGTTTAGAATTTGGTGTTGTACTAGGTTACAGGATAATAGCGGAGCCGGACTCTATTATAGGCAATCCTTTAAATAGAAAGACACACCTGTTATAACTGCCGGCGGCAGTAGCATATGTAGGCATAGGAAACGGTCATCGGCGGCATAGCTGACCGGAGACTTTGGTGTTAGCTATCTTCACTGATGCAAGCTCGCAGGAGTCATCAGTGGGTAACGACACCCGGATCCCAGTGGCTCAAAGATAGCAGGCGCCTATATCCTAGTGGCACGGAAGAAGCCCGTTATGTGATTATTCTTAGCCTCGCCACCGATTACTAGCCTGTTGATCTCATCTTCTTGGCTCCCCTCGGTGACCACACCAAGGATGCTAATCTTTGATCATGTGCCACTCCCCTCTACTTGTAGCTCAACATTGTGGAGGGGAAAATATGATACTTGTATGGCGATGTGGTTGCCAAAGGAAGAGATGGACAAGGTCACTGGAGGTGATGGAGGAGGGTGACCTAGATAAGTGCTAGCAAAACATGACGGCGATGTCATAGTTCGAATTTTACAAAATTTCAGTGGCATGCAGCATGCTTCACAAATAGTACATAATGACATATTTTTCAATCAGGAAATCATTGTTATATATGGCTTGGATCCAATTAAACCAAATCAGGGGACCAAATTGAAATAGTTAAGAAAAGGATGTTTAAAATGAAAATATATGCTTAAAGGGAGTCCAAAGTAAAACTTTGGTATGATGAGAGGGTCCAAACTGAAATCCACTCAGTAGAATACGAGCTGTGCACAAGGCTGACAACAACATTTTCCTAATGTTTTCCACTACAGGTTGAGTTCCATTTCGAAAACAACATGGCCTGAAGAACCATTAGCTAACACAACAAATGAGATAGTACTACAACTATAGATATCGTGAAACATTTCAAAATATATAACGGATGAATATGACGCATTGCTTTAAGTTAAAGTACTGCACGACAAAACATACTTCGCAACACTTGCCACAAAAATTCAATGCTTTACAATGGCATATATATGAATATGACAATCGTTGCCCCACTAATTAGTAAACCAAATAACGTTAATATGTAGAGGTTCCGTACGGTTTGGACATTTACAACTATAGAGGTCTCCAGTGTTAGGTTTTAAATGTCCTTGCCAAATGTTCTTTCGTTCCATCCTTAATTTAGGTGAACATTGGGCAATATGTATCCCTCTGGGTATGGCTTGTAGGCTAAGCAACCTCTTTTCCCGGTTACTCCCTTCGTCTTAAAATATAACTATCTAAGCAATTCAAATTTGTCTCAAAATATAACTACCTTTACACCCATCTACCCTATCTCCACCCATCACAACCATCTCTCATTTAATTTTCCCACCTACTTTCTACTCTCAACCAATTACAAAGACGCCTCATCCTTAATTTCTCAAAAAAAAGGGTATAAGTGCTTATATTTTGAGACGGAGGTAGTATTTACAAAGACGACTTCAAGCAACCAGATTTTGTTCAACCTTATCGTGCACTTCCACAAGAGACAATTCCTTTTGGCCCCTCCCATTCTCATCCGAGCACAGAAGCCCCTGCATTTATCAGAGCTTGTGCCTTGCTTTTGAGTTGCCGCCATCATATGTATACTCCTGCACTGCCACTGTCGGAGCTAACGTACGTCTAAGCTTACTAGTCTCGGTGCATCTGCCACCAGTGACTGATATGTGCTCCCCTGCATTTATCAGAGCTTGTGCCAAGCTATTACCTTGCTTTTGAGTTGCTGCCATCATATGCATACTCTTGCACTGACACTGTCGGAGCTAACGTTATGTGCTCGAGTTCACGTGCGCCGGTCACCGCTTTGTAACACCCAATCTTGCACCATACCCTAGTGCAGATCGGTTTTTCGGAGACGAGCAATCTGTGACGGAACAACACGGTAGGTCACAGGTTACACTGTCCATGAAGGGTCGCAAAAAGGCCCGTCGTAGGCCTCCAAACGGCAGGACACGTCACTGAGCCGTCAACAAACCATCACCAAATGTCGGTAACGGGCCTAAACCATAGTCCGTCACCGATATAGGGCCATGGTGACGAGCTATGTAATACATACTGTCATAGCTGGTGTAGAACTGGGGTCTCGGTGACAGACCAAAAATAGAGCCCGCCACAAAAGGTAAAACAAATCAGTGCTCATTGGTATTTCACAAACCGTCACTAAAATGTGAATACTATATATAACTCCACATTTCGAAATTTGGTTATCCTAATCTATTAATTTGACTATTCACATTTTTGGCGGGAACTCAAGGAGGGACCGATTTTTTTGCTAAAAATATTAAGAGACTTTTGAGGCTAATGCAGGTATTTCACTTTATTTGTGTGGCGTAATTGTATTGATAAATGTAAACTTGATATATATTATTATTGTACTAATTGCAGATGGATCGAAGTTGGAAGTATGATACTTTCTCCATTCCAAATTACTATAAGGCCTATTTCGTTTCACTAGAACAAGGGTTTGACCCATAATTCCTCAATTAAGATATTATTATTGCGATGAAAAAACATAACCATAACAAACACTTTTGAATATGAATTTAACAACATTAATTTTATATCATAAAAGTAATTTTTAATAGAGAAATTATTGGTCAAACTCTTGTACTGAAAAGTAAAATTATATTTTATAATTTGGGATAGAGGGAGTAATAATTAATTGAGCAAGAAGTACATGGTAGGGCTAGTTGAATTCTTGAATATTAGGAGCACGCCAAGTCTATGAGAAATAGTCAGTTTATGGCTTTATGCACTATCCATACATACACTTGGATTTGAACTCGTGTGGAAGTATAGTGCAATTACAGGATCTTTTACTATGAAGAAGGTTCGGTCATGGCCTCAGGGCTTCCACAGTCAAAGCTACCCATAGATCATGTCTCTACACGACTATCCATAGATCGTGTCTCTAAACGCCACATAGGATGAAGCTACTGTCGGGATACTATTTCTCCATTCTGGGCCACTTAAACTTGCTTTTACGTTTCAGACCCTGTCAGCCTTCACTTTTTGTGTTTCAATTCTCTAATTTGTTCAATTTACATACAATCCCATAATTTTTCACAAAAGCCCTCAAAACTCTGAAATAAATATAAAACATACCCACCATCCCATCCAAATCAGGCCGGTCACCGTCTCCTCCGGCCTTCGCCCACGCATAGCTATCCGGACGACAGCTATCCGGCGTCCGCCATCACATAGCTTCCCATTGGTCATGAGCTCGAGGTGGGGGATGGAGAGCTTCGACGGCGGCAGCCCTCCTCCCCACGACGATGGCTGCGGTGGCGAGGCCGTGCGGCAGCGGCTTCGGCACACGACGAGCTCCATGATGAGACCGGTGGTGGTGAATCAACGAGCCCGTCGACGCTAATCAAGGCATGGAGGAGCTAGTGAGCTACCGGCGATGGAGATCGAAGTGAGGGTGAGCGGCAGCGATAGGCCGCAGTGGAGATCGAAGCAAGGGCGGCAGTGGCCATAGGTTGGAGCTCCTTCACTGGCAATCTTGAGGTGCGGGTCTAGTTGGAGCTCCTCCATCAGTGAGCTGCAGGCACGAGCTCCTCCAGTGACCGAAGCAGCAGCAGGCCATCCATTGCCGCGAGCTTATCCGCCTCCCCTCTCCGCCACCACCCGTGATCTGCCGTTGTTGTCCTCCTCGACTAGCTGATGGGCGGGAGGACGACAGGCCGGTGGCGCAGCTCGAGCTGCTTCGACAGCAGCGACGCAGCTCGCCATCTCCGCCCACTGCCTCCTCGCTGATGCCCGGTGGTGCCGCCTTCTGGCAGAACCGCTTCTTTCGACTTCTCTCTCACGTTTTTCCCCTCTCTCTCCCCACCTTTTTCTCTCTCTGTTCTGACAACTGACAAGGGCCTTCTGGGGGATACAAGTGCCTCTGCATAATGTGGTGAGTAGTAGACGTGGCATGTGTTTTGTCGATGTGGTGGTCTAGAGACACGATCCATGTCACATGACTGTGAAGGCCCTCATGGGCTCATGGCCGGAGGTTTGGTTTCCTTGGTTGATGAGGGGATCCGGGTCTGACAGGTGGAGACATGTGTGCGTTGACCGAGGCAATTTATTGACAAAATTAGGTTTTATAAGACAACTTTTCTTAAGATGTAGATATTTTTGTATGAAACAATCTCCAAAACATGTTCGTGTGGTACACATACGCTAAAATATAGGGTTTTCTAAAAGAAATTACCTAGTTTTTGTATTCATGATTAAAATATGCAGTCACAGTATCCTCCAAAAGACCAAAAAAATAAATAATAAATATTTAATAACAACAAATTATGGAACACAAAGTAAGCATGGAAAAATGAAATTTAGTTGAATCTTCCCATTTGAGCAAAGTTTGATACGGTCTTTTCAAAATCACTCTATTTCTATCAAATACTAGACAGTTACGACTTTTCAGGTAAAGTTGTACTCTAAATATCTTACTAAAAATTAGTGAATATTCTTTTAATGGAATACTTCCTTCATCTCACAATACAACTAGTTATGTCATTTAATAAGAAAACTAAAGGTTACATGTAAGGAAAGGTACGATTGTGATTGTTTTAAAATGAACAAAAAAATATGTGAAGAAATTAAAAAAGAGAAGGTTATCATTAGTTGAGATGAGATATGTGAGGAAGTTGTTGTTTTTTAAGATAAATTTGATTGAAGTGGCTTATATTATAAGACAAAGGAACATATTCTAAATAATACTCTTGAACTTACACTGTACAATGACTGACAGTGTGCCAAGGAACAGATATGGACAAATGGTGCTTTCTCCTTTCCAAAATTTCAAGCCTATTACGTTTTGAAGTTTTCTAAAAAATCTTAAGCTTATTTTTGTTTTCCAATGCTTAATATACTAAATCAGCTGCGGTGTACGTGTAGAAATTAAATGTGCAAACTATTATTTGCATGCACACAAGTATGCATTCTAACCATTAGCTTGCAACTATAGGCTTTGGCTAAATCGATCCGAATAATTAAATCGTTTTGGTTAAATCTGTGTATTAATTTTTTTTGTCTTAGTGATAAAAGTAATAGATTTGAGATTTTTGGATGGAGGGAGTACTTATTTATCTTACTGTATGAGAATTTTCAAGGAATATATATCTTGCGAGCAAATGGACCGTGTACGTCCTGTCCTGGCTTTGATGCCGAGTCCAATATTAGTTGTCTGAAGAAGAATCTAAGTATCCAAAATGTAAGTACTCCATATGCTTTCTGAAAAGAAAAGCAGCGATGACTGCACTAACATTCAGGATATAGATTAACTGGCCCTTCCGTTACCCATGACGGGTTATATGGTAGTACCTTTCAATAAGGGTCGCAGATGGAAGATTAGCACCCGTGAAAATGATTATGACATCCCTCTAATTTGGACAAAAAAGAAATATTCAACTATAATGATTTTTTACGTACTACGTAGTAGTGCATATAATAAGGAAACAGGAGATACGTGTATGGAGAATGATCCTGAGATAAAAAGACGGCTAAAACATAATTTAATGTCCCCCTCGTTTACCGAACTCACGCAACGGCGAAGTACAAGGGCCCCACGGCCTGCACGCTAATAACCTCATTGTTAATTATGGTGAGACTAAAACTAATCAGAAGCCGGAGCAATCGGTGGTCATATTTAAGTGGCACGATAAGGTTCCTCCTTTTAGATCAATCATGCTCACTTCACTTATTATTATTAGAGCAAGTTTAACGGTGGATGGTAAGTTGACTATAAACTTACGTGGAGGAGAGAGACAATAATGAAAAATGAAAGAGGTTGGCAACGTGCAAGAGCTAACTTTACACATGTTTCAAGACAAATATATATGAGAGAAAGAGATAGAATGAGAAAACTATAGTCAATCTTATAACTTACCTATTATACATATTGGCTATAAGTAGACTTATAGCTTATAGGTTAGCTGTGTATGCGTTGCATGTGTGTTTTGATACTGTAGTCAAAGAGAGCGACCTTAATTCTCATGCTTTTACAAGTTCTAGACTTTGCCACATCTCCCAATCCTCATCACTACCATTCATATGTACATCTTATAAAAATCAACAGATTATCTCTCCTCTGTGGAATGTTGTGGTAGGGCAAAACAGGCAACTGGTCCGTGTCTCCATCAGGGCGTTCCCTAACATGCAATTTTGGCCACAATCTAGCAAAAAGCGACGAAACCGAAAGGAATTTCTGCCGGGATTGATAAGCAGAGTAGCTACATTGTGATTTGTGAGCACCGGTTGTTGGAGCCCTGGGGGTCACGCTTTCAAGACCACATCGATCTAGCCAGTGGATTGAGTGATTCACGCACTCCGGTCTTGTCAAACCACTCTGGATTATTGTTTAGGGTTTTATTGTTTGTCAACCAGTAGACGATAATCTAAATTATAGGTGATAAAACAGCAAGGATGTCGAGGCAACGATTGTATAATGCAAGTAATTAGTGTCAGTGCTCAATTTGTTTGGTAGTAATCCGTTAGCACTAGGCACAAAATTCATCTGAAACCCATCCTGCCAGCTAGAGCCTAGAGTACACTCTGCAGCGCACTTCAGCATCTTCTAAAGCATTGATCACAAGGACACAGAATAAAATAGGAAAAAATTGTGTTGAGCAATACTAACTTCTATCAAGAGGCAATTGTAAATAAATAGGTAAAAGTACATTGTGATGATTCGGCTAAAGGCAAACAATAGAACAACTGTTACTTGGGGCTTCACTTTATTGCCAAAACAAAACTTTACCATTTGTTGCAAGATCAAAATATGAAAAGAAATTTCTAGAATTTTGCCAAATTTCATGGACATCTACCAATATTTGGTAACAAACCAAATACATCTAGTTTTACGGGTTCACCAAACAATAGGATGATTTAAAGTGACACTAATCTAAATCTAAATAGACCCCCTGTAAACTTGTCCATTAGTGGGTACATTGTTGCTCGCAACTCAGAATTACTGCGTATCAGCACGAATAAAGTGGATTGTCAAATAAAAAATTGAGAACGTTCCAGCTTCTACCCTAATTCTTCTGTTCCTAAAACGGAGCTCAAGCTTTCTTCAAAGAGAAAGATGGTTAACAACAAAGTTGATTCACAACTGCACAAATGTAGGCCATAAAACGACGGGAGGTGTATCCAAATTAGCTTTAATTTATCACAGCAATCCTGCAGGGAAGAACAGCAGATAGTTCAGTTCTGTAGAAGCAAACAGCAGGCACTTCGAAGGCTCGTATGTGAGGCCCAAGCATAAAAGAACGTGCCAAACATAATTATCGAACTATAACGGTTAATGACTTTATACAGCGTAGTATCAGAGGAAGGTATTCAGTATTCACCATGCTCCTAAAACAAGGAAAGCATGCAACGCATCATCAGCTAAAGATGGCATACACAGATACAAGCTTCTCCACTGTCAGTGTACAAAGAGTGACCCAATAGCTTTCAATCATCTTTCTGATGTATAGGACTATTATTACCATTCAGTGCCGCATGATATACACGCTTCTCTGCCAAACCGAGATTAGAAAGAATTAAATTACCCTGCAGAAACAAAAGGTTATTATATGATAGCTAGCATAAAAACAGTACTTCAAACTCCCATCTCAGATCTTAGGAAGAAGGATGAATAAGTACCTCTGTGGCAATCAGTTTTCTGACATTGTTAGCATAGAGCTTCGGATCTTCCTTTTCTTGCTTTGATGGGTAGTATACAGGCAAACGAATAACTTCTATGTAATTTACAAATTGACAGAGGAGCAAAAACACATGGCGTGCCTGCAAATACCATTTTTTCATAATTCAGTTATACTATTCCTAGTTCAGAATCCATAAATGGGAAAGGATCCAGTAAGAATGACACCCTATACACAATTAATTTCACCCAGAAACCATCAATAATTTGTTAGATGTTGCACAGAAACATGAAAAACTGCTCTAACCAAATTTGTATTGTGAACTGTATGAACACAACATTCTGCTAGTATCAATGTCCATAGTGCACATGTCTGTTGGAATTTATCAAACTAAATAAAATATGACTATTACAACTTTACAAGAAGAATGCACCAATCTAGTGATCTTCGACAGCTTGTACTTCATTACTATTCAACAGCTTGTACTTTATTACTATCAGAGATTCAATATTTATATAAACTCGATAGAAATTGGCAACAATATCTTGAAAAAAAAATATCTGTGGCAAATGTAAATCCTAGGTTCAGGCCATAGAAATCCTAAATAAAAAATATACAAATATCAATCTTGGACTAGCACGAATTTTGCATGCAGGGTTCCAAACAAATTGGTGACGGATTCCTGTGTCTACTTTGGGCCCAGATCAGGCCCATACTGCAGTACACCAGGGGCGGGCAAAGTGCACAACTGCACCTGGCCACCAAAAAGTTAGAGGCTCTTAACTTTGGTTTAATCTTTAATTGCAGCAATCTAAACATTTCAGGAAAATTACTGCACTATAATTAAGTTTCTTGTCCTAAAAAACAAACTTCAAGATGAAAAGTTATAATCTAACTATTTTATTACCTTCTTACTGATAATTTTCCCTGCTTTCTTGACAAGTTTTTATTAAAATTTGTATGACATACTTATTGTTCTTTCTTATGTTTGTCTATTTGAGCATTCTTGCTCTGACTTGTCGATCCATCCAGATCAGGATAGGTTAATCTTCTTATGAAAAGGATAATGCCAAAAAAGGAACTAATGAGGGACAGTCAACAACAAATTATAAATTATTGTTTTATTTTTGATAATTGGCCTTTCTAAAATACGTCTGATGATTATTTAGCACAGGACTCTCAAATTCTTAGGTACAGCCCTGGCTCCTATGCTGTCATTTTCAAACAAACACGAATGTACAGTCGATGCTTACCCCATCCATGGAGTCCCAGGCTGGACTAAACATCGTGTAAGGATATCTCAAAATGACGGGCTGAACTGGAACTCTTGCAAGAAAGGCTCCTGTCTTAAATGGAAGAAGGTAATCCCCATTCGTAGTAGTACCCTCTGCAAGGTTAAAAACCAAGAATATCAGCAAAGGAATTACGAAATATGTAAATGAAAGTGAGAAAAGATAAGATGACATAAGAAGACACAATATCCCCGCTGCATAAAATTTAGATAACCCAGCTTCAGGCAGGAGCACAAAAGCAAGGTTCAAGACTGTAATACAATATGTTTGTGCAGAGGCAGTGGGAAATGGAGCAGAACTTGTAGCTCAAAATAGTTCATTTTTCTCTTAGCCCAGCATATTGCTTTTTATTATCACATTGAACGGACACACCTGCGCTGCATACGTGCTGCCTTAACACATGCTCAAGATAAGGAGTCCAAGGATAAATTTGTGAAGCTATCAAAATTTCATTTCTACTAAAAGCAGTTGGGTGTGTATTAATGCGAGCATCAGGGTTTTAAAAACCTAGTGAGTTAAGGCATGTATTTACAACTAAACCATCATACAACAGGTGCTCCCTCCTAGCCCAGCATATTGTGATCAATTCAAATAACCATTTTAATCGCAAAAGGATTATTTTTGTGATATTATATGGGTAATGATTCAGTGGGTGCAAGGCAGTGCTTTACAATAAACAACTTCTTTTGCAATGATAAAAAACTAAAAAGAATAATAATTGATGCAAAACTAAGCTTCCACCAGCCATCACAAAGTTGAAAAGAAACTGAAAAGAATATGATTGTACACAAACCAGGAAATAGCAACATCATAGGGCAATTCTTATCTTGGCAAACCTCTTGAACCCTTTCAGTTACAGCACCTACATATGACATAGACAATTAGAGAAATAGCAAAGAAAAACCATATATAACATTTTAGTTTGCAAGTTATGATGATGAGAAGCCTCAACACAGCAAAGATAGGCATGCATTTGACAGAACATTAAAAGCATGCATATGTACCAGATTAAGTTGTTGATCAGATACTGTGATGAAAGTTTGCAGTATTTGAACTAGTAGTAAGAAATGATTATTCAGAAAATAATAAAATTCAACAAAAACTGAAAACAAATTATTTGGCAAGTAAATTTTAAGAATGTGATCAGTATAATGACTTCATGTACTGCTGAATTATGTACCTGAAACACCTTTAGAATCTGAAGCTTTGGATTCTCGTTGAACAAAAATGCATCCAAGACATTTGCTGCATTATAAAGAAAAAATATATACCTTCAATATATTATATTGCAAGACAAACATTAAGGAAAAAGGTTGAGTACATATTTCATATATGTGGAAAAGGTTATTCAACACTCTTAACATATTTATAAATATGAAACAGAAAATTAAATATAACACTAGTTGATATGAATGCAGTATGCCTAGAAAACATCAATGAGCAAGGGCAAGTACCTTATGAGACCAACTAGGGGCAACCTGGACACCGACTCCTACAATAAGAGTGTAAAATTAAAAATGACCAGGGAAGAAAATTATTGTATGGACAACAGTAAAATAGAAGTGAACTTTGGTACCTTTGCAACAAAGCTTGGAAAAGAAACTGACATGTGATAAAGAATATCTAAGTAGGACACATGATTAGACACAATTGCCCCTGGTATTTCCAGTTCTTCAGATTGATCTTGATGTGTATCCTGAACACAGAAACAAACCATTGAAGAGATGCTTCAAGGCTTGAAGATTGCCTGTTATTTTAACACTTTAAAAGAACAATAGAACTAAGCTTTTTGAATTGTGTACCTTGACAAATCAAAAGCAACATGAAGCTACATTGTAGCTTAATGTTAATGTAACGTTCCATACTGAAAACTTATCGTCTACTTTTATAGTTTTATATTGCTCTCTTGCCAATAAAGCTCTGTTCCATAGTTTTGTAGCAGCTTAGGAAGCAAGTAAAAAAAATTCATTTTAAATATACATCTGTACCATTGACCAATCTACACATGAACATTCCACAAAGCCAATCATCTTTTTCCATATCTAAGTTACGAATTTCCACTTTGCGTCTTTAAGACAATTATGGCACTTCACCGCTTGGTCTCAAATGGTTCAGAAATTATGGTTAAGCATTTGAGCAATATAAACTATAAAAATATAAGTCCTACAAGGTCTCATGTATTACTCTAATATTAAGCAACATGCATTCCACTAATGAACCAAATAAAATGGAATTGATAATAAAATTTTCATCTTCTTTTACAATTCACATGTAGTGATAGCAACTATTAGTGCACACTACATGTTCTGACAAAAAATAATAGCAACTCATTCCAAAAATAAGCCACAAACTTATCATGGACCCCATGGTTGATTTGGTGCAAAGCTCTGAGTTCTGACACCCGGCTTCAGAGATGCTGAGTGGGCAACTTCATAACGCAGCAGTCATCCAATGCAATAGGGTAAACATTCTATTTCTTTGATTCAGTGAACCTACTACAAATCTACAACCAACAGCAGCACAAAACAGCTGTGCTTCCCAGACCAGACCACCACATCCACATCGGCATCACAAAATCAGTGGTTTTCATAACCAAACATCGCACCGTATACATGTGACATAACCACAGTCAAAAGTACTACATATACGAAGAAAATCAACCACACAAATCACACGCCGAGAAAGCGGAAGATCGCAGTACCAGTACTGACCTCAGCATCAGCATTGGGAGAGCTCCGGTCGGTCACGCGGATCCGGTAGAACCCGAAGACGAAGAGCATCGCCCGCGCCAGCGCGCGGCCGGACCGCACCACGGCCACCCTCCTCCACCCCTCCAGCCGCGGCCGCCGCCCCTCCGCCACCCCGTCCACGACGAACAGCGTGCACGCGAGGCACACGAGGTAGTATGCGACGAGCAGGAGCATCCCGGCCACGAACCGGACCGGGACGAGGAGGACCGCCCTGAGGACCAGCTCCGCCCGCCGCGGGAACCGGAGCTCCCCGCGGCCCATCGACCCGTACGCGTCCCGCCGCGCGTAGGGCGCGTACGCGGCGTCGAGCTCCTCCAGCTCCGCGGCGGTGAGCAACGGCCGCACGGCCTCCGCTTCGACGGCGCCGGCGCCGCCGGCGATCGACGGCGCGGTGTCGTCGAGAGCCATTGGGGATTGCGGCGAAGCAAGCGGTCAAGCTCGGGTAGGTTGGCTGTTGGCTTTGGTTTTGTCGGTGGTGGGGACGTTTGTGCATTCGATAGAGGTGGGTGTCAGGTCGGGTTCGGGCTGTTGTCTAGATTACGATATGGATCATGTCGTTCGTTTTTATTTTGGCGGATTAGATTAACTTAATTAAAGTCGTTTTACCACTGGGATAAGATTATTGTTACGTGCAAGAATCCGGGACTACTTATTAAAAGAGTGTCCACTACGAAAAGAAATCGTAGCTGGTATTCCCTACGCTACGCGCAATCGCGCGTCAGGTGAGTTTTGAGGTTGGCTGTTAACCAATGGATCGGAATCACGTTTAATTTTTCATGTGCTCTAAAATTATAGGGAGAATATTCACTAGAGAGGTGTAGATTACTTCAACATTAGCTCAACAATGGGTAACGCAAACACACCGTTTATAAAGAGAAGCAATGTCCGCCCAATACAACCATACAAGTTTACTTTGTAATATGATTCATCGACAATCTTGTTGCTCATACAAGAACAGAGAAATAGATCTAAGATATGGTTTTGATGGGCTGAATTTTTTTTCTGGCTATGAGGAATTTGGGTGTAATTATACAACTCAAAATAAACGGGGACTCAAAATAAGCTATGGTTTTAATCTATCGCTACATTATTCGCATGATTTAAATCGAATTTTTTACAAGGCCTTTGATTCAAAGGATTTTTACTAAGAGTCCATTACCAAAAGTTCTTCCCAATAATCATATTGGGTATCTATTCCCTTCCTTTTCCTACTAGGATCGGGCTCAAAAATTCGAGATAGATCTAATTAGACTTTTTTAATTTTTTCTGAATTTTTGAGTATTTCCACTATGGAATATAAAGCGAACTAGTATTTAACATCTAGAAAACTGCCAAATAAAATGCCTTTTTTTAGTTAAGCCCTCTTTTCTCCATCTCACTGCTTCTACTGCTTATTTGGTTCTCAGACTACCAATAGGTGGAAGAGGGTGCGTTATCGATGTGAAATGGATCCAAAGGGATCCCCTCGACATAATGGTTCGCCATTTCTCAAGAACAATAGCTAAGGGCCCCGATACTACCACTTGGATCTGGAACCTACATGCTGATGCTCACAATTTCGATAGTCATACCGGTGATTTGAAGGAGATCTCTCGAAAAGTTTTTAGTGCTCATTTCGGTCAACTTTCCATTATCTTTCTTTGGTTGAGTGGCATGTACTTCCATGGTGCCCGTTTTTCCAATTATGCAGGATGGCTTATTACATGAACATTTTGGAGAAAAGTTAGCATGAGCTTAAACCTCTTGAAAAAAAAACCCTTTGAGTTTGTCCCTCACCTTAAATTCCTGTGTTTTTTCTACGGTCCAAACAAACGGTCGTTCCTGTATTTTTCTGTGTTTTACAATCCTCTGTTTTGCACTTACATTCTTGTGAAAATCCTATGTTTTTTCTATTTTTCTATTTTTGCAATCCTGTGAATTAAAGGGTGGCCTTACTCAACCTACCATGGTGCACCACAACACATCCACGTAACCACACATCAGTTAGTACGCTAGTAGCATGCATCTTGGCCTTGATCCGATGGAGTAAAATTTGGCTGAAATCCAATGAAAATATGTGATCACATTTATAGAAAAACCGAATAAACGGTTAGGGTGTGTTTGGTTTAGAGATGAGTTGAAATAGATTAGACCCATTCTGTTTTTTAGGATGAAGTGGCTCTAGTTATATGTTTGGTTTGAGGGGTGGGATGAATCCAATTTTTTGTTTGGTAGAAGGATTGAAAAGGGATAGGTTTAGACGCCGTTGTCTCACCGTTACCGCAAAAAGTAATCATCTTCCTCCTAACCCTCATCTCCATCACCTTCCTCCTCGTGTTCGTCGGCCTCCTCTACTCCTCCTCCGCCGTCGTGCCAACCTGGATGGAGGATGTTGGGTCGCGCGTGGACCAGCTTGAGCTTGAGCAGCAGTGCGCCTGGGACTGAAGGAGGTCAAGCGGCGTGTGGACGAGGTCGGGCGGTGGCACGGGGAAGGAGGTTGTGTGATGGGGCTGCCAGGGTGGAGGAGGTCAGGCGTCCCACTCCGGCGGCGGACGGCCCCCGAGCGGCGGCGGCCGGCAGCCCAGTAGCGGATCCGAGCCCAAGACTGGCAGTGATGGTCGAAGGATGGGCGCGGAGGGGACGGCTGAAGGGAGAAGCTCCGTGGTGGCGTCGACAAACGCGTGGAAGGAGATGCGGCAGCAGCGCTAGCGCCCATGGAAGAGTGCGTACGTTCGGGTGCGGCTAACGCCATTCGCTCCGTTGGAGTGGTACGAGCTCGTCCGCCACATTTTACCGGTGGCTTGAACCTGGATCTAGAGAGAATATTCTACTAAAACCAACACAACCCATCCATCACAAAACCAAACACCCTCAATAATAGATCCATTTCATTTCAACCCCCTCCATCCCACCATCCAAGCACACCTAAGATGTTGGCTAAGAACGGTAATATATCGAACAACACCATCATCAAGGATGGTGCTCGATTGGATTAGAAAGAGAGTAAAAGTGGACAAGAAAACGATAAACAGTGGTAGAAAGAATGTGGGCCGTCAATTGGGCATCCAATACTGATAGTTGACTGGACTTTAAGATACCTTTTGTCAACGAACAATCGAGTAGTCAACCTCAAAGCATAATTTTGTTACCGGAAGCAATTGCGATGGCATTTCCATGTTCAAATACTAAAATCGTACATCTTTCAGCAAAAAACGTGTAAATGATTTAAAACAAATATCAGCTCGAAATCCCTCACCTTATTCAGCATTATAAGTTTATAACCAGATACGATCCAACTATTTGTTGTGCTAGACAAAGCACACGCGTACGACATTTATCTCTGTTGCTGAACCGCTGCTGCATACGTCTCCTACTCTGGCCTCACCTTGCCGATCCTGAGGAAGACCGGGTACCTCACCGTCCTGACCACCTCCCTGTCCCCACCCCACGCGTCGACGAACTCCCCCACCGTCGCCTCGTCGAGCAGCTCGACGCCCTTCTCCTTGGCCGTCTGGTAAGCCGACCACGACGTGATGTACGTGAGGTACGCGTCCAAATCCATCGCCCGCTTCGTCGAGAACTCAAACGGGCCCGTGTGCGTCTCCCCGTCGACCGGATCGAACGGGAACTCCACTCCACTGTACCGGTCGTCCACCATACGCCGGTTCGGCGCCCAGTACGGCTGCGACCGGTTGTAGAGGCGCCAGAACGCGTCGTCGACGGTGGCGTCGACGCACGGCTCGGTGTAGCACCAGGCGGCGAGCACGCCTTGCTGCGGTCGGAGGAGGGAGCGGACCTGGGAGTAGAAGCGCGGGAGGTCGAGCCAGTGGAAGGCTTGCGCCACGGTGACGAGGTCGGCGGAGCCCGGCGGCGCGACGGCGGCGTGGATGCCGGCGAGCGGGAGGTCCGGCGGCGTGTGGACGTAGCGGACGTTGGGGAGGCGCGGCGCGTAGGACAGCTGCTGCTCGCTCGTGTCCGTGCCCACCACTTCCTTGTACAGCTTCGCCAGCTGCGCGCACGCACGCACAACACAAACACAGACACGATCACACGAAGATCGAATTAGTCAAAATTGCAGTTTAGTCAACTGAGGTTAAAGGGGGAGGGAGGCTCACTGGCGGGATGGCCTGGCCGTTGCCGGTGCCGACGTCCCAAGCGAGGTCGTGGCGGGCAGTCTTGGAGGAGATGAACTCGAAGAGCTCCGGCGGGTAGGCCGGCCGCGTCGCCGCGTACTGCTTCGCCTGCTTCAGGAACAGGTTCGCCATCTCCTTCGATCCTCTTTGTGTGGCTGTCACCGAGTCTGCGTGTACTGTTTCCTCTCTTCTCTTCCGCTCGATCTCCCAATTGGTCGCGTTTGATCACCGGTCGTCGTGTTGCAGTGAACTGAGGAATGCACTCGAATATTTATAGGCTATATTATATCTGATGTCTGCTGTTTCTTGGAAAATTCCTGTGAACTCTTCTTGTCATCGTCGCCTGCCGGAGCTGTCATCGTCGTTCTGGTGATGGTAATTTCGCCGCTGGTGAAGATTGACGAGACAAAAAACCATATGCTTCCTTCCCAAGCCATCCGAGCCACAAACATATTATTGGCACAGACAAAACGTGCTGGTGAAAGAAACGAGTCATGCTGATGAGCTTGGCCAAGTTATCGGAGGCCAAGTTCGGTTGCAGCCGCAGGAAGTACTCATCAATTTTGGCTCTCTTTAATCGAAAGCACCACCAGGTGCCATTGACAGCAGTAGAGACTAAGTGACGACTTGCTCAGCTGCTCCATTAGAGTATGTCAATACTATAGCTAGTTGTCTGTTTCAAAAATTACCATGTTATTTATACCCAATCTAACAGTCCACTTATACAATAATTTACTCTTCTATTATTAAAGTCTGGCCCACATCACTCTCATACGTAATTTATTAGAGTCTGTGTTGCACTTCTTAAAAATATAAGCACATAATGATTTTATCAATTCAATAAATAAATCATGATAACACATAAATAAATAAGCATAATTATAGCATCTAAAATTAATCTAAACATCTATAAGAAAGAGCCACACATGAATAGATTAAACATATTATACAATACACTAGATTAAACATGACAATCACGTCCCGAGTGTTCTGTCGAGTAGGATTTGCAGCAGCAGATGGATCAGCACGTATCACACGTTCAACCCACGGTGAAAGGTGTGAAAGAATCGCAACTGATCGACGAGGAAGACAAGCCGTGGTGGACGAACAACAAGCAATCACATGGAGCATTTCGTAAAAACCTTACTATTCATCTCCCGGTGCACGATTTCATAAGGACGATGGTTTTGGAGACCCACTTCTTGATCGGTATTGGTATTTCTTACGATCACAGATAAATCCGCAAGCGCATGGAATCCTGCTGTAGCACTTCACCTTCAGGTGATCCCAAAATGATATCAAACTCAGGGAACATGTGTAATCTACCTAAGACTAAGACTATCTAAAAATAACAACCACTGGTAGGATAGGCTAGACTAGAGAGGACTTTTTATATGTTTTATTTACCCAAGCTAAGTTAATGGTAATTTTCTATCTGTTGCTTCGGGCACCGACACCTGCTGGTTTGCCAGCGTGGTTCCGGCTATAGCTCTATGATGTACCCGAACATGGAGGATTACTAGGACGGAATTCATGGCTGTCACCACTTGCCGTCTACCTCTGACAAATCTGTGGGATACACAACAAATAAAGATAATCTCTAACCTAGACACCATGTCTAAGTTATTAATTACTATTCTAGTACTTCCGGAGGAACTTCTTTCTTTATTCAGAGTCCTAGTAATAGAACACTTAGTACGAATACTAAACAATGAATCTCCAAAGATGGAAATATATCTTACTTAGACTAAATAATTAAATAATATAAGAAAAGATCTTGAATGCTTACTTTATAGAAGAAGTCTTCTCTGAACCTAGAGCAGAGTGTACCGACAGCTCCGGTACTCCTCCAGAACTATTCTTAGAGAGCTGCATCCACCGAGGTAGAAGTCGGGGGGAGCGCCAAACTTCCGGACACTTCTCCAGAGCTTCCCCTCACTCTCTACCTATTCTGAGCTACATGAGAGCCTCTTGTAATTCAGATCAAGTGTGTTGTGGTGTGTGTGAAGTGAGGAATGAGTAGGGCTATTTATAGCTAAGAGGTGTACTGGGGCGGTTGTAGTAACCTGAGTTTTACCGCCGTAAAATTATTTTTATTAAAAACATATTTTCAAAAATTTGGTTCTTTGATTGTGTAATTAGTCTTAAGTGCCATTTACATCTCACCTCCTTTGTTTTCCCCTATGCCAAAAATCCCAACTCGAAAATCCCTTTCCAAAACCCTACCCTTTTTCCTCGTGATCGTCCCTTAACAAAAATCTTGTTCCCCATTCTTCCAAAAAAAATTCCTTGTCTCCGTAAAAGACCAAAGTATTTCCGGGAGTACATCACCCTCTTCTGAGCCCTACTGAGTCCCCACAAATTCTCTAAATTCACAAGTACCCAATCTAGGTTAAGTTTGCTCTCTCCTTCTACCTCTAGATCCTACCAAAACTCTAACAGGAAATTGTTAGAGCATTTCTTTGAATCTGGGCCGTCTCCTTTTCTTTTTTTCTCTTCTCGGCCCATCGCCTCCTCTCTCCTTTCCACGGTCTTTGGCCTGCTCCTTTTCCCTCACTCTCACCGGCCTCGGCCTGCTCCCCGAAGCCATGGGCCGTCCTGTCTTCCCCCTCCTGCAGCCTCCTCTCGGCCCACGGCCCGCTTGCGGATGCCGCCAGCGCGCGACAGTCGCCCGCTCTCGCGCGCGCTCGCTTGCGTCCTAATGCCGCCGCTGGCAGCTGGGTCCCATAGGAAAATGAATCGAGCAACCACCCGCCCACCACCACGCCGCAC
>CM002476.1:9231433-9281255 GCA_000325765.3 Leersia perrieri
AAGAAGATAAGGTACGGGAGGGAATCAGGAGAGTGAAGCCTGTGGGGCCCACACGCAGCAGGTAATCTTCTTTTGACCCCCACGCGGCAACGTTTCCTTCCACACGTTGCTCATTTTTTTTATTCCAACGCTGCTCGGCGTCATCCTTTCTGGGACAACCGATGAGGAGGAGAACGACATCTAAAATGGGACGGAGGAAGTAGATCATAGGATCAAACTAGGGAGGCCAGCTGGCGATCAGGATTGACGACGGTACAGCTTAACACGGCAAACCATTCCAGATGTACGTCCACTTTCTTCTCAACAGACTGCGGTATTTGATAATATATGTGTATATAAGCCCTTCACCAAGATCTGATGACAGACGCAATCATACATACATGAATTACTAGGAACTAAATCTCTCGTTTAACTTTTATGCATGTGAATCCTTTCTTGCTGCATCATTGTGTATCTTGTTTTAATGGATGGCAAAATCTTTGCCCTATATATTAATAAAGCTAGAGAAAAGATTTTAAATATATAAGGCGGTGCCAAAAAGGAACCATCCAATGTGTCCAACTTTGTCCATCTCAGCAATTCTATTTTCGTAAGCGCACTGTTATATAAATAATTTAATAGGTTGAAAGACGGTTTTTTACATTAAATGCTATTCTTGGGTCTTAAACTTAGATAGAACATTAAGAAAACACTATATTTTTGCCGTCGTCCCTCGTTTCCATGCCACTGGCTACCATCGTCGCACACCACTAGACTCATCCCTTCCTCCATGTCGTCAGTTGTTGGCAGTCATCTTCCTTGCCTCCACTTCACGTTTCGAAACCGTCATGACCCCATGGGTCCGTGGTCGGCCTCAAGGATCCATTGTGCCCAGGGCTAGGGAGTTCTTTTGCCCCAAGATAGACACCAGGGCTGGGCCCAATATTCCTGCCCAACCCGGCTCCGATCCACCATGTTGTCAAGTCTATCCGGTATCCGTCTGTCTCCAACCATGGGAATTACATACTATTGAATTCTGCAGAAGGTATACCACAGCGATCTTCAAAGAATTAAGAATGGATCACCTACATATATATGTCACCATCTTATGCAAAGCAAGCCTGCCTGACCATCAAGCAATATCAGGCATGGTCATTTGCACTATGGTCCATATACCGGTCCCGTCCTAGCTCTCTGCGAGTACATTTGGTACTTGGGTAAAGCATCATTCATTTATATTCCCTCCATATTTATTTATTTGGCGTTGGTGTAAGATCGAGGAGGCCGACTAGAGGGGGGTGAATAGGCGGTTTTAAAATTATTTGGCTAAAACTGTGTTTTATATGCGAAGCGTAAATCAAAACGGTTTTGCACAATTCAAGCCTAAAACAACTAGTCTCAGCTATGTGTATCAAGAGACTATGCCTATGTTGAGGTTTGCATCCCTAGGTTGACAAGCTCACAAATATACAAACTAAATTAAGTCTTGCAAGCCTAGGATGATAAAGATGTCACAAATAATCTCTAGTATATAAATTGCTCAAAGTAAATACAATGAAGTAAAGAGAGCAAGAGACACAACCGATTTTTTTTAACCGATGTTGGGAAGCTTGCCGGCTTCTTAATCACCGTTGAGACGAGCCCCGACTTCACCGCTCAAACCACCAAGCCTCCGAACCCCTTTGCTAAGGGATGGGCAAGGTAGGAGTCGGTCTCGAAGTGGTCTACACAAGCCTCAATCACTAGTGGTAGCTCTTCCTCCACTCCGGAGATAGTGAACTCCAAACCACTCACGATCAACACCGGGCCTCCTCCACAAACTCCTTTGGAGAGATCACCGGTTCTTCTCCAAGCCGTCTAGGAGGCGGCAACCTCCAAGAGTAATAAGTCAAGACTCTCTTGACTCTCACCAAGTACCAATGCTCAATCCCATGCACAAACACTTAGCAAATCTTGCCTCTACAACTCTCTATTTGCAACTAATGCACTCTAGTTGCAACTCATGCACTAAAGGAGAGGAGATGGCTCTCTCAAGATAAAGCATGCACAAATTGGCTCACAAGGGTTGGCTCTCATGCATATGCCTCTAATAGGACCAGGAGCAACCACTAAAACCCTCAAACATTTGGTCTTATATAGCCCACACCAAAGAACTAACCGTTGTGGCCGAATTGCACCTTCTCTGGTGCTCACCGGTTAGACCGGCATGTATGGGCCGGTCAGACCGCCCCCTCAGCCTAACGGTCAAAAAACTAGCCGTTAGGCCGGTCTGACCCCTGGTCTGGGCGGTCTGACCGCAGGTCATTTTTCAGCACGACCGACGATCAGTAAAACGACGATATCTCATCACCCGAGTGTCGGAATTAGGTGTTCTTGGACTCTATGGAAAGCTTATTCAATGGGCTATCTAAACCATGAACAACTAACCCAATAATAACAACTTATCTTAAGGAGAAAGGGCTCAAACTAAGAGAACACTCCACCGGACATGCCCACAAGAGACCACTCTTTTCTATTTGACTTGCCCACTTCTCTATTTGTCTATGACTTGAGAAAATACACCAAAAATGGCTAGACACCTCTCACACATGCCCACATCTCTCTTTGCCCAAACAACCGACTCCAACAAGAATCACGGGTGGACACAATATATAATATATAAGCAATGCATGAAACACATCTAAACAAATCTCACCGCATGCATGCCAAAGATTCTAGTCTAGGATCAAGATCCAACCCGGACTTCTCACTCAAACTAGACACAACCTTAATGTGCATGCCTAGAGAAAATGATCATGCATTGAGATTGGGCATTTTGCACATGGTTCCAATCAAGACACAAGTGATTGACCCCTCTTAATAGTACGACGCTATCTAGCAACCCGGTTTTTACTCCAAACACCAAGACCTGAAAAAAAACTAATAAAAGCATTCTTAGCTTCATTATACCTTTGCCTTGCGCCTATCCAACTTGAGGTCAATTGCTATTCGATTAATGATGATGAACTCTTGTTATCATCCGGTTGAACCATCTTTGTGCCATGGTCTTGATCAACCTCTATCAAGACTTCATTTATACCATGGGCCTTATCAACATGCTGGTGTCCTTTGGCTTGATGACCATGAACACATAATTTTCTCCGTGAACTTCATCATGGTAGGACCTATTACTTTGCATAACTCAAAGAAAATCATTACTCCTAACAAATCGGTTGTCATCATTTACTTGATGACCAACCGATTGCATATAAAAGGTATGGATGAATTATTGAGTACTTATCAACACCATAAGTGTCATATACTCGCATGTGTGCTCAAATGCGATGATCTCAAAATAAATATTTGTGAACAGCATGGATCAAGAGCATGCATAACAAATATATATAAGATTTGCTCCCCCTAAACATATGCATGCATACAAAATATATATATGAGAGGCAAGTGCATGCATACAAAAAATATAGGATTTGCTCTCCCTAAATATATGCATAGAAAATTCTTGTGTGTGAGAAAGTGTATGCATACTTAAAGATAAATCAATAGGGATTTATCCTATACATATGTGGAAGGCATGTGACAATAATATACATAAACATAACACATACCTTCATTATCTTCATGTTCTTAAAGTGAACGAGACTAAATAAGATAAGGCTCAAATAAACATTAGTCTCATATTTATATTAATAACATGGAAATAATATATGCAATTTATCAAAATATAGATGGAGAGAAGGAATGATACATTTCGCTTGAGCTCCATCCTTTTAATTTTTATCATGCGTAGGATATATCATCAATGTGCTCATAGCCATCTAGATGGCACTCTCGACATTTCCAAATCCGTATCCAAATTAGACTAGACAAAAATACTCAATAAAATATTAGTCTTATATAATTAGATTTGTCATTAATCACCAAAATTAAGGTAATGACACTTGAACTTACAGTTGATTAGTGTAAAGTTGTACTAACCAACCTCAAACATAAATGGACAGAGGAAGTATTACTAGTGGTACATTCGTGCACGTCAATTGTTATGTACCTGCCTGAGTGTACGTGTCAATCCATTTGATGCCGGATCGAATCATTGATACACCCATCAAACACTGATAATGTGTGTTCTCTCTCAATAAAAATAAATGAATTGTATTTTGCACCAGATATATATGTTGTATAAGTCTATGCCAAATTAGTTTTTAATTACTTGGCACTGGCCCATCTATTCTGACTTGTCCTACCGCAGCTCATGCCAACTTTTAGTAGAAAATCGCGTACATTTATTATGATGTTGTACAATTTCGCCATTGAATTCAAGACCTATCTAGTTATCTATGGTGAATTTTCCTGTTTTGTTATGAATCACGTGTGATGCTGGTGCGGGAATTTACACACCACTAATGCAAATTAAAGCTAATATTTAAATATATTCGATGCAAAGTGAGACACAACCCAATATATCCGGTACAAAATGTGATTCACTCTACACGAGTACCATACATGGTCTAATTGGAACATATAAAATGAGTAGTAAAAAGAAAGAAGAAAAGGAGTGCTTTAGGGGGATAAACGTCAGTGGGTATAGCGTAGCAGTTATGACTGAACAGCCCAATAGAGAAATGACACAGCATGGGCCTTCAGCTTGTATCTAAGTATCTAACTACTACTACCATAGTACCATATATGGTGTAACATGAAGTTGTGGACCAGATTACTGTATGGCAGTAAAAATCATAGCATTTGCTTGCTTATGGCAGTTTACCGTGTGGTTTGACTCAGGTCATCCACCTCTGCGAATAAATTGTTTTTAATAGTGAAAAGAGGCAAGTTAATTATTTTTAATATTTTCCACTTTCCTATTTTTGCTGGTGTCAGTGATTTAGAGATCTCTTCAGCGATTTGTCATTGATCATAATCGAGTTTTATACAAAGATGAAAGACAACATATTAAAAAAAACACTGAACAAGGACGATTACGACTTCGAATGCACTGAAATCGACGTTTGAATGGAATTGATTCATGAGATCGATCGATCAGCATCAGACGTGACGTCTGGATGTGTTTGCGGCCATTTCATGACAATGATTAGTTATAGCTTAGCCGTGATTGTGGGTGATTAGTTGGTGTCATTCATCCGTTGAGCAGCTGTCATTGTCAGCATCATTGAAGTAGTAAATATAACTGCTACGTATCACCTGTAGGCTGCAGCCGGGCGATGGTAAGGACCACGACAACTTTCCTTGCCATCACGTCGTTCCACGTTTGCTAAGATTTGTCCACTACTGCCCACAGATAGGACGTGTATGTATTCGATCAATTTTTTTTTTGAACTCATGTATTCGATCAATTAGTAGCACATCAACATGAAACCAGCATTAGTGATTGTACGATGAGTATATTGTGGTGGAAGTAAATATGCAATCGAGGCCAACTTGCGAGCTAATCAGAACTCTTTAGCAAAGCAATAGGCCGGTGGTAAAGCCATAAAGGGAAATAATCCGGCAATAAATTGAACACACCAAGCAAGTAGCAAAGGCGGCCGAGAGACTGGAGCGGCCGTTCCTAGACCAGGCCCAGCTGCGGCCCAGGTGACGCCGCGCGCGCGGACCGATCAGCATGCGGGGAAGCTGCATGCGAGCTAAGCGAGCGCAGCCGTCCAGTCGTCCACTGATCCACTCCCCACGGGCCCCGACCGCCCATTGACCACAAACCAGACCGAGCTAGCGGAGCTAGCCCAGCACGGTGCACTGTCAGTCGCACGCGCAACCGCGCGCACACAGCCACACAGAGACACAATCCGTTACAGTAGTACAGGCTTGCCGCATGCGCAGAGATGCCGGCCCAGGCACCACCACCAACCCCACTAGCGCCACCTTCATCCGGCCGAAGCCCCGTTCGGACATTTCTGGCAGTTTTTACACGCACCGCGGCGTGGCGTGGGGCTTTCTGGTGGGGGTTGTTGTGCAGGGTAGCCAGTGCTGGCTGGCCGGCCTGTCATTTTTGGCTGCTCCGTAGGAGTGTACTGCTCTGTTGTCTGTACACTCGGTTGATCAGTTTGCCTGATTGCCCCCCATGTGCAATGTGTCTTCTGGAACGGGGATCGTCGTTCGTATCATGATGAATCTGAGGTGTAAAGAGAGATAACATACCACCTGCTTGCTGCTTCTACCGGAGAAAGGTCAGTGGGGATCCCCTCTTTTCTATAGTTAGGGTGGAGGAGGAAAGTGCTTCTGAATACGTACAAACAAAAGAGCCTAGTAGCTAGTTTCAAGTTTTCAACAGGTACAAATTGGATGGGCAACTGGGAATTTTTTGCAGAAACATGATAGAGTTGGAACAAAAAGGGCGCTACAAGTTCATTTGGCTCGATCGATCAGTTGCTGCTCTTATTTTGCAGAAACTCATATACTCTAGCTTACACGACCGAGTAGCTTAGGTAGCTATTTAGGTTGTTTTCTCGGATAGCATGTCCTTTTACCTGTGGCCTCTGGCCTGTGTTGACTGCTAATGGTTTGGCAAAGGGATCGTTTCAATAGTCAGCACTCACTAGTCACGGGCAGAGTCCGCAAGAGGTTCGGTAGTGTTGACACGCCCCGTCGCCGCCCTCAGGCCGACCGTCTGTCTCAACCGTCCATGATGACCATGAGTCCATTACTGATAACTCGTGCTTTAATTTGGAAATCCCCAACAACCAAAATATTTACTACCAAAATATTTTACTAGTACTGCACAATCCAGAAATGGACGGAAGCGGCTGCAACTCGCAGCTAAGCTAACCAAGTAGGAGTACTAAGCAGCACACATGTGGACGCCCGCGCGGCATGCATCAGCCCGTTGCGCCCCGCGTACATCCTCCTCCTCGTGGTAGATCAAACCCGATCATCGTAGTTGTTAAATGCAACATGCCTGCAGAATTGCAGATCCCTCCTTACGGCGAACGGTCGGTAGACGTCTGATCAGATCCCGCCGAGGGTTATCGATCACTGACGTCCGCCGCTGCCCACACGGCGGGCTAGCGAGCGTACGGGCGCGCGCATGAGGAAAATGCCGGCTCCAGTGCTCCACGCAGCTTCCGACCGACCGCCCGCCCACCCGCGCGAACGGGCGGCTACTGATCCCCTGCCGGCCTGACCGCCGCCGCGTGCTTCCTCCCGACTTCCTTCTCGTTCTCCGTGCGCGCGTTTGGTCGACCTGTTTTTTTTTTTTCCGTTGCGTGGCGGACTCGGGCTTATCCCAGTGTCACCGAGCCCAACCGGTTGACGCGCCCGCCGCACAAGCGCAAGAGTCCAACCTGCGTCCGAGAGGCGGGCTGTATCGGACGAGATCGACACGTGCGGCTTGGTGCGTGGCGTACGTCGTGCCGTCTCCTCCTCCGTCTGCTGCGTCGTGTTTTTCGTTGCTGCCAGCAGGAGAGCACATGCATGAGACGCAGGCGGCAGGCAGTACACGGCCACAGTCAATGTGAATGAACGCGGATGGATCTGGAAGGATCCAACTGGTCGGACAGACCCATGAGTGCGGAATGCGGAAATGTGTGCCGTCGTGCTCTTCTTCTCTTGGCTGACGAAAATGTATGTAGCATGTTCATGTGCACGTATTGTACCGACGATCCGAAAAAGGCTATGCTCTTCTTATTGGCTCAGGAAAATGGATGTAGCATGTTCACGTGCACGTATTGTACCGACGATCGGAAAAAGGCTATCTAGCGTTAGCGTACGTGTCTGTTCTTCCGCCTAGATAGACTACACCAGTAAGTAATCGTTACACAATTTACCATTTCTTTACACAAACAACCGAGGAAAAAAAGAAAAAAAACAGTAGAGCAATCGTTCGCTAAGCATGCAAGCAGAGGAGCAGCCGACCACGCCACCTTGCTTTGCACTGCCTCCACCAAATTAAGTACCCCCTCCACCTCCACCACTTCACTCCCACTCCCATCCCCATCACCACCTTCCCCCTCTCTCCTCCCTCTCTCACCACCTCCCATGGCGCTCCACTTCCTCCTACTCCTCTTCCTAGCCGGCAATGCCGCCGCCGCCAGCGCCGCCGAGGAGGGCGCTACCATCGTGCTCACGGACGGCACCACCTGCACTCTCTGCGCCTCCTGCGAGAACCCCTGCAACCCCTCCTACTACCCGCCGCCCCCGCCGCCGGTCGTCACCCCCACCACGCCGTGCCCGCCCCCGCCTTCCTATCCCTCCGGCGGCGGCGGCGGCACCGTCCTGTACGCCTCGCCGCCACCTCCCTACAGCGGCGGCGGCGGCGGCGCCTACCCGACACCGCCGCCGCCCAACCCATTCCTGCCATACTTCCCATTCTACTACTACAGCCCGCCGCCGCCGCACGACTCTGGCAGCTCAGCGGTCGCCGGCGTTTCGTCAGCAGCGGTGGCGTTCACGCTGCTGCTCACCGGGCTCCTGCTGTGGTGAGCATGGGAATGGGAATGGGATAGATCTGATGAGTTAAACCGCTGTCTTTTTACACTAGGTTGGGGTAATTTGATTGTGGCTTCTGTAATTTAATTGTTTATTTTTTGCTTCTTCTCTCTTGGTGATTTATGTATCAATCAGGTATAAAAATTTGTACCAAACTGTAAAACATGGGCAAGAAATAAGCACTAGTACAGTAGTACTACAATAGATGGATCGGCTAATTAAATTGTTCGTGCCATGGCCAAAGAAATGTGTTCATTTTGGTGTGTGCTGTATGTGTCGGTAAAAATGTGTAGACACATGTCATTTCTGGCTAGTTTGTCTCATTACAAATGGTAAAGTTGTTCTGCAAATTTTACACCCGACGAATGCTTGGATCAGGGAGAAATCTCTGAACAGATTGTACACGCCTTACATGCAGTGTCTGATCTGAGCAGCAACTAGAAACTTGAAGTACTGGAGTAGTAGTACTCCATTACAGTACAGCTCTGCATACGCAATACTAATATAGACCAATATTTCTTCTTTATCTTTTTCATTATGGTTTAATCAACAAAACTTGTACTACTAGGAGTACCATCATCATAGAGCCAGAATTGTATGAAAACAATAACCAGGAATAAGTTTTATGAGAAATTTGAACCGCTGACGAAATCTCTAGTTGTGGAACGCACAATCTAGTTGTATACTTTGCCAGCCAGAGCCTCGAAAAGCGAAGGCAAGCATCCAGACAATGTGGGCAGGGTGCAGCACAGTTGGGTGCTCCACAGAAGCAAGAGAACCATCTCTTGCATATGCATCCAGGAACATAAATTATTGCTCTCGTCCACGAAAAGGCGTAGATCTAGAGGAATACAACTACTACTTGTACAGATCATCGATGATTATATGCCGTACATGCAAAGGTTTATTACGTGTATAGAAATGATAAAATAGAAAAACAAGAAGTAACTTTATTTTCCGGCTAGAAGCTCGATGCATCATCTTTTGCAGTTTTGATCCGAGTTACTGAAAAAGACCGAGTGAAAAAGGTAGAAAAGTATTACAAAGTGGGCAAAAGGTGTAAAGTAAGCTTGTGTGGTGTGGTTTGGCAGGGCTCGGATCTTCTTAGCAGACAAAGTGACAAGCATGGGATGATAGGAGCTTGTTTGCTCTTTCCGTTTCACAACGTAAACGTTTTGACATTTATTGAAGTCAAATTACGTTTTGACATTTATTGAAGTCAAATTTTAGTAAGGGTGATATAGTTTATAGAAAAATTAGAAATATTTGAACTGAAGACAGGTATACTATAAAATGCATGCTTAGTTTGTTTAATAAAACTAATTTTGTGTTTTAAATGCTGCATTTTTATTAATTTAGTTAAACTTATGAAATTTTGACTCTGAAAAAATAAAAAAGTCCTACACTATGATGGAGTATTTTCTTAAATCATTAACGACAGAGTAAGCTTTTAAGAAATGCCCAATCTAGGGCTAGTTTAAATGTCGAGCATGATTAGAACGTAGAAACCATATTGGACTCCCTCTGACTCAAGTTAGCTAGTTTATTTTTGAGCTAAGTAACGTCAAATAAAAAAGGTTGGAGGAAGTATATAATGAGGTAGGAGGTGGTTTCTAGCAATTATACACACATTATTTTTTTTTATTCCTTCACTCTCTATCCAATAACTTCCGCTCCCGTCTTCTGCTCCCTTCTTTGTTACGATGTCATCAACGCATTGGCCTCCAACGATCCTCCATAGGGTAGGGTGGATGCGAGCTCAGTGGGTGCCTGCATCTTTCCCTTGGTTGTGGACCGATCTATCTCCTGCGACGACCCTCCCTTAACTTTTCTAGGCATGGATCGAGCGCTAAACTCGCCAAGTACCTCTGCCTCATCAAACTGCACACTTCCAAGTTCATTGGTGCACCCCTACTTGATGGGGAGCTTAGTGCCATGTGACGGGGGTGGTGGAGTAGATTTGATACCCTCACTGGTGCCTCCTCTTACTAGTTTTCACCTATGTCGTTTGTTTTCGATGGCCATGTGGCATTGAGTTTGTCATTGTGTTGAACCCTTTGCATCTTTTCGATGAACTCTCCACGAAGAGTATCTGCTTGCTATGTGCCTATGTTTCCTAAACATTAGATTTGTATGAAAGGTTTACTGTCCGACTACTTAGTATCTTTGTATATGCTCGTATCGCTCCTGGTTATGAAAATCCAAACATGTCTTGTCTCCCTCGATCAACAGGATTATCTTGTTACTTTACCTGTTTACCATGCAGTCATAAGATAATTAATGAAAAATTTATTTCCTATTGCTATTGATCTCACATTTTCGTGGCTTGAATTGCTTCAAGATTTGCAACTGGCCTTTATTCACTAGTAGAGAATGGGGCAAATATCCAGAGCTTTAGTCTCGGACAAAATTACATCCGGGATTAAAATATTTTTTAGTCCCGATCCGTATTATGAACTAGGACTAAAGCTCCGGGTCCCAACGGCTACTTTGGCTGGGGTCCGGCAGGGAGACCTTTAATCCCGGTTTAACTCAAGAACTGGGATTAAAAGTATTTATTTAATTCCGGTTCGTGTCTCAAACCAGGACTAAAGGTCCCCCCACCTTTAGTCCGGGTTCGTGTTTCAAACCGGGACTAAAAGGTGACTTTTAGTCAGGGTTTGAGGCATGAACCGAAATTAATTTGTCCACCCCTTTATATACCTTTCCTTCTTCCCCAGCCGACAGCCCCGAGACTATTTTTGCTTGCTCAAGCTCTCAAGTTCTTCCTCTTGTTCAAACTTGTTCTTGACGACGCCACCATTTTCGCGAGATTTCGATTGATTTGTCCGTGCATTTTTTATTGAAAGGTGCGCATATTCTTCCTCTCATTATACCCTTTTGCTAGAGCTCATTTTGTGCTTTTTATTTAGAGAAATACGAGGTGGTTTATGGAGTATTAGTCATTTGAGTAAGAACTAGCTAGTTCATGTCATGTAGTGAAGAAATTATCAATTGCTTTTCTTATATATGACGCCACATAGTCAATAATGGTAAATATGTACCATATAACATTCCAGTGCGTCGTTCTCGATGGATTAGGTGGTAGTTTTTGTTGTCTCATTAACATTTATTCCATTGAGAACTATGCACTGGAATGTTGTATGCTTCATATTTTTTAGGTTATTAAGTCATCAAAGAGTGTGGAGTACTTGGTCATCGAATATGAAATTTTGTTTAAAGTAAATATTGTAGTAGGTAGTGTATAATATTCATCACAGAGTGTGAGGTTAAGATGGTGTCGCAGTTATCAAGTCATCACAGAGTGCGAAGTGCTTTGTCTTCCAGTTGGTTTGTTCGGAGTAGCGCATGAACAAAACTGTCTTAAGACAAGTAAAAGATTTCAAGCACTTGATACCCTGTCATACCAGTGGTACAGCAAAGACAGCAAGGCCAGCAAGTGCTCGATTGTGAAGTCGTGGCCCTCCAGACAATGATGAATGAGACTGGTCTTTCATTGGAAGAGGTTACAGGTCGGAAGTCTTCGCCTAAATATGTCATTAAGCCGAAAGAAGAGAAATGGAAATATAAGTATGGCAAGCCTCTCATCCGACCTGACTTGGTTCGATCGCTCTCAACACAAATGTTCAAGCTGCACAGGTGGTACATCGAAGCCTGCAAAGATGGTATGCAATTCATACACGTCAAGATCAAAGAAGAGCACTACTTTTGTGGAAAAGACCTGATAAACATCGAGGTCGAGGAGTTGTACCAGCTATTCCACAAGGACGCTCTCGACAAATCCCTCGTTAGCTGCTGGTGTCTGTGAGTACACATTTAATACAATTAACGTATCTTTAATGTTATTACACGATTCTTCTCCTATTGCTATTCTCGTTAACTACATAAACTTTGTCCGATATGTAGATTGGAGATGCTTTGCCACAAGAGAGAAGGTGTGTATGACGTTGGTTTTATCGATCCATACGTCGTGCACTCAACAAACGTCAAAGATAAACCTGAGGAAATAGAACGTAACATCTTGCGGTTCCTCAGGAAGCAAGTCCACAAGACAAGAATATTTTTCCCATATGTCTTTATGTAAGTTTGTAAAGTCTTCTGAATTTTTATAGTTCATCCATGTTTACCTTAATTAACAAGTATGCCTGCATAAAAAAATACAGTAATCACTGGATATTGCTATCAATCGACCTTGATGATAGCATTTGTTTAATAGATGACTCGATGCAGAAGAATCAAATCTTGTACCAAAATATGCTTGATTTGCTTTAGTGGTAACTGCTCTCCCTCATTTTTTTAGTCATTTTATGCATACATAAAAATATGTATTTATTTCTTTTATGTTTCGGAGCAGTGCTTAGGTAAGGTTCACTTCAAAAGAGCCGGGTGAATGGAAGGTGCCTCTTAAGGTGATACCAAACAAAGTAATTACTATTCCTCTGCTCCCATCAGTTTATGTATCCCTTCCAATTTATTTACTAATCATCTACTTTTAAAGCTCTTTTACAAGCAAAAGGAGGGAACCAACCTATGTGCCTTCTATGTTACCGAATTCATCATGTCACGTGGACAAAGGAGATTTTTTGATTTGAGCGATGTATGTATAAATATGCACACATCAAATTATGTATAATTACCATTAAATACTTTAATGTTCACTTACATATACACACACAAATTTATGTATTTTTTTTCCTTTCGCCGCTAGAGTATATGAGGGATCGGGTCGCTGAAGAAGATCAACACAAGGCTATCCAAGAAGCATTAGCAGGCTTCTTTAATGACGAAGTCTTAGATCGGAAAGGAGAACACTACTACGATGGAAGGCTAGAGCCTGCAAGTATTGATTATAACATTGATCTCGACGATCCAAACTTCGATTAAGAGGAAAACATTCCATTGTATATGCATATATTATATAGCTAGCTTCATACGAAACATTTTGTATATACTAGTATATTCTATATAGTTCCACAAGTATTCTATATCGGTGTACATTTAATTGCTCGACGTATATTAGTAAATAAAGACGTACATTACTACCGTACAATATATGAACCTACTGCTAAATGAAAATAAATAGAATAAACAAATAAAAGCAAATGAAAATCCATACTTTAATCCCGGTTCGTATTACAAACCGAGATTAAAGTCCTGCTTCCCCGGCCAGGGCTAAACAGGCTTTTAATCCCGATTTGTATTACGAACCAGGATTGAAAGTCGACCTTCAATCCCGGTTGCGTAGTCCCGGTTAGAAAACCGGGATAAAAGGGGTTTTTAAACCGGGATAGGCGCCCCATTCTCTACTAGTGATTACCCGAATTTTGCTACCCTTACATTCAGTCACACCCTCCAGATAATTTTGCATCATCGATGGAATTGGTATTGCCATGCCATAGGACCACCTAACCATAATACACTTTCACATACCTATCATAGACCATGGCTACATCGATACACGCATACAACCTAACTCAGCCAACTTCCACTGGTAAGTGGCAAAACAGCTTTCACTATTGCCAGTATATGGTTATTCACTTATTTGCTTGAATCATGACATAGTGCTATTGGGCTTTTCCCTTGCCTTCGGCCAGTGTCTGGCTGATCAATTGGCCCACATCAACAACTCCTCTTCTCCTTCTAAGACGGATCAGATAAAAATCTCCAAACTCGAAACGCATATAGCAGAAAGGCTACGGGCGCTTCCAACTTTTCACTGGGCCTTAATGACTGAAGCCCATTAACATCGGCCTATGGCTGCGCCGCGTTCCACGTTCTCCCTCCCTCTCTGCTCCTTTGACGTATTAGCTGCCAACCCAGCGCACAAGCACACAATGACAGCCCGTCGTTAGACTGTATCTTACACCAGCTAAAATTATCTTATTTCACTTTACACCGAATTTAACATATATTTTTATTTTATATCGGGATGCATCAAAAATCTTGTAAAATATATGAATAAAACTTAAATGAGTACTTTGAATTTAAGTCAAGTTTCGTAAAGCTTGATCCATAATTTAAAAAGTCCATAAAAATCCTATAGATTTAATAACTTATTTTGATGTTAACTCGGTACAAAGTGAAACTTATATTGATGTACCTGGTATAAAATAAAAGTATATGTTAAAACCCGGTTCAAAGTAAAACAAGGTATATTTTATCCGTTGCAAAGTACAATTTACTCTTAAAATAATGAAATAATTTCTAGGTTTTACTTAAAACAAGCTACAACCACTCATTGTATGAATCATTTGGCCAATGAATAATCAAAGCCAACATCAACATTGAAAAATAAATTATTCAAGTGTATTTAATATCTCCATCCAAAGTTGGCAAAAAATTGTATGTCCGTTGACTTCAGAATATGGAAATTGCCCTAAATTGTAATCATTTTTTTTACTTTTTACGAGGATAATCGTATGCTACTGGAAAATACTGTGAAATGGAATCATCAATTGATAGGTGTCTTGGGGATATTGTTACAAAAGAAATTTGGCCAAAAATATCACATCAATATTTGAATACACATTTAAAGTATTAAACACAGACTAATAACAAAATAAATTACATATTCCGACTATACACTACGAGACGAATCTTTTGAGCCTAATTAATCCGTCACTAGCACATGTTGGTTACTGTAGCACTTATGGCTAATCACGGCTTAATTAGGCTCAAAAGATTCATCCCGCTGTTTACAGTTGGAATATGTAATTTGTTTTATTATTAGGCTACGTTTAATATTTTAAATGTGTGTCGAAATATTAATGTGATACTTTTGGCCTAAAAAAATTTGAATCTAAACACAGCCTAAAATATGAACCAGCTCCCCACTGTCTTTTCTACACGTTTTGTCGTGTCCAGCCGAGCAGGCCCCTTAGTAGATAAAATACATTCCTCCATCTCAAGCTTCTCGCATCCAGGAGGCACCTGGTAAGCGGCAAGCCATCTTCTAGCCGGGTTAGAGGCACGGCCGGTCCTGAGATTTTAAGGACCTGTGCGAAGCTAGACAAAGAAGCTCTTAATAT
Source organism: Leersia perrieri (assembly GCA_000325765.3). Taxonomy (NCBI): domain Eukaryota; kingdom Viridiplantae; phylum Streptophyta; class Magnoliopsida; order Poales; family Poaceae; genus Leersia; species Leersia perrieri. The sequence continues at coordinate 9,246,877 of CM002476.1, forward strand.
ACCTTCTGTATACAATTGCTCTAAATGTATCATCTACAATTGCATCTAAAAACAAATACCTTATACATGTTGCCTTGAAATTTCTTCGGACATAATTTTATCTTAATTTGCATCTAAAATAATTTTTGCATGAAGAAAATTAATATATTAACTCTATAAATTTACAAAGCTGCAAATCCAATGTAAAATCTTACCAATTTGTTATTCAGGGCGAGCTAGGCATTCAAGCACAACCTCCCGCAGTCCTACCTTAACCTCAAAACAAGAGACTTAAACTTGTTTAACTAACGAAGTTAAAACCAAATTGATAATTCAATTGGCAACAACGATGGCCTTTTGCTCACCTCGTGTCCTCCCTGATCACTGGTAAAGGCAGTAACCAGTCCAGATCAAGAGAAAAGGAGATGATGATCGATTGACGACTCCACTTACTCGCATAGTCGTGGTTTTGCAGTCGCACTCCGACACTCGTGGCCAGCGGCAAGGGCGCAATGCACGGCCGCTGCGGCAGGACGAATCAATTTCGTTACTCTCAGCGTCCGGTGCGCTAGCGTCGACGGCGGCAGCAGCGCGGCAATCTCACGAATCTCGCCAATCAGATCGGTGGAAACGTGGAATAGGGAACAACAGTACAACACGACGCATCGATTACGCAGGCACGACGCTTAATCAGTTGTTCAAGACCTGGCATGCAATGGCCCGCCACCGGACCAACACGGAGAAGTCCTGCGGATAGGGGGAAGGGGATTTTTGTGAGGGCTCTTGCAACTCGGGGGCTTAAGTCGGCCGCTCCTCTCGTTCCCCCCCTCTTACACCCTCAAGGCTGGCCCTACTCTAGAGGGGGCCGACCAGGACTGATCACCGAGTTCACTCGACAAGAGATGATAAGTTATTACCTAGCCTCTGTGCATTAGGATCCACTTTTCAATAACCGACCATCGTGACATTTCTTCATTGACTATAAGAGATCTCTGGTAATGAAAAGACCAAAAACCTCACAAAGGAGGATTTCAAACCAGAAAACTAGCTAACACACCAACCTTATGACTGAGTTCATCTACTCGGAGAAAAAAAACCCAAAAAAGAGTAGGGTATCATGCCTCTTACCACATTAAGTACTGCAACCATGGCTTGATTCTGCATTTACGCTTCTCTAGGTTGTCCTTGTCACTTTGTATTTTTATGTGGTTGGCGCGAAATGATGCATGTCATCAGCAAGTTCCTGATAATCCAGACAAAGTTGTTGATAAAATTCTGTTTTTGCTGGAAGAATGGGCGGGTTTGCAAGAGAGCTCTGTAGTTACTGTTCCTCGTCCGACAAGGGGCTGGTCAGTGCCGGACATAGGCTGGATAAAGCTCAATGCCGATGGGGGCTTTATAACGGTGGATAAGCTAGGTAATGGTGGTGTCCTGGCCAGAGATGATCGTGGATATTTTCTGTCTTCAAGCTCTCTTTTTTTTTGGTTAAGTACAGTCGGCGACACACTCGGAGACGCTGGCTTGTTTAGAAGTTGCTCCAATGGGAGTTCGTCTTCGTGCTCAAAAATAATTATTCAGACAGACTCGCTTGAGGTTCAACAGAGGACCTCACAGAAGGGATATGATCGTTCAGAGATTGGGTCGGTGACCCATGAACTGAGGAGGAGGTTAACTCTTTTCCAAAACGCCAGGGTGGAGTGGACTTGACGACCTTCTAACCGGGTGGCTCACAGATTGGCGAGAGAAGGATTATTGAAGCGTGCTTCTTTTGATTGGGATGACAAGGCCCCAGATTTTATTTTATATTTTCTTAATGATGACTGTAATCCGAATGCTTCAGGTTCATAGTTAGTTACCAGTTGGTCTAAAAAAAAGAGTTAAACTTACCAATAGGGGTCCGTCGATTTCCCGCTCGAGAAGCCTGTCCTCCAATAGATCGACATGTATTCGTTCTATAAAAAACCATGAAAATCACCTCGAACATCTTTGACTTGGGGAAAGAAGGTTGACAATCAAACAGAACTGTCAAGCACTCAAATGTGAGGTAAAGAAATTAAACCGTTTTACTACCTAAAAATGGTGAGTTAGAGAACAAGAAGAAAATGTGGGCCAACTTTTCTTCCATAGCAGCAGCCAGCAGGAACCTCCTGGAGCTAAAGCTTTCTCCTCTGTTTGTTTTTTTTCTTTCTTTTGGGGTTTTATCCTCACCAAGTGCTTGTCACTGTTGATACCCCAATGCAAATACTAATCTTTTGGTGACATCTCCCACAACAATGGTTTGAAGAGTTACCTCAGTTCCGGTCGATGCAGGCAACCAAAACGTGCATACTGAGAAACCACGCGGCGCGCGTAAGGCCGGCCGGCTAGATAGCTGAAAGATCTGCGGTCTCTACATTACTTTTTATACGTACACAAGAGCCACGATGTCTGGCTCTATCTCCGTAGCTCGGTCATATACGTGGACTAGTATGTCGATAAACGAACTTTCGGCCGCGCCTACAACGGACCGCGATCGTGTTACGTTGCCGAATGCCGAGTGCTGACCATCACATCATGCTCCTTTCATCTCGATCGGGGTTAGATTCTGGGAGTTTCTTGATGAGATGACAAAAAAAAATCGGCACTTATGGTTGCTACATATACATGTATTACGCGGAAAACTTTGCATGCTGAACTGATGCCTGATGGTAAGATGGGCATATGTTCAATTTTTCTTTTTTAAAAAAGGCAAATGTTTTGCCCTGTATATATTGATAGAGTAGAAGAACCGTTCAAAGTATGCATTGCGCATCTGGTTAATTTAACCCGAAGACAATTAATCTGATCCAGTACTGAACTCCCTTTGTCCAATAAAAAAGAGACTCATAGATTCCCAAGGCATTTAAGTAGAGAAGAAAAAGGGCCAGTATTCCTTATTAATGCAAAGATAGTATTAGCGAGGAGGCAGATAAGAGCTAGACCAATAGCACCCACTACCGGCTCCAATTTAATTCTATGTCATATACAAACAATTTTATAGCTCATACATACAATAAGAAGCTCTATTATTTTGGTTTATTCTATCATACCAATAAAATCATATTTTTCATGGATCCTATCATCTCCCTTTCTTGTCTTTTAAGTGGTTTTTTTTCTTTCTTTGTGTGTGCAGCCTGTGGCTGCAAAATTAAGCATCCACCTATCTTCTCTCTAATTTTTTTCTGCCAACTCAGCAATGAATTTTTTATCCAACTTAGCACTGCCTGCTCTAATGATTAGAGTACGGATGATGATTTGCGGATAGGAGATACTAGTTAAGATGGTAGAAATTGGTTTCTTTTGTGACAAAGTTATATCTTTAGAATTGGTTTTGGGACGGAGGAAGTATGTAAAACTGAGTACACTGTGGATTTGATTGATATTTTTCGAACGGGCACCAGGTTAGACATTGAGAAACAACTAATGGTTGCTGATGCATGACTACAATTAATGGTGTCTATCTACAATAACAGTCGAGTGTCGATAAGTGCAGGTGCTTGATATAGTAGTAGAATCAAAATAGAAATACAATTAAAAATAACTAAAATTCAGAATTCAAAAATTTCTAAAAGTCTAGAGTCCATTTGTAAAACTACATTTAATTGAAATGTGTAAGGTAATAAGAATTTTATAGAAGAGAATTGATCCAGTTTATAAGGAAAACCAGACCCAAAAACTTAACAAGTGCATGGTTAATGAAAAGAAAATAGACAACACCTCTGGAGAAGTATAGAAAAGAAAATGGCAAGCAACGACCAAACTACCCAGACCTCACATAAGTCATTGTTGCCAAGCATTGCAAAAGTAAGCTGCTTCGACTTCTAAATGCTGGGTTGGTAGATCGACACCACACAAGCAACCATTACGTGGAGCAACTCCTTCTGAGCGAAGCCTTCAGAAAAAAAATATCGAAGACATTATCTGACGTGCCCGATTGGACTAGGTTTTCACCTGAAGGCGTCATGTGACGTTTTTCACGGGAGAAAAAAGATCACAACTTGGATGTTAAATAGTTCAACATTGGTAATGGAAGGACAATGGATCTAATATAAAAGTGGACAAGGCTCTCACCTCATTGGATAGCTTTTGGGGTGGGAAAGTCGCTTTACGATCCTACATTTGGCTGGTCGAGTGAGGCCTGCCATGGGGGCAAGGAATTGACTAAAATACCCTCCACGTTAGTGAGTTGAAGTCTAAAAAAACCTTATAAACGGGTGGTCGGATTTTATCCTACTGCACTACTACTCATCTACAGGGGGAGGTAAGGTAAAATGGAGCTACTCCTCACGGTCTATTTCCCTATGCGAGCTCAGTCTTGCCGTTGTTCATAGAATCCTGGCCTACCTTGGTCGCCTAGGCGTACGACCATGAACCCCGTGGTCCGAGGGTTGGGTTATCTGCAGCGTAGGGAGCATGCTGCCCATCTCGTTTGGAGACTGAGATTTTCATCCTAAACATTAAAACTAGCACGTGGGAGCTATAGTCCTTGGATTTTACATGTCAATCTCAAGTTGATGTTATCGTCAGATAAACCGCTTCCTCATTTGGACTCTCATTGGTGGTCCAAAGATGGTGAGGCCGCTGCGGATCCCGTCTTTAGTTGATGGTCAAAGTCGATGGAGGCCATTGCGTCTCCCTTATGCCGATCGATTTTTCCGGACAGGACCTGTATGCCTTCTCACTGTCCACCGTTGTCGAGAGGTGGAGGATACCAACAAGTTCTTGCGAGTTGGGACAGATTGGAGAAACAGGATGGAGGTACAAGGGTAAAGGAAATGATAGGTGGCAGAAAAACCAATTTCCAATTTTATTTTTGCATGCTAGCCAAACAAAATATGCCTTAAACATAGATTCAAATGTCTCCCACTAACAATTCGACCGCAAAAATTAGTTTGTCTGGATGGCTTTTGGAAGTTCCGCCTGCAAAAAGCGGCAACTCGCTAGAGCAAGACGAGGGAGCAACAAGGATGGCGCCGTCTCAAGCTGCCTCTAGCGCGGGGCAGAGGCTCTCCGGAGCTGCGGCCTCCAGCGTGGCGAGGGCGTGGCAGCGGCTCACTGGAGCGGCAACATTTGGCAAGGCTGAGGCAGTTGGGAACGACGAGGCTGAGAAGCGGCGGCAATAACGACAGGTACGGGGAATAAGATGGCGTGGACAGAGCCAATGATGGCGCTCTTTAGCCTTCCCCACCGCGCTCATGCTGCCTGACAGCGACGAGATCTTTGTTTTCCATGCACGCACCTGTTCGTCTCATGAATGAGAATGTTTTTCGTGATGGATATTTTTAATATATATATTTTAAAAAATAGGGATTGTCGGCTGTGAATGGGAGAATTTTCATTACTATGGTTTGGTTTAATTTTCTGTGTGATTTTGGTGTAATATAGTTGGAGTGTGATTCCAAATTTACATTTTCTTTCCACAAAAAATTTTAATCTCTAAATTTTGGGTGCTAAGATAGTTTGTCAGAAATTTTCAGTAAAATGGATTTTTGCAGGGAGATCTAAGATGGTCCGTGTGCGAAAATTGATTTTCATAGGTGGTCCGAGTCCACCTGCGAAAACTGAATTTAACCACCTGAAAATAACATTTTCCTAGCAGTGTCGGCTGACATTTTTTTTATACACTTTGACATGTGACACATCTTTATCATCTAGTTTTACCTATTTTAACGAAATATCATTGCCATCTCAGTGTAAAGCCTCTCAAATTGCTCAGATGGATGAAAAACGTACTGTTTGGATGTTGAGTTGCTTACACGGTTCTAACACAGTTGAATTGAGAATCAGTACGATGACGTAGTCAAGGACAAACTATGGAATTTTCGTGTTACAATACTACTATGATACATCAGATCAAAAGCAATAGATAGTCCATATCTAATAGGAAACCGTTAACAACTAATAATGAGGTCCCAAGAACAGGCAGCCTATTACGGAGAACAGTATTAGGTTTCATATATTACTGGTTCTTGAAAAATCAAGCCAGACATGCTCGTTTGTGTTTATAATTTTACCTCCGCTCCTTGTCTAGACAAACTATAACTGGTCTCCTCTCTCCATGCTCATGTAGTCTTACGGTAGGAAACTCTTTTAATCATTCGGTGGACATCCACCTGTACTGTTTTATACGTCATTTATAAAATATTCATTATAGAGGTTTAGTTTAAACTTACATGTTTGTGGTGATATATTCCATCTTAATCTAACTTGTCTTTTTTTTGGAAAATATTTTTACATAACATGAAATAAAATGTATGGACATCCACTCAATTGACTAAAATCAACTGCTATTTTATTACACTTCTTCTGTTTTGCTTCCCTCTGATACTCTTGCCTATTATCTCCATCCCGTAGCTTTAATAACCTCCATAGGCACCGTAAGGGAATATGGTTTTGTATAGACACTACTGCTCCCTTAATCACATCTTGGGACTAAAAATATTTTGGGACAAAGTAAGTACTAGTGAGAAGGATTGAGCATGGATGGCTAACGATGTGCTGCCTCCAAACTTCATCAAAGACAGTACACCAACAGTATTTGTCAACAGCTTATTGATAAGCGAACGAATGAACACAATATATTGTACGACTTTTCCAAATGGCAAAATCAAATGAAACAAAAAAGGACCTGAGCTTTTAGAAATGGAAGGAATTTCCAAGAGGTAGAGAGATAGGCATGGCTCTTTTGCCTTTGCATCAACGTCTAGCACTGTGAAACCGATAGGAAAAGCAACCTTGTGGCAATAATTGAGCTCGGGCGACAAAACTTACGTAACGTAGCGTTGACACAAAGATTCCCCACGGGCTGATCAAGAAGAAGGCGCACGAGTGACACACCAGCATTGGATGAAGCTAGACTTTCGTTCAATCTGAAGGCACAGTCTCCCGGCTGTCGCCACATTATATTCTTAGCAATCATCCTGCTACGACATTGTTTCTTATCCTAGCTACCATGTACAAGAAATATGGGTGGAGGTTTTTTATAATTCCAAATTTGATCATTTTACACGGCTTTTCTGGTCTTTATTTAGAACAATAAAACGAATTTTATCTTGTGTAGCAAATAGCTAGTAAGAATTTTTTTAGTATGGTAAAGTTGTGATTGACCAAGTGAGAAATAATTGCCCGTCATTTGTGTTTTAAAACCTTTTTTTTTAAAAAAAAGATTCCGAAGTAACTCTTGAAGTATTGTGACTGGGTAAATTACTTCTCGAAAACAGACCAGATCGGTTTGATATCCTGAACTTATCGAATCGAAAGAATAACCCCCTAACTCAAGCCAGATTGGTTTTAATCCTATGTCATACTGTGGCATATCGGCCAATTTATCTTGTAGGCCCTTTTTCTATATTTATGCTGACTAGGTTGCCACACATGACCATATAGGATTAAAGCTACTACGGATTGAGTTATTGGAATATTTAACCGGTTTGAGGAGTTTGGCATGTAGAATATCTTTAGTTTTGTATTACAGAGAGTTATTCGGACAACCCTAATATTTTAGTGAGTAATTCGGACTTCCTATCAACTTTTCCGTCCCTTTCACGTAAATTCTTCAGTTGGGCAAGTGAACTTCTTTTAAAACCAATCAACGGGAGACTACAAAGAAGAGCCGTAGTTTACTTTTAGGATAGTGTTTAGCACTTTTACTGTAACATTGTCATGAAAACAGAAAAGGAAGAGGATTCTGGGCACTTTTACTGTAACATGTCAATGACATCCACAAGTTGTTCCACTTCAAAAATGAGCACAAGCGGATCAAGGCGGAATGCCAACTTACTTTCATTAATATTTATTAGTTGAATTCCCATACATTATTACATAATTAAATAATGTCTTATATGTAGTAGAACGGAAAATTATAATTGGTTGATTACAAGCGGATCAGGTGGTTGCATATTCATCATACTAGCCGTCAACCCATGCATTGCACGGATTAAATATTTTTAATTATGTATATTGATTCATAAAGCAATGTAAGTTGTTATTTGTGAAATTCATAATTTCATAATCAACATACGTTTAAAACATGATATTATGAATATTTAAAAATTTTAAGCGTATGTTGATTACATTGGTTGTTAATTTCTTGAATTATGACAACTTGGATTGAAAAAGATGTCAACTACAGATGTTATTTGTGAAATTCATAATTAAATTAATCAAGTAGAAACTGGAGTGTCAATATGGGAACTAATTCATATTCAGTAATTCAGAATTTACAGAATTAATAATTCTTTAGTACTAAAAATATAGAGTCAATGAGATTTTTAAAAACATGTTTTATTAAATTTGAAGCTAGTCAAAGTAGAAAAATAAACAGTCCATAGTATTTTATTGTTTTATTTTAATCAATAGGAAACCTTAATAGTACAATTTAATGTTGGGAAATCTTGCAATTTAATATGGATAATTACATACATACGTAGATATATTGATCATAATTCATAATTATGAAAAATCTAGGTTTAGTGTGAGATATTTTTCATGATAGTAATCTGAAATTTTGATTAATAAACACCAAGAAACCTTGATGCTTGAAAATATTTTACAGTTTTGCTATGCTTTCTGCGCTATTCATCTCCTGAGCTTGGTAAATGCTTAAAATGTTGAGGTTATTTCGTCATTGTCATCTGGCTGATGTTCTGCTATTGATAAAACAATGAAGTTTGTTCAAAGATCGATCTCTAATGGTATAATCTAAATCCCAATCAATTTCTTTTTTAAAGATGATCTTCTAATTTAAATTTAGAGGGACTCCATCACCGATATGTTGGTCTTTATCAACCCTGTACCTACATACATGTTAGTAACAAAATCACTTTAAGTTAGAGGATCACCTTCCCCTCTTTTAATTTTGAGTGAAACATGTCAAGAAATAATTCGCTAATTGAACACCAAGAAAAATCTGATACACTAGTAAAGTGCATGAGAACCGGTAAGGTCTTAATTATCATGGCAGCTGCAGTCTCGAGGATCCAATGTAGCATCCTTGACATAGAGCGCCTGTAGGATACGATCGACATTAGAAGGATGGCAGCGTAGTCTTATCATATAGGCGGCATGGCAGCGGTTCCCAACTTCTCGTCCTAGTTGACAATTGAGATCGATACTGAGACAATTGAAATAGATAGAGACATTCAAAGCTATATTATATAGATTGAATTGGGTGGGCTTTAGAGGTGGCCCATGTAACATGAGAGTTTTTTTTTTCCTGTATCGTGATTGAGGTATTTTGATCCACGATCATGATTAGGTTAATCATCTAATTCACGTTTAGATCTTTCTGGTTAATGTGAGAGCTCATAGGACGTGTTCAATTAGATAGATAGATACACGTCTCCACCACTTCCTCCTTTGAGAATATTCTTAATTTACTCTAAAGATGACCGATTCTCTCATTCTCCTTCACAAAATTGGCCTCTTTCTAATGTTACATATTTCACTTTAATCCTTTATTTGCTTATTTCGCTAGTTTACTGTCAACCTAGCCACCCGTAGAATTTTACCCTTCACTTGTTTTCTGCATGGCTTACAATTTTTACAACTCTTTTTGCTAGGAATATTTTTCTATACTGAAAATTATGCAGTGTTATGCAAAATCCCTTTAATTTAATATATTGCATGAAATTAATTGCCATTGGCTGCTCAGTATCTTATAACCTTGTCAGGATTTTAATTTTAGAATTTAATTTAGAGTGAATTTTTGTGGTTTTATTTTTTTTCCAACCGTGGATCTAAATTTATTTTGGTTGCTTTATTTATTTTGGATGCATCTTAGTCTTAACCTTGACAATCTAATCTACAATATATTTGTAATTAACCAAAAAGCTTAGTTGGTATATTAAAATGGAAAAAAAAATGTAAGGAGACAATATTAGACTGATGTGACAACTAGGGATGAAAACAATACGGAAATTTATTGACCATACTAATAATATAAAAATGGTATCTTACTGACCGTTACAGTTTCTAAAATTTAAAATTTTTAATTTCTGTCTGCACCTTATTGAAGTCACAATTCATAATTTTTCATAAATATGAATGATTTTCAATCGCACCTATATCGTTTCAAAAATATTATTAAAAGATGATACCGGTTCCATCCATTTTCATTCCTAGTGAGAACCAAATTGAAAGTTAGAAAACTTATGGCAGAAAGTATAGCTAAGCCAATTCAGGCAGAATTTTCTTTTCTGCTTGCAGATACACCTTGTAGCAAGAAAAAACTCAATCCTTTTGTGCCTAAATGGCAAGATGATATATTGCTGTTGCTTTTTGAAAAGAGATGTTATTGTTGTGGATTAATTCATAGTTCCTTTAAGAAGAAAATTTTTTATGTGGTTCTTTTCTAAAAGTAATTATAGGATATGGAAAATTTTAGAGTATTTCTTCCATAGGATAAATTTTTAGACCCATCACAAACACTAGAAAAGCTGATACCTTAAGGTAAAGATTATCCGCAGGAGAAAAGGGTTCGAGGGGATTGGGAGGGACTGATTCCAAACAAGAATTAATCCTCAAATCCCCTCCGACTCCCTTGGTGCATGATGGATTAAACGAATGGTATACGTGTGTTCGTGAATGATCTATTCTAGTTCCAGTAAAGTGGCAATATTAACCCAATGATATGTTTTGCAATACTCCATACTGGCGACAGTACAATCTCGGCCATTTATTTTGATAGTACCACATAGGTAGTAGTTTTTTTAAAAAATTCTATTGGCAGTAGAACTCTTAAATCAACAATACTGATAGATACTCATAGTATAATACTACTGCCAGCCAAAAGCACTGTAAAGTGACTCAAATTGGAAGTCAATATCTCTATCAAAGTTTTCCAATGCTCAATCCCAGTAAAGTGGCAACAATTCGATGAGGTGACACAATTACGGTGTTTTACAATTGCTTAATCCCAGTGAAGTGGCAATAATAACTTGATCACACTATGGTATTCTACAATGTTCTCTACTCGATAATCAAAAGATAATTATATTATCGTTACACACCTATTCATATAACATATATTGCATGCCTGAAAAACACTTATTTTCATGCTTAAAGCAAAACAATAATGCACAAGTAAAAGGAAAGATTTATCCAACTTGTAGAAAATTTCAGCCAAAGCAAAAGCAATGCAAGCCACATAAATTTTGTATTAATTTGTGGAATATATATATGATGAGGTTTAATCAGGGTCACAAATGACACAAATACTTTTCTTTAGCCAAGGGGGATTCTTCAGGAGTGGATATCCTCCACCTCTCAAAAGAACTCTTCTTTTGACCAAAGGCCTCCACCAACACGATCGCCTTCTAATGCTTTTATCTTGTAGCTTGGTCGGCCAGGGGATATTCCCACCATCCGCACTCTAATCAATGAAAGCCCAATCTCATATATATACCACATGCCAACTCCATAGAGATGATAAAATCTATCTGAATAACAAACCACTTGCAAGGACCAAAGAGAGAATATATATTTGAATGTTGTCTGAATAAAGCGAAATTTTTAGTTGTGTATGGAAAAATCGATCATCTCTCATAATTCTGTCTGATCAAGCTCCATCCCATTTGACAGTTCACACACACATTAGTAATATATAAGGCAGTTATCCTAAATCCGAAGACGAAGAAAAAGAAACATATCCGCATATCATATTATTACAACTCTTCAATTCTGTGAATAAAATACGGAAAGGTCTTGCCAGGCAAGTTCTTTTGTTAATGCCTGATAAAACTTGCCTACTAGCAATTTTGACGAAGGCTCAAAACTTTTGCTGCTGGCTGCTGCTAGTAGTAGTATATAAAGAGAAGGGATACAGATTCCATTTTCATTACTAGAAAAGGTGGTTTGACATGGTTGCAGCCCATAATAAAATAAATTAGTGATCCGTAAAGAAAAACTATGGTGGACTAACTGATATTTCTAGATAAGAAAAATATATTTATAACATTACTAAAACAAATAAGAATATATTTTTGTGAAATGTATTGCTCAATCTTTTGTTATAAGAAATATTCACCTTAGTTTTAATATTTTAGTTGCATCTATCTATTTTTTGATTTTATGGTTTTTTATATTGAGGGTTATTTGAAAAATCAACAGTACTGTAGCTGGGGTAACCGATTCACTTCCACCACATATCGCCACAATTACTTTTAAAAGAGTATAGATTATCAACACATCACATATATCAATTAAATATTTTAATAAATAAACTTAACAAATAATTTTAGAACAATTGATGAAATACAATAGAGGAACGTTTTATTTTTTAGAAAACATGCTTTTGGATACGTGGAGAAAATAATCCCGGGATGGAAAACATAGCCTCCTATATGATCCAAATCCCATTCGTAAGGCAATGGACTTCTGGACAGACACCAGAAGTACTGGTTCATACCCATAGCCATATATCACCACTAGATAAAACTTCAGGGCACACTCACTGAAATGACTGCAAGTCTGCAACAGCCTAGCAGCTTCATCATTTTCCAGATCATAAATGTACCATCAAACCATAAAAAAAAGGGTATCTCCATTTGTTGAGCCAAAAAGATCCTTCCTCTTCATTTCCAGGGGCTATCCAAATCTTCCAGTGCTGACCTTTCTTTCTACGATGAAAAGGATTATAAACACACATGATGAACTGGCTTTTGTATAGGATCTTTTTTAAACAGGCTGCATTTCCGATATTCGAAACAGCACAAATAACTGCTACAATGACCACTTGTATACCACTAATATATTTAGGATCTTATAATTGCACTTTAGTGCTATTCAGGGTCTATCTATAAATCACTCGAGTGATTTTTTTTTCTTCCTAATCACCTGGTTTCAAGCCATCTGATATGGTTTAAGATTTCGTGCAATCCTATTTAACTTTAATCCTCTCTTCCTCCTCCTCCCGATTCTTCCCAACGCCGCTGTTCTCTCACGACGCCGTCTCATTTCCTCCGCCTCCTCATACTTGCCGGTGCCGACAAGGCCCGTCAACGAGCCCATGACTCCCCCCTTCCTTCCCCTCGCCCTCCCCTCCCTCCTCCTCCCTCGCCCCATCTTCAGCAACAAGGTGCCGAAGACACCACCGTCGGCCATGCCTCTATTCCACTCCAATTCCAAACTTCCCTGGTCACCAACACCGACCCACCACCCTTCTCCTCTCCCGCAGCCGAGACGACACCACCGTAGCCTCCCTGCCCTGCCACGGCCGCTAGGCCACCATCGGGCCTCCACTGGCCCAGCCATCCCTCCAAGTTTTTTTTTTCGGAGAAGCCATCCCTCCAAAAGTTTGGGAACACCTCCACTTCCCTTCCCAAACCCGGCCCCCTTCATCCCCCGTCTTACTCCCGAAAACCTAAATCAAATGTCTTCCGCTGGAATTTGAAGCTCGCCGAAGTACGCAGGACTTCATCGAAGCTCGCTGGAGAATGAGGAGCACGAATCGCGACGCAAATTATAAGGTCGGGAATTTGTGTGATTTCTCCTCAAAAGTTATTTGAGTGATGTATAGCAAAATCAATTCATGAAACCCTAAACATTGATATTAACCATGATGAGCAAATTAAGGGGAGAGGTATAAAGTTTAGCACACCTCGTGTGCTGACGTACCAAATTTTACATAGAACTTTCACCAGGACAGTATAATCACTGTAGAAATACCACAAAAATTATGAAGTAGTATATCGAGTCCCATGGAAATGGACTTAAAGCATGTTGATTCCTGGTTATCCCGTGGCAATAATTGCATCTACTATCGATGAACTGAATGGTGTTCATGTATAGTAGTAGAAACTAACCAGTATGACTGAAATGATTCAACACATCGATCTACAGTTGTACTCTGGCACCAGTTCTACACCTTGCGGCAAATGAGACAAAGGATGGACGAAAAGCTTTGCCTTGCAATCCACTTGCGGGTACGACTACAACACAAGGAAAAGCAGAGGAGCTCATGCCAGGATGGAGTAACCACAGGGCCCCAGACTTTCACTTTCCAATGATTCCTTGGGTGACCCACACAAATTGCACTCTAAATATTCCATCCATCTCTGCAAGACTGCAACCCCTTATATAAGTGCAACTCCGTGCATGGTCCATGGCTCCAAGCTGCCTTGCAACAAGGTCTTAAGAGTTCTCCATTAGAGAATAGAGACCTCGATCTTCAGGAAGCTAGCATCGACCAAACTCTACAATTCAGAGCTTCTTTATCCAAGCGATGGCTTCAGAATCAGAGGTCTGTGAGATCAATAATTCCTAAACTTAACCTGATATCGATCTTTCTTCTGATTCTCACACGTTTAATCAATAATTATCTCTGTACTAATGCACCTGTGACGTTTACTACGCCTGCAGACGCCACGAATAACAGAGCTTCATGTAAGGATGGACTGCAATGGCTGTGAGCATAAGATCAGGAAGACCCTACGTGCCATTGATGGTACACAACTCGATCAACTCTTTCTTCAGAGAAATCCATGCATCTATCTGAAATTCTGGATTAATTCCCACATTCTGACAACATCATCAAGCGAATGCACTTGTCAATTAGCATCTGAAACAAGTGATGATCATGAAAATGGCTTTGGTTCATGCATCCAGGTGTAAGCGATGTGTACGTAGATTCCGCGAACCAGAGGGTGACGGTGGTGGGGATCGCCGACCCGGAGAGGATCGTCAAGGCGATCAGGAAGACCAAGAGGGTGCCTACCATCTTCTCCCACACCGACCCAGCGGCGCCGCCGCCGCCGGCAGCCGAAGGCGAGGCCCCGCCGCCGCCGGAGGAAGCAGCACCGGCCGCCGAGCCGGCGCCTGAAGAGAGCAAAGAAGCGCCACCGCCGGAAGAGGCCGCTCCGGCGGCCACCGACGCCACCGTGATACACATGGTGCACGACTACCCGTACAGCAGCCACGTCGACAACCACCAGCATCACCACATGTTCCGAGACCACTGGCCGGCGGCGAGCCATCCCGCCGGCGGCATGGTCGGCTACAGCGGCGCGCCATACTACGCGACGCACAGCTACAGCCACAGGCCCAGCCCGTACTTGTCGGAGTACGGATATTTGGGCTCTCCGGCCCATGAGGGGAGATCATATTACAGCAGCCATGATTACTACCATTACCCAGCTGCTGCGGCTGCTAGAGGGAAGGGAGATGGGAGCCAGATCACCTCCATGTTTAGTGATGAGAACCCTAATGCATGCACCATAGCCTAATCTTTAAGATCAAAGGGCAGAAGTAACTTTTGCCTGTCAAGGAGTGATTAAGGTGGATATTATATAGTATGTAGTGGTAATTAAGATCGGTGTAACATGGGATTTCTCTGTAAGATAGTAAACTAAGAGGGTGTAAGATAAGGAAAAGGGGAACAATAAGATGCTTAGCTTGTAGTAGTGGGAGATGATTTTCCTTGGCAATCACCACTATTTTTTTTTTACCGCCCGTCCACTACACCTCAAAGAATCTAACAAAGCTGTGGTCCTGTGTATATGATGTGTACTGAAGAAAAGTGGCAGAGATATCACAGTATTTCCTGGCCAAGTCCAAACTTTGTCCTGTCTGGCATGTTGGGAATAGATTTTTTGTATTCTCTTGAAATATATGTTGTACATCTGATTTGCATCACATAAATTAAGAGATCTTATCTTTTAGAAATCTAAAATATGAGGATTGTTTTTGTTTTGTGATTGTAATTGCAAGGAACAAACTGGTGCCATAAAAAGGAGCAAAACTTTTATATCACGAGTCCAATGCAGTTTGCTAAACATAACTTCAGATTTCAGTTCAGACCGACAGAACAAATAAGATAGATTATATGTGGTTCATCATGGAGTTGTATTTCAAATCCTCTCTCCGTCCAAAAAGACGTCATCTATTGTACAGATTCGTAGCCTAGGTGAAGTCTTTTAAATTAGACCGAGGGAGCAGTACCTGAACACTTTAAAGAATTTATCTGACACGCATATGTAGCGATAAATTAGGTGTATATAATTTCAGTGTGAAGCATATTTTTTCTGAGAAAACTGCAGACCGACTTGAGTAACATACTCATGCATGGTGATCACTGCGCAGTATATATTACTCGGCCGGGTTGCACCTCTTAATTTGGCTTAATGATGACAGTATGTCAGTATATGGAAGGGTGTGAAACAGGTTGACCAATAATCTTAAGGGGGAGTCAATGGCTTTCTAACTTTCTATATCAAGAGTTCAAGACAATTCATGTTCAGGTTTAGACCAAGCAGTTTTCTTAAGCTTCCAACCCTTTCAATAGCTACAGAAGCTAGCTAGGATTATCTGCTCTATAGACTAATGTCAGACTAAGAGAAGAATGATGAACTTCAGCTTTGCTATTCGTTGGGAGGCTGGCCTTTCCAAATGTATTATTCGAATTCCTTGCAATTGGATATTCCTCATGGTCCACAATAACACTAAATGATGCTTTCTTTTAGGACGGCAATGGATTTTCTTCGTTGGAAGCATATATGGACGACCCATAGAGTGAGTTCATGAACGGTACATAGAAACAGTTGTGCAGTATAGCCCGACAGTGGCAGCCAAGAGGGTTTAACATGCACAAAGGCACGCGTGTACTCTCACACATTATTAATGATCGCTAGCTCCAGAGATAACTGCGTCCCCGTCCCCCGTGTCGCCCCTCGAGGGGCGACTCCGGCGGATCTTGCCGCACCGGCTGTTTGCGCCGCCGCCGCATTCGTCTCCGACCCCCGCTTCTTCCTCGCCTTGGCCTCCTAGCCGGTGGCCAGGGGAGCGGGGTCCGTCCTTTAGTAGATCGAATTCTTAATCGAGTCCTTAGATCTTCGATGCTTGGTGGTGGAATTAGGGTTTGCCGGAGGAGCGCGACTCCTTTGTGGCTTATTTTTCCGTGGCGTCGATGATCGGAAGCGACGACGTTGCAGGGGAATAATTTCTCCCGGCTTCTTCCGTTCTCCGGTGGTGATCTACTTCGACGCCAACGGAGAGGCCAGGGAGACCTGTTCAGGAGTCCTGGGCCGGCGCATCTTCGTCTTTTTCATGTGATGATGTTGTTGACCCTTTTAATTTCAAGGAAGATGGTCTCTGGTGGAAATCCGAGTTGTGCTTGGGTTGCCGGTGGTGGAATCGAAGGATACATCGTGGGTGCCGGAGTTGGCCGATGCGCCTGGGAGGCAGCATACTTGGCTGATTCGCCTAGCAGTAAGCCATCCTCTGCGGTCTCCATTTTCTAGAGTTTGGCTCTTGCGTCCAACGACCATTGGGAAGCGGCTTCGGCAGCGGTGATGAACGAATCTCCGAGAGCTTCGAGGAAGATGAATACAAGTTTTGGACTTCTTTGTAATTTTCCTTTTATTTGGGTTTCTATTTGTAAAGGGGCCGATGTACTATGCTAAGATTAATACATTTTCCTTCTAAAAAAACATGCACAAAGGCTAGATGACATTTGGGGAGCTTTCGACAGCCGTAGCGAATCTCAAACTTATATTCTCACCTAAATTTTAAGACAGTTACGAAATTTAGAAAAATAAACTGCTGGCAAGGATGTACTTTTCTTTTGTTAGTTTCCTAGGGGTCAAAATAAAATTTAGTTCCCTACGGTTTAATACGTGCATATTTAGGGTGTGTCTTTATCTTCCTTGGATTGCTTCACATATGGTAGGGAATACTCTTAACATGTGATTTTCTAGTAATGTAAAAGGTGGAAACTTCTTGTTTATAACTTTATATTCTCCAAACATAGCTTGTCTGCATAGGAGGGGGTAGCAAGGCCAGGCCTGTGCATAGAGCATAGAGAATGGGTACGGTGGTATGGAGCGAGGCAGTTCAAAGAGACATTGATCTAGCTACTACCTCCATTTTATAGTATTACAGAATTGACAATTTAGAGTCTTAGCTTAAAATATCTATATTCTAGGACAATCTAAAGTCGTACATAGAAATAGGTATATATATTATGAGACCAAGATAGTAGGATATAAAAAATATTGACACTTGAAATAATGAAACTTTGCCAATTAAGATGCTCTCTCAGGTATTTGAATTTTTCTCTTGTCATGTATTATTGTTTAGCTTTGAAAGTTATACTATTCTTACATATGTTTTTTAATGTAAATTCATTTTAAAAATTGTTATAATTTTACCATTGATTTATTATAAAAGAATATCTTAATAACCCTAGAAAAATATAAGCAAAAGCATTTTTGGATATTAATTTATTGATGTAATTTCTGTTCAATAAATATACTTGTAATTTGATTAATTTTTAATCCAAATCAAAATTTTGATAACTCTTCAAAAGGAAAATAAGTCCAATAACAAACAACTAAGGGAGTACTATATAACCAAGAAAAAAACATCTTATCCAGGACAGAAAGGCCGACTCCATTGCTTGAAGCGGCCCAATCGACCACCGAATAGGCCATATCATACACCGGCCGGTGGGACACTGGATCAGGCCATTAACCTCTTTTTTTTTTTTTGTGAAGAGCCATTAACCTCTTTTAAGGCTCCGGTGGGACACTGGATCAGGCCATTAACCTCTTTTAAGGCAAAACAGCGAGTACCTTCTTTTATAAAAGAGAACGGCAGGAGTACTGTCTAATATGTTGTGTGTACGCCACCTCTAGCCGAACTGAAGGTTTGTTGATGCTTTGTGGCTTTAACTTGCACACTTTCAATATGAAAATTTTGTAAATCTAATCCTAGAAACCTTCAGGTGTTATTAAAGTGTAGCATGACTTTTGAACGTATATTTCTAAAGATGCATGGGATTCGTCGATGTTGTTTAGAGGTTGAGTCCAATATTCCTTCTGATAAGTGTTATTAGGATTTAATCATGAAGATCTATTGATCTTAGATAATTTCATCAATATAATACTACGCCACTTTCAGTCTGCACTTATCTTCTTAGCTAAGATGCAGACATACAAACTTTATGATCGCTTTAAAAGAGAAAAAAACGACAAAACAACTCCAGCTTTGAATTCTCTGTATGTTCGTCTAGTGAGCATAACTATCGATAACAAGTTCCGACGTACCGCTGAGAACCATATATCTCGTTAGATATATATGCATTACAAATACATGGGACAAAGACAAAGGTTTTTTCTATACATGTTCGAGTGATTTGAACAATAGGATTTATATTAAGATTGGTGCTAAAAACTAAAGAAGAAGAAAAACAATGAATATTGATGGGGTGCAGACAATTAAAAACAAATTTGAGGAATAGTACAACTCAAAGTTACAACGCAATTACACAGAGACTGAAGAGGAACTTTTATATCAAGAAGAACATAATTCACCTAGTTTATAAAAAAATTTCTAAAAACCAAATAATTGCATGGTTAATTAAAAAAAAGGCTAACCCATCTCACACACAGACGATAGGGCCTAACTACACAACTGACACGACGGAGTCCAAGCAGCACATTGTTGCCAAGCTAAAACATTGAAGACAACTCAACAGCTTCAACGTCACAAGAGAGATGTTATCATAGCCGAGCTTGCCGCCTCAGAGGCATAGCAGCGCCAACTTTACAACCAAAGTGACATTGTTGCCATCCTTGCCACCAAAGCGAAAAAACGGCTCCGACATCCTACAACGGACATCAGCCAAGCCTCTATTGCACCACTTACTTCACACGGGCACCACCAGAACTCCTTGAAAAAGATTGCATTATGTTATGGTTGCCAAGCGTCGCTGCACCCCATCAGCGAGCAGCTCCAACTTCACCGAGCGAAACCAACCGAAGAGCGAGTCACGCAGCTCCAACTTCAACAAGCGAAAACAACCGAAGAGCAAGTCACCCACTTGCTGAAAGGATCAAAGTAATACATAGAGGGGGGTGAATGTGTTTTATAACCTGAAATGCACTTAGCAGCGGAAGTCAGTGCAGACCGGACAATCCGGTGGTGTCACCGGAGTATCCGGTAGAATCTCTCTGTTTGGAACAAAGCTATTCTACCGGACAGTCCGGTTGAACTACCGGATAGTCCGGTGGCTTTGTTCAACGGGCCAAAGATCCCCTTTTTATTCAATCACAAACAGATCCAATACGTATTAAGGAGAACAATCAGAAATCCAACCAAATAAACTAGAGACAACAGGGACACAAGGATTTTTACGTAGTTCGGACCACAAGGATCCTACTCTACGCCATGCTAGCACTCAAAGACGGAATGAGGTCTCCAAGGAGTCTCCAAAAGATCCCCACGGATCAAACCATAGGACGATCCCCACGGATCAAGTCCTACCGAAGAGCGCTAATCCCTCGTTGCTACTTACTCTACCCACTAATCCATCTTCTATGAGCTAGCATGGATTTAACTATTACTTACCTTGTTTCCTCGCGGAGGTGAGGCAATCCTTCACAAACTTATTCCCGGGCAAATCCACAAATTTGGAAGCTCGCGAGCGACCCTAACTGGCTAGGAGGCGACCCTCCAAGAGTAACAAGACGAGCACGGATGCCGGAGAAGATCCCCAAAAGCTTCACAAGATTCCACACCTAGTTCCAACCCTCTCACTCTCACTAGATCCAAGAGATTTGAGCTCAAAACCCTAGGAGAACTAAAGGGGAAGATTTTCAGGTGGTAGGTGAGGAGAATGTGGTAGCCAACCCTCAATAGTGGAGGTTAGGGCCTTAAATAGGCACCTAGAAAAACGAGCCGTTTTCTGACCGTTATGCCTCCGAGCCATCTACCGGACACTCCGGTAGAACCACTGGATAGTCCGGTAGAAACGCTCCTCGTCTTGTGACCAAGTGTCATCGGATAGTCCGGTAATTGCATCGGACATTCCGATTAAATCGTTTTGTTGCCAACCGAGCGTTTTTATCGGACATTCCGGTTCACTCACCAGACATTCCGGTGGGACTTAGTCAAAAACGAGCTTCGGGAACATAGAACAACTGGGGCTCAAAAATGGTTTAAGTCCTATCGTATAGTCTGGTGTTTTCACCGGACACTCCGGTAGAATCTCTCTGTTACCAACAGAGCGTTTCTACCCGACAGTCCGGTCCAAACACCAGACATTCCGGTGGCACTTAAACAAGTGAAACAACCTAGTTTTTTCAAGTTACCGGAACGCAAACACACAACCCCAAACCAGTGTACGTGTGTGTAAAAGTGTTCTCTCACTAGATGTGGAATCAAATATGAAACTAGAGAAAATTTACTTCGGAATACGGGATCGCCCCCTCTTAATAAGCGGATTTTCCTATTACTCAAGAATAGAAACAAAAGACCTTTATACCTAGCAAATAGAAATCTTGGGGGTCTCTTTTTGTTTTGTCGTCAACGCTTTGTGCCTATCTCCTTCCTTGTTCCATAGAGATAGAATAACTCCATCTTGCTACACACACTTAGTAGAATCATTAGTCCTCCAAAACGATTGTTATAAATTACCAAAACCCACTAAGGGGCTAGATGCACTTTCACTTGCAAACGTGAAGTGGAACTAAAAAGGTGAAGGCCTTGCCAAGCATCAAGGCCTGAAAGCTTTTGAATCGATATGGACTGTCAATGGTTGTCAATGCACTAGGAAGCTTCTCCGAAGCGGCACCCCATGGAGGACGCGTCACAGAACGCCGCCATCGCTCGCCGGAACAAGGTTTTCATCTGGAGATTTGTGAGGGATAAAAAAATTACACCATAAAAACGCCACCAAGAAGGGAAATGACGTCCACAGGTGTCGTCATCGTCAACCAGCCAAAGGCATGGCAAGGCTATTTCCAAGGCAATCTCGTCCGCCGCTGCCAAACTATGGCCCCCTCCTTTGGTATGCTGCCAAACTGCCGCCGCCTCTTGCAGCAAGCCAGAGTTTTCGCCTTACTCTTAGAGTTCTCCACGACCAGAATAGGGAATCCGGCCAAAGAAGAGGGAGAAATCTAAAAAGGGAGGGTGCTTGGCCGGCCAAGAGAAAGACAGGTTATCCAACCCGTTTTTTTTTTTGCTCTGCCAACTGTTGCATTTCTGCTCATCGCCAATGATCATCCCTACCACCTCTCCACCAAGTCAGGTCCAACCGCGGCCACTGGGACGACACCGCACCACACAAGATTTACGTGTTGCCGCCACTTCCACCACGCACCAGCCACCAAGATGATGCGTGTGCCACGAGCAACTACCGCCCCTTCCTCCACATGCGGCCAACGCGACGGCGCTAGCGCCACACGCCACCACTAGCTGTCGCGCCATCTGCATGGAGCGGCCATCGCCTCCAAAACGGTGACTACGGAGAGAAAGCAAGTGCCTCAAACCACCGCCGTCTTCTTCCATGCGTTCGGCCATCCCGACGTCACCAGATCTGCACGCCACTGCCGCACACCGCTGATCACTACGACGAGATGCGTGCCGCGCCAAATCAGCACGCCACGGCCACACACCACTGGCACCGGTCACTGCGACAAGATGTGTGCCATGCCAGATCTGCACGCCACCGCTGCATCCAAGTCCACACGCTGGCAACCTTGATGCCGCACGAGCCACGCGTCTCCATTTGACCTCGCATATGCCACCCGGGCCGCCGTTTGCGCCGTCCGCGCATCCCTTACCACACCGGCCTCAAACCCTCCCGTTCATGTCAAGAGACGGTGGAACCCCGCTGCTGCCTTCTTAGCACGCTGTGTGACTTTGCCGGCAGTTCGCTCGTGCGGTGGCGAGGCTACAGTGTGGGGGCAGTGGCGGCGGTGGCTAAGTTAATATATGTGTAGCACGCTAAGACAGTTGTGAGACTGGAGGTGTTGGGAGAGACAACAACGGCTAAGTTAATATATGTGTAATTCTTTTTCTAAATATCTTCACATGTGACATATAGACCGTACTAAGAAAAAAAAATCAACTACTGATAAGGTAGAAAAAAAAAAGGTCCTGAGGAAAGGAGGAAAATAAATCGATTGGCCTGGCCTAATGGGTTCCCCGTAGGCAACCTGATAAGGAAAATATTCGCCGACAAATAAAGCATATCCTGTTTATCCCTTCTAGCGTAGACGTCAGTATAGTTCTTCCTTGCGGTTACGGGGAGCTGTTTAACCTTTCCAATCCACCGTGAATCCGTCATCAGTACTCCTAATTAACATTAACCGTTTCATTGGTGAGCCTTAATTTGGTAACCGTACAGTGACAGGCCATCTCCTTTCTGCTCATCGTCGTTGTTATCAGCAGAAGCAGATTCAGCGAGACGCCGCGAAGCAAACCAAACTTCCTCATCTGCCTACTCTGTCCGAGTCTGAGAGGAAATTTTGCAATTTAGCCCCTGGTAAAATCTCCGTCCCCCTCCTCGCCGCATTGGGGGGATCCATCCAGGGCAGCCGTGCCGCCATGGGGACGGCGACGATGGCGACGGCGGTGGGTGCGGCGATGGTGCTCTACTTCGTGATGAGCCGGCGGCTGGCCCAGGAGGACGGTGGCGCCGCCGGCGGGGGCGGGGGGGTGGGTGGAGGAGGGGGGAAGCGGCGGAGGGGACGCGCGGTGAGGCGGCCGGCGCAGCCGCCGGCGACGTGGATCGAGGCGGTGGGCACGCTGGCGGAGACGCTGCGGTTCACCTACTCGGAGACGCTCGGGAAATGGCCCATCGGGGACCTCGCGTTCGGGATCAAGTACCTCATGCGCCGCCAGGTGAGAGAGCCGGTCTTCCCCTTCGTTAATCAGCTTTGCTTTGGTCATTGGTCTGCTCGAATCTGAGAGAAATGCGGTAGGTTTGCTCCTATTGTGGATGACTGACTGGCTGTACCTGCAAGTTTGTGCTTTGGATCTGAAAGGGCAGTTCTTTGTGTTCGAATTGCATCTCCGAAGTCGAGTGCTGCGTTACGGATAAGAGGCATGTTTGGGGTATAACTGTAGAAACTTGTACGCTTAGATGACAAGTAGAAATTCGTGTATAAAAACCGGCGAATTCGGTGATGATTGTACTCTATGCTAATTGAAATTGCAAATTTCTCTGTCTGGAGCTGTTGAGTTTTGCACTGGACTGAGCATAGTTATAGTGTTTTTTTTTGGTAGTAGAGTAGTACTCCGTAGTTGTTTTGTTGAAGATTGAGAACAATTTGGTGTTTTGGGTAAATGTTCTCTTTGGCAAACCCACGGCAGGGAGCATTGCAACCGTGCCCTACCTGTCTCTCTCTCTCTCTCTCTCTCTCTCTCAAGCTGCTTAATGCTTATTACCAATTTGATGAATGTACACTGTTAGTGGAGTATTAGAATATCATGTGTTTTCATAAGAAATGGAATTCCTCTGGATGGTTTCACTGAAGAAGAGATGGTTATGGCTGTGAGATGAACCTTCACATAACTCAATAAAGAAAATTGGAGCTTATGGACTATTCTTCGTGTCCAAACATTGATTATTGAATGCAAGTTTGTTATAACCGTGTAGATCATTTGGTTTCTATGCAACTGATGGCACATTTCCATTTTGGGTTACATTTCAGGGAAATTTACATGTTGCTAGTGTATATGCTGGAAGCAACTGCATTGAACTTAAAGGGCCTGAAATAATGGAAGAACTTATTGTTCTGAGACGATTAATTGATCTGTGCTTTCTTTTTTCTAAGAAACCATTTCCGGTCTTCCTGGAATTAGCTGGCTTTTCCCAAGAGGATGTTCTTATTGAGGAACCTAAGGCGGGGGTGAGCAAGTAGCAGTTATTTTCTATTTTTTTTAAAAGTACTGTCAGTTATAGTATACATTAAAAAGGATGTAGTTGCTTGGTTTTTTTCTCAATTTCTTATTTACACCCTATATCTACAGATTTTAAAGCCTGCTCATACAATCCTGCGTGATGAATGCACCAAATCTTTCCTTGTGTTGATTCGCGGGACGCATAGTATGAAAGACACATTGACTGCTGCTACTGGTGCTGTAGTACCATTTCACCACTCACTTTTAGATGAAGGTGGTGTCAGCAAGTTAGTGTTGGGATATGCACACTGTGGGATGGTTGCAGCAGCCCGCTGGATTGCAAGGAGTATAACACCATGCCTCCGTCAGGCAGTCAGTCAATGTCCAGACTACCAAATCAGGGTACACACTTCTTTTTGTTGGTTTATGGTTTCAGAGCTCAAGTATTACTTAGTTGGATAATACCTTGTAGTAATATTTTCCTGTGAAATTAGCTCATGACGATTTTTCAAATTTTTTAACGAACCTAGTTAGCTGTCAATGAATCTTCTGTCCTGGTGATAAAATGCCCTGGAAACAAAATATGTATCATATCATTGTATCGATTTACCATAGCCATCAATTTGAAACTGGTGATCCAAATTGAAATTGTTTCTATAAGTAGGATTTGTTATGAAATATGGATGAGTTACGTCTCAGTGATAATCCATAAATTCTCAAGGTGTTTTAACAATAGTTGATTTTCTTCTGTTAGGTTGTTGGTCATTCATTAGGTGGTGGTACTGCTGCATTACTGACCTATATCCTGAGAGAACACCAGGAGCTGTCTTCAACAACTTGTGTTGCCTTTGCACCAGGTATAAAACATAGTTTTGATATGCATTAGATTGACTTGAGAGCAATTAGTAACAATTATTTCTTTGGTCAGCTTCATGTATGACATGGGAGTTAGCAGAATCAGGCAAGCACTTTGTGAGAACTATTGTAAACGGTGCTGATCTGGTTCCTACTGTATCAACTTCATCTATAGATGATCTTCGTTCAGAGGTATCTCTGTTTCATGATGTTCTATTCTTCCCTATAGACGATTGCTGTGCTAATGTGTTTCTGAATACAGTTCTATTGTTTTGAGGGGAAAATGTGGTTCATTTGTTATATTTATGTAATGTTGTTATTTTTGTGGCTCAGTTAAATGAAGAGTCTGTAAACATTGGTAGAATATGATGCCATGGTTTCCTTTTTTAAAATTTGACAGCAATGAAGTTCAACGTCTCTAATCCTCCTGTCTTATCCCTCATCCAGGTAACAGCATCTTCATGGTTGAATGATTTGCGGGATCAGATACAGCAGACACGATTCCTAAATGTTGTTTACCGGTCTGCTACTGCTTTAGGAACTCGCCTGCAATCTTTTTCTGGTGCCAGAGATAGGGTTGCCGGTGCTGGTGCACTTCTACGACCTGTTTCAAGCAAAACTCAGGTAACATTTAAACCAAAGCTGTCAAAGTGTAATATTTGCATGAATTAATACTGTGTACCACATAATGATTTTTTCCTCAGTGTGATTGTGTTAGGATCTAGAGCCATCTTTGCACCTTAATGGCCATATATTGTCTGGTCAACACTATGAAATTTCATAGGGCTGTTTGAAATAAACTAAAAGTGCTCAAGAATACCATTCAAACAGTGAGTGCATGAAATGTGACTGGTCTGTGATGACTTTCTGTCCAATAAACATGTAGAAATTTCTATCTGCCAAACCCAAGCAGTTGTTTCAACTTTGATGAGATTTTATTGCAGGTTGTGATGAAACAAGCGCAGAATGTTGCGCAGGCTGTTGCTAGAAGTAGGACAGCATTTTCTTCATGGTCATGCATGGGTGCACGCCGTCGAGGTGTTGGCGTAGTAGCTGCAAGCACTAAAGAGGAAGTAACTGCGGAAACCCATGTCACATCTACAGATAATTCAGAGTCCTATGTTGTAGAACAACATGGCACCAAGATCATGGAGGATCTGCAGTATACTGCAGATAATGTTTCAGTTCACGAGGAAACAGAAGAGGAGGCTCTTCTGAGCGAGCATGAAACCTCTAGGGAGCATGCAGAAGAAGAAATAACTGAAGGTGAGATGTGGTTTGAGTTCGAGAAGGACCTGGATCACCAGGCTGAAGTGGAGGCACGAGCCAGGCAGGAAGAAGCAGCTGCAGCCAAGGAAATAATGGAGGAGGAAAGTGCTGTCCTTAAAAATGTAGAGGACAGGCAATCCTTTTCATCTGATAGCTTGGAGAGGCAGCAATTCTACCCTCCTGGTAGAATTATGCACATGGTTGCCATGCCTCCTGCAGATTCTTGTCCTGATGATCCGGTGGCCACTGATGAGTGCAGCGTGGGAATATACGAGACCCCGAGGGATCTTTACAGCAAAATCCGCTTATCCAATACCATGATCAATGACCATTACATGCCGATGTATAAGAAAACAATGGAAATATTGATTGAGAAGTTCGCGAACAATGATGACAACTTTCGTACAGATTCGACAGTAGAATAATATGGATGACTTGTAACATCAAACTGTATAGTAGTTTTCCGGTCTGTTTAGCTTTAACCATTACCTGATATTGCAATATACGAGAGAGGCGGCCATGATTCCCCAACTAATCGGCCAAAACAAAATTAGCTAGGGGGAGTGTGTGATATATAGTGATATACTAAGATGTAAAGAAAAATAGAATTGTTAAGTTTATTAACGGAAAATAATCCTCAAAACAAATCTTGCAATTATCTCGAAGATCGCTAATTAGCGTGTATGTATTTCCAACGCATGCCTCTTATGTGTTTGGTTTTTATGGATGGGTTGATTCTATTTTTTGTTTGGCAGAGATGATAGGGGCGGGATGTGATAGACGGGAATTGGGGTCCGTTTGTTCATCCGTTTCCTTTCGTCTCCATTTCCTTTGTTTGACGGCAGATCTGAGGAGCTCGTTGACAAAAGGGATGGCTGGTGGCCTGGTGGGTGGTTGGGCGGACGAGCAAGCTCGGCGATAGGCGGCAATTGGCGGGTGGGCGGAGCTTGACGACGACGACGATGTCCAGCGGCCTGCCTGCCGCGGCACCGTTTCCCGCTGCCACCGCGCCAGATTGACGCATCCGGCGCCGTTTCTGCCTCCGCACCGGCGCATCCGGCGCCTCCATATCCGCCGCCGTTTCCGATTTCCGCCGCTGTCTTCCTCCACCACCTCCTCGTTTCCGATTGTCGCATTAGGCATCGTATCCGGGTAGCAAGCGGCAGGGGTAGGATCTCAGGGGTAAAATAGTACTTGTACCCTGTAATAAGTTTCTTTTAGCCTCTCTTTCCAAACGAGAGGAACTAAAAAAAGTCTCGGAGACTAATACTAAAAAAAATTCAGAAACTACAAAAGTTACAAAAATCCCTAGATCCAAACATGCTCCTAGCATACTCCGATTTAAAGTTTCAGATCATCTCCACCGACAGGGAGGCTTCAATGGAGCAGGGGTAGGCGAGCTGGGTGGCAATCGGAGCGGCGGCCATCTGCGAGACTGTAACAACATTGGTCCCGGGCTCCCGGCCACATCGGTGGGTTCTGTCCGTGTGGCTTCAGAGATCAATTTCCGAGCCTTCTTTTTTCTTTTCTCTCTGATCATCCATTTGTAAATTTGCTTTAGAATCTTTATGATTTCTCTCGCACTCTCTCACTTGACCTCTGCTTTTAAGACGCAAACAGATGAAAGTGTTACTGAATACTAGCATGAGACATGCCTTAGCTTCAGGTACTTTTATTGGTGCTTTGAAAAATACAACAGAAAAGTTTTTATTGGTGCAAAAAATTTCAATGCTCCCAAACAGGCTCTCAAATTTTAGGAGTTTTTGTGGTGCATGCAAAATTACTAGTGTAAATAAATATTTTACAAGTGAAAGAAAATAATATCAAACCCAAGCTGTACATTTCGCACATGGTACGCCCGGTTCTAGGTGCACATGCATTTTAAAAAATTTATTGCTATAATTACATCCAGTCACAAAAATTTCACGCTGTTAACCCCATTTGAATTTGTTAAAAGAATTATACAAATATTGTTTTTATTATCTTATGCCTTGAAACTGATGTTATTAGATTAAATTGGCCCTGGATTATTAAGCATTTTTTGTTTCAAGTCAACGTTCCTTTCTCTATCATCCCGACGTTTCAACTTTGCAACCTGTCTCTGTCGTGTAGGCCCCGGTTCACAGGGCCTTCCAAAAATTGGCGTGCGAGCCCGCCCAAAGTAGGGACGGGACATCGCTCGCACCATGGCAAACGTGTTCGGTTTGTGGGTGTCGGCGCGACACGTCAGTCTCTATACGATCATCAACGAGTCGCCTGATCACCCCCCGCAGGGACGGGTTAAAATCGAGAGCAAGCCCTCGCCCCTCCTTTTATATCCGCCGGCCCCTCCCTCCCCTCCCTCATCTCACGAGGTGGTACTAAAATCCAACCAGAGTCGTCAGGCTGCGGACGTCTCGTGGTGGTGCCGTGGTGGGCTGTAGAGTAAAACTGGCCCACTAAGCTCAGTTTGGCCCATTTGTTAATTTTACTCATGCCGAACAGACAGAAACTTGGCCGGCTATTTGTCCTAGTATTTTTGCCTAAAAACTGAGGAAATTTCACAAAGCATTAGGTTTTGAGACACTCGTATCATAAAACCATATGTTTTATAATATATTTCACAAAATCCCGTGATTTGGGGCTAAATGTTTCAAGAAATTCTAGGTATAAGCTTATATCACTCATTTGGCTAATATTTATATCTATAATAACCATAAAATGCATATGATATTTTTGGGTGCATATATATGCCAGATACTTTTTAACAAGTAAATTTCATTGATTTTCTAAGCATTTGAATACATATTTAAAATATGTTATCATGTGATTCATGTCACTTTTAGTTGAGTTATATATGTAGTTTGTTTTAATTGTGCATTACAAACTTGGGAAAAATAAAGTAGACAAGAGATGCGTATTTTGAATTATCTAATATGAACTTGTGTAAAAATAATTATATATATATATATATATTGAAATATTAGTATTTTACATAAATATGAGATATGAGGTTTCTCGTAATATTTTGTCCCAAAACATGGGATTCTATGAAACATATCACAAAACATGGGGTTTTGTGTTATGGAAGCCCTAATATCTGTGGTTTTATGAAATTTACTCAAAAATTGTCATAATATTTTTTACTGTTTATGCTGCTCAACAGACTGACATTAGTTCTAAAATGACAAACTTAACGACCCATTAATGGTTTTACGGTTTTACCAATTCAGTTTCCTCATGCAAAGAGGCAAGGTAAAGCAGTGATGAAATACAATGGGGGTAGTGGTTTCAATATTTAGTATAGTTCTCAAGATTATAGAAGACTGTAAATTACATACCGTTAAGCAAAACTACAAAAGATCAATTATGTCATTATTGATAAATGCTGCTGTTACAAGGTGAAGATACCAGTTTCAACGCTACCGTATCTCTTTATTGATAAATGTGCAGTGCGAAAGAACGGAGTGAACGGTAACATTGCTTGCGCAAGAAATTATTTCTTATCTCTGTGATTTGTGATGGCGATTTAATACTGTACATTGCTATGCCTCTCTCATTGCTTTTCTATTAACTATTGTCAAAAGATATATACATCTACAGCTGTAAAAAACCTGTAACATGTACATCCTAAAATAAAAAAGATCCTAGAGGGAACCTTGTACAAAAGAGGCGCTAATTCACCCTAAGAAAAGGAGGGATGAATCAGTGAAGCTAATGGAAAACTTGCGGCGACGTATAATATTCGCTTTCACCGAAGAATGGTCTCAAGTCCTCTTGGCACATGAACTCCAAAGGGAAGGAAACGAGATGGCCCCTGATGGCCAGTAATTTTTCCATAGGATTGGTGCCTGCTAGTTCCCCATCCTTGTGAGTTGCTGTTGTCTCTACAGCAACACCCAGGTCAATGGTTGTGTGGCCGATTTTCTCCTTCCGGTGAGCAAAGCCTTGCCTAAATTGGGACCTGCAAGAGGTCAAAATCGTTTCAAATATTGAGGACATAATACTGCAATTGACATGATGCAAGCAACCTTGAAAACAGGTTATTTGTTTCATACCTAGAATGGACGTGATCATTGGGAACACACGTGAAGACATTTTGGTATATCATAGTGTTTGCCTGCCATCAGTTTGTTCAGTTAGAGAGAGAGGTAAATGTGTTTAGCATTTATTTTGTTAGCAAGGTTATGAACAGAAAATGCAATG
Organism: Leersia perrieri; assembly: GCA_000325765.3. Classification (NCBI taxonomy): domain Eukaryota; kingdom Viridiplantae; phylum Streptophyta; class Magnoliopsida; order Poales; family Poaceae; genus Leersia; species Leersia perrieri. Next base: position 9,277,807 of record CM002476.1, read on the forward strand.
GAAAAACTATCAGCTGCTGAAGATGTCAAAAGTTCTGGAAAACAGTGCAATGCCAGAACAGTCATTCAATTCAAATAGTTTCCAGATTGAGCGGACTAGCATTTCAGGATACTCCAGTTCCCTCACCTTAGCAGTGCCCATCCAGACGTTGTTATAAGTCAAATCGTCCACAGGATCCATAATTTGATTAACCTGTTAAGGAGAAATATATTGAGCAGAATGACACTGGAAATAATCTGTTGCAAATGCACCATCTATGTAATGTATTGTGAAAACGATATAAATGCTTGATGCTTCTGCCAATATTCTTTCTATGGAACTATTTTTTAACTGAAGTTTACACAGAACGTTCTTCTAATGTGGCTCACTGAGAGCAAGGTTAATAATACAACCCACTTCTTGGCTATAAGCCCATCTAAACTAGTACTAGAGCTAGCATGTATAGTAGATAGGCTAGGTTGGCTGCAATTTTTGCCCCCCTCTCTTTATGCATTGTGCATTTTTATAGGAGCATGTGCAAAGCTGACTCTTACATTCCCACTCCCCTCTCTTTTCTCTGTCTCTTTCCTCCACATATGCATATAGCCAGTTTATAGCTTGTTATTGTACTTGCTCTGAAGCAATCACAAGCAAGGTTTTTTACACCCACCCTGAGGTCCAAAATTTCATTTAAGGAAAAATAGAACGCAAGGAACTTTACCTGTTTTCTGACCCACAAAGAAGAAAACAGGCGCACGTAGGCTACATTCCACACATTCAGATGACGTGGAACCCTGACATCTAGGGCGAGATGACAAGGTAGATCGTTTCCAGTATTATACCAGTACCAGGTAAATGAATGTAATTGGTGTCGTAGCCATTTAGCCAATTATCTTAGTCTTTGACATAGTCAGCAATAAGCCAATATACATATGGTAGCTTTCAATTAACATTTGTTGATTTGTGACTCAAGCCAAGTGAAACATTGTACAAACCTCTCCTGGATGAAGACCAAGGTGTTCTGCCCATAGAGAAAGTCGTAGGCTGAGAGAGAACTTCCCAGCTTCCCAATTTCTTCCATCCATAGTTGAAGTGACAACCTCTTTATCTTCAATAATAATACCAATCTACAAGAGGATAAAAACAGATCAATAATAGTCAACATAAGACATGCAAACTGATTACCGAAGTCAGCCCCTAACAATATATAAGCAGCCATTTAGTCTTGACCTAGGTCCTCTTTTAGAATATATTAATTTGAGAACACGATACTCCCCCGTTCAAATTACTTGCCGTTCTAGGATTCAAATTTCATACCAAAATACTTGTCCCTCGCACATTTCAAAGCACTTTTAGAGGTTATCTTCCCTCCCTACCCTTCACTAATGCAGCCATACATTAATACATCCATAGCTCTCATTGGCTAATCTAAATTAATTGGAGTTAATGACTGCTTTGGAAAAGTAATTTACATGTAGTGGGGGTAAGCATGTATTGTCACAGCTCCTTGGTTATTGTGAGATGGGATAGAACAAGTAATTTTAAACGGAGGGGGTAATCGATTTATCTGTATGTACGGATGCAGGACTACATACGAAAATAATATGTCTGCATCTATCTTGTAAAGTGCTTGCATAATGTATAACTTTAATGGTTCTTTACAAATACATTATGATAGAAACTAGTGGTCATTGGTCAAAGTTGTATTTGCCTATTTGGAAGACTGTCGATGTCAAAATGGCATGCATTTGTGACAAAAGCGAATGTATGCCTTAGGACCAGTCCTCTATTTAACCTAATATTGTTAAGGCCTGTTTGGAGCACACACAAATGGAAATCCCCTTCGTTCCCTATGGGGCCTTAGCATACAGAGAATAAGACAGAAGAGGTAACTGAGAAAACCAAACCTCAGAATCCCTTGGCCCAAGCAAGCTTCTGTCATTTATGTTAGCTGATCCAATCAGTGTCATCCGGTCATCAATGATCATCAACTTACTGTGCACATAAATCTGCAGAACTCAGGCTGTTAGCAAATCAAAGAAATAAAAGAAAAGAAACCGCATATAATGTCATGGGCATAGGCCGAGAGGTCGAGGCCCATGGCACCAAATATGGCCGGATGAACAGTACCCAAGGTACTGTAACGACGGGTTAGGAGATTAGGTAGAGTTAGTTTCTTAGAGGTCAAGTCATACCATCTCCTATATAAGAGATGGGTTGTATTCATCGAGAGTTAAGCAATGAAATCAGATTAATCTAGTCTTCTCTCCCTATGTACTTCTCCCCAACCTAAGTCTACATCCCTTCCCTAGCAGCCGACGCTGCCCGGCTATCCTCCCGGCGGTGATTATCCCATCATGGCCTCAGGTCATTACATTATACTAATCTAAATCATGACATCGGAAGAACAGCACAATATATGGAGAGAAAAATTAACTCAGGTTTCTTTACCTGATTAGTGACCAAAGGACCGCCATCACCTAGTCTGCCATGTGCTCTGAGCCCATAGAAGGATATATAATCATGCGCTTTGGAACCAATCACATCATACAGATTCTTGAGTATTGAATTAGGCCCTCTACAAATGGTCCGGTATTGCCAATGCATAATTGCTCTAACAGAAGCAGCTCCACCGTCATCAATGCCTCCCTGTAATTAAACAGGTAATTAACCAGCCAACATGATGCATCAAAACCGTCAATAATTAGTACAACAGAACATACCTGAAATCCAGGTAAAAGGGGAATGACAATTATAACCCGGAAGCACCTTTTCTCCTTTTCTGCTCTAAGTATACGCCTGTATAATGCTTCTAATACACGGTTTTTAATTGTGTCATCTCCTGAAAGACCTGATATGAAAAACTGATTCTGCAGAGGCCAGCAGGATGAAGTTGAGAGTTTAGCCACGTGAAATGAATCTGTGCCATGCCGGCATATCATGTAGGTTTGAAATTTCAATACTGTCAAATATATACAGATTTTGTTGGAATCTGTAGATTTACATTTGAAACTCAGGAGAACGAAAAATAAATAAAGGGAAATAATTCAGCACCTCGATGTACACAAAATGTTCTGCCTTTTCAATGAGAGAAAAATAGGCGTTGTGGATGCTCCCTTCGATTTGAGTTGTTCCTGCTGACCAAGGACCAACACTTCGAACAACCTGAGTTAAAATTCAAAATATGTTTTTGATTAGTCAGACATGTTTAATACAGTTTATAAAGAATTTCTTTTTCTTTACTTAAGAAACATAATTTGTATTTGTTTTCAGTGTTACTATACAAGCAGCATGCTTAAAAGGTCCACGATATCATGTCTCAAATACCCCAACCCAAAGCTCCTTAAATAAAGATGTACAAATTCTGTACTTTACAAATTCAGTTATGTTGGTCATGGTTGCTTCATCCCTCCTCTTCAGTTAGAAGTAGTTATAGCAAGAACCCACGAGGCAAATATAGACAGTGCAGG
>CM002476.1:9281355-9319083 GCA_000325765.3 Leersia perrieri
GACAAACTCTACAAAAGACTACAATACCACCGCTCTCTCTTGCCTATGCATGATACTATGCTAATACCCTTGCATAAACCTAACACTATTCACATCCCTCCTCCCACCTCCAACATAACAAAATTCCACTATCCTGCGACTGTATCCTCACCAGAGATCCCCAATTCCCTCACTCAATATCTGTATATACGCCCATTCCTACTTTGCAGTCTGCACCATATGCCCTAACATGGCTGCTGCATTTTTACAGGGAAAAAAAATTCATAGCCGTATTGGGCACTAAAGAAATGTGTTTATTTTAAGGATTGACAATTGTGTTCTCTTTTCATAGAAAGTACATATAGTTTTGAGAGAAAGAAGTTAAATTTCAGTTTCCAGCCCATTATTTCTCAAGGTGATACATCTAATGGTGAATATTTCTGAGTTGCATGTGGCAAAACACAAAGTCTTGGGTGACTGAATTTGTGAACTTACGCTATCCCATCCGACAAACAATATAGACATCAAGAATGAAGAAATTATTACTGGCCCTGTTTTCTCCTGGGGATTACAAGATGCTTATTTTGGATTTTAGAATTTGATTTTAGGATTAATTTTAGGGTGTTTCCCGACACTTCATTACCAGCTCCCTTCATAATTGCTAACAAGGCAATTAAAAAGTCTACGTTATAACTTATAAATCAAACTTTAAAATTTAAATTATTTTGGATTATATATAATCCACAACAGAAATAAACAGGGCCTAATCGCCAATTCAAATGGTGCAAACTTACCTGACAACGACAAGTTGCTCGGGGACCAACTTCTCCAATCTCAAGTACAGAAGCGGCCTGGTCTCCTTGATTCTGTGTTTCCCACCATTCCTTATCCATGTCATGCATATTTGGTTTTGAGGTGTCATAACATCCAATCACTGAAACATCAGGGGAACCAAGATTGTCCACAAAACCTTTCATCTGTAAATCCTGAAGAGAAGTATCTTTCTTGGCCTTCCGGTTGGGAATTGGCTGTTTCCGATGGGTTTTATTTGGGTGATCTGAATGACCATGATTGTTATCTAAACCATTCAGACCTAAATCTTCATTATGTGATGCCTGGTGATCAGGCTCTTGAGGCAAAAGCAATGGAATGTCCTGGCATGATGCTGGTGCTTTCAAGGAGCTTAACCTCTGAACTTTAATATCCTCATCATGAGTCTGTTTACTCTCGTCCTCAATTGTTTCTTTGATGTTACCCATGTAATGGGGAATTACCATGTGATGTTGAGGCATCAATAAGGGGATTGCTTGCTCATTTGGAGCTTTATTCCTCTGCATAAGATTGAATTGTCAATTTTAATAGTGAATGGGATGACTAGTATAACCAGTAAACTGACCTTTGCATAGTTCCAGCGCTGAACAAAATGCCTTGCTACATCTCGACATGCAGGACCATAAAGAGCACACTGAACATCATGCCAGGGCATGCGAGGATATTTAGTACGATCAAGCTCATCTTTCATTGTGTCCTCCCAAGAATTGGGCTCCGATTCCCTTAAACAAGATAAGAAAATGCAATCAGATAGGCAAAACAAGGGTTGTGGAATCAATAGGAAACATTGTCCTGTAAATCTTAGCAAAATATATTACAAGAGCACAGAACATTACCTAGGGTTGTAGTAATCCTTTCCTGGCCATATTGAAGAGGGTATATCCACAACTTTGTGCTCAGGAGTATCATAACGACCAAAGCATAAATCAAGACCTCCAATATAGCATACTTGATTATCAACAATAACAATTTTCTCATGGTGTGACCTTCAACGCATAGCCAGAGTGAAGTCATAAGGATCTAACTGATAACAGAAATAGATTAAATGAACATGAAATTCTTGCTGTACCATAAGTATATGCCAGTTGAGAAATGATCAGGGTATCGCAGAACTTTAACATTCTCATGAATGTTTAGAAGCCTCTGTTTACTGTACATGCTGTTAATCTTCAATGCAAGAGAAACTTCCTTGTACAGAAGAATGTAGATCTGCAAAAGTGCAAAATAATATCAACCATAGTAATCTGAGACGTACAGTTGATATAAAGTAAGAATTTAACTCATGATAAGAAAACACTGCTTAGCTTACATTGAAGAAATGGAACTTATACACACTTCCTTACAGAATTATGTATAACAAAGCATATATTCAGTTAGTGATTGTTAAACCCTGGTGATCCTACTAACCATAAGATACACACATTGCATTTTCACAGTCCCAACTAACCATCTTTAATTCTCCTCTCACGATGGATAATCCCTTCCATCCACAGAATCTTTCAATCTCATCCCTTAGGTTAATACCTCAATGATGTTTGTGTACCCTAATGAAACCTGTCAGTTTAGAACTAATTCCAGCCTCCAAACCAATGTTATCTGATCGTCCGATTAATCGTCCTGATCGGTCCCTGAACTCCGATCAGGTGCACCTAAGTCGATCAGCCGACCAGACATCTGATCGTCCGATTAATCGTCCGATTAGGGTAGAAAACGATCAGATATTTGCCTCATGCTTCAGAAAAAAAACTATATTTGCTTGATGCTTGATTTATACTACATAGTATAGAGATTATAGTATATAGTATAATATATATGGGCCCTGGACTACTGCTGATACAGGATCGATCAGACTCGATTAATCGTGCTGATCGACGATTAATCGCCCTGATCGTCCTGATCGGAGCCTAGGTGATCAGGGCTGATCGACCGATCAGACAACATTGCTCCAAACTTTCAATAACAAATAATACTATACAAATTCCCTGTTCCATCCAGTTCCTCTCCCTAGTTTTGTATCACCACACCCTCAAAATCTTATGAGCTCCCTTCTTCCCTAATCCTACCAACACATAAATCCCCAGTGAGCACTCTGCAGCATAACGAATGTTCTGCCCAACATTACAGCTCTGTCACAAGTACACAGGATATCATCTAGAAAAGGTAAAAAAGGAAAAAAAAATTATATCAATACTGTTTAGCCAGATTTTACTTGAAAAAGTTGTTGGTTAACAAATACCATTATTGGATAGTATTGCATTTTGTTTTGTTACACTCGAGCAGTCATAATCAGGTTTTGCAGCAAAGTATGTTAACATGTGCAAACAACATGTGTTTTGGATAAAAGTGATACTACTATGCAAGGTAATGAGGCAACCTTTCCATGCGCCATGGCCCATGGATAAAGTGCACCTACGTGAGAAATGGAGGCAACCTTTGCATTTTCTTGGGTTAAGTGCAACTATGTGAGTGACAATCTGTGCAAGACACATAATGAAGGTTTATTATCATTTACATAGAGCTTCAGAACATGTAATGAGTATTTCTGCAGAATTGCATTCTTCATCTGAGCATGTTACATCCTGCTTGTATCTTCACAATGCAGAACATTAGTTACTTTAAGATGCATATAACCACATCTATGCAACAGTAATCTTTATTGTACATTACCATCTCATATGGGCAACTACCCATTAAATATTTGATACTACCAAGCCGACAACAAACAAATAAATGCTGCAAAGCAACAAGGTGGTATATATACAGCATAGTGAACATGATTTTTAACACCTGAACTGATTGATTACCATAAATTATCACATACCTGTACACCTTGCTTTGCCCTTGATTCTAGAAGAATATCAAGTCTAGAGGATTCACTATAACAGAAAGGGCGTCGAAGATACAATTCCGGGCACAGCCACCAATCAGTAATAAATATCTGCATTGAATAGTTTAAATATCTTTCCACAGTATGGTCCAGATTTTAACTTTCTATGGAAATAGTAGTGGAGGTTATGAAACCAACCTCTGATTTAGCTTCCTCGATAGAAGAAGCAATAGCATTAAAGGCAGCTTGCCCATCAATAAACCATTGTACGACACTACCATCTTCAGTCAAACCCCTAGGCGGTGCAAATGAACCAAAACGGTTTGCGTGAGACCAGCCCTCTGGGGGTCGTCGAGCAGTATTTACTGCAGATACCCAATCTTTCACCTTAGCAGAGCTTTTTGTTCTCAATTTTATTGTCCGCCCCCCAGAAGACACCTTCAACAAGGAATAGCACTAAGAAACTTGGACAAAAAAAACACACATACACATCATATCTATTGCAAGTTCCAATGTTGCTGTACCATAGAAGACCAAGGCTCACATAAGAGTATTTTATGCTAGTTTCTACATTTTTTCTAGACAGAACTATGGACAGCTGATTTACATGTAGCAGGACATATAGCTGTAGCCTGTAGATCAACTATGGAGCATATGCAATTATGAAGAACAAGTACTAATATAAGGTATATGCAGAAAACAGGTGAGAAATAAACCTGTTATGGCACTAATTTCTCAGGAAGAAACTCAAACAAAAAAATGTTTTCATAAGATCCAACTCCTAGGAAGGAGTGTACTGGCATTCTTCCAAAGCAACTCCCACGAAGCACTAAAGAAATTCACTATGAGACAGAGCCTAGGCGTATCCATTCTCTATTGCTGAAAGAAATTGCATAGTATGGACGGAATACATTGGGCAATTATAATCTCCTGATCTTACATTGTGTTCACATTTGGTGTGGTTTCATCCGACAAAAAGGAAATTATGATCTCATTGGTTGTATCTAACAAACAGACCAAGTTAACAATGCTTGGGCATGAGCATTATTGGTTTGTTAAAAGGAGATGAAGACTAGAGTATATTGTGAAGTGCCACACAAGCAAAATCTGACCAAAATGACCCATGTCTTCTGTAGAAAATTCTAGTCATATCATTCACTCATGTCATCAGCTAGTGCAGCACTAAAGCCTAGATCAATACTTTCTTCTAAATGAGAGTATTTTATCAATGATTTTTTAACTAACATAAGTAAGGTGATGCTGGTTGAGACTGTTAGCCAACAAAGAAACATACTTGCCAAAGCACATTTAGAAGTTAAATAAAACAGGGTTGTACGATTAGATCCAAACAAACAAAATTTGTTTTAATTGGACTTAAACTCATCTGGGTAACAAATCAGGTTAAAGAAGTCCATGGGTCAACAAAGTCTTAATATTGTACGAAGATCGTGACAAGTTTTTTTATTATTATTATCTTTCAATTGACGGAGGAACCAAGCTGTATACCAGGGCATACCTCAAATGTGAAGTGCAACGGGTTACGTTCCTTAATCTCTCTTGCTAGAGCAATTTGGCCTTCTTCATTTCTATCCATGTGAGGAGATACATCAAAGATAACTATATCCAAAAGCTTTGGATCAAATGGATCTTGGAGCAAAGCTAAGAATCCTGGCTTCAGTACAGCCCAAACCTGAAAAGTGTTCAGTTTCACAGGTCGCAAACAAGGAAAAATAATGATAAAAAGATATAAAATAAAATAAATGTGTATTGTTTGATACCTTCTGCCAGCTACTGTTGCAGAAACTAAAACATCCACACAAACAACATCTGTCTTCACTACCTTTGTCAATTTTTGGTAAGTGTCCAACTGTAACATAATCTTCCTTTAGCTTAGGCCCATATTCTGGTAGAAATGATAACAGAGAGACTTCCAAAAATTTACAAACCTGCATCATATTTCATGTTACAGACCAAAAGAAGGCAGAACCAGGAAAAAAAATATCCAAATTGAAAAATTTCATATATTCAGTGATGTATAGACATTATAATCATAGCCAATAATGATGAGAGTATAGTGCAATTGGCTTTTTGCTACCTCTCTTGAGTTGACAATATCCAGATTTCCCAAAAAATGATTCAGATATTCTTGCATGGCAACTTTTGCACGATCAGAAACAGATTGCTGACGACCAAGAGCTGGACGAATGACAGGCAAAACAGCACTCGAGGGAACATTTCTGCAACAGAAAGTTTGTATTCATTTCTTAATATGCACAAGTAATTTACAGGAAGTCAACTACTCCAATTTCATTGCTGAAGTTTCCATCTTTGATTTAGTGTATTAAGGTCAAAATCATTAATAAAAACAGTATTTACCTATTTTTGACAGAGTGTTCATCATGTTGTGAAGGAACATGCACATCATCCGCTTCATCATCATCATGAACAACTGGCATATGCTCTCCAATTCCCAAATTTTGAAGCCATTCCTTGACCTTTAATTTTATAAAAAAAAAAAGGGGATTGGTTCAGTTTCATGATTGAAAAGGAAGCTTTGCCCTGAGCAGTGATATCTCTCCAAGTAAGATTTGGCAGCTGAGTATATAGAGTGGAAAGAACAATGGAACAGAGGTTTGAGGATACACTCATTTTTAAAGCGTATTTTTATGGATATAATTATAATAATAGGAATGGCATACTAAAGATGCTTGCAACAAATATTATATGTTTCTTCTCCAAACAAGTGGAACATGGTAAAATTAACGGTGAATGAAGTGCAAAACACTAAACCATACGTTTTCTAATACATCAGAACAAACAACAAAATTTCAAACTTTTTGTCGAGAGTCATTTTGTCGAGTCATTGTTTGCAACAGAACAGCAACAGCAACAGGTATTTATGATGTGCAATCACAGCATTCAGCAATTCAATTGAAAGGATAAACAGATATACAGATAACAAACTGTGATGATTATGTAACCGACCTGTTCCTGTTTCTCATGGAATTCCTCAAGAAATGCACGCCTTTTCAACGCAAAATGTAGATATAGAACCTGTGATGCTTTCTTATATAGAAGCCACCTAAACTGATAGAAGAACTAGTTAACATTATCGAAAGGATATGAAGTGTTCGCAAACTGTAAAATCTCAACAATGAAAGAACGTGAAATAAAAATAGCATGTCCTGGCTGGTTAATAAACTACTTGCATATGATTTTACAGCAAAGCAAATCCATTTTCCTAGTGGAAAAAAGGTTCAGGAAGCAAATACATAGGAAATGAACTAACGGTGTTAGTTTCTTACAGCACCTATCAACTATAAGATGTGACGTAATGACGTTGCACAGCTAAAGTTATTTATTCATTGACATGGTGTTTCTGTTTTTATGTAACAGGCGGAAGAATTTGCCTGCATTTGCACCGAATGATAATGTTCAGGTTGCCTAAATTTCGTACCCCACCAAATCAGCGCAACAAAGTACCAATCACTCTTCCGTGCAAGCTTCACAAAGCTACTCATTGGCAAAGTTGCTATCCAAACAACAGAACGGGACCCCCTTTTTTATCGCTTTTCATATTTTAGCAGCGGAGACTCACTCAGTCACTCTATCTCAAACCGCATAAAATCTACTACTACTGGTCTCTCTTTTCAATAAAAAATGGTGAAAAACACCTTTAGGGGTCAATTGGAAATCAAATACGCGCAGGCATCGACGAAACAAATCGGCAAACGCCAATTTACGCCAGAATGCTAAAAACGCTAAATCGCCAATGCCAAGCACCACGGACGCCGCGGAATCCAACCCGCATCACCACCGAATCGGGCATTCACGCACCCCCAACGGAAACCCCGAGCAAGGAGGAGGCGGAGGAGGAAGCTGGCGGACCTGCTTGTACTGGACCTCGATGGTGTAGGAAAGCAGCATGGGCGTGATGTCCCCGGCGTCGGGCCGCGACACCCCGGCGATCCTCGCCCGCGGCAGCTCGTCGAACGCCCGCGCCGACTCCGGCAGCCGGAAGGACGCCACCGCCGCGTCGCCCTCCGGCTCCTGCGGCATCCTCACGTACCTCGGCCCGTACTCCTCCTCCTCCTCCTCCTCTCCCTCCTCCGCCGACCGCCCCCCGCTCATAGGCACAATCCGCGCCGCGCCACCGCGATTTGGGTAGTTTTGACGGCGAGGCGAGGTGGGAATTGGAAGGGCAAATTCGATCCTAGTTGTAGTTGATCTGATGCCAAATACAAAAAAGGGAATGGGACGGGGTGACCGGCAGGTAGAGGGAGGGCGCGGGTGGTCTGATCTATTTTCCGATTCCGTTGTCAGATGGTTGGGGGCGGTGACGGCACGGGAAGGGCGAGACGTGGAGGTGGAGGGACAGGTGGACGTGGCTGCCCCGCTGGTTTTGGGGTGTGGGCCATCCGTCTGACGTGGCATCGGAGATCACCTCTAATGAATAGGCTTACAAGAAAGATCAACCAAATCAGTAGTAGTAGTATGATGCAATGTGATCACGTTATCGTGACAAGCTAAAAAAAATCATTCGATATTTTGTTTTGTTTAATGCCTACAAAAACTTCTATAATCCAAAATCTTACGGATAAGCCCCATCAGTGACAATCTATAATTCCAAATTACCTTGCACTTTCCAAAGTTCACAAGTCAGAACACATATATGGAAGACAATGTTTAATTAAGCATTTGTGGACAATGACATAAAACGTTTGAAAATTGACCATCCTACCTTGCAACGGCTAGCTAGCTGCGCAAATCATTTAGCTGGTCCAATACGTGGGACACGGGACGCGCCCCAATTGGATGGCAGATAAGGTAAAAGTAATTAAAACAACCATCACATTAGAACATTTTTCGATCGTCGTCTTTCTGTAGCCAGGAGTAGTTTTCGGGCAAACTAGGCTAATGCTAACTCAATCAGTGGCCTCAAATGAAATGAGCCGTACGAGTAGGTGATGTGGACGGATCGATGGAATCACCCGGAGGATCGCAGGGGGAGGCCGCGAGAATATGCGTGTTTTGTGCGGAGATCATTCCTTGCAAGATACCACCTGACGTGGTGCACGAAAGTTAATTGCCGCCGAGCGGACACGCATCTCTCTCGCTTTCGATTGGGTTTAACGTCATGTCACATCGGATGTTTGATACTAATTAGAATTATTAAATATAGACTATTAATAAAACCTATATATACTATGGGCTATTAAGCGAGACGAATCTATCGAGTCTAATTAGTTCATAATTAGCGAATGTGATGCTACAGTAAATTTTTAATAATCGTGGATTAATTAGGCTTAAAATTTTTGTCTGATATATTAGCCATTATTTATGCAATTAGTTTTGTTATCAATCTATATTTAATACTCCTAATTAACATCCAAACATCAGATGTGACAATAACTTTTTAAAAAAAATACCTGATCCAAACAACCCCTAAATTTGCATTTGTTGTAGCATGAAGGCAGGGAGGATGATGTTGAGAATGGCCTTCTATTTTATGTACTAAAAGGCATGTGTATGACGTAGTATTTTTTTGAAACACAATAAATACTCAAGGGTCTCATCGTTTGGCAATTGGATTATAATACAATGTCAAATTTTGAATTTTCAAAATAATTTTGGAATAATTTTAAAGCTTTTTCATCATATATAGTTTTTTCCAGGTGCCTTTTAAACCATGAATAGCACATATACAAAAGTTTAACAAGTAAATTATTTTTTATTAATGAATATGGCCAAACTATGAGGCCCTAGGTGTCCATAGACATCCCTATCCTATTAGCACCTTCGAATTGATGAAGTCATTATAGACTACACTGACAAAGTCACTATAAACATCTCGATATCGAGGCATACATCGTCTATCATTAAAACAATATTAACCGTATATATATGAGCATCGTTGTTAAATCTAAAATGTAAATATGGGTGGACATGTTTATCTTGCATGGTGCACAGGAAGCATGGTCTCAAATACTTTTTTCATTGCAAATTCTCCATTTGCTTATGTAATTAGATTATTAGGTATGTAATAATTATGTATGGGACACATTTTTTTTCTAGCTTCGCCACTTGGTTCCTCCACTGGGCTCTATCGGTGATATGGATATAGGGGTATCCACAGGAGGCCATACCCCACAGAAGGGATTCGGGCCACCGAGGCCACGTGGCACGCCCCTGAGGAGGGCGCGCCCGGAGGCCTGCGGGGAGGCCACACCCCGCAGAAGAGGTTCGGGCCACCCGAGGCCACATGGCATGCCCCTGAGGAGGGCATGCGTGAAGGCCTGCGGGGAGGCCACACCCCGCAGAAGGGGTTACGGCCACCCTAGGCCACGTGGCACGCCACTGAGGAGGGTGCGCCAGGAGGCCTATGGGGAGGCCACGCCCTGCAGAACGGGTTCCGGCCACCCGAGGCCACGTGGCACGCCCATGAGGAGGGCGCGTCCGAGGGCTTGCGGGGAGGCCACACTTCAAAGGAGAAGGTTGGGCTATCCCCTACGGCTCGAGAGACTCGCGTGCGGTGCACACGTGTATGATCATGGCACGCCCCAACGGCAACTACCGCATTTAATGCGATTAGAGGGGTCTTGCGCCTGCCCCTCGCATTTACTATGATGTGAGGCACGGCTGATAGGCCCTCATCATCACCCCTTTCACCTGTTTCGACGGAAAGAGAGGAGAAAGTCTTCAGCCTGCGACCGTGAATTGACCGCGCGGTCACAGACGCACGCCTCTCGCCACGCTCGGTCAATGTCGCATTTAATACGTTGGACGGCTGCGTGGGAGAGAGGCAGTGGGAGTTTGGTGTATGGCGTCACCACTGGCCTAGTTGGTGGCCCGCTGACATGTAGGCCCCACTAGAGGTTAGGTAGGTTGACCATACACCTCGTCAGCAACATAGTGGCCACGCTGCCTATTTCCTTCACCAACTATCGTAACATGGCGAGATGGGCAGAAGAGGGGCAAGGCCCCTGACAAGACAGAGCATGAACCACTCTCCGACGAGCGAGGTGTGGAATGAATAATGTAGGACTACTGTGGTGTCCCTTTAGCCCTATAAAAGAAGGCCTAGATCCCTATAGAGGAGGTTGGTTCAATCCTAAAAGAACACAAGTCTAGACTCACGCTGCAGAGCACCTCAGTCATTAGCTCCAGCGCTGTCCAAGAATATTGCTCCATCTAGATAGAAGAGAAAGGGATTGGGAGAAGAGTCAGATACACTTGATTGTAGCGCAAAAAGATCACCATACCAAATATTGTACTCCATCCATAATATCAATGACAAGAACAGGAGTAGCGTATTACGCTTCTCAGCGGTCTGAACCTGTATAAATTTCTGTGTCATGGGTGCTTAGTTTGCTTTTCTCTCCTGTCCACCTTCTTCTTCACCTTAGCTCAGGCCTTGGTATACCGCACCCCCATGCTGAACCCAAAGGGGGTCCTCTATGTCATGGATGCTTAGCTTGCTTATCCCTCCTGCTCACCTTCTTCCCCTTAGCTTAGGCCTTGGTACACCGCACCCTGTGCCAAACCAAAAAGGGGGTCCTTGGGATCCCTGCGTGTCGAGCACACGCATCGTCAACTGGCGCGCCAGGTAGGGGGTGTGTTTGCTAAGGTTTGAGGTTCCGAGCTTCCCACTCTTCGCGCGAGGTCTTCTTCGCCAAGACTTGTGCGCTTCTTCGCGCACCATGGCTTGATGCTACCTTCTTCACATGAGATCTGCAGCGTCGACCCCTCCATAAGAGGAGGGGGCCGGGGGCTGCACAGGAGGCAGTACCGCCGTCGCCCGGCGGGGGCACTTGCGACGTGCTCCCACTCGCTGCACGAGATCTGCAGCCTTGGCCTCTTCGTATGGGGAGGGGGCTAGGGGCTGCTCAGAGGTGCGGCCGTCACCGCCGGTCGGGAGCACTGGCGTCGTACTCCTACCCGTTGCCGCGTCGACTTCGACACAACAGTTTTGGGAGAGCATCTTCCACGCCATCAAAACATCAGATCAAAGATAAGTGTTTCATTTATTCAATTGTCAATCTCGTATCCATATTTTTAGCTATTGCTTTGGGAATATTTTCCCCGTTATCGCTTGCAAGTTCGCATGCCGCCATGAGGGTGTTCATCCCCCGTCCTCGGTTGTAAATGAGGGTTGGTTGTAGCATGTGTCAGGATGCTTGGATTATCTCGTCTCTGTGTGTTGAGGACAAGTGTTTGCGACGTGGACCGTGCCCTGAATACCACCTAATATCCGAGATCTCGGCAGAGGAATTTGGTATTCTGCTTGGCCAGTTCCATTCCGGACACTACCGATGCCCAGACGCCATGGGGTTATCCGTTTATCCTCGCACGTTGCTCCAACTAGCTCCCGTTAAGAGGCTACCGAGAGGTTGGGGTGAACAGACCAAGTGGCTGGCCATGCATGACCCTTGCTAGCGAATGTATGTACTGCTTAAATATGTGCAGGTTTAAGCGTAACTCTAAACTACTCACAACATCTCCATGGCGACAACACCACGTGTCATTAGTGCGGCGTTTATCGTGGAGCGCGAAGGGGTGCAAGCGACCCCGATGCCCCCGACCCCCACTTTTGTGGCAGGATGGCCTGGGATGGAGCCGGCTAGGGAGGCCCTCGGGCCGAGTGGTAGCCTTCGGCCCCCTTTGTGCCTGAGCGGTACCCCGCCCCCTTGTCCGGCGGCCTTAGGCGCCCCCGACCCTCAGAGAGGCTATATGGCTCCGAGCGGTCAGGCGGCCTGACGGCCTCGGATCCCGTGGCCAACAGCCCGAAGAACGGTGGTGCCAGGAATGGCCCCAAACCACCTGAGCCCGACCCCTCTGGATCGGGGCAACTTAGATCCCTATGGTTCATAGTGGTACTACCAAGAGGTTTTCCTGCTTTGGTTTAATTCTATCGAATGCAATTTTACTTTCAACCCTTATATGTATTGCGTGTCAGCCCCTCTCTTTATTCTTGATGTGTGAACGGTTGAGCCAATCATCAAAACAAATAATTCTGGAATAGTCATGCCTTTGTGCCGAAGGACTTGTCGGGCCGCGAGTCGTGCCCCGGATACCATCGGATTCCCGAGGTCTTGAGCAAACCCCCTCCGGGTCGGGGCAGCTTAGACACTCGGCGATGGGTTTGTGGTATCTGGCTTGGCCAGTCTCGACGAAGACAGGCTCCCGAGGTCTCTATGCCCGCACCTCGCCCAAAATCACCATAAAGATTATGGCATAAATGCTCACCAAGTAACACCAAGTCGAGAGGGAGGGTTGGGCCGGCCGTCTCTGTGATTTTGACAGAATTTGGTTCTGTTAGCATGTGTGCAGGAAGGTCAAACAAACCGACATATAGGCCTCCGACTCGGCTCTACGGTCCGACACGAAGGCTGGGGGCTACTGTCGGTGATATGGATATAGGGGTATCCACAGGAGGCCACACCCCGCAGAAGGGGTTCGGTCCACCCGAGGCCACGTGGCACGCCCCTGAGGAGGGCGCACCCGGAGGCCTGCGGGGAGGCCACTCCATGTAGAAGAGGTTCGGGCCACCCGAGGCCACGTGGCAAGCCCCTGAGGAGGGCGCGCCCGGAGGCCTGCGGGGAGGCCGTGCCCCGGAGAAAGGGTTCGGGCCACCCGAGGCCACGTGGCACGACCATGAGGAGGGCGCGCCCGAGGGCTTGCGGGGAGGCCACACCCCGCAGGAGAAGGTTGGGCTATCCCCCGCGGTTCGAGAGACTCGCGTGCGGTGCACACGTGTATGATCATGGCACGCCCCAACGGCCAACTACCGCATTTAATGCGATTAGAGGGGTCTTGCGCCTGCCCCCTCGCATTTACTACGATGTGAGGCGTGGGTGACAGGTCATCAACATCACCCCTTTCACCTGTTTCGAGGGAAAGAGAGGAGAAAGTCTTCAGCCTGTGACCGTGAACTGACCGCGTGGTCACAGACGCACGCCTCTCGCCATGCCCGGTCACTGTCGCATTTAATGCGTTGGACGGCTGCGTGGGAGAGAGGCAGTGGGAGTTTGGTGTATGACGTCACCATTGGCCTAGTTGGTGGCCCACTGACAGGTAGGCCCCATTGGAGGTTAGGTAGGTTGACCATACACCTCGTCAGCAGCATGGTGGCCATGCTGCCCATTTCCTTCACCAACTATCGCAACATGGCAATATGGGCAGAAGAGAGGCAAGGCCCCTGACAAGACAGAGCATGAACCACTCCCCGACGAGCGAGGTGTGGAATGAATAATGTAGGACTACTATGGTGTCCCCTTAGCCCTATAAAAGGAGGCTCAGGTCCCTATAGAGGAGGTTGGTTCATTCCTAGAAGAACACAAGTTTAGACTCACGCTGCAGAGCACCTCAGTCATTAGCTCTAGCGCCATCCAAGGATATTGCTCCATCTAGATAGAAGAGAAAGTGATTGGGAGAAGAGTCAGATATACTTGATTGTAGCGCAAAAAGATCACCATACCAAATATTGTACTTCTCCATCCACAATATCAACGACAAGAACAGGAGTAGGGTATTACGCTTCTCAGCGGCCCGAACCTGTATAAATTTCTGTGTCATGGGTGCTCAACTTGCTTTTCTCTCCTGCCCACCTTCTTCTTCCTCTTAGCTCAGGCCTTGGTACACCGCACCCTCGTGCCGAACCCAAAGGGGGTCCTCTATGTCATGGATGCTCAGCTTGCTTATCCCTCCTGCTCACCTTCTTCCCCTTAGCTCAGGCCTTGGTACACCGCACCCCTATGCCGAACCAAAAAGGGGTCCCCGAGATCCCTACGTATCGAGCACACGCATCGACAGGCTCCTAGTTTATAGCTTTGTTAGCCCTATACGAAGACAAAATAAATCTTTTTAATAATTTGCCTCAAAATAAATAAATAAAACATTTTAATTGTCCAATTGCGGCTCAGTGCAAAACAACATTAACAACATCTAAGCTGCTGTTAAAAGAAGCAATTTATCTAACAAAAGCATGAGGCTACCAAGAGGTGTGTCTGCCTCCGTAACCACGCACTGTTGGATTAGAAATCAACGTCCCTCCCCCTCCTTTCGTCTGAAAAGAAACGATCAAAACACACCTCCTGCGCAATCCCTCTCCCACAATTCTAGGATAAAAGCCCCCATTCTTCATTGCCTCCACCATCTCTGCAGCCACCGGTTTGCACCTCCAAACCGTCGCCACTGCTGCCAGTGGAGTGCATTGCCGCCGCACCCCTCTGTTTCGCCACTAGCAACACACCATCACCGTCCCATCATCACCGCTCGGAGTTGTCCTACGCCTTCACTAGTGAGCATCGCACCGTCGACCTCCGCCTTGCCGTCGGTGCGCACAGAACGCCACGCCGATGTCTGTGTCATTCCCGTCTTCTTCCTCCTCTCGACGCCTCCATCCGTAGACGTAGCGCCGCCGCCAGCTATTGTGCACCACTCTTCCTCCTGTACTGCACCGCTTGCCGCCGCCGCCATCCGCCACATCTCCCCATCACCTCTGCCATAGTAGTCGGTATAGGGTACCCCGTACAAATGTGTATACGGTAACCGTATATTTCGCATACCTTCATAACTATGGAGAGAGGCCCACCAAATAGTTATGATTAGAAAAGGCTAGAAAAACTTTCTATACTAGAAGATACAATCCGGATAGCTTGAGTCTTATTCCTTCCTTATCCTACCATAATTTCTACTTAGAATCCCTAAGTCCGACTAGGTCACAATTCCCTCGTAGAGGGTATAAATCTACAAACCCCTGAAAGACTCAAGACACATCGAACAGACACATAATAGACGTGAAACCGATGTTCAACACGTGGTAAATGGAGTCTAACGACTTACCATCCGCTGAAAAACATCGAAGACCCTCAGAAGTGTCTCGTTGACAATCTCACCTATTACACATATATAGCCATATACCCCATATAGCCATATCTTCCGGGGCTTTGCTTCTACACTGGCGATGATTCTCGAGAAAATAAAAGAAGAACCGAGGGCCTCGGCACTGGCTAGCGCGCGAAAGCTTAATGAGTTGCATTTATTGGGAGATATTACTAGCTCTCTCTTTTGCGGGCTTTGTGTTTCTTTTAACAAAGCCATGTAATTATTAAACTTCTGTTTACTCCCCTTTATCAATATATTCAAGGCAAAGATTTTGCTTCCTTTCAAAAAAAAAAGTCATCAACTGAAGGTGGTAAACGGTGACCTTCCAGATTGATGTATGGCTTTGGGGCAGTTAGTTTGCGACTAATAAAGGCAAATTAGCTAGATACAAACATTATTAGTACATGATTAATAAAATATTATCTATTTTAAACTTGAAAATATGATTAATTTGGTTTGTTGAAGTTTATTCTTTTTATGTGAATCTTAGATATATGATTGATTGTGTATTTTGGTTGTTTGAATTGCTTTATGTATGTCATTGTAGCATTAGCATGGGTAAATTAGTATGATTACTTTGTGCATTATGGGGTAGAGTCTCTTCTAAGGGTACGCCTCAGTCACCCATAATTTTTTTTATTCATAAGACGCATGATTTACAGACATACTTCATATGGACTGAAAAAATTACAGTGTATGAAAAAATTACAGTGTAAGATACATATTTTCTCAATAAAAAAATAATAACACTTGTATGTAGAAAATCCTGTGACATGCTGTTTCACTGCTCGAGGAGACAATCCATCATACTACAGATGCTTCACCGGAGCTACGAAGTAAAGGGCTGAGAGCCTTGACAACGATATTCATCTTGGGCCGGAACTCTGCCTCGTATTGCAAACAGAGGCCCGCAATTGCCGCCATCTGCTTGCGAAAATAAATAAATAAATAAATATATAATCATGAAAAAGACGTTGCCATAATTCGCCAATTACTTCGACTTCTATGGTAAACGATCAGCCCCATAGCTACTGCGACCAAGAAGCTTATTAAATACAGTAATAGTTTGTTTTTGGACAAAGAGAATGTCTTAGAGAACGAACTACTGGCTTAGAGCTGAGTACAATAAAATGACTAGATAAGTAAGCCAGCTTAAAAAATTACCACATCAAATTTATATTTAGGTGGATAGGGAGGTTTCATGAAAGCAGTGAGAAGAAGACCGGGCTGATAATTAAGTAAATTTTACTTTGGACCGTCTTTATTAACCAAAGTTTCACAATAAACTGATGCTAGGTTCATATTTTCACATAACAATGCATATAATTACATTCCTTTGCAATTTGGACCGTGGTTTACAAAATTGCAAGCAACGAAGACTTTTATCATGCTTGATTGACTATTTTGAACTGTTGTCTAATTTCTGGTTGACTCAATTGCGTCTACTTTAAACAACTTAGCCTAATTAGGAGAGCAATGATCAAGGGTATTTAGTTTCAGTATTTTGGAAGTAGCATTGAGTACCTCATAATTCATTTATTTTAGTTTGGATACTTCATCAAGTTATGTACACCCTCAATTGCTAAGTAGTGAAATCTGATATGTGAATGTTCATATGCATAGTAATGAAACCTCATCTGCCCGATAGAATATAATGGAACCTGATTATTAGTTGTACTTGTGCTAACATTTGTTTAGTTGTAAACCCAGTTCAAAGTAAAAAAATAGTAACAATACATGGTGTTATGAGAAAAAATATCTGTTTGACACTTTTCCATTATAAAACTTTGGTGACTAAAAGTGGTCAAAAGAGCCATCAGAGGAGGATATACTATTAAAATTGCTCTTATGTTGCTTTGTCTGAAAGCAATAGTTTTTGTACGAAGAGCCCTCCCTTTAGATCAGAATTCCGTGCATGATCTAACTTAAATCAACACGATAGGAATGCACACATCCAAGTGCATCATTCCCTTTTTACTAGATGCAGCAATATATTTTCATTTTGAGTAGAGAGATTAATACCTTAGCAGCAGCTTTGGGAGAATATTCTCCTCCAACCCTTGCATCGATACATTGCTTCGCCTTATCTTCAGTAAGTCGTGGTGTGGCCTGCATATGTAATAATGTATCAATACTGTGACAGTTTGTTCTAGAAAACGACATCAACATTTTAGTCAGTACCCCCTGTGAAGAAACTATAACTGGAATGCACTAGTGACGTGCATTCATACCCATGTCACGAGGTTTCGCTGCCCACGGGGCAGCGTAGGATCTTTTGGCTTGCGGCCAGTTAAGAGTTCCAACAGCAGAACCCCAAAGCTATAGACATCACTCTTCATGGTATATTCTCCAGTAAGTAAATACCTAATAGAATATAGGTCCAGTTAGTAACAGACTGGAAGAACCTAAAAGCGTTGAAACATTTTGTTGCATACTCGGGTGCGTTATAACCGATGGGATCATAATCCATTGGACCGTCTAAAAGGAGATTTCTAATGTATTCATCATGAGTATCAGGTTCAAGCTTGACACCAAGACCGTCAATCTTTGCAACGTCGTTGTCAAAGACTAGTATGTTGCTGGACTTGATCTCAGCGAAGATGGACTCCGGCCATGCCTTTTCATGGATGAACTCAAGGCCTTTAGCAACGCTTAGGGCAATCTTCACTCGCTGCGCCCATGATAGAACTGGTGCTGGTTGGGCTTCCATGACCCCCTTATTTCCTGTTTTTTTTTTAAAAAAAAGCAGAAGGATATCAGCTCGATCTTATCCCTGGGGCACAACTGATATTGTTTTTATTCGTTAGGAAAACATATAGATAGTGTATTATATGTGATCCCCATATAACATTTTTGGATTAACTTTTTTTTTCCTCTCAAAACGATAAGAAAGAGAGAGTGTAAGTCGCTCATATGTGAATCAACTTTTTAAAATGAGTCGACGGACCACCGAAGTGCTACTCCCTCTAGTCAGTCACCTGTATTTTTCTCAAAAAAAAAGTCACTTGTATTTGAGGAAGGGAGGACTGAATCTAGCATTTTCCCAGTCAAAAAAAAAGAAGAAGAAGAATTTAGCACTTTCAGTGTTGAACATAATTCTTGGTAAACCCTGCGGTACTATGGGAAAATGTTAACCGGATTTATTTACAGTGCTCCAAGATGTTTTAGACCGTGCAATTTATGTTTATCTAATGGTTAGGATTCCTTTTACCTCACCGGAGGTAATAGCTCACAAAATAGGAGAATATGCTTCTACCTGCTACTAGGTAATAAGTAATTAATGCAATAATCCCATTACCATAATTTCAATTCGAATTAGGAAATTTACTTTTATAATTATTTTAAAGTTTGTACATATTTATACCCTGTGAGATTTTTAGATTTTATGATCAAATCAAGCACAATTCAAACCTGATGTTGTGGCATTGATATTCATCATCAGACCATATATAAACAGTTACATAGTAAATAAAATATCAAATACTTTGGAAAACAGAAAAAAAAATTCACTTCAGCTTTTCTAATTTCATATAAAGATGCAGTTGATTTGATTATATGATTTCAATTTCATACTCTTACCACGATTTAATTTGATTACCAACCGAATTTTAATAACAAACTGAATAGTCTTTGTCTTTGAAATAATGAATGTGAACATTCTATTTAATGGGTTGGACGTTGAAATATTAATTAGACCGCTAATTTCTTGCATGTGGTCAGTTTTGGAAAAGGATAATTATGCTAATCAGTGCTTTCCCTTTCTGCTATCATCAATTACTTAGGTGCTGGAAATATATTTATCATTAGACAAAATAAACAGAAATTTCAACGGTCAGGATTTATCGTTGGTTCTTACCACCGTAGAGGTAAGAGGGAGCACCTTAAAATGATCTCTAAACATAAATGAATGAGCTAGGGAGTAGTAGTTTTATTAGTAATCGTCGGATCCTCACCGTGAAGAATATCGTGCAAGGATCCCTTCGTTGCGTATTCATAAGCAAGAACACGGCTTTCTTCGACACAATATCCGACAAGTTGGACAACATTCTCGTGTTTGACCCTTGAGATAGCTTCAACCTGCAAACAATTGGTTGTAAGAAGCCAAAGACTTTCAGCTCGGTCCAAATGAAGAGTTTCTAGCTAACACCATACAAAGCAAAATGGTACGACAAGTTACATTGTTGCATCCGAATTAAAATTTTCAAAACAAGCATTAGAAGGCCTTCTGCGGAGTACTAATAGTCTAATATTGTGGTTGCATTTTTTGAAGGGCACGTAATATAACACAAAATTTTAATGCTGAAACGACAAGTCATATATAGTGGTACTTAAAAAATGCAATATAACTCTGGAAGCAGGTAAAAAGACCTTATTTATGAATCTATCAGCAGGGGGTTCATTTGGAGGAAGTCTTAGCTTCTTCAGCGCAGATTTCCGGCCATCTTTTAGCTCTCCTAGGAAAACTTCACTAGTTGAGCCTGTACCTATTAGAGATTCAACGCTGAACTTCCTCGTTATTTTCCTCAATTCGTCCAGGGAGATGGCTACCAGAGTTGGTCCACCGTTGCCTCCAGCTGCATTGTAAAATTGGAAGGAAAAATCGAAAGGTGCTTTTAACCAATAAACATGTGTTTTAGCATCAGTTTGAATGGGCGTTTGTTATACTAAATCCCAATTTTTGTTTAAAAAAAACCATCTCACTCATACACCCAATTTAGTAATGACGATAGCACACTAGGGCAACTATAATGTTCGGTAACATTATTTGTAGAGTTCATGGGATGCATGACTGATACTCCACCCTTTTATTAGGAGGGTGATTTATGGATTATTGTTGGGACTCTGTATCTCGTGAGCGCGTGCTATAAGGGGCCATGCTTACGGATGTGTGATCATGATATGCCAGATTGTATGATGCGTGTCTTACGTGTAATGACAAAACAAAATTTTAGATAATGGAAATGGTGTACAAACCAAAATACATTATATATTTCTTCTCGTTTATTTTATGTATATACGAGAATTATCCTCGTTTATTCGTAGACGAAAGCTCCTCATCGCCGTCCTCGCGCGGCGGCTCGGGGGATGGAACCCTAGCCGCCGCCGCAACCGTCCTCCCCCTCCTCCTCGCTTCGTCGTCGCCGGAGCTCGTCGCCGGCAAAGCCGCGCGACGCGCTGGGATGGCAGCGGCGGGGCCTTTTTTCCTCCTTGTGCTCGCCTCGGCGCGTGCGAGGCGCAGTGGCGCGCAACGGGCAAGTGACGCCTCGCGGCGGCAGCGGCAGATCTGGCGGCCTCCTAGCCGGATCTGGCTCGGCGCCGGTGTTTGGCGGACGGGAACCCTAGCCGCCGCCGCCGCAACCGTCCTCCCCCTCCTTCTCGCTTCGCCGTCGACGGAGCTCATCGCCGGCAAAGCCGCGCGACGCGTTGGGATGGCAGCGGTGGGGCCTTTTTCCCTCCGTGTACCTGCCTCGGCGCGTGCGAGGCGCGGCGGCGCGTGATGGGCGAGCGCCGCCTCGTGGTGGCGGCGGTAGATTTGGCCGCCTCCTGGCCGGATCTGGCTCGGTGCCGGTGTTTGGCGTGCGCAGCAGCGCCGGCTGGCCGGGCAGAGGTGCTGGCCGCACTTGCGCCGGTGTGCGGCTATTTTGGCCGCCCTTTGGCCAGATCTGGCCGACGTCTCTTCTGCGGCGCCGGCTGGCTTGCGCAGGTGGGTTGGCTGGCCTGGGGGTGCCCGCGCCTGCGGCATTTCGCCTACGGGGCACGTCGCCTGCTGCCGGCCTTTGGTGGCTACCCCTAATTCCGGCGCCGGTCCCTTCCCTGATTCTCGTCTTCTTCCCCTTTATTGTCGTTGCCCTCCTCCGACGATCTATGTGCAGCGTGTCTCCTATCTTTTCCACCTCCCTCGGTACTCCTCCCCTTCTCCTATCTCGGCCGGAGAGTTCCTAGGTTCTGCCGGAATGGTGGGTGACAAGAGGGACGGTCGGTCCTTCTTCGCCGGTTGTCGTGTTGTCTTCGTGCGGCATAGTCAATCGCCTAGATGGTCGGAAGCTCGTCAAATTTTTGGTGTGCAGGTGTTTTCTTCGTTTGTCACCATCCCCTTCGGTGCTCCTCCCCTCTTCCTATGGGGAGCGTTTCGGGAGATGACGACCCATCAAGAAAGCTTCATCCGGTGAAGATTGGGCAGCCTACGGCTTTTTCTTTTTTCTTCTAGCTGTATGCGGCTTGTCGTGTTCCGGTGCGAGACGTTTGTCTTGTGCGGGAGAGGTGGCCCCTTTTTCTTGATATTGTGTTTGTTCGTTGGGACGGAATTGTAACTGCTTGGCCGTAGCGCTAGCTTGGCAACGACAACTTTCAACCACTTCATGACATCAAGAAGAGAGGGTGGGGTTGGAGCAAATATCGAGAGAGCCTTGGGCGAAAGCCCTGCCTGGTCATTGATCATGGCGGACGATATCGACGCCCGTGGCGCCGTTCCCTTCTTGGAGGTTTTTTTTTTTGGCTCTCTCTCCCCTTCAGGTGAAAAGCTAGTCCGCTCTGGATGGGAGTCGGACAGCGTCATTGATGTGGTTTCCCTTCTTGAAGGCTTCGCTCAGAAGGTTATGCTCCATACTCGGTTTGTTTAGGTGGTGGTCGTTCTACTTCTCTACTTTTTGGTAATCGAAGCTGCTTGTTTTTGCAATGCTCAGCAACGATTACTAGGTGTGGGGTCTAGGTAGTCCAATCGGTGACTGTCGCTTTTTCTTTTCCTCCTTTTTCTGTAAAGGTTTCGCCGGTTTTCCTTTAATTAACCATGCACCTGTTAGGTTTTTGGGCCTAGTTTCCCTTATAAACTACGCCAACTCTATTTTTTCTATACATTCTGGCAGAACTTCTGTTGTTGTTACCTCAAAAAAATTTTATGTATATACTAGAAAAATACTCTCACATTGCTTGTTATAATAGGCAGTCATTTGGTTCACTAGCAAAATGTCAAATACATGTATGTCACATCAGGTGAAGATTATGTTAATAATTATAAAATACGTAGCACGATGCCCGTGCCCGTACGTATACATTCGTAGCATCATGTAAGAAGTTCCCCTTCATGCATGTATACCTGACTTACTGTAATCAACGACGGCACTAATCGGGAAAAACTAGACAATACAAAATTACAGCCTGGCACCTCATAGGACCTAGCTAACGGGTTCAGTCGAAAATTATAATTTTAGAGGCCTTAAATTATGAAATTGAACCCTAAGGACAACATTAACCCAAATTAACTCAAAATCCTACATGGATTAGTTTTTTTATGCCTCATTCCAAAGGAAGATAAGCAAGAAGCACAAACGAAATGCACGTGTAGCGACAAAACCCCTGATGAAAAAAAAAAGAAGGGAAGATAAGCAAGAGCTCACAACTCATGTTTTATTTTCCTCTGTGAAGTCACATGCTCTCTCTTCGTTTGTCTCTCTACTCTCCCTCTCATCCAAACAAACCTCCTCCAAAATTCTTATCATTTATTTCCTGTGAATCATCCAAACACCTAATGCCGTATTCATGTGCTTTCAAATCATATGAGTTTTATAAGAGCATGACAATTGATTACTAAGTTTTCCCTTTTCCTTCATTTTGAAAATAAGTGTTCCAAAGGAGCCTTAAACGGGCTTTCATAACGGAAAATAGTAAGACATGATTTTAGACTTAAGTTTGAATCAGTTTTTTTTAATTTGGATCTACAATTACTAAAATTCCCTACTGATTTTGGGTCCACATGTCATACTTAAAAAGTAGTTATTGTCTGCTAATGATCGCTATTATTTTCCTAATTAGAACTGACAGACAGGCCCAGGCTACCTGCCTCTTCCCAGTCAAGTTGTCTCTTCAACCTCTCAACAACGAGGGCGGTAACGCGAAGCTAGGCCATGGCCAGGGTGGCCAATGCAGGGGGTGTGCTATGGTTTTTGGCGACCTCCAGCCGATGGTAGGGGGAACGGTAAATCCAAGCACCACGAGATCGGGTTGTTGAGGACAGTGTGATGGAGCTAATCTCCGGCCAAATTGGATAGCGCAAGAGCTTTTATGATGTCCACGGATTCTGATTTACCGACTAGTTGGCTCCGAGGACCTCCGAGACGCTGAATGAAGGTATGAAAATTTCCTATACTCTTCCCTTTTTATTGAGAAACATGAAATAAAAGAAAGCAAAATAAAGGTGTGCTCCAAAGGTCATGGCTACGGTTTCAAATTGGTTGAATTTAGGGTAGAGATTGACTCTACGGGTCGAGATGAATGTCAACATTTTGTTGAGAGGAAACCAAACGAACGGGATTTAGTCGTCGGCGTGGTGGGAGGGTGAAGTAGTAAGCGGCGAGTTTGGCATGCCCACCATGTGCTCGACGATGGTTATGAACTTATGATATGGTTACTACAATAGTTAAAAAGGTGGACAGCAAGAAGGTGGTTACCAGCTGTAAATAATAGGATGGTTAATTACTAGCCCTCAATAATAGGTATAGTTTTCAAAAATAAGAATTTGTATGCCCCTGAGCTATCTTTTAGATTCGTTACACAAAGGTTGTACTCTGCTGTGCTCTATCATTGAAACGTGGTCGCCGTGATGGCATATTATAATTGCTCCATATAGCATATGTCAACACTACAATCAAACCACGGTGTCTCATTTTATGATTAAAATTTGTTCAAGTGGGCCTACTTATTTCTGCTCAACAACCAAAAAGTATTTTGCTGTGAAATAAAACTGTTATTGATTCCTATCTTGCAAAGATTATATATTTTCAAACAAAATTCTAAGGTGTTTTTTATATTAAAAACGGTGTTTCTATATAGACTCTTGTCTTATATATGGTCCTGGTTAGCGATGACACTTTTTACATATTTTATGGTTCTTTATCTTGCTATGGAAATTATATTGAAATCAAATTTCTGATTATAGTTTCGTTTCATTACAAATTTGAATTGATCTTCAGCTGTACAGTACAAGGACAACTACAACAATCGTTTGTTTTCTTTAGATATTCCTTATTTTAATTCCAATTTTATTTATTTTACAAATTGTACTTGTATATGGACTCTACACTCTTTTTGATATTCCTTCTTTTTAATTCCTAATTTTAGTTTTTTCTATATTGTATTTCTGTATGGACTGTGCAAGCCTTTTCAATACTACATATTTTTTAGTTATGAATTTGTGTTATTTTATTATTATATTTATATTTTGAGTCTAACTCTCTTGAAACATTCCTTATTTTTTAAGTCCAAATTTCTACTTGTAGTTCTATTTGTTCCTTATTTTTATTTTCAAATTCATTAATCTCTTTATTGTAGTTGTATGAACTCTTGAATTTTATTTTAATATATACTATTTTTATTATAATTCAGTTCTTTCTAAATTTTATTTGTATATTCAGTCTATACTCTCTTTTAATATTACTTATTTTTAATTTCAAATTTTGGTTATTTGTAAATTGTATTTGTATATGTACTGCGTACTCTATATCAATATTCCTTATATTCAATTCCGAATTTCAATTATTTCTAAATTATATTTGTGTATGGACTCTAAGTCTCTTTTAATATTCCTTGTTTTCAAGCCCAAATTTTAGCTTTTTAAAATTGTATTGGTATATGGACTTTAGACTCTCTTTTAATATTTCTTATTTTTTAATTCTGAATAAGTTGTTTTTATATATGGACTCTAGATTCTGTTTTAATATTCTTTATTTTTTACATCTGAATTTCAGTTATTTCTGGGCTTGTTCGGCAGAGCAAGAAGCTGCAGCACTGCAACAGCTACGGTAGCTGCAGCTGTCCAGCTAACAACGGTGACAGCAGCCAGCAATTGGTCAAGAGCTCAACGATGGATTCTCACATGGGCATCCGCTGCTGCGCTGGCAGCGCTGCAGCCGAACGGCTGCTGCTGTGCAGCACAGCATGCACACTGTAAAGTTGGTTTATCAAACAGGCCCTAAATTGTAGTAGTATTTCTATATGGAATCTAGGCCCCTTTCAATATTCCTTGTTTTTTATTTCTGAAATTTTAATTGTATTTCTATTTGTACTTTATTTTTTCTTTTCCTCCAATTAATGTGGATATTTCTATGCCATGAGAGTGAATGTAGATGCTCCTTTTTCTATTATTTTATTAACATAATAAATAGTATCATACTATAAGATTGAATTTTGAGAGATTTGTTACGTTACCGATGAACTCATGGTTCGGTGGCACAAATTTCTTCTCGAGAATTGAGTTGCTCGGAACTGGGTTCCACGTCCATCTTGAAAAAAACCAATGGGTCACATTTCCTTGATCTCGCTGAAGAGCTTTTCTAACCATTCTAAGATTGTCTGCTACTTCAACCATTTCTGGACGCATTTCAATATTCAAATTCAGGCATTTAGCTGCTAATTTACCAATCCCTTCGAGAAACTTTATGTTTTTTGAGTCTGTAATTTCCTTGTCAAACATTTGTTTTGCATTTCTACTTTTAAGGGCCTGAATGAAACTTTGGGATAGAATAATATTCCCTTCTACCGCCTTTTTCCTGGTGATAATTTCCAATAAAACAACTCCAAAACTGTAGACATCACTTTTTGAGGTGAGAATCCCACTCTGGCAGAATATTGGATCCATATAACCGACGCAGCCAATAACAGAACCGGTGTGTTGGGCCTCATCAGTCGAAAGCAACCTTGCTATTCCAAAATCTGAAACCTTAGGCACGAGGTTTTCATCCAACAATATATTAGCAGGTTTGATATCACCATGAAGAACATGATGAGACAGTGAATGCATGCATGCCAGTACTTCTGCTGTGGCAATAGCAATATCCAAACGTTTGTCCAAAGGAATCTGAGCACGACCATTGGCATTGTTATCATGAAGAAGTTTGTCAAGATTCCCATTACAGATAAACTCCATGACAATCATTAGAGCATTTTCCTCCGTACAACATCCCAAGAGTCTGACGACATTTCTGTGTTTTATCTGAGAATGTACAATCACCTCCCGGGCAAACTGTTGTTTCCGGCTTCCGTTTATGTATTTTTTTACAGCAACTGGACGTTTACCATCTAACAGTCCTTTATATACCTCACCGAATGCGCCTTTTCCCAGCAAACTTTTGTATCCAGATGTAATTGTTTCTATCTCCATTTCCGTATAAGATCTTAGGACATGATTGTTTTCCATTCGTTCAAGTACCACATGCCCGTGTGCGTTTAAGAAATCTCTTATACCAGTATCTGCGCAATCCATTTGCATACGACGACGGCAAGACACAGATAATTGTTTGGTCAGTTGCCTGCACAGAAATGATTGTCAGGCAGTATTAGTACGTTTCGATGAAATTCTCTAGCTGAGGACAAATAGTTAATGGACCGGTGGACGGTAGAAGATATTTCGTATAAAAATTTGATCTGTACTGCTAACCTTCATAATTTATATAATAAAATTTCAACCGAGAAAAATCCTATTTGATCCTCAAACATTGGGGATTTGTCTACTTCTTACTGCCGAACATCAACACTATCCTGTACTGACCGCCCAGCTTGTCCACACTGTCCAACAGAAAGACGAGCTTCGGGAGCACGATGGAACGCGCTCCATTTCGAAGGTAAATTTGAGAGAGAGATTAACTACATTAGCATCAAGGGTGCAGACTTCAGACCTGGCAGCAGTGAATTTAGAACTTCACCAGAACGTATCTCGTGATCCTTATCTACTACTCCGTATTTATAATTGTTGTATATACTACTCCGTATTTATAATTGTTGTATATCGTGATCCCATCTTCTACTGCAACTGTAATTAAAGAGAATAAGGGAAGGAACAAAATGGTTGAAACTGACTGTACCACATGCCCATACGGAGATATGATATGATTGCGATTTGTTATAAAAGAAAAACATGATCCACTTTGGATTGTACCATCACGTTGAATTAACAGATAAAATCTAACCATGCTTCGATGTCTTTTCTGTATCAATAGAAGAAACAAAAAAAGAGATAACAAATAAAATGGATTTGGAAGAAAACGGAGGAGAAATAACGGGAGGAAAATATGGAAACCATGCGTGATGAAAGAGGGCACCAGTTACCTACCGTGCGTTCAAGAATCAAGATAAGTCGACCTTCGATGTTAATCGCTTGGTAGTTCTGCCGACTCCTCGCCTGCAGATCTGAAGCGCCAGCCGTTCTTCAGCGAGGCCGCCCCTTCTCGAACACCATGAATGTTTCGTGCATATGTGCAAAGTCAACGCAACGAGGCAAGATGCCGAAAATTTCGATAAGGAAGAAGCTTGGTGGAGTACAAAAATCTTCCTTGCATGCTGCTTGTTATATATTCGGGGCCCATTGCAAGTACCGTGTCATCATGATGGCCGTATCTTCATTTCAAAAAAAATGATGGCCGTATCTCCCTTCTTGTCATTCGATCGTCATATATAATGGTTGTCTTACTTGTTACTTTTAATCTCGTAGACATCGAAAATACCAGCGCACAGAAGTCTTTTCGCCTCAACTAATTCCCGTCGAATAACACCAATGCCTTTATTTTAAATTGGAGGGAGTAGGTGATTAAAATGTTCGAAAAGTCCAGTTAAGCCTCTTTGGAACAACGGATTTTGAAAAGAAATTTGAAGGATTAAAACCCTGTATAAAATTTTTATGAAAGCCTTTTAGAATGAAGAATTATAAAATTTCCAAGCGAATCATCCCTTCCCTTGACTTTTAGGTGACTTTGAACATGAGTCCCAGCCTATATATGGATTTGAATCATTTGACAAATCCAATGGACCATGTTGTAGAACAATAATTGAGTACGGGATTCGTAGTATTTGGGAACCATTGGTATCAAGACTTGCAAGAACTCATAACAATACAGAGACGAAAATACTTCTATACAGGTTTGGGCCCCGAGATAAGTAATAACCTTACGTCCTATTTGGCCAAAGACCACTTCCTTAATCACTAGAGACGACTTGTGACCGAGTGCAATGAGTAAGAGTAGAAGACTAGTCTAACACTCGACTAGATTATAGGGTATTTGGCTATTTATATGTGGGGCTAGTCGATGTCGCGTAGGCGTTTTACGAGTCACTTCCGTAGGGCTTAAGTATTTTTGGTGATCAGGAATATGTAGACTTGTTCTTTCGTTTTCAATGATCTCTTGAGCCCTATACAGGCCTATAGATTTATACCCTTTTAAGGGTTATTGTGTCCTAGTCAAATTCCAGCGTCCCGTTAAAAAAATATGACCAGAAAAGAAAGGAATCAGACATAGTTTCTTTGCCAAATCCGTATCATGCCATAGTCGGTGAGCCTTTCTCCATATACGTGAAGTTTTCTACAATACGCGGTTACTCTAAACACGGTAATACATGATACCGTATACCGACTACTATGGCACACTATCTTTCCTCTCAACTTTGTGGTGATAATAAATTTTTATATAAAATTCATGTGTTCCGAAATCATGTTGGATTGCATATAGTATGCCCATCCAATTCATGTGTATTCCATTTCTTGCGTTTGAAAGGAGTCCTCACTTTTCTCCCTATTACATGTTGGAATATAGTCATTTATTTCCTAGATAGAAGGTGTAACAATAAAACTTTCTAGGCTAAACATGGAATAAACTTAAAATTCATAAGGCATACAAAATAAAATATGAAACTATCTAAACTTAAATATAAACAAAGTATACTGTTGTTAAAATGTATCAAGATTGTACGTTATATATATAGCACTGTAATTTTATACTTAGAAATATACAATTTTAGATCACTGATAGTTAAAGATTTTCATATTTTACCCAGCGAAAACACAATAGATGCATTTATAAGCAAGCACACCCTACACTTTGAGCATATCTAAGGACTGACCCAAGATATCTTGAGGATGACTGTGTCGTAACAGACAACTCTTGTTGTTGATGGGTATATATTGTCTATACCGAAAGAACAGTAGTTTTACATGCAAGCACAAGTGTCAAGTTTAGAATTTCAACCCATGCGAAACTCTTAGGCATAAATGCAAACACCTGTGTGAATTTTAGAATTTAAATCCGGTGGACAAATTTAACCATGCGGGATTAACATCGTACGATTACAATTTCCATATTGCTAAAATCTAGCGGATAAAATAAAAAATGTAAAAAAATGTGAGACTAGCTAATGAAGATGGGCCGTGGTATTTTTCTCTTTTTTTTTTTGACTCGCCATGGTATTTTCTCTAGCAGTACAGTGCGGCAAGATCTACCACCAGCACAGTTGCAACTTGCAGCCACAGCACACAACGCATTCTCTGCCGCGCTCGCAGTTAAGGGCTTCTTTGAAACAAAAGAAAAATAAAGGATTATTAGAATTTAAATCCTATAGAAAATTTTCCTATGTGCTTCTTTGGAACAAAGGAATAGATATTTAAGATTGCTACAAAATTTCTATGGAATGACTCGATTCATTAGAGTTTTGGAGGATTTTCAACATAAGATCTTATGGGAAATTTTCTTTAAGTCTATCTCTCACCCAAAATCGTATGTTTTTCATGTAAAGTATCCAAACGACAGGTTTCAACAATTCTTGCACAATTTATTCCTAAGGATTCAACTAGTTTTTCCTATTCCTGTGTCTTTTGATTCCCCCGTTTCAAAAAGAAGCCCTAAGGCTGTGTTTAGGTCCAAAATTTTTTTGGCTAAAAATGCCGCTATAAATATTTAGACACACTTAAAGTATTAAACATAGATTAATAACAAAATAAATTACAAATTCCGACCAGATGAATTTTTTGAGCCTGATTAATTCGTCATTAGCACTGTAGCACTTATGGCTAATCATGACGTAATTAGGCTCAAAAGTTTCCTCTCGCAATTTAAATACAAACTGTGCAATTGTTTTTTCATTTATATTTAGTGGTCCATATATATGTTTAAACATTTGATGTGACAGAAAAGAAAACATTGGGAACTAAGCAAGCCTAAGTTCAGAATTAGCCAAGCCTCGATGACTGGCGCGCTATTTCGACGAATGTTCCTGCTTTACGACGAAGCAGTACTAGCTATTTAGCTAAGCGACGACCGACTTGCAAAACCGTGGTGCGGCCCGGTCCATGCCGTCCCCATCGTCCTCCCGCGAAATTTTCCCCGAACGAGCGTCGTGGAACACTGCCTGTCCGGATGTTCAAGTCCAAAGTTCGCAAAATCATGCTATAGTTAGCTAGCCAGGATGAAAGTGAACCCACTCGTCGTCGTCAACTCTGACCTTGACCGAACGCCTATTACCTGGAGACGCATCGTGGCCGTCCGCTCGACCTCCATCCACGGACGGTCAGTCAACACAACGGTCCACGTACTGAGGCAAAGTCAAGCGTGCCCCTCACGGCCTGCTAAATGTGAGAAACACCGAGATTACCCCTGCAGCCCTGACTTTCACCTCGGCTTCTCTCGCTGTGTTGTTGGGGGCATTTCGGTCCTAACCGCAAGTATAAGTGAAGTCTGGTATACTGAGCTACCAAAAAAAACAGCACACTCGTTCACACGCCATCAAACTGCAAGCCGTCCAGCTACGTTGCTCCGGCTCGCTACGCTCATGGGCGCCGCAGATGATCACCACCAACCACACCCGTCAGTCCAGATCCCGGATGTCCCGTGTTACGACATTGGGAAAAAACATTCGTCGAATCTGCCGAACGTCGACGACACCAGAGCCGGACAGGTGGAAAGGTCGCCCTCGACCTACGAGTTCACCGGGAAGTTGCTTCTCGCCGCGTCGGGGGCGTTCGCGGGGATTCTCCTGGCTCTGATCGTGTTACACATGTGCGGTGGCCGCTCGCGACGCTCAAGCTCCAGCGGCAGCAGCAGCCGACGACAACGACGCCGCCTGGTCCGGAGCCTGGCCATCACCGGCGACGGCGACGACCGGGACGGCGGCGCGGCGCCGTCCCAACGCGGGCTCGACCCCGCCGTGCTCCGCGCGCTCCCCGTCGTGGTCGCCGCCGCCGCGGGCGGGGACTGCGCGGTCTGCCTCGCGGAGTTCGAGGCCGGCGAGAAGGCCCGCGCGCTGCCGCGGTGCGGGCACCGGTTCCACGTGGAGTGCATCGACGCTTGGTTCAGGGAGAACTCCACGTGTCCGCTCTGCCGCGCCGACGTGGAGGCGCAGGCGCCGGACGCCGCCGGAGACGCGCAGCCGGAGGTGAGGATCGATATAACCGGGGACGCCGCAGCGGCGGCGGCGGCGGAGAAGGGCAGGGCGCCAGCGATGGGGAGGCTGGCCAGTGGGACGGATCTTGAGAAGACAAGGCGGGTCTTCGCTTCGACCCGATCCGCGTCCTTCTGAATATCTGAGAGCTGACAGCTGACAGCCACAGAAATGGACAGCGGAAGGTTCCTTGCCCTTTCCTCGTTTCGGTCGGAATTCGGATCTGTTCCGCCACTGTATATAGATTTGTTGGTGCTAATTGATGTCTCTCGTTTTGTTCAGTTTTGCTAGATGACCATTAGATTATTTTTGAGGATCATGAGTTACTCCAGGAATGAAAATCGGTTTTGCTATATATGGTCAATGATCAATTCCAAGCTCTGGTGCTATTACCTCCGTTCCATAATACAATAATACAAGACACACACGCTTTTTTAAGATTCAACTCATTAAGTATCTGATCAACAATTAGTCTATTGTTATTTAAACTTTATTTGATAAAAATAATATCATTTAAACGACATTTAAATCTACTTTCATATGACTATAATTTTATAATAAAAATATTATAATATATGAGATTTTAAATGTTGAAATTAGTTTTGAAGACTATGCCAAATTTAACCGCGCCTTATGTTATGGAACGGAGAGAGTACTTGCCTACTTGGTGTATTAACCCGACGAAAAAAAATTGTGTATTTTACTATGCTACTCTATCCGTTCCATAAAAAGTGTTGCAAACACAACATTTTTTTTTTGAAAACCTGTTTCAAACACAACATGGCACAATAAGAGAAGAGGCAAATGAAAAAAAAAACTCTACTACTACATTACTCACTAATGGCAGAAGCAGTAAAAGAAATGATTCTACGTGTATGCACACTGAAAACTGACGCTACATGTTTGTTAACCCCTTATCAGTAAAAGGTCTAAACCCTCATCTGTAATAGATATCGGTCCTGTTATGTACGAAGGTTCTACTTAACATATACAACTTTGATGTATAGATGTATAGTATATTTTCATCCGAGGTCATTTGAAAATTTTAAAAATATTGTGTATTTCAAATAAATTTCATCACTTAGAAATTCAAATATGGGCATGAGAACATCAAGTGAAAAAACTTTCAATTACAAAGTTGTAGATCTGGTCGTAGATCATGTCTCCATTCGACATAGTTTGATTAATTCATAAATTAGTTTTGCAATAGATCTCATCACATGTAATGCACATTTTAGCATATAAACAATCCAAAATGAAAATATTATATATCAATTACAAAGTTGTAGATGTCATTGAGCTCTACAACTTTCCTATTAGGCATGTTTTAATCCGAGATAATTTCAAAATTTAAAATATAGTTTATCAAAAATAAGTATTTTCTTATCCGTAACGAGTCATAACTATCACTCGTCACGGGTCCATAATTATTTTAACATCCTCGAAAATGGGAAAATAAAATTCGAAACATAAAAATCACTCCTGTAAATTTTTTTTATAAAACTGCATCATGTTCGGTCTTTTGAATTCTATTTGCTTCTTTGCCAGGGCCATATAAGTAAATTGAGAGCTAAATAAACACAATTGGGTGTAGAAAATTAGCTAAACTAAATATGGAATTATGAATATAAATAAAATTCCTAAAGGGAATTATTATCACTAATCTAAATTAATCCAATTAATATATCACAAATAGAAGCCATATTACAAACTATAACCCATCCATATTCAAAACTAATTACAAATGAGACCACCAAGCTATATTCAGAAGATATTTACAAATCACCTCCCGGATCTTTTGGGCCATAAAACCTAATTGCAAAATTAGAACAAAACTGTATTTTAAAACCAAGTATAAATGTCCATCAAAATATGTTCAAACCCAATTCAAATTCAAACCTTATAATCAAGGGCCGAACTCCTTTCTAAATCAAGCTTAAAATGAAAACTTACTAGGAAAGTAAAGAAAAACCGATTTCCAAAACTAACCTAACTTGGGCCCAAAGCTCTAAACAATACCTCACCTAAGTTTTTCCTTGGTCCCTGCCAATCCCAGCCCAAAGAAAAGGACCTAATCTAGACCAGAGTCCTCCTCACCACCCTAAAGGCCCAACTCTAACCAGCCAGATCCTTAACCTAGCCCAACCCGAAGTCTGTAATATCTCCTTGCTTTCCCTTCTACTGGTTCAGCCCAAAAATAGTCGACAGGATCAACACAGCCAAAATCGGCCCATGACCATTCATTATGCAAGTATAAAAAACACTAAGTTGTACTTAAATTACTTTTTTAATAATAAAGTAAGTCAGAAACAAAATAAATTATACCTCCATAATTTTTTTGAATAAAATGAATGGTCAAACATTACAAGAAAAAAAAAAGTTAAAAATGAAACACAAATAGTAGATTTTTTTCTAATTCAAACCAATCATATGTAGGTCCCGCACACAAAAAAGGAATTTGCATGCATGTGCGCTAGACGTCGAGATGCATGCACGCGGCACGCCAGACGCGCCTCCCGCACGAGCTGCTCTGCACATGCCACATGCCCATTATTCAAAATGAAACATCTTTATTGAATAAGAAACATCAGAATGGAGCATCTCCCGAATACAATACAAAATTACATAATGATAGCCATTATAAGTTGAATGCTCCGAGCAGCAAGCGAAGAAACGTTCACAACATTAAACAAGCGAATAACATGGGCAAAACAGGGCACAAACTTGGCGACAGTCATCTTGATGCCATTAATTTGTTTTAAAGTTGCTTTGCTAACATTCTATAAAGTTATTAGTAATGCTATTGGAACTTAGCTCGCGTTATGCCGCTATCCACATACACGTGTAAATGCTTATTTACTTGCTATATTCTCTATTTATTACCTCGGAAATAATTGAACGGGCACACAACACCGACTAGTCGATGGGCTGTGGCACAGCCATGCGGAGGATGGGACAGAGCAGGAGGTCAGACTTGCGACGCACGGTGATGCCGAATGTCTCGGTCATGTCCAAGTCAGCCGGGTTGGCCAAACCCGGTACCTCCCAGTCAAAGTGGAAGAGTAGGCTAGCGAGTGGGAGTTCCACATTGGCAAGCCCGAATGCTAAACCAGGGCACATCCGTCGACCGGCTCCGAATGGCAAGAGCTCAAAGTTGGTGCCCCTGAAGTCCGCCGCGGCTGCCTCACCGTTGTTGAACCGTTCTGGCTGAAACTCATCAGGTGGGTGGTCAGGCCAGTATCGCTCGTCATGCCCGAGCGCCCATACGTTCACGAGCACTTGGGTAACTTAAGGCACATCGTAGCCTAGCACCTGCTGGCACGATTCCCGGCACTCGCGTGGCACTGCTAGCAGCGCCGGTGGGTGCAGCCGGAATGTTTCCCTAATAACAAGATTTAGGTAATGGAGCTCGCCGAGCGCGGCCTCTGATACGGCACCATCGGACGCCAAGGCATGTCGCACCTCGGCCGTCGCTTTGTGCATGGCCTTCGGATTACGGATCAGCTCGGCGATTGCCCACCCCAGCGTTGTCGATGACGTCTCGCTGCCTGCGCCGAAGATGTCCTGCGTGCAATGCACTTTTTTAGGAAGCTGTGTGAGCTGATCATCGTAAAAAACGAGGTAGATTGATCAGAATGTTGACTCGAGCCCGATTAGAACACACGTACACCTGACTTTGGTTGGCATGATTAAAAAAAATATTACTGTAGAGTAGAATTTGCTGTTAGTGTGCTGGCTCTAAGAATAGTTGATCTGAAAAGGGAAATCATATCAAGCCCAAAAAATCCCCACTCTAAAGTGAACTTATTTTGTACTTATTTTTTTATTTTAAGATGTTTTTAAACACTTCAATATGTCATGATTCACTTTTGATCAGTTCTATATTTACTATATACACTAGTACCATATGGATTGTCATATTATATTTGTGGTATTAAAAAATATATGTACCGGTATGAAATTATTTTACAACAGGGTGAAGGTGTATACTTGCAGGCTGCAGCAAGTATGTGCTATCCTAAGCTGAGAAAATATTTTAAATACTAGGTGCAATTGTACCTAGGGTATGCATGCATGTGTTGTAGATAGAGTAAGACTGCCTCCGTTCCAAGCTTACTTTTTAAAGACAAATCAGCTTTCAACACAAATGATCACTATTTTTTAGTATTAAAATTTTATTTTAATCCCACCATACATGCACCAATTTAATAGGATGGGTGTGTGGATATATAGAAAGAAGATATTAAAAAGGGAACATCGTGTCTCTTACAATTATATTAATAGGTTGCGATCTATTTCGCTAGGAAAAACTTGTTTTTTTCTATAAAATTTAAATGCTAAAAAAGCTTGCTTTGTGTGATGAATTGAGTAAATATTTTGAAAAAAATGGCAATGCACACTTAAAAGAAATAAAAGTAACAACTTAAACTTACCTTTGATTTTCTTTTTTTTTTCCTCCAAGGGGTCAATTAGATGGAACATGTTGGTACATATACTTCTAGCATCAGAATTAATTTAACTACTTTTTAAACTTTTTCTATGACTATTGGACTGCATTTAAGTAACGGGTATAATTGTGTATCCAGATGTGTACGAAATTCATGTCCTAAGCTCGGTAGAGCATCCTTATTGTGTATGATGTTTCCTGTTAACTGTACTTTAGGTAAATTATCGCATCAAACTAAGACCATGGTCGATCGATTCGATGTCGTAATGTCATGCAAGTTGATTGAAGTTGTCAGTTGGCACACGCCACAGAGAAGAGAAGGACGATGACAAAAGGTTAAAATCCACTTGCTGCGAGCCTGTGAACCGCACGTGCTGTGGCCGTCACTTACAAAGATGAGGACTTTGATGGCGTCCATGTCGAGTGGGAACTGGAGCCCACCCTCCTTCCGTATCCTCAGCAGAACATCGATGGGGGATGGATTTTTTACACCCTAGTGCAACAGCACCCCAGCCAGCTGCCGTCGGATGCGCTTTGGGATATGCGCAACGCATTGGCTATTTTTCAGCCGGAAATATGGACAAGGGCGGTTAATACGCAGATGTACGGTGGGGCCCACGTACTAAGGTCAGATACAGTTGACGGAAAGATGGACGGTGTTAACTCACCTGTGTACTACCGCTACCGCTGTGGCGCTGTCATCGGCCGTGCTGTCACCCATGTAGTCTAGAGTTTCCACCGGCTGCAATGTTCTTGTCGACCTCCGAGATCCAGTGCCCATCCATAGAACCACGCCCGCCGACGCAGCAAACACCTCACAACTGCCATGGCCGCCATGGATCCTCGTCTCCTTTATGTCCCGGCGGCAGCCAAGCTTGTTCCCTGAAGTTCTACAACCACCCCACCGTTCTAGATCCATACCAAACGGTTCCTGACGGCCGGCCGGGAGTTGCTATCAAGATGACGACTCCGCCGGGGGAAGAGCAAACCCAGCGGCCGTTTGATTCGTTGTCTTTCACGAAACTTCTGCTGCATCGTTCTTCCAACGGCAGTCAGATCTCTGATGAGGCAGCCATGTACGACTTAGGGTGTTTTTTTTTTCGCTATGTCAGTCGACACAGGTGGTTCCTTCTAACAGCTTGTAGCCTTGTACCTTGGAATTGGCTGTAGGTGTGTTCTATGTGTTCTTGGAACTGCAATTTCCTCGGTCCAGCAATGGCCATTTGAAGCTTTGAAACAACTCCATTCCTCCTCCTCCTCTCTCTCTCCCTCTCTCCTTCTCCCGCTCCCTCCCTCCCTCCCTCCCTCTCTCTCTCTCGTGGCCTCTTCACGTTGGCAAGAATGCCAGGCCAATCAATCTTTTCATCTTTTCCTTTGTTCAATTCAAGTTGGAGCTTTAAAAATCTAATTTGCCTCTTTTATATTTTCTCCGATTTTTTCCTTGTGTGTGTGTGCACGCGTGTGAGTATTAGAGAGAGATTGAGAAATCTGTAATGCATGTTGCAGCGTCCAATTCTTGTGGACGATATAAAATACAAATTTGAGCATTCTTTGTTTACAAGAGAGT
>CM002476.1:9319183-9388481 GCA_000325765.3 Leersia perrieri
AATTTCTCTTCTAATTGTGCCCAAGTATGAATAGAATTTGGCGGCAATGAAGTAAACCAATCAAAAGCAATGCCAGACAAACATAATGAAAATACGTACAATTTAAAACCATCACTAATATCACCACATTGCGCTAGAAATTGATCTATATGCTCCAAAGATGTCTTATTGTCTTCTCCACTAAATTTAATAAAATTAGGTAATTTAAATCTTGTGGGTTCCTTAGAAGGTATATTTATGCATTCCCTACATATCTCACGTATGCGTTCTAGAGTGAGATCCGGCGGCCTTTGATTAGGTTGCGGCCGAACGGGAGATATTTGTGCAATTTGTGGTGTAATTGACGGTACAACATTACTATGTTAGCCATGATACACATATTGAGCCGATCTATCGAAACCATGGTTAGGAACCGGCTCATAACAAGCATTGGTGCAAATAGGATTTGTATGTGAAGTGCTAGGACTAACACTACTAATATGAGGTGAATAATAATTAGAAGCCATACTATTAGTTGAGGTATAAAAATTTGGATATGATTCTAAGGCGGCGGTCTGATCAGCTATAGGCAGCCCGGTCTGACCGGCCCGGGGCACGGTCTGACTGGTGGTCAGTGGTGTAGTCAAACCGGCCATGCGGGCTGTGGTCGAAGCATATGGTGGTCCGGTCTGACTGGCCAGAGACAGCCTGGTCAAACCGATAGTGGGGGCGGTCAGACCGGCGTGATGCCCGGTCGGACCGTCGGCATGACCGATTTGTGTGTAACCGATCTTGTGAATTCCCGTTAATGCATTCGTTCTATCATAGATATATTGCGTAGGAACAAAACTAGATGTAGTACTAGAATATGGTAAATTGGCTATTGTAGAGCCAATTTGTTTATCATTATAGTTAATTGTATCATATGAAGCATTATCTAGTTTATCCATGCAATTATCAATATATGAATCAGTAGAACGACCAATGACAGGGGATTCGGAGTTTACCGGTATGACGATTCGAGGAAGTGGTGCAATCTTTTTGACGACGCCATCAGAAGTCTTGACGAAGCACGCTAAAAAAGCCTTCGTTGCTTCTGCCGTTGCTTCCGCCATCTTCTCCTCAAGCTCGCGTCTCTTCTCTTCAGGTAAATCCTTCAAGGTGTACTCGGTCTTCTCGTTAATGTCTGTCATGGTTGGTGAAGTCGATTTCCGTAGATTAATCTCGGTCGTGTTGATTTGATCGTGACCGAAATAATTGACCGTATAAATTAATATCGGTCTTTGATTTTCCTTGTGTTTTCTATCTACTGTACGTGTGTACAGATTTGTAGCCAAATTAGAAATTTGGCTTTTCTTTTTTCTTTTTACTTATCGACAGCTAGCAAAATTTATCAAAGATTAATTCCAAAGAGTCTGTGCAGCAGCTCCTGTTCGTCTCGGTCTTGATGATTCACAAGGAAAATTAATGACCGAGATAAGCACGTACGTACAGATCCATACAAATTTGACCGATTTCCGTAAACCGATCTTGTATGGACCAATCTGATGGCTTCTTTCCTTTTGATGATTTGATCCAATCGTGTCCGAATAGGAGAACCACTAGTAACCGAATAGGACACAAATAATTTGCTCGTTCCTGATCGGCTTGACGTGCGGCTTGATTTCGTCGATCACGATCAACAAACGCGACGGCTGCGGCTGTTGTATTCGTCCGGTCAGACCGGAGAGAACCACGGTCAGACCGACCTGTGCGGCAACTGCGGCAAGCGATCGGCAGGTCAAGAATAACAAGCAATGGCCTTAGGGCCGATGCAGCGGCAACGTGATAGATTAATCTGAATAGTAGCAATGATTATTCGGCCGCAAGAAGCCGAATATATTATATATTGATGTCCCAGCGGAGTCGCTAAAATTGTGTTGACCTTTTTTTCGGCCAACACGCGACTCACCTAAAGATTCGTGGTGTTTATAACTTGGAATCGCTAGCCACCTCAATAACGAGATGGGTTTAGAAATAACCAAATCAGCCTCTAGGCCGATTTAGATATAATAGGGATCAAAACCAACCTCCAGGCCAATTTAGATCAAAATAGAGGTAAACACCCGTCTCGTGGGCGAATCGGAAGGTTTACGGGACAAACCTACAAAGAGGATCGCACTCTCACTGCGAAGGCCGACGGTTTACGGCGCAAACCGACAAAGATCTATGAACTAGGGCAAAAAGTAGAACAAAAGTAGAGGTTTAGGGCAAAAAAGTAGGAGTTGAGAGAAAACTACGATTCTAATTGACTTGAAAGCAATTATCTTGCGTATTGTGTATGTGGTAGTTAATTGAACCGGCCTTGTCCCTTATAAAGGGGTTGGTCTTGTCTATTCCCAGGGGTTTTCCACGTCCTTAGGTGTATTGGAAATCAAATAGGACTCAAACTTTTCAAACTTGGACGAGAAGAAAGCCGGAACTTTTATTTTATCTCGGATT
Organism: Leersia perrieri; assembly: GCA_000325765.3. Classification (NCBI taxonomy): domain Eukaryota; kingdom Viridiplantae; phylum Streptophyta; class Magnoliopsida; order Poales; family Poaceae; genus Leersia; species Leersia perrieri. The sequence goes on from CM002476.1 coordinate 9,321,644, forward strand.
CCGATACGGCCGGTCTGACCGACGGCAAGTTGCCAGTCTGACCGTCCCACCGGTCTGACCGCCCCCATAGCTTGCGGTCAGACCGGCCCAGCTGGTTTCGGGCGCAATCCTCTCTGTATCGTGCCAGACTAACCGGTCTCAGGGTCCAGTCTGACCGGCCTCTCGGGAAAATCCCGGGCCTTCTCTAAATTGGCTTCCAAATTTGTTCCCAACTCTTCGTAGCCAAATTTGGGTGTCAACACCCGCCACGTGGCGAAGCATGGCGGCGACCTCCTCCTCGCGGATGGAGCGGAAGGTGAGGATGCGTAGCACGGTGAGGAGCTCTGTGACGGCGATCTTCCTGATTTGGCGCCAGTAGTCACCGTACGGTGCGAGGGCTATGTTCCTCCCACCGTTGATGAGCACGCGCATGGTGGCGCTCAGCGGCCGCGTCGCGAACGCCGTGTCGTGCAATCTCATCACCTCGCGCGCCGCGTCCCGTGACGACACCACCATCGTGGGCACCTCGCCGAGCCGGAGCATCATCACCGGCCCGTGGCAACGCGCCAGGTCGCGCATTGCCTGGTGCAGTGGAAGCTTCCCCGTGAGGTTAGTGGCAGATGTAGAGCTGCAAGATAGGGGGCTCATCTACCCGTTCTTCTTTCTTTCTCCTCTCTTTCTTCTCATTTTTTTCATCTTTCTCTTTATCTATGGCTGAAATTTGTAGGGGGCTTTGGGGGCTCCATAGGATCCACGTGGGTAGTGGAGGCTCTAGTCCCCTCCGTCTCCATGGTAGATCCGCCCCTGCATGAGGTGGTGCAGGTTGCCTATCACTGGCAGCTGCCACGGCCCAGGCGGCAGCCGCAGCGCCGCCTTTGAGCGCCTGCTTCGTCGCCGGCTGGCGAGTCGTAGCACGACGAGCAGCGAAGAGAGCGCAAGGCCGACGTATAGGTAGATGTGAGACGTCGTTTCTGCCATTTTTGTGTGGTGCACGATGGACGATGCTTTGAGCGCGCGGGCAGTGAGCCAGTGATGTAGGATGTGTACGTATATATATGGATTGCATGGCTGGCTTGACTGAATGGCGTCATTTGTATGCATGTTTGTTTGAATCGGATTCAACGCGCATGTGGGGGTTCTCGAAACATAATAACACACGTGTCGTATTTCGATGATGATTGAAATGCCCTTAAAATATTTGAAATAATGAAAACTTCAGGAATTCCAGATTTCAGTACGGTTGGCGAGGAAAATAAGGAGACTTTTCAGCTTTAATTTATTACAGCCGCCTAATACATACTAGGCTTTCCGTCCTAATTTATAAGGCATATTTAAATTATACATTGATTTTTAATATTTTACTTTGATCTTTTAATTATCAAAAACTATAGAATTTAGATCGTATAAATATACATTTAAATATGAATCTAATGATGCTATATGCGTATAACACTAGACATTCATATTGTTAGTTTAATTGTTAGCCAAAACTTATAAATATTGACACACTCCCTTACCGGACACTCACAACCTATCTAGAAACTTAGGCTCTCCAGAATCTTCTATGTTTGCTTTCATGCTTAATTACAGTTGCATGCCGTGCAGACAAATATCACTGGCCATTTCATCAGCCAAATAGCCAGGCAGCTAGTTGCATCGGGCTAATTAAATCACTATCGCATAGCCACCTACTAATGTTGGCTCGTATATACGGAGTATGACTTATTTGACAGCTATATTGTCGAGTATAAGAAGAAAAATGTCAAAAACAATATACAATTTGCATGATGATATTTATTACTTAATAATTTAAAACTACAATTATACCTTGGGTATGGTTTGTGATTATTATTATTCGAGGACAAACAAATAAATTAACTGTGATGAAGCTAAAAACAATGTAAATAGTTTCTAGAAAACTCATATATAAGCCTGGGAATTGTGCTTCTAAAGAAAACAATCATATTTTGTACCTTTTAAGAAAAGAACGTGAACACACCCTTAGGTCAAATGACATGACCATCGGAGCCAAATCAGCCAAGTAGCCAACCCGATGTTCACAAGCTAGTGACGCACGATATTATGCGATATCAGTATCACCAGGGCATATTATATAGGGAAAAAGATCATGTTTAACAGTAGAGTCATCTCCTATGTAGCATATAAATTGAGCATCATGTATTCTGAAGGTAAATTCCAGTAGTGTCATGGTGGCGAAGACAAATCCAACACCCACATTTATGATCTCATTAAATTTCTATTGAAGTCTACTTACATGCGCGTAATATTTATGGGCATCACAATTTAAACCATAGTGGGTGAAATAATGCACCATGACTTCACCACCACAATATCCGTTCCTATATAGTATATTGTTACTTGCTTAATTTGAATACCATGAAAGTCGCACGTGTAACTATAAACATTGCAAATGAGCATTTTTAAGAGGCTAGCTAAATGGTTTTAAAGTTAACTAGCCAACAAATTATCAGATATATTTTCCATGTACTTCAAGAGGCTTGGATCGCCCTCTTTTCCGACAAAAAAAAAAGGCTTAGATCGGTTAGTTAGCAATCCACAGGTGTCCTAAGGGCACGGGAGGCGACGGCCGCCCCCGACCTCGCCGCTCATCTCTTTCCTTCTCCGCCTCGCCGCCACCCGAGCGGGCGGCCACAAGGACGGCGGCAGCGGGCTTCGTCCCTCCCGCGCACGGGCTTTCGACGGCAGGGGACCGTCTAGCGGCGGCGGCAGCCCCTGCCCAGATCCGCACCGCTCCAGCCGGATCTGGCGGGGTGATGGAGGACGGTGACTGGTGGCGTCGGCGGCAGGGACGCTGAAGGCTCGACGGTGGCTGGAGCTGTTCCGAGCGGGAGGCAGATGCACGGCCGCGGCGTCGACGAGCGGGCGGCGACCACGGCATCATCTTGCGGGTAGCGACCACGGTGAGGCGGCCAGATCCCACCCCCCTACGGCTGGATCTGTCGTGGCGACGGCGTGCGGACGTGCAATGGCATGCGGCTGCCGCCAGCGGTGGCGGCGGGGTCTGACGTCGGTGCAGGCGGCACTCTGGCCAGATCTGGCCCCCTCCGGCCAGATCTGGCTGCTGGCGCGCGGGTGGCTACGGCGGCGTTCCCGTCTACGCGTTGGGGTTGGCGAGGGCATCGGTGGCTTTGCACCACGCGCGGTTAGATCCGGCCACCCTGGCCTCGGATCTGGCCGTTTTGCGCACAAGGGAGGCCGGGGCGACGACACGACGACGGTGCCGACGGCGTGACGGCGATGGAGGGTTGCGGCGGCGTTTGCGCGGGGACGTCAGCAGAGAGGGCAACGGCGCCACCGGAGGCCAGATCCGGTTGCGCCACATCTGGATCCGGGTGTCCCGTGCCCAGACTTCGTGCGTGCAAAGACGGGGCGGTGCGTCCGACGGCGGGGCGACGACGGCGGCGGTACCGGCGGTGACGGCGTGTGCTGCTGCGGGACCCCCCTGTTCGTGTCGAATGGAGTACGCCGTGGCGGGGGTGGCGTGAGCGAGGTCGTTGGTGGCCAGATCCGCCGCTGTCGGGGCCGGATTTGGACTTTGGCGGTGGTGTTTGACGGCCGGGGCCAGCGACGGTGTCCAGCTAGGCGCGACGTTTATGGGGATTGCAGTGCCGAGGTGTTCTGCTTTGGGTGGCTGCTGGTCTACCGGATCTACGGACAAGCGTTCTGGACCCCGAGCGGACGTGGCGAGGAGGCCCGTGGAGGTGCGGCGCGGAGGCCAGGTGGCGAGGGGCCCTGGCGGAGAGAGGCGCAGAGAGGCACACATGGAGATGCCCGGCATTGCTCACGGACCGCTTCTGCTGTCGTAGGGTCTCGGTGAAGTCGACAAAATCCTACGGAGGATTCGACGTGCTGGCTTTCGGCCAGCCTCGCCGATGTTGGTGGGCATGGTGTTGTCCACTGCGACGGCGAGGGTACTGCAGTTGGCATGGATTAAGCAACTGGCGAGGGCCCGTTCGGATGGGGCGGCGAGGTGGAGCGGAGAACGGCAAGGCGACGATGATCTGGCCAAGGATCCGAGGCCATGACGTCACCTGATCCCTGTCCGAGGCGGAGACGGCTGCGGCACCGTAAGGCGGGTGCTCCTGGCCTTCTGGCGGGCTAAGATCTAGACTTTTGTTCTCTCGTGGTGACACCTTGTTGTCACAAGATGGCCACGTCGGGAGGGCTAGCGAGGGGGAGAGGGGATCCATCCTTCTCTATCACCCTCTTCCCTTCCAACCCAATTGCGCGGATGGACTTCGAGCGCGTCGAGAATCGAGGAGTTTCTGGTTGATGGTCGTCCGGCGACGAGGCGTCGGCGCAGGGACTATGCGTCGTTGGATTCGGATGGCGGTGGCTCCTGAGCTTTGCAGGTTGTCCAAGGCATGGGAGGATGGGTAGTTTCCAAGCCCTACCTTTATGCCGGCAATGGTGACGCCTGTGGGTGCCATTTTTTCTCTTGGGGCATTGTTATGTAATCCTACCTTCCCTATAGGATTCTTCTGTGAAAACCGCGTCTTAGACTTCTAGGACTGGCGATGGCGACGTGTTCTGCGTCGTGTAACCTTGCTGGAGGCGTCGTCTAGAAGATTTTGTACTGTTGTGATGTCTTGTGCCTGTTTTGGTTCAGCAGTGTGGGTTCTAGTTGTCGACGCGCGGTGTGGAGGGTTTTTTCTTTTTCCCTGATTATAGCCCTACTTTGGACTATAGTATTTTACCCTTTATTTTCTCTCTATCAATATATATGAGGCAAATCTTTTGCCCTCCTTTAAAAAAAACAGGTGTCCTTAAAAAAAAAGCAATCTACAGGTGAGGTGAGCTGGTGACTAGCCGAGATATCAATACAATAGGTAGGTGTTGAGTAATGAGCTCAGTCTCCCAGTAGGTCATCCAAATTTGTTTATACATATTATCATTTGAATGACCATCGATCTAAAATAGATTTTGTTTTTATATTAGTTATCACTGCAAACAGAACTCATATTGCATATCCTCTCTCTATATATTATTAATATTTTGTAACTACCTTATCTCAGATTGTTCTTGCTTTCTTCTCTTGAGATTGGGTATTGAAATATGAAGTGAGAAGAGAGAAACTCCAATTATAGGGTTTCTTTTTTCAACATAAATTAGGATGCTCTATATTTGAAGTTTCTCTCACCTTACTTCATATCTCAACCATGGTCGGAGCTAGCTAAGAAAGTTATTAGGGTCACTTGCATTGTATTATAGGGTCATTCTCTTTGCTTAATGACGATTAACAGTAATTTGTATGGTATTTAGAAAATTTCATCAGGGTCATTAGACCCCGGTAGTTGCACATGAGCTCCGCCCCTGTTCTCAACACTCAATCTCAACATGAGAGAGTGAGGACAATATGTGATGAGGTAGTTAAAAAATATTAATAATATATATATGAAGGATGCAATATGAGTGTTCTGTTGAAGCGATAGTTAATATGAAGAGAGAATCTATTTTACATGGCCATCCAAATGATAATACGGATGAGTAAATTTGGATAATGCCGGAATGCTCTTAGAGCGAGGAGAGGAAGGAAGTGGCATGCTCATTTGGAGGTACTCATTGGCATTCTTCCAGCGATGGTACGTGATTATCTTCTAAACAATTAGATCTCGATCCAAACTTTTGCAGAGGCCACCGAGTCATCATGATTCTACCTCAAGCCAGAGAGGATAGGGAGAAGCGGGATGGATGGCGGAAATGAAAGAAGTCGATCATTGCGTGGCTTCACCCAGCGGATGGGATGTTGTTACGTACCTCCAACGTCGATGTAAACCCAGAACGGAGTGTGTTATAACACTATATTAACTAACTAAAGTTAAATTAACAGAGTATGCAAAACTCCCCGCGCGATTGGTACTCTTAGCTAGCTCTCGTTTTGTTTGAGTACTACGAACTTTCATCATTGTAAAGTTTACTGTACAAGATAAGATAGGATCTAATTGACAATTTGAAAGAATAATACTAGTCCACATTCACATGAGTTTCCCTATAAGGCTACAAGGCACTACGCATGGATAATATACACTAGAGGCTGGGGCGTGCCTCCTGGCCGCAACATCCTTTGTTTTTTTACATGTTAAGAGAACACTTGCACATTAGAACACACATGATTAGCTTACCATTTTTATTACCACTAACCCTGGGTAAATAACTCATTACACAAAACGCTGCATACATGCTTTCTTTCTTTATTTCTTTAGTACACAGAAATCTTTGAGGACAATAAAATAAAACAACTTCAGTTAGAAAGATTTCACCTTATGGACTAAACATAGCACAGTCATTTTGATCCTCAAATAAGGAAAGAAGCTAGTACTATTGAAAACTATTTTGTTTTAATCTTGTATAGTGTTCATTTCTGCCTAGACGGCAACTACCTACGGTACTTTTTTGCATGGCACGTTTTACGAACTGCTAAACGGTATGTTTTTTGAAAAAAAAATCTACACGAAAGTTGTTTTTAAAAAATAAAATTAATCCATTTTCAAAGTTTAAAATAACTAATGCTTAATTAATCATACACTAATGACATTTCTCGTTTCGCGTGCAACCACCGTTATGAATGAAACCACTAGAAACGAACGTAACCTATGTGTATAAATGGGTGATCACAAAACTTCAACCTGCGAATTGAGCCTAGCTCAACCTGTTAGGTATCTAGTGGGGGAACCTGTCCATTTGGATTCAAATCCTAAATTTGATATGGGTGCTCGCATTTACGACTATTTTCTTTCAGTGATAGACGACGTACCTGTCGACAGCAAGACGTCTGTGGTGACTTCGTCAATCTCAAGATATGCCGTGTGTTTTAAAAAAATAACTTCATCCTGTAATGCCAGATAATTCTCCTGATGAAAAAACCATTGATATGACTAATTAACAAAGGTTAGATGATGACTGCAGTGAACAAAATATTCAGCCAATTGAATTGCGGGTAGTTCTTAATGATTAATGATTTAAGACAGTAGTCGAAGCTACACCTACTATGGTGAGAAGTGGGAACCATTGACTTGAACAAAGAGCCAATCATCTTTTGGAAAGATTACTTTTAAGTGTTTGTTATCCTGATTTTAGTGCTCTTGCTGTCCAATTTTGAAATAATTCCAATGGTTGCGCTGTGCAGATTTCTACTGTTTCTCTTTTATGATTTATAGTCAATGAGGCTCATCTTGAATTTTAATGGTCAGACAGTAACTTCCATAGTTATCGATGAGCCAGGAAAAAAGGCTTATGCGAAAATTCTGTCTAAGATAAAAGCTCTGTCAACCATTTATCTACTCAATGTAATTTGTAGTATTCTTTTAAAGGAATGTGTCTGTGTTGTTGTATTTTTTTCTAAAGCGTGAAACAATTTATTGTTTTATTGCTACTGTAAAAAACTTTATGCTATACATGGATTTTTTAATGTGAAGTTTATTTTCAACTGAAAAGAAATTATTTGTTCATAGAGTAAACGAAGGTTAATAAACACTGGTTATTTCTTTGAGGCCTAATCCTATTGGGTGCTCCGGCGCTGGTGGCGCATGGTTCTCCAAGTGGGGCAACGTGACGAGGCGTTAGCGGAAACAAACGGAGAAACCCAAATATTTTTATTCTAACATTCTCTCCCTTGCATTCCCAGTTTTCACCCCACTCTCTCATTTCCCTCAGATCTAGATCGAGCCTGGGCCAGCAACTTCACTAGCGACAGCCGGTGACGGCGAGGACGTGTCACGGCGCGCGTCGACGCAGCTCAGTCCGCACTCTCTCCCGCACCCGCCAGCGAGGCCACGCCTCCCCGCGCACGCTAGCAGCGTGGTCGCCCCGCCCTCCCCCGCACACCGATGGTTGGGAGGTCGCCTCGCCCTCCCCATGCCAGCCTCCCACCCCCACCCCATGATTGTACAAAATAGGAAAGATATTTACTTGGCTCCTAGTTTTTATGTTTCGAAATCCAGTAGTTAAGAACTATATAAAAATCACTGAAAGTGACAAATCCATTGATTCTCTTCATCCAACACGGGTGAAGGAAAGGTTAGTATATTCAATAAGTATGTTCCACGTCATTAATAGCAGATTAAGATCCCGACCACCGTCGGATAAAGGTCTGTGTCCATCCAGGAGAGTGTCTGATGGGTGTTTCGAAATTACACAAACTTTTATATATATACACTACATGGCACGCTGCGTGCCACTAGATTTAGGAGCGTCTATAGACCTCCCAACCAGAATTTTTAACTAGGATCGTCCATCCAACTGACTAATCCCGTACAACTAAAATATCAGTAAAATTTTAACTCGTGCGAGGGTGACCGGAGAGTAAAATTTTAACTCGTATTAGGGATGTGCTAGAGGTCATTTGAGAGCGGAGAGTAAAATTTTAACTCGCACAGGGGATGTGCGGGAGGGTAATAGGAAAGTAGTAAAATTTTAACTCGTACAATGGACATGTAGGAGCACAGAAAAATGAGTTAAATTTAAATTTGCATAAGGGAATTGCGGGAGGGATAGAAAAACGAGAATTCCGGACCTGTGAGTCGCGCGCAGCACGCCATGTAGCGTGATCATATATATATATATATATATATGAGTAGGATTTTTTAAACATATGTACATATGCACCTACATCCAGAATGTGACACGTGCATATAGGTTGTTTAAAGGAAACCTAAACATCCTGTCATTATATACGTAACCGGCCGGTGAAAATGTGCCTACCTGCATTTCCTCCTTACAGGCACTGACATGGATGGTACATTTTGCACTGTTCTTTTCCAAAAATGTCCTTGCAGTACTACTTCAATGGCCAGCTCCATGATCGATTGAGAAAAGAATGAGTAGGTACAAATACCCATATTTATATAGTGTAATGTACCTATATATATACGGTTTTATAAATTTTATTCAGGCAAATATCATTGGCAAAGATATTGTGTGTATATATACAAGTCAAGTGAAGTGATATTTCAGTCACTTCGCTTGTTCAATACATAACCTGGACAAAATTTCTCATTTTAAAAATAATATTTGCATTTTTTATATATGTAGATTGTTCAAATATGATATATCATTCAAGCTAAATGTGCAGGGATAAAACATTATTAACAACATGTTCTGGGAGGAATGGCGAAAGTTACTCATATTCCACCCATGAAAATCTGAATAAGACAATTCACTGGGAAGGAGTATAATATAACTAGATGTTGCTAAACAACATATATATTTCAATTAATGCACGACCTAGATAAAAGATGAATATGATATATGAGTGTTGTAAAATGGACCGTTGGATAATTGATGGAACTAGCACAGGCAACAAGTTTGTGAACATAACAGAGCTAGCAAGGGAAAAAATGGAAGAAATAAGCAAACATGATCTGTTACACTGACATATAGTACAGAGCATGTGTACGTACCCCTCTCTTTCCTATATATTAAGCATTCACTTAGGAAGGTTAGGTACATTTACCAGCACACATCGTGAAGCACATCAACGGTATAGGACGCTGGAGCATATACACGTATGTTTATTTTTGCATTTTCATATATATATATATATATATATATAGGTAGGGCAGATTTCTCATTGAAGTTGCATATATAAATAATGAGCCCAACTACAAAACAGACGTCCGTTTGGATGAACTTGTTAACATCAGCAAAACAAAAACAGGTCATTGGGATAATAGATCTAGAACACAAGGTACTCGATTTGGAACCCAGGATACCAGATTTAGAACACCGGGGACCAGATCTGGTAACAAACATGATATTTTGGGTATCGGATTTGAAACCCCAGGTACCAGATCCGGTACCTAAGTATCGGATTTGGTATCGCTACAACAACGAACAAAAAATTACTTGTACTTCCTCTACCTCTCTGGCAACAGAGGCGACGCATGAAGCCTCGTCCCTCGTCTCACCGGACCACACCATCGCCAGAGACACAGCTTTGTGGTCCCCTCGCTAGAGTGTCGCCTCGCCAGATCCATCTTTGTGGGCCTCCTAGAGATGCAGTCGACCGACATGGGAGGAGGCACGGGCCATCGGGGGGCAACGGCAACGACATTGCCCTGGTGGATCTGGTCCTCCCATGGTCATCGCTACCCCTATCATGTTGCAGCTTGCGGCGCGGTGCGGCCGTGAACGGCCAGAGCAGAGGAGGTGCGGCGCGGCCATGGACGACCGGAGCGGAGGTGTGGCTGTAACGCGGCCGCCTGCGGAGGAGGCATCCGTGAGGAGGAGGATTGGGGGAGCTGGAGGCGGGGATGAAGGAGTCCGTAGAAACGGACCACTGTTCCGTAGTCTTTCTCATGAAAAATGCAACTATCGCACTTAGGCGGTGCAACAAATTATTGAAATCAAGATATATATTGTTGCAAGTAATATAAACAAATCCAAAGGCTAAACTGAGCCTGGGTGTATATTTTTGAACCTGTCAATTCACGTTTGTTGAAGTTGCACAAATTTATATAAAAGTTGGTCATGTTTTTAATGTATGTTGCATGTATAAAAATTGACTGATGAATTAAAAATTTTAACTTGACAGATGAATATATAGCAAACCGGCAGATTAATGTCCGATCTCCAATGTCATCCAAAACATTTTAGTAAAACCTAGCCCAGCAGTGTCCACTAGCAGCACAAAAACTGAATCTTTCGCCACACACTTCATTTTTAGTACTACTACCATTTTGTTGCTTGTGCGTTCATCCTCTTAAAGCTTTGGCCTTTTTCCCCCAATCACCGTGATTGAGCTTCTTGCAACCCAAACATTTCCGGTCTATGTTCCAGGAATTCCGGGCTTCCTGTCCAAGTGCACTTCTTTTCTGAAGTTACTGGCTGTGGTCTGTGGAATTGGAACCTGTCGATCGGCATGTCAGATCGGGGAGCGAGCTCGAGCGTCGCCGGTGACACGGACACGGACGCGGTGCCCACCGCCGACGCCCCCACGCTCTGGGCGCCGCACGGCCGCGCGCTCACGGGTTGCCTCGTCGTCGTCAACGTCGCGCTCGTCCTCCTCGTCTACCTCTACTTCTGGAGGGTGTTCTCTCGCAAGCGCGCCGCCGCTGCCGACTCCGCGCCCAGCGACGACGACGACGACGACTCGTCATCCTCCGCCTCTGCTCCGCCCACGGCAGCCATGGCGAGAATCCGGGACGACGTCGTGGCGTCGCTGCCCGTGTTCGTCGTGCGCTCCTCCGCCGCAGGCGGCGAGAAGGCGGCAGCGGCGGCGGGGGAGGGGGAATGCGCGGTGTGCATCGGGGAGCTGAGGGACGGCGACGAGTGCCGGGCGCTGCCGCGGTGTGGGCACCGGTTCCACGCGGCGTGCGTCGACGCGTGGCTGCGGCTGCACGCCAACTGCCCGCTCTGCCGGGCCAGCGTCGTCGGCGGCGGCGTCGCGGAGCGCAAATGTGGCGTGACGGACACGACGGCGGCCGCGCAGGAGGATATGGATGCACGTGTCTAGTCACTAGAGCGAGCGAGCGCGTGTGTGTGGCAGCGTGTGAGCTCTCGCCGTCAGAGTGGTTGCTGTCGCCGCATTTGTTGTTGGTTGGACTTGGACGCAAAGAGATATTGCCCGGGAAGGTGTGGTTGCACACGGCAGCGTCGTTTTAGAGTACATTGATTTGGGGGGAATTTGCTTCTCGCATGATTCGTGTAGAAATTTTGTCATGTTGAATGGTGAAGCAGATGAAATTACCTGTCGCATCTGATCTTTTACTCGTTCGAGATTACTTAAGCTTATTTTACATTACGCTTGACTATGAGGATTTTAAAATTTTACTCTATCTGTTAATAGATGGACACACTACAGAACTGTTGATCAACGGTTGTGATCAAATTCACAGGACTCTCTCCGTCTCAATATATAGCTATGTATGCCATTTTTTTTTGGAATTAAGATTTTGATGAGTAAGGCCCTGTTTAGTTCTAATTTTTTTTTAAAAAAATCACATTAAATCTTTGGGCACATACATGAAGCATTAAATATAGATAAAAAATAAAACTAATTACACAGTTAATTTATAAACGACGAGACGAATTTTTTAAGTCTAATTATATCATGATTAGCCATAAGTACTACAGTAACCACATGTGCTAATGATGACTTAATTAGGCTTAAAAATTTGTCTCGCGGTTTTCGGGCTAGCCATAAAATTAGGGCTTGTTTGGTTGGTGCCTTGAGCACCATGCCTGACAAATTCACAAGCCTGAGTGGCAACCATGAAAACAGGAAAGCTACCTGGTCACGCAGCCGGAGTCTCGAGTTGTTTGGTTGGTTACTGCTGCCTGAGAAACAAAAGTTGCAATTATGGGGTTGTTTGGTTGATATACACAATTTGCCTCACATTGCCACATTTCAAGTTAGGCATGTTTGACTATCTTAGTCATGTGTTTGGTTGATTATCACACTTGTGGCAATATTCCTTCTTCAATATACAGGCCTCATATGTTAATGGTAGAAAAAATATGGCATGGGTGTCTCATACTAGCTAAATTGTGGCTTCGAATTTGCTAGCCACACCTGTGGTAAGTTGGCTTAAAAAATTATGAAGCTTAGACAAAATAAGTATGTCAACCAAACAAGCCCTATGTCTTTCGTCGTTGCACTAAACTCAAGTATTAAGGGAACAACAAAGATTTTGACGACCACCACCATAATCAATAAACCATCCAACTTCTCATCCAAATCAATCGCATATATGACATACCTAATAAAGAGAAAAAATATTGACAAGAAAAGGGAAAAACGCAAGGAGAGATTCAAATAAATCCCAAACTCGATCTGCATGCATGCATATGATATTGCCCGGATGTGTGCCTACATGTATGGATCTGCAAATCGATCTAATTATTCAAGCAGAGCAGGCAACCAATTGCAGCGATTCCGGTCGGCGGCAGCAGCAGATTCGTGCGGACGCCGCCAACTGCAGAGAGGCGAGAACGACGGGGGATCCGGCGAATCGCAGGTTCACACAAAGCGCTGCTTCGCAAAGCTCCGGCAAGGCCGCCGCAACGGCGAAGACAACGACAACTACGACCCAGACACCCAGTGCAGCGAAGGTGTCGTCCCTTCTTTGCGCACGAGCGTCCATGGCGCAACCCACGAGCATGATTCACTGGTACAGAACACCCTCATCGGTAACGGCTCATTTCTCACAAAAAAAATATTACCCGTTACGGATAACTCATCCGTCACGGCTCAAAACATAATCCGTTTCAGATATGACAACTAAAAATAACCCGTGACGGATGAGAGTTCATCTGTAACGGGCAATAATTTTGGCCCGTGAACAGATGATCCGTAACGGGTTAGAACCATGAATCGTTACGGATGAAAACATATCGGTAACGGGTGTAGTAGTATGAACCGTTACGGATGACATATCTCATCTGTCACGGGTCATAATTATGGCCGTTATGGATAAGAGTCATCCATCACGGGTGGTGTTACCACCCGTTACGGATAAGGAAATACCTATTTTTAAAAATAATATTTGTAATATTTAAAATTATCTTAGATTGTGATATGCCCAATATAAAAGTCGTATATCTTGAGGAGATCCACAACTTTGTAACTGATAACATTTCCATTTGAGATTGTTTATATGCTCAAATATGCGTTATAAGTAATGAGATCTATTTTCAAAAATAATTTTTTGGATTTCTCAAACAATGTCAAATGGAGACATGCTCTGTAGAAAAGTTGTAGATCTTGACTATATCTACAACTTTGTAATTGAAACTATTTTCATTTGACATGAATAACATGCCCATATTTGAATTTCTCATCGATGAGAACTATTTCAAATACACAAAATTTTTGAATTTTTCAAATAACCTCGGATGAAGATATACTCTACATCAAAGTTGTAGATGTTAAGTGTATCTAAAACTTCATAATTGATAATATTTTTGTTTGAGTTTTTTTTCTTGCCTAAATATGCATTATAAAAGTTAATGTTTTGAAAATGACCTCAAATGAAGAGATGTCATATATAAAAGTTGTAGATCTCGTCAAGAACTTTAACATTGTAGTTGGAAACTTTTAAATTTAAGATCATATAAAGTTTTAAATAAGTGTTATATGCTTTAGAACTTGATAGATAAAATATAGAAGGAGAGAAGTAGTCACAAGTTATTCATAGGTGAGATGGTTAGGCTGCAGTGTGTTGAGGTAGAGGTCTTAGGTTTGAATCCTATGAACCGCATAATTTAGATTGAGCTCAAAATAATCAAAAATTGAGGGATGTGGAGCGTGAGGGTGGCTAGATGTCAACTAAAATTAAAAATATATTTTTTTATTTTTAATGTATTTAAAAATAAAAAATTGTAAAATGTCATCCGTCGCGGCTCATAATCTAGAACCGTGACAGATGAGTCTTATCCGTAACGGGCCATAATCTAGACCCGTGACAAATAAGTCATCGGTAACGGGTGGTTTGTTATGGCCCGTGACGGATAAGTCATTCGTAACGGGTGCTTCACCCGTTACCAATGACATTTGTCATCAGTCACCCTTTCTCGATTACGGGACTGATACCCATTACAAATGAAGGTTTAGAACCGTGACTGATGAGGGGTTCTCTACTAGTGATTAGAAAGAGTAATTATCTAACTCGGTTGGCACTTGGTGCTCAGGCGCCTGACTCAGGCTAATGCATGTCGTTTGATTGTCAGGCCAGGCAAGAGCAGGATGCTATCAGAGTGGCAACCAAACAATACTATGTTGGACTCAGGCTAGTATCAGGCCAGACAACTTCATCTCAGGGCACCTATCAAACAGACCCTTAGTTTTCACATTCGTGTCCAAAATCCCCTTACGACATCCGGTCAAACGTTTGATGTGATGTTTTCGCCAAAAAAATTTTACCAACTAAACAAAGACTAAGGGTTGTGATTGGTTGAGAGGAGAAACTAGGTGAAAGAATTAAGTGATGGATGATTGTGATTGGTGGAGATGGGGTACGTGATTGTAGAAGTAGTTATATTTAATTTAAGACAAATTTGAATCCTTTAGTTAGTTGTATTTTGAGACGGGTGGAGTATTGTCTTAGGTCCTAGCAAAATGGTCTAGATTTTAAGGGTTCTTCGAAAGAATGAGAAATACTTATTATTTTAGAAATGCTAGTGCAAAATAGAAGATAAAAAATTATAGAAAGTCGATTGTTTAGAACGCAGAAAAAACATATGAATGAATTTGATGTGAGAGAGACTAAAGAGGCATTTTTCCATGAGGCTGTACCTCATGTCAAAATCCCTCCAAACTTGATATAAACAATTCATTGCATGGTAATTTGATAGGATTTTAAAGGGTTGAATCCTTGGCTTCACTGGCTAGTTTAGGAAAGATTTATACAGAAATGGAATCATATAAAATTTCTGTAATTTTTATACAAGTGAAAGGGGGCCTAAACCACAAATGAAATTCAGAAAATGAACCAGCAGCCACAATCTGAAAACTCCCGGCTTCTCCAGCTTTTTATGAGCGGAATATGTAGCGACTATATTTTTCAGTATCATTAGCTCCCCAATTTTGACCGGTCTTATAATAAGGCACCAGCTAGTACTAAGCAGTACCTAGTTAAATATACTTCTTGTAATTACGAACCGTACGTTTCATATGCCACTTATTTTATGCTAAAATGGACAGCCTATGACTTAAGGTTGTGTTTAGATTTAAATTTTTTTGCCAAAAATATCACATCAATGTTTGGAAACATTTAAAGTATTAAACGTAGATAAATAACAAAATAAATTACATATTCTAACTATAAACTGCGAGACGAATCTTTTGAGCCTAATTAATCTGTCATTAGGACATGTTGGTTAATATAGCACTTAGGCTCAAAAGATTCATCTCACAATTTATATGCAAACTATATAATTGATTTTTTTCATACACATTTAGTGCTCCATACATATGTCCAAACATTTGATGTGACGAAAAAGTTAAAAGTTTAAAGGTGGCAACTAAACAGGGCCTTAACCAAAATTAAGGCCTTAGAGCATATCACCGTGCATGCAGCATGCGTACGTCCTGTGCGTCGGATCGAAGTTCTCAAAAGAAGAAAATTCTAAAAAAAAAGTACGGCCTGTACAATTTGCCCTTGTCTCCACACCCTGTCGTCCTTGCTCCTACACGTCCGTCGTGCCGTCCCACGCTCACGGCTTCGTCCTGTCCCTAAGGTCAACTTGTCTCTCCAAATCCACGAACGTCACTTTTGTGCCACTCTGATCTCTCAAATCGTCTTGATTGGTCTTCGGGGTGTCAAATATGTGTCAGCTAAAATGGAGTCGGTTTTATTTTTGCAAGACGATTGTGGTGACTGGTGATGGGAGTGAAGGTGAAGCACTGTTGCGGGTAGAATCTAGAAGAAGAAAAAGTTACGAGGATAGTGAATCTCTTGTTGACAACGAGTCCTGACATAGGGTTGTTGGGCGAGCGGCTTTGTGGTGAAGCTGCCAAGACAACTTAAGTCTAAATGACCAGTGGATCGGTATGGTGATTATACTTCTATATTGTATTGTGTATATTCACCAAAATATAGTTTATTCGAATATGTGTTGAATATAATAGTTCTACTGGGTTATGAGTTGGATTTAAAGCTGTATTAAGTGATAGGAGTTATAGTTTTAGACTCTATAACCCCACAACCTTTTAAATATAGAGGAATTGCATCACAATGTAACCATGGTGACGATAATCTAGCGAGGCGGGGAGACGAGGTGAGGCTATATACTTGTAGTGGCTAGAATGTTATGTTAATTGGGGAGGAGCGCTCGTGAATCAGAGTTCCAGAAAGTAGACTTGTGTGCAACATTGTTAACAAATATTATTTGTTCTTGTGTCATCATTCGACATGCCTAATCGGATAAATGGTTGAAGCAGTCGGCAAGAACTGTGGAGGTTAGTCGTAGTTCCACTGTATCAGCTAATTTCTCTAAGAATATAAATTCTTGATAAATATCATAATTGTATTTGGGCTAGTCGTTGAATATAAACAGTCAACAATGCATGTGACGTTGTTTAGTAGGGTCAAATAAAAATTGAACCAGAGGTAAAATAATTGGAATATCCATAATAATTTCGATGTGTATTTGTTATTATTGGATATATTCAACTCAAAACAAAAGGCTAAACTGTCCAATTTTTTCACAGTAAGGCAGCAAGAGGCGAGTGTTAGGGACCTACCTGAAGGTTTCGGTCACATTCCAAATTATGTGCCCGGTTTCAATGATTGGGACATCAACGACGGCCATATGAGGGAGTGAGAGGATCAATTCCAAGACCTTTGATGCACTTGGCTGACTGAATCAATGAAGTTTAACTGGTGGCTTTGCCAGTCAATCACCCGTGTCAATCAATGAAGCAAGAGGCGAGTGTTAGGGACCTACCTGAAGTACTCTGCTAATCATTCATACGGTGGATTCCAGCCATTGAAGTTGTAACAAGGGTGTGTTCGTTTCATATGTGGAAAAAATAAAGTGCCACATGTAAATAAAAAATAGATTATTTTGTTTTTTCGACAACTTTCGTGTAGTAATTTTTTTTAAAAAAAACACTCTGTATAGTTGTTTGGAAAGCGTGCATACAGAAAAAAGAGAAAAACAATTATAGTATATGATTAATTAAGTACTACCTCCATTCCATTAGATAAGGCGTGCACGTTTTTTAAGATTCAACTTTTCGAGTATTTGACCAACAATTAGTCTATTGTTATTTAAACTTTATTTGATAAAAATAATATCATTAAAATGACATTTAAATCTAATTTTATATGATTATAATTTTGTAATAAAAATATTATAATATACGAGATATTAAATGTTGAAATTAATTTTGAAGACTGTGCCAAGTTTAACCACACCTTATATTTTGGAACGGAGGGAGTGTTAGCTATTTTAAACTTCGAAAATGGATTAATTTGAATTTTTTTAAATAACTTTCGTGTTAAAAATTTTCCAAAAAATATATCTTTTAGCAGTTTGAAAAGCATGCATGAATAAAATTACTGTAGCGAGCTGACCTTTAGACCTTACGAACGCACCCTATAGAATAACCAACATTGTATTTTTCCTTTCTCTTCCGAACAGACCCGAGTCCTCGGCTATAACCAAGCAAACAAGGATGCACAGTATAGGAAACTTTGCTTGTCTATTCAGAGCTTGGAAACTGACATTTTTATCACCGTTTTTACTGTATTTACGATAAACAGTGATAACACTTCTTCTTGCAAAGGGCATCCTTGATCGAGCTTTTGTCCATTAAAGACCCTATCTTATTGTGGTTGACTGGTTGTAGAGGTTCCCCTGGTATAGCCGTATAGAGAAGTTCTCTCTCCTTTTTTTTTTTTGGAGTAACCAAGAGTCTGAGGGGAGAGATGGATCTTCAATTAAAAGTACAAGTTAGTCTTGTTTGACATCGTGGCTCTTTTGACATGTTCATATTATCATCAGGATGTCACCATGATTGTTTATTCTGGGTGCTTTCTGTTGTGTGACTGAAGGTGCAAATAATGTATTTTGAAGAACAGTAGATTTATGTTTTTTTATCTCAAAAACTACACATTTTGCATTAAACATTTTGCAGAAGTACCTGTCCAAAACCATGCAAGATGAATAGAGTCGTGACCCCACCAACTCAGATGCTTCCTATAAACATCTGGACATCTTTCATCGTCCAAATGTTGCATTCAACTCAAAACAAAATATAACCATGCTTCCGTAGAAATGTGAGGTTATTTAAAAGCTGAGAACTATAACTTTTAATTAATTATCTTCACTGTAATTGTAAAACTCGACCAGGAAACTATATAGGAATTCACTTGGATTCGACGTGTCAACGAAAGAGTGATTAGGCGAGCGTAACGTATAATATAGATAACACTAGTTAGATTGTACGCGAAATTCTTGCCAACCATTACCTTCATTTTCAAATCCTTGGCGTGCCTCGCTGTGCACGTTCTATTATGTTCTTTCACTAGCTTTTAGTAACCAAAGAAAAAGAATTCCTTTTGCGTCTGATTGGAAACTAACTGCAACCAAGTGTGCACTTCCAGCAAATTCTCTTTGCCACTTTGCCTTTTCGTCGGGTATCAGACAGGCAACTGCATGTTGAATTTTCCCTCAAACATCTTTCTTGTTCTCAAACAAATGCTTGGGGCCATTTGTTGAGCAATCTCAATTTCCGGCGATTGATCGAATTATTGACAAGCTCACAGGTCACAGCCCCCCTCTCTCCATCCTCCTGGGATTCCGTTGCCGTTGCCGAAAGCGAAAAGCAGCTCAGTTCAGCAACAACTGCACCTCCACTGATCCCCACTCATTCACCCCTCTCGTTCTCTCCCACACTCTGCTTTCGTCTCCCCCACTGGCCACTGGCTCCATTCTTCTCTCTCTCCATTACCGGAAGGGAAAAGCCGACACATAGACGGAAAGGCCGGAGCGGCGGCGGAGGAACTCGCGCAAAGATCCCGCCTTTTCCGTCGGATTTGACGGCACGGCCGCTCTCTCTCCGGGAGTCAGCCAGGAGGCCGCAGGCCGAAGCAAAAGCAGACCAGACCACCACCACCATCACCACCCAGTATATCACTCCGCGCGCCTGGCCCGTCAACGGCTACCTGCGTGCACCCTCCCATGGAACAGCGGGAGGCGCGGCAAGAGGAGGAGGCGGAGCACGACGCGCCGTCGGTTCCTCCCAGGGTGAGCTCTCCTCTCGTTTCTCCCCTTTCGCCTGCTCGTGCTGTGTGATCTGATCTGGACTTTGACGGAGGGTTTGGGGGGAGAGTGCACTTGTCCGAGGTTGGAGAAATATCGATCTGCTTCGGCATCTCTGATGGCGTTGGCTAGCTTGCGTGCCGCCGCCCGCCGTGCGGCGATGAAATGTAGTTCCTTTCTTGGGCAGATTTGTGGTTGGCCTGGCTATGATGTGAGAACTCTGAAATGCGGTGTCTCGGTTCCTTCGTGCGATTCATTTGGGAGGGGGGGTGTATTCCAGTTGGTACCCCCGATCCAATCTAACATAAGTATTGTTCTGTTTTATCTCTGATCAAATCAGTGCTAGCATTCTGTTTTGCCTACTGATTCAATCATTGTTAGCATTCTGTTTTACTTAGAGAGTTAGAGTTTGTAGCTTCTGGCTCCAATAGAAAAGTTACAGTTTGGAATGAGACGCAGCAAATTTAAGGAAACTTTTCATTGTAAGACATTAATTTAATCATTCCCCACACCCACAACGTTCAGAAGATGGTAAACCAATAGTACTGTTTTTGGTGTCGATATGAATTCATCATGAATGTGCTGCGTCAGAGGTTGATGAACTTGATAAGCTGATCTTCAAATTTTCTGACTAGTTTAACTTGTATATTCGTCTCTTACGAATGTGCTATCGGTGTGGTTTAACTGTTTACTTGTGCATGAAACATGAACATTTAAATATAAGACTTTTACATTTCTTGCAGGAAAACGAGGAGGAAAGAGATCGAAACTTATCCGCTCGTGTAAGTGTCAATTTTTCTACTTTCCAGTTACCAGTTTTCTTGTGTTCAGAAGCCAGTGTTACAGATCAGCTGGATATCTTTTCTAAATTCCTTCTTGTGTTTATAGGTGGTCTCTTTGTTATTTGGTGGCGACTCAACACCAGCTCAGACATTTGAGAAATGGGTATCACTGGTACGTAAACGAAGTGGGGCATTCCGACCATCAGGGTTCCCACGCCGGAATTCGAGGATTGAAGTCATGCCGAGTGGGAGTTTCTCACTTTTCAGTACACCAGACTTAAGGTACCTTAGCAATATATATCAATAATCACTTAGAAATTTTTGTAGCACCCAATCGATTATCTGGACTTATTGGTACATAAAATTGCCTCATAACAATCTTAATAGGAATAACATGCACACTGAACCTTCTCTTATAAATGTTGATTATGTTCATGTATACTTTATCTGAAAAGTCGAAGACCTAGCAAATATATCATGGATATATCCATTGCAGTTGGCTACGTTCTGCTTGTAACCCAAGATTACTGGACACTTCTGTCTGGAAAGTTGAAAGTCTTCAACTAAAACTTTCATAGTAAACATTGATTAGGCATGGCATGAAAATGCATATACCACGTCTAGCAAATATCGTTATATCGGTTTACTATGATATTTAACATTATGCATTTGTCTTTATTACAGTGGTTATGTCCACAGAGATGCCTATTTATTAAAAATTCATATACCATGTCTAGCAAATATTGATTCACTATGATATGTAAGTGATAAATGTTAATCTAGTATTGAACACATGTTGAGCTAATGCTATTATTGTTTTGCTACTGCCCATTATAGTGAGCAAGTGGTTACAGCAGAGCTAGTAGGCAAAGAAGAAATACCTTTGACGAGCAGTCAGCCTACAGAAATAAGTTTGTGGGAGAGACTTGGAAATTCCTCTGCACTAGATATTGAATCACCTGACTTTTCATGGAATATGCTGTTATCTCTGCACCATACAGAGCATAGTAGCAGTTCAGAACACTCTGAAGATGAAATGAGCAAAGCTCTTGAGGTTTGTTGCTGTCAGTTCGGTTGGCAATTTCAACATTCGTTTTATTGTTTGCATGAGGAAAAAAACAAGCATTTACTTCCATACTTACACAAAATAGATACCAATTGACAACATAGAACCAGCATGGATTTTAATAAATTTTTATATTGGACACACAAGACGATACTACCTCTGTCTCTTTTTGTTTGGCGTTGGTTAGCTCAAAAATGAACTAACCAATGTGAAATATATGGGGAAGGAGGGAGTATTTGTTTACCTGATATTCACTGCATTGGACCATCTTTATGGATCCATGCATTTGACATGATAAGTTCTGCTTGTGTCTTTATAGGTGACTGTGAACTCTGGTGGTGTAGTGTTCTTTGCTCTTTTTAGTTCTGCAAGTAATGTCTTGCCAAGAGAAGCAGCTGCTGTTATAAAGTTCTCATCATCAAAGATGTCAACTCAGGCAGAACGTTTGGGTTACGAATTTGCAAGATTGCTCGGGGTTCAGACACCACAAGTATTTTTCAAACTCCAAATAAATTATGTCCGCTTTGATTGTGATATAGCACAGCAGTTGATTTCTTTCTGAAAACTGCAGGCTAGAGTGGTACACAATTCTAGCCTAGAGTGGCAAGAGATTAGACAGGCTGCAGAAAATGCACGATCAGTAGCAGTTTCAAATAATGATGAAGTTGGTGAGATGACATGCTCAGAATTGTTGGAAGCTCTTGAGCTAAGCCGCTGCCTTCTTCTAATGAGGTACTACTATAGTTAAATATGCATTTTGTTTGTGGTGAACTGCATTTAGGAGATAAAAATTGTCACTATTCTGTCTTGGCAGCTATATTCATGGCTCTCCCCTTCTTGAGAATTCAAAGGCATTTAGTCCACGAGAAGCTGCTTGCATTACTGCTTCATCCTTGGGTAGGGTCTTGATGCTAGATCTGATACTCAGAAATGAGGACAGACTCCCATGCCGTCAGCTTGGTTGGCGTGGGAATCCTGCAAATTTGATGATTTCAGATAGATCTTCTGCACCTGGTGTGGACAGATTGGATGATTCCAACTGCGCTGCAGAAAGTTTCATTCCACCAATTACTCATTTTGTGCAGAGTGACAAGCGTACTCACTCTGCAAATGCAACCATAAATTCTGCAGAGTTGGTGTCTATGTCACTAAAACCAGATGCATTGAAAAGTGTAAGAGAAAATGCTGAAAGTTTGGATGGGCCTTTCCACATTGTAGCAATTGACACTGGAGTGCCCCGTCGCCCCCCAGCAGGGAGACGGGTGAAAGATCATGAGCGGTATCCCAAAGTTGTCCAGCTCATGTTGAATAATTCAGATTACTCCTCGAATATACTGTATGAGATTTCTGGTGGTAAGCTTGGTATTCCAGGACCTAATGAAGCAATCACTTCCACTGATTCTTGTTGTTCCATTTCTGATGAAGACAATGCTGCCGTAATTCATGAATTCCGAGGGGCATTTCGTGCAGCTCTTAGGGATCTGGAGGGGTTTCATCTATTTCTTCTCCAGCTTTACCAAAAACTAGATGGTGTTTTGCGAGTTTTCTTGTCCATAGTTACTAAAGGCTCTGAAGAATCTGACAACAATGATGTTGCAGTTCCTGACTTTCCATCACCAGGTGCTAGTTATAGTACTCCTTGCGCTCCTAGTAAGCAGCTGAATAGCGAACTGCACAGTGATTCTGAAATACTGAAATCGGCAACAAAGCCTTCTTCTGCGGGATCCCGTGGAAGCTCAGATTCAGTATCTCCTCTGTCCAGGGACAGTTGGAGTAATAAATATTTTAAAGGGAGTGCAGAGGGTCCCAGAAGTTTAAGAATGACAATGAAGCTCCGCGATTTTTACAAGACTCCAAAGGTAAGAGTTTTCTATTTGCAATAAGATTGTTTGTCTAATTGTATAATTATGCTGGTTTGTTTGGCTTGAGCAAATTTTGGTTTGGTTAGCCTGTCTGTCTTACTTGACAAAAGTGGTACCAAATTTAATGCAGCTACCTCACAGTAGTTTGTATTGACTGTTGCAAATGAATTACCTAGTTCAACTAACTGCTGTGTGCGCTACAAGATTGGCTTGTTTTTTTCGCAACATGGTTTATTCTGAACTCAGTCACTATTATTTGGTGCAATAGGTTGATCCTGAAATGCTCAAAGAGATAGAACAATGGAATGAGGCGTTCAAGTCTGATGTGATCAAATTTTGTGAGGAGAACAATTTTCATTCTGGATTTTTTGATGGCAATGAGAATAACATGGTAGCTGATGCATATGAATTGAAGGTAGGCCTCCTGATATATCCAAATATATAGAACTTATTTTCAAGAAAGTATCCAGCAGTTATTCTGGGAAACATATATTCATAAATTAACTTGCAGGTCCGTCTGGAACACATCATTGAAAGGATAGCCTTGGTCTCTGATGCGGCAAATACGGAGCGACCTTCTCTTGTTATCAACAACTTGTTCATAGGTGGGGCTCTGGCTGCAAGGTCTATGTACACCCTTCAGCATCTGGGCATTACCCATATACTATGTTTGTGTTCAAATGAGATTGGTCAATCTGATTCACAATTTCCCGATCTTTTTGAATACAAGAACTTTTCAGTAAGAGCAACAATCAACCTCTGATATTGTGCATGTTCTATGATACTGAGCTCCACACTGAAATCATTTTTCTTTCTAATGTTTTGCAGATTAGTGATGATGATGATGCAAAGATCAGTGATCTTTTTGAAGAAGCCTCAGATTATATCGATCACGTAGATCATGTTGAAGGCAAGGTTCTTGTTCATTGCTTTGAAGGAAAAAGTCGGAGTGCCACAATTGTGCTTGCTTACCTGATGCTCAGAAAGTAAGAAATTTAACTTTCGTAACTAGCAATCTTCCATTGGCAAATTATGCAGTAATGTCGCACAGGAACTTCATCCATGCCCTGTCACTAACAAAACACTAATTTCAGGGATCTCACTCTTGCGAAAGCTTGGAACTTACTGAAGAAAGTTCATCGTCGAGCACAACCAAATGATGGTTTCGCAAAGGCTCTGCTTGCCCTCGATAGGAAACTGCATGGAAAGGTGTCAATGGACTGGCAGCACAAGCGACCTGAGATGAAGGTGTGCCCAATCTGCAGCAAGAACGTCGGGCTGAGCACAAGCTCACTGAAGCTGCATCTGCAGAAGGCTCATAAGCGGCTATCTGCAGGGAGTGTGGACAGCGCCATGACCTTGGAGATCCAGAAGACGATCCAGTCGCTTCGGATCAGCCGAGGTGGGAGCCTGAGCCCTTCTCAGAAGCTTACCAAGGCGTTTGCTGATGAGCTCAGCTTCTGATCAGTGGTGGTTTTATTCTCTTGTGGTTCTTTCATTCTCTCGGGGGTACCCCTGTTGTGGTACACGTTTTATTAGTGGTAGATGTATCAAAGCAGACCGAAGTTTTAGGTGTGGACAGAATAGGTGTGATTTCCCTAAAAAAAAGAATAGGTGTGATAGAAGAAAATGTTCAGCTTTGAACTGTATACGACCGCAAGATTAGCACATGAATGTTCAGGTTTTGCAGTACCAAGAACTGAACTTGAAGTCATGTATGTTAAAACTGTTTGAGTGCAGTATGAAGAAATAATCGTAGTAATAATATCATTTTTCCATTGCCTAGTACTCCCACATGAATAAGAGAAGAACACCAGTGAAGGAAGCCGGCCAAATTTATTAAGGGCCTATTTGATTCGCAGGATAGGAAAAACGTAGGAATAGAAAAAACACAGAATTAAAGTAACATAGAGTTAAAGTAACATAGAGGTGTAAAGGCAAAGAAGATCCAATTTGACTTTTTGAACTTTGCTGGAAGTTTTTTTTTTTCCTTTTTTCACTTGAACCAGCCATTTCACCCCCAACCTACGAATTGAACAAATAACACATTGAACTATATTCGAAACTGAACAAATAGCACATTGATCTATATTGTAGTGTTTTTTTAAAAAAAATATGACGGTTGCTAACATAAACTTAAATTAGCCAAGTCTTATATATGTGGATCTAATCAAGTTTTTTTTAGATAATATGTGGATCTAAGCAAGTAACATGTAGTAGTACTACATTAGAAAGTAACACAATAAGTGTATGGATGAGATTATGAGAAAAAAACACTTCCATTTCAAAAAATATTGTTACAATATAATACTAAACCACATGTTCTAGAATGTAACTTAGTTGGTTCCAAAAGTTGACATGTGAAAAACAACCAGTCTCAACCAAGGCCCAAGAGTGAAGGCCGAAAATGCAAGAGCTGCTCCACGTAAGCTAGATGCTCATGGAGTCATCGTGGTCTCGTGGGCATTGGGCAACACCAGTCCAGAACCTCTGAACTTGCTCTCAGTAATCTCATCGATCCTTCTGCCCATCTCCGGCGTCAGGTAGTTCCTCCAGTCACCGACCACGCCTCGCCGGAAGAACATCGCGTTCCGCATCGGCGTCTCCATCAGCTCGACCGTCCCCGACCGGTTCACCTCCGCGCCGGCCAGGCTGTCGACGCTGCACGCCCTCACGATCGCCTCGTCCACCCGGGCCTCCCTCTCCTCGTCGGTGAACGGCCGGCCGACGAACTCCGCGAGGCGTCGCAGCTGCCCCACCGTGTCTGCGCTCAGCTCCTCGTACGTCACGAACATCACCTTCCCCGGCGCCTCCACGTGCCACCGCCAGTACGCCAGCACGTGCTCCCAGTACGGCCCCACCAGCGACACGCCGTCGCAGAACAGCCGGAAGTCGTCGTCGACGCTTGTCTGCCGCCGCTGCGCGTTCAGGAAGTGCCACAACGACACGAGGCAGTCCTTGGGGTCGCGGCACATGTACACCACCTTGCATCCCGCGGCGGCGACCGAGGCCGGCAGCGACGCGCGCGGGATGTGCGTCGCGAGGAGACGAGGGGACGGAACGGTGCTCAGGTCGGGGACGCGGTCGCGCACGTACACCTGGATCTCGAGGAACGGGACGAGCTCGTGCGGGTTGTGCCGCTTGAGCCGCGCGAGCGCGACGTCGTGGGCGCCGCGACGGACGGTGGCGAAGAGGAGGGCCTTGAGCCAGGTGGTGCCGCACTTGGGGAAGGTGGCGAGGAGGATGTCGGTGTCGCGGGCGGCGAAGTGGCGCTGCGCCACCATGACGCTGACCATGGCCGGGAGGAACGTGTACCAGCCGTCCGGGTGGCGGTGGTACGGGGTGGACAGGCCGCTCGGCACCGTCGGGTACGTCGACACGAGCTGCCGGAGCTGCTCGTATTCTTCTCTGTGGGTTTCCTCGCCCTCGCCACCGGCGCTCGGCGGCGCAGATGGCGGCGGTGAAGGTGGAGATGCCATGATTGATGCTATACTGTATTGACTTTAGTTGCTTGTCTACTACTGTCACGACCAGCGACAAATCATCTCACGAGAGTACACGGCCACCAAAGCCGTGTATATATTGATGAACAGTTGCTATACTTGCTAATGATCAGTCACGGGCATCGTCACTGCTAGTCTGCTACCAGTGGCGGATAAAAAAATATAATAGTGGGCCGAACAAACTATATAAATCGAACAACTTCCTACGATCTAGGAAAGATATTTTTAGTGGGAGTTTAGGGTCTCCATAGCCCTAGTGCCGCTAGTACGTAGGAGTAGGGGCTCAATACCGTATAGTTTCATGACAGATTTGTCCCTGAGTACAATCATAGCAAATAAAAATCTCTTAAATTGTTGGTTTGAGTGTGATACAGACTAAATAGGTTGATTTGGAGGAGATTTGACCCCTTTAAGGGCACGCCCAAACTACGTACTATACGACTTTAAAATATTCATGTAGCATGTTCCACATGTTCTCGGGTTGTGTACAGAACGTGCCCTGGATGTTTATCGAGTTTTATGGTGGGGGCTGCTCTTATTTGGTGTAGGTCCAAATAACTATTGTTGTACAATTAGTGGTAGGCCACCGTATAACACACCCACAACCCTCCACACAATGCCACCTTCAAAATTCCGGCCCCTTTGAGTTGAAAGAATAGCAAAGATATTTTGGAGGAACGAGATTCCTGATGAATATTTTCTATAACTCTTTGATTCGTAGGAGAAAAGTAATTTTTTCTAAGAATTACAATCCTATGACTAGATATCAGGCTTGTTTGGATTGAAGCCAATTTTGGTCCTACCAAACCGACAACTTCAATAGTATTGTAGACATGTTTGGTTTGATGCCAATTTTTATCTATGGTAGTGTAAAATCTACTCTACTAAATTTGGTAGTACCAAAACTTGCTAACATTTTGATACTACCAATATTTTGGTAGGGCAAAATTTGGCTTCAATCCAAACTAGCCTATCAAAAGAAAATAAAAAATAGCTCAAACCTCATGTGAACTTTCATGCAACTATCAAGCACTCAACTCCTTTTTTTTTTCCTATAGCACTTTTAAAGGCATTCCCTTCTCAATTCCTGTTTTTTTTTTGTTCTATGTTTTTTCTTTCATGCATCTAAAGGGCACACCGGGTTTAGTTGACGTTTGTCACTGCAAATTGCAAACAGCAGCGTTTGGACTACAGCCGCATGGCTTGGTTGTGCAGCTCAGCCCAAACGCTATAAAAGAGCACCATCGTGTTACTCTTTCTGTATTTTAATATATGATGTTTTTAACACTAATTTTAGAGTTAAAAACGTCATGTATGACCAGAAGGAGTAATTCGTTTGTTTGAGAGTGGGACGGACTGAGTTGCCAGTACTAATATATGGACCATCATGTACATCCTGTCCAAATTAAAATATTTTTGTAAAGTTGATGTTTGGCATGTTTTTCAGTGCGTAGAACGTCCCGGATGATACACGTGGTATGTTTGGGAGTTTTACATTTTGAGAAATAATTGGTTGGTGTCCACCTAATGAGAATATGAAAAGGTTGAAAAACCTATCTTCTCTTTAGTTTCTAGCTTCTTAGTTATTTTTCGAAAATATATAACTGTTTCTTATAAAAATCCAGACCGTTTAAAACAACTTATTTAGGAGAAACTGCAGTCGCTAGGAGCCTAAAACACGCTAATCCACGGCCAGCCCCGGAGCGAGGATAGTGCACCGACCGGATGAAAACTTTCCAATTTTAGCCTAGATGGCTTTTGTTGGACCCAAACTTTCTTTTCATTTTTTCCATGTGAGGGAACCGGACGGGCCAAAGGTCCATTGGAGAGAGGTGAATGGGCTCAGTCCGTTTTCACTTTCTCAGCATGTTTCGTATATGTCTGGCACGTTTCACAATAAGTGTAGCACCAAGCACACGGGCCTCATAGCCCACATGTATGATTTTTCTTTCCTTTATAATTTTTTTATTTCATTTCAAATTAATACGGTAGAACTTATACATACCAAACACTATATTATGGGATGGGGACGGCAGCATACAATTTTAGCATTGGGCCAGTATATCAACACACACAAATACGAGCATATTTTCATGCCTCCACAGCTTCAGGCTCACTCTGGCACGCACAGCGTTCAATCCTCTGTTTTTCGAAAGAACAAGTTACATATCCTCTCTGTTTTTTCTTTTGTTTTTTCTCGTCCAACCAAAATCATAACAAAAACCAGCTACCATTTGGGAGATGCTTAATTTAGCCAAACACCAGCATACAACAAGGATCCTTGCATGCCCTCCCGTCCCGTCCAACTTGAGCAAACCCAAACGACGCAATCAATCAATCGCAATGGCTTCCTCCCCCTCCTACGCCGCCGCCGTCGTTCTCTCCCTCTTCCTCGCCGTCGGCGCCGCCAACGCGGCGCCGGCACCGGAGGCGGCTGGGGCCCCGACGGCGGCGCCGACGTCTGGCGCCGCCTACTCTCTCGAGGACGCGTGCAAGCAGACCGGGCCGCACTACGATCTCTGCATGGCGACGCTGTCCGCGGACAAGTCAGCCAAGTCGTCGGACACGGTGGGGCTCGCCAGGGTGGCAATCCTCGCCGTCCAGAAGAACGCGTCGGAGACGGCCACCTACCTCTCCAGCATCTACGACGACGACAGCATCGAGAACAAGACGCTGCAGCTGCAGCAATGCCTCGAGGACTGCTCCGAGAGGTAGCACATCGCATACACGATTGTACGGATGATGCTCTCGTTCGGTGTCGCAATGTGTCCTGAATGAAATGACACGTACATTGTAAATTTGTGATGATGAAAAGGTATGAGGCGGCAGTGGAGCAGCTGACGGACGCGACGGTGGCGCTGGACCAGGGGGCGTACAACGAGGCGAGGGCGCTGGTGGTGTCGAGCCAGGCGGAGATCAAGCTGTGCCAGAGAGGGTGCCAGGCCGTGCCGGAGCACCGGAACATCCTCACGCTGCGCAACCGCGAGGTCGACCGGCTCTGCAGCATCGCCTTCACCATCACCAAGCTCATCCGCCCCTCACCCAACGCTGCAGGATAGCTTTCCAATATTGTTTTTCTTCGGTTCTTTGTGTGTAATTTGGATGTTTTTTTCGACAACGCAACGGCACTGATATATATATATATATATATATATATATATATATGGGATTCGATGGGAATATCTTTGGACCGTAAACGATTAGCACGTTTTGTTGATTATTGTCTCTGCAATTAGGTTATTGGTAGTAGGTGCCTAGGCGGTGTTTGTATTGAGATCCTAGGCTGGACTGTTGTGTTCATAGGATCACTGCAAGATCATATAGGAAATTCGTGATTTTAAAAAATGAACCTTCGTTTATGCATCTCTTTGAAAGAAAAAAAAAACACCTCAAGATGAATGCTCTGTCGTGCACAATTCTGCTCTCAGACTGAAGTTAGCAATGCCAGCGGGAAGCGAATGTGAGCGGTTGAACCTGACAAGGAGTAGGCCCAACTTTGTGAATTGACCAACCATGTTACCAGCCCATGTTATTCTTCGATTGGTGTGGAATTATACAAGTTTTGCCGGTTTGGACCTCGAGGCTTCAATTATTGAACTGGAAAGCTCGGGCCGTTTTGAGCCTTGGGCTTCCACGCTTACTAAATCCCAGTCTGACATTACAACTCATCATCAACGATCAAAAGTACACACGAGCTCCAAGGAGAATCGAAACATTTCCGAGTGTATACGGATTAAGAGACAAGTTTTATTTTTCCATATGCAATCCGATAAAATCAGTTGAAACTGTGTTTATTCAAATTTCACACAACAAAGAAAGCTAATTAATCGACCTGATTCTGTGGTATTTCTTACACCACTTATTATTCTCTTTCTCTACCTATTTCAGTATATTTCTTGCTGAAGTTACAATTACATCATCTAATGTTCGACAATAACTCACACACACACTACGTATCCAAATACCGTGTATGTATTTATGCAACTATATATATCATCGATTGATCAGTTCAGTCCGCTGGTGAACGGCACGCCGGTCTGCGGCAGCCAGAAGTCCCCGAGCACCATGTTCCCGACGGTGAAATTTCCGGCGTCGGTGGTGCTGTTCAGCACGTGGTACCCCGGCCAGTTCACCCTCCTGCTGGTGTTCGCCCCGGCGCCGGAGTTGTTGAACTCGGCGTAGTAGAGCGTGCTGAGCGCGTAGTCGCCGTCCCACGGCATCCACCCGGTGGGATCGATGAGGCCGCCGACGATGGACTGCATGATCACCGTGCGCGAGTAGAGCTTCCACGGGCGGCCCAGGTAGTTGGTGGTGGCGAACGCCGTGTTCGCGGCGAGCTCCGGCGCGGCGACGATGGCGCAGCCCTGGATGGTCGTGCCGGTGTTCTGGTTCGGGTCGGTGCGGCCCTGCGCCGTCACTGTGTTGCTCTGCCCGGCCATGGGCAGGCGGTTGTAGAGCGTGCAGTCCTGGAACACGACGGCCGCGTTGCCGAACACGTAGTCGACCGTGCCGTAGATGTCGCAGGCGCGGTAGAACTGACGGAGCGAGTGGGTGTATAGTGTGTCTTGGTACCCTTCGAAGCTGCACTGGTAGAACGTTGACAGGTCAGCGCCGCACCGGAGTGCCACTGCCTGGTGCTTCGCTGGGCCGGCCGTGTTTCTGAACGTCATGTTCACCGCCACGAATCCTTGCCCGAGAACAGCTGCATACGTCAACATCAGGAGTGAATCAGCACATAATTGATTAGCAGTGGATTTCCCGATAAGTTTTTATAGGATTGATAACAGAAACCTCTATGCATAATGTGCCTAACAGCTGAAGAGTTAATAATTCATGGGTTGGCTCGTCAATGATCGTGTTTCGGGCGGTGAGGTGAGGTACGGTTGCACTGATGTAAAGTGTCAACACACTTTGACTTGTGACACGCTTATTAATCTAGTGCTACTCTAACTATAGTTGCTATAGTAGCTGCCACTAGTTCATTAATTATTGAACCAGCTGGCCAAATTGCAGTATTGGCCGAAACCTTAGTACCGAACACCGACATGTACTAACTTATGAGTTATGAGTAATTACCTAAACTTCCAATACAAGAAATTGCGTTGACAAGCACTCACCGAACGTGGCAGAATTGAAGGTCGTCCATCCGTCGACGACGCTCCGATTGCCGGTGATCACCGTCTGCCCGATGCCGTCGCCGACCATCATAACGTACTTCTTGTTCTTGGGCACCACCACATTCTCCACGTACACGCCGGCGGCCACGTGTATCACGAAGTATCCCTTGCTGCCGTCGAGGTTCGTCGGCGCCGCAGCCACGGCGTCCGAGACGGTCGTGAAGTTCCCGGCGCCGCTCTGGTCGACCGTCACGGCGCCGAACGTGGAAACCGTTGCCGCGGCGCCGTCGAGCGCCATCCGCCGCACCATCTCGTCGTCGGTGGCGTCGAACAGGCCACGGCCGTGTCGGCCTCCGCCGTGGCGTGGCGGCTTCGGCGTCTTGGGCTTCTTGTTCGTGCCGGGACGCACCCACGCCCTTGTGAAGAGCGAGAGTGAGACGCTGTACAGCTTGGTGCTGTTGCTCATCGGCACGGCGAGGCCGTTGCGGACGGACCACGACGACGCGGCGGCCTGGAGGCCGTCGGAGCACGTCTGCTGGTTGGTCAGGATCGCCGACAGCAGCGTCTGCACGTCCTCGGCCTGCGGGTCGAGGAGCGTGGACGACGTCGCGTTCAGCGTGGCGCCGGCGGCGGACAGGAAGTCGATGTTGAGACCGGACAGAAGCTGGCAATCCTGGAGCGCCGCCACGGCGCCGGGGGCGAGCCCACCGCCGCCGCGGGAGAGGTAGCGGTTGACGAGGCCGAGGAACTTGTTGGCGTTGGCGAGAGACTTGGCGACGGAGAACTTGCCGTAGGTGTAGAGGTTGCTGGTGCCGTTCGACGGGAGCACGGTCCGGCAGAACGTCGGGTCCGTCGTCTCATTGCACGCCGTCGACGGCGGCACCGGCGTGGCGGCAGGCGGCGGCGTCACGTCGGAGCGTGCCAGGACGAGCAAAGAGAGCAGCAGAGTCGCCGTTGCTATGTGAAAGGACGCCATGTTTTTCGTTGACGAGGTAGCTATCGCACTTAAGCAAGCTCGAGGCGTATGATTAATACGAGTGTCAAGCTTCCGAAATGCGGTTAAATGGGAGTACGAGCTTAATTAAGCTTGAGTTGGAGCAATGGACCGAGATGGTGTCCTTATATAAGGTTTCGAGAGGTTGGCAGGTCAAACATAACGTGCATGACGAGTGGCGACTCGCGACGGCCATTTGGCTGCGGAGGGGTCCCGCGCTAAGCGCGTGGACGGCAAATCGGTGACGGTGCGAGGGAAAACCGGGTGAGGTCAAACACTCGATGTAGACGGAGATTATCTAGTTTGGGATGTGTTGTTTGGGGAAGGCGACATATGTTTGGGTTGGGTTGGTAGGATTCAAAAATGGAGTTTTTATTTTTTGTTTATTATGTCACTTGGGAGAATTTACTATCGGATGAGTTAAACTTCTCCCGAATGATAGTTAGTCCTTCGTATGAGCATGTGCTTAAACAAGAGGTGAAATTGTTTATTATGACACTTGGAGGATTTACTATCGGATGAGCTAAACTTCTCCCGAATCATATATAATTAGTACCTCGTATGAGCATGGGCTTAAAGCCTTAAACAAGAGGTGAAATCATGCGTGCTTCAATCACATTTGGCCTTACATTATTTCATATTATATTCGATATTATATTCATTAATTGGTATCTCGTACTATTGTGCATATGTGTATATGGTAACCGTGTATTTTGGATATTTTGGAGACCTCTACATATATACGGAGAAAGGTTCACCGTGTACCACATGATTAGGAAAGGCTAACATTATTTTCTATACTTGAAGATGAAGAGTTGGAAGCGCCTTGTCGGTAATTTTGCCCATTCGATTAGCTCCATACATACACATATAGCTATATCATAGCCGAAGTATTTAGATTATCCTTTTGTAGTGTTTTATTATATTTGAGGGCGTATCTGTTGATTAAGGAAAATATGCCTCATGGCCGACTGGGAAAAAGGCTATTACTCTGACAGGCCAGAATCAGCATAAAAATTTGTTTCGTCTATGTTTGTTGTGTAATCTTGTTAGTCTTGGTATCAACGAATTTCTTGGGTATAATGAATCACGTATTCGACTTGTCAGTCAATAACACGTTCATCCTTTCGTCAAAATTGGCTTTTAACTCAAAACATTTGAATTTTCTTTGGAATTCATCCCATCAAATTACGTTCCTATCCGTGTCCTCTACCCTTTATCCCGTTCAAATATATAAGCATTTAAAATATGATGTATCACATCATAGTATAACAAATCAAGACATATGTCCAGATTCATTGTACTACGATTGTCACATCTTAAACAAAATGCACATATTCTTGGACGAAGGGAGTAATGACTACTGTTGTGTATTGAACAAAATGCTCCTTCCCCTTTTCTAGTTTTAAATGTATAACACAATTGATTTTTTAATACATATTTGATGTTTTTTATTAAAAAATACATAACTACTACCACCTCCGTCCAGAATATAAGCATTTCTGAAAGGATGAGACATTTCATAGTACAACGAATCTGGACAGAGATATCTCTGTACTAGGAAATGTCACATCCTCTAAGAAATAACTTCATTCGGAAGTAGTACCTCTGTTTCATAATGTAAGGGTTTTATTTTTCTATTTGTAATGTTCAACCATTCATCTTATTTAAAGAATTATCATTATTATTTATTTTATTTATGACTTAATTTATTATCAAAAATATTTTAAGCACGACTAATCCTTTTTCATATTTACACTAAATTTTTGAATAAGATAAATGGTCAAGCATTCCAATAAAAAAGTCAAAATCCTTAGATCACGAAATAGAGGGAATAACGTTTATTTTGATGTGATATGTTAACCATTAAATAAGCTTTAAGCATGAATTGTATTTTACACATTTATACAATTTTTCTAAAGAAATACACATATTCAAATATATTTAAAAGTCAACAGAGTCGTACATGAAAAAACAAAGGAAGAGCTTGATTAACTCATCCTATGGGCCTTTATACTAGGCTCTGCCTGCCTTTCCTTTGGACTATTTCTCAAAGTTGAGTTTGGATCTGAGTCTTCAATTTGGGGATTAAGTTTTTTAGGGTTTTTCTTACCTTTTTGTTTATAGGATTTGTTATTGATTTCTAAGACGACAAGTAAAAAAGGTAACCTAAATTTTCCTTCTTTAGCTATTGGATATTTTGATCTCTCATTCTTTTTTAAGGGAAAATCTTTCTTTTGTCATTGAAAAATTGATGGGTTTCTTTAATATAAGCATTTTTTTAATGTTTCTCGAAAGGAATCAGTTCACACATTTTTAATTCATCAATATTAATTAGGCTAAACATCAATATAGTTTTGTGTATGTAAAACATCATTATAATTAAAGCACATTGTACCCATGCAAGTTCACGACTGACCGATGCAAATATATTATTCAAATCCTCAAAAAGACTACAAGTATTTAATATTTGGACAAACAAAAACCGTCATCTAATATCTTTTTAAGTAAATAAAATTATCAGCATTTGTCATCATCCTAATGTTGTCACATTGTAACCATGCAAGTTCAAAACTGACCGATGCAAAATATATATATACAAATCCTAAAAAAGACTACATGTATTTAATATTTGGACAAACAAAAGCCATCATATAATATCTTTTTAAGTAAATAAAATTATCAGCATTTCTCAACATCCTAATATTGATATTATATATGGATTTAAACATGAATTTGGCCTTTTCATTATAGATACCAGGGTTCACAATTTCGCGAAATTTTGGTGTTTCGCCAGGACTCAGAAAAGTGAAAGGTATTGAAATTTCGAAACTATTCGGTGGGGTTCAAATTTGAAATCAAAAAATACAAAAAAGTTTTAAAAAATCATAATTCAAAAAATATTGAATCTAGAGTAAATTTTTTGGGAGAAAGTTGGAAACAATATGGAAATACATAGATAAAAAACAATATGGCAAACCACTTTATCCTGGACCCATCAAACATGGCAAGATTACAAGGCGATGACGTTGCTTTCTCGTCGTGGATTGATGGTCATGTCCATAGAAGAACATGTCATGGCCGATCAAGGATGACAGTAGTAAGACGGTATTAGGGCCTGGTTGGGAGAGCTTCTGCCAGATGCAGTTTCTCCCAAAAGCTACAGCAGCCAGAAGCTGCCCCAAACGACTTACAGCTTCTCATAATCTGCAGTTACAGATTCTGGAAAATGAACTAAGAAGCCAGAATCTGGAGAAGCTGGGTTTCAGAGCTTTTCCAGATTCTCACAAGCTGGCTACCAAACAGCTGCTTCTCAGAATCTAAAATCTAAAGCTCCCCCAAATAGGCCCTTAGTAATGAACTAGATGGCAATACCATGTTGTTTTCTCAATGTGTATTGATGGCAGTATTAGACTTTTAACCATTTAATTATGTATGGGATTTCTATATTATGGTGATGCTGCTATAGACAGTGTATTTTTTACTACGCATTTCGACAATATATTTTGAACCTGCACTCCTATATATATTCCATATTATGTGTTTATTATTGCAAAGATGTTAACTTAATAGGAAAGTTCATGCCAATTTTTTCATAATTTTTTAGATAGAAACTTTGCATTTGTAGCATGCAAAAAGTACATATTTATATTGAAATTTTTAGATGAAATTCGTGATTTTTGGCCGGAATTTCGGTGTTTCCGAGCGGATTCCATTTTTTCAAGTTCGTTCTCGGAATTCCGACCTTTTCGTTCGAAATTTCAGACATTCCAACCGGATTTCGCCCCTTTTCTGAAGATTTGAATTCAAATTTTGGCCTATGAATCTTGTTCGGAAAATCTCGGATTTCGCGAAATCCGGTGTTTCGCCAAGTAGCGAAAGAATTGCCTTATTCGAAACTGTGAACCCTGATAGATACACATGATTTTAAATATTTAATAATACTTGTATTTACACAGTATTCCCAAATTGAACAAAATGCAAGAACATTTATACATTAATTACATAATATACATGCATGCAACAATTCTTTGGTTGAAAAAAATGTTGTTTCCCTTCTTAATGATCTATATCACTTCTAGGTCTTTTTATAAGACGTCCTTGTTTTTCACAAAGTCAATATTTAAAAGTTTTGACTAATAGTTAAATTAATCATATTGATGTTTAGTGTTATGCATGTGATATCATTAGATTTGTATTTGAATATGTTTTATATAATCTAAATTTTATATTTTTTGAATAATTTCTTATTGAATGAATTAATGCGCCTTGTATTTGAATGTATTGTAGACCGTGTACAATTGAAATACGCCTTGTATTTAAGGACGGAAGGAGTAATTAATTTGTCCGGTTTCAACAGTTCAAGGTGAGAGCTGTCCGGTTTTCGAGTTTAGGGGGTAATTCGAACTCACTCGATATGTTTCAGGTGGGTAATTCAGACTTTTCTCATCAAATATATTAATTGTTTGTGATTAATGAAATGGCCCGAACATACTTTAGGGTACCATAAAAAAGAAAACCCATACCTGTTTCACATGTCCGCCGTCAAAAACCACTCGTGCCCATTAATTAGCTTGCTGCAAAAACGTAACATAAACAATTCGCACGGTGCGCCGTGGCGCTCCACAGCCTCGACTGCTAGTGCTACCGACCGATCAAGCAAGGCGGCACGAGAGCCACTACGTCATGCAAAAGCACGTAGCTGCTTAGCTAGGCAGAAGTTCGATGTGACATCCACGTAAAGTTTAACTATGCTAGTGGGGATTTCTGTGGTCTGCGCGCGAGGGATGTGCGGTGTTCCACAGGGCCGTTAGGCCGCCACTAACCCAAAATTTGGTTGACGACGTTGTGGACGTACGTGTGTTGGCATTGATCAGCCGCTGGCTAATTAACTAGCTTAAAGTTGTTTAATCTAACGGGAATTTGCACTGGCTGGATCGACCAAGCAATGACAAAGACAACTTGTGTGTGCATGTCTACGCCTTTCGAACGGCTTTTTACGTAGATACAATGCTCATTGTTTGGTCGTTGTAACGGTTATTTGCAATGGTTTAATTTGGAGAAGTTATGAATGTGGATGCTCAAATCCACTCATTTTGACTCTGATTGCTTGTGGTGGAATTGAGATGGTAGACTAAAAATTAATTAATTCATATAATCACGAGTTATTTGAGTATCAAAAATGATATAGTCAATAACGCACGCGACAATTCCCATGTTGAGTGTGTATGGGCTGCCTGTCCTCTAGGATTGCCCATTGATCATATATAACATGTACTGTACATGAAACAATAGCCTCTGGACTGAAAAACAGAACGTGCTTTGTTCATGAACAAAAATAGAAGAAAGGGCTCATATTAGCACTTGAATGGACAGTATAGTAAAACATTTTCCGAACTAAATCAATTGTTAAAATTAACAAAGGATGTGGATTATTGTTGTTGATCATCATCATCCTTCCAAAAGATTAAATTATTACAACATATCTCTTTTAAATGACATAGAGAAGCATATCATGTTTCGTCCGTAAACTGGGTCTAAGTTTTACACTGCCATAATTTTGTGTTTCCCCCCACATTTTCGTGATACAATTTAAGAAACACTTGCAGATCGTTCACACACATGTGGCTATTTACTTTGATTAACTAATAAGTCTAAATTCAAATGGTGCTTTCTTTTGTCCTCTGAAAACCAACCATATGAAAAACAGGTATGGATCCAGGAATCAATGAGAGAGGGGAGGCTCATCTTATTATTCCTTTTTCAGTCTCCGTACTCTCCTACATCTCCCTCTTCATCCCCCTTCTTCTTTCCTTCTGTTATATGAGGATCCAGCGGGGTAGGGGGATCAAGCACCCCAAGCACCCACACTAGCTGGAACCGCCCCTGGTGAAAAACAACCCCATCAAAGTAAGTTGCTCCAGCCCAAACTTAGTAGATGCAAGTTGAGACTTACTCTATTTGCCAATTGCTTTCCATCCAGCTTTTCCTCCCTCCTAATTTCTCCCATTCTGACCCCCACCCCAAGTCCCATCGCTTGTTTAAATAATTATAATCTCATGTTTTTATGGGTTTATAAGGAGGGCACATGCACACCAACGAATATGTCCTCTTAACACATGTTTAAAGGGACGAAAGTTATAGATAAAGTCCGCAATCTCACAAAGTTCCTATTAAGAGCATAAGGATGTGTGTAAATTAATCCTATATTCCCATGGATGCATCACGATTTAAATCTTTCGAGGCAGAGTCATACATCCATACCTTCGTCAATAT
Source organism: Leersia perrieri (assembly GCA_000325765.3). Classification (NCBI taxonomy): domain Eukaryota; kingdom Viridiplantae; phylum Streptophyta; class Magnoliopsida; order Poales; family Poaceae; genus Leersia; species Leersia perrieri. The sequence goes on from CM002476.1 coordinate 9,360,972, forward strand.
AACAAGGGCTTTTTTATGGTACTCAATACTAGCATATACTAGTCAACTATACTAGAGACTGAATGGCCGAGATTGAATACCAGTGATCAGTACATAGTAGTACACCTATAGTATGTAATAGTATGGTGTATTTGTGTGGAAAAGACGGTCCTAAGTCGATGGCACATATAAAAATATACTAAATTCACATTAAATAGTTAAGTCGATGGCATGGTGGGTAATTTATTAAGTTAATAAATTAATTGATATGATACACATACAAATTAACGGATATATTTTAACTATACTAGTCCTCATCGACAACTAGTATTAGGTACTGCAAGAAAACCTTATAACAATTGCATTCCCTCATTTGTGCGCTTATAGCAAAAGCTAGCTTGGGCAGTGATGAATGGTGGTCACTTGCAATGTAAGTCTATTGGTAGAGAAAAAAGTAGCACCTAGGATGGAGAAAATTGCATATATAGTTATATAGTTCAAGCCAACGGTATTGCAGTCTATGAATGAAGTCAATCTTTATTGACTGCACAGACCGTTCAAAGTTACTGCCAGAAACACGACCAATAGTATTTAAACCAACATATGTGTTAGCATGATCAAGTTGATTGTCACCAAACCAAGAGACACGAGTTAAAGTAATCACAAAAAAGTTGGAACAATATGCCTATATATGCATGTGGTTCATATATATACTTGAATTTTTCAGGATTTAACGGCTTGGTGCTTTCAGTGGCAAGCGACGTACCCGTTGATAGCGAGGCGCCCGTGGTGACTTCGTCAATCTCAAGAATTTGTCGGCCCAGTCTTCGGAGATGCTCATAGGGGTAGGGTTTGCATGTGTTCGTTCATAGGGATGAGTGTACGTCCGTTGTGAGTGTCTACGTTGTACGTTGTTCGCTGCCTCTGGCTCAGTTTACTTCATTTACCTTCATTAAATGATTTCCTAGCAATTTAATTGATTTAATCACCGGTTTTACTGCTTTTATTGAACATAATTTTAAATGGATTAGAAAGATCGTTAAATTCCATTGTATCAATAAAAAATATTTTAAAATAAAAATCATCCACCATCATTGTAGAAATCAACGTGCATTAAATTGAATGAGTCAAAGATGGAAAGGCATAATGATTAGTGCAATAATTACTAAATGAAACGTCCCGCAAGAGAGAGTTAGTGGATTTACTCTTCCTTTCGTTGGACTATCCATGGGTCTGCACAACCTTCACTGTTGTTGTGCCCTGGCTCATTATAGATACAATATATATATAGACACACACTTGCATTTTGGTTCAAGGGTAGATTATCCAAATTAAACAGAAGGATTACAGTAGTTTAACTGCATCCGTGCTGTTGGCGTCGGATCGCGGCCACCAACACGTGTGTGCACATCCTCGTGCAACCCGCAGCGGCACCTGGAGACGCGCCGCCGTGGGGGTAGATGCCGCCGAACGATCACCCAGGAGGGACCCCATCAGGGTGAGCGCGCGTCGGTTTGTCCTAGGCTCGGCAGGCCAGCTACGACGTCCTCTAACACCGTAGAGACGAGAGACGACGAGCAATTGGGGATTGAGGAGAATAGACTTGGGGTAGGTAAAAAGGAGGGAGATGTAGAACTCTAGGGTAGTAGGATATGATTTTGACGATTGATTGGTGGTGTCAACCGGCCTTGGTCTCCTAAATATTTATAGGAGGGGTGGTCTTGCAATCCTAGGGGTCTAAGAGGTCTTCTCCACATCCAATTAGGCTTAGAAAAGTGTTAAAACTCGAGAAACCCCGGCTTTTAAGCAAGAAAACTCAAAATCGCCTTAATTGAATTCGGGCTCGGGATGCTGAACAATTGGAGAGGCCACTTCTCCCATAGAATTTGTTGTCTTTTGTTTTGGCCTACATTCTTGTCTTACCACCTTTTTGTGTAGATTATTTGATGACCGATTCTTTTGTGTCAATCGGCTATGAGACAAGCACGATTGATTATTTATAATCAGTCTTTGTGGCAATGCCCATATAAGATAATAGTATTGCATGTAATTAGGCATTATCCACGTACCATTGAAGATCCATGGTCCATACCAAGGGTAAGACCATGAGTGAGAAGAATATTGCCGAAGATCCTCCTTGGATTGCCTCCTATGTTGCTTGGACATAGATCTTGATCTCCTAGCCCATTGCTCGATCTTTCTCTTGCCGAGGTTGTGGACCTTCGGCTTGTTGTCTTGCCCCCCGAGCATTGAAGTCTTCAATGTGGCCTTGATTTCTTCCTTCTCTTTAGTGGTTTTCTTCTCTTCTAGCTTAATAGTTTTTATTGGAAAAGATTGCTCATCCATAGGTTTACTCATAAACTTCAATCGTCCTTCATCAATGGCCGATTGAATCTATTTTCTAAGTACATAACAATCATTAGTGGCATGAGAATATGAGTTGTGCCACTTACAAAATGCTCGCCGCTTTAACTCCTCAAGCGATGGTATGATATGGCCTTGCGATAATTTGATTTGTTTATTTTCTAATAAATAGTCAAGGATCCTATCGCTTTTGGCCACATCAAATGTAAACCTTTTTTTCCTTATGCCGATTTTTAGGGCTAACCGGCTTAAGAATAGAGCAAACGAATGGTTCAGACATAGAAGTTGAATCCCATTCGGTTGTACACGCATTAACTGTCTTATCATCCATAGATACAACTTTGCCAACTTTATTGTCAATAGGATGGTCAGACTTAACCTCTTCTAAGATCTCATGTTTCTCTAACCTGGTTATTTTGAGCTGAAGTTGTTTTAATACTAAGGTCCACATCAGCTATCTCATCACTAGTAGTTTTGGGTTTTGGAGATGTACTAGCTATTGGAGAACTAGGAATAATTGATGCAAGAGCTAAACCCAAAAGACTTGTTGGCTGCGATCGGACCGGTGATGCCCCCCGGGTCAGATCGGCCGTTACCACCGGTCGGACCGGCGCCTAACTCCGGTCTGACCGGTGTATTGTGCCGTGGATATGTATCTACGGTCTACCATGTTAAGTGAATTGTAAGAATTATTCATCGGCCAATTGTGTTGTTCATGAGTTGGTGAAGTATTATAAGCCGATGAAACGTTATAGACATGCCCGCTATTATATGAAGTAAATGCATTACCTAGCAATCGGCTACTTAGCTGATTTTCTAAATCATTCATGCAAGCATCTAAGGTATCACTTAAAGATGTAAACGGATTCGTTAAACTAGCAATAACAGCATCATCTACCATATGAACAATTTCAGATGCATTAAGAGGGGCTTTGCTAGAATCGGTCATTACCTTAGATTTGTTGACGACGGGCAACTTGAATTCCTCTTGTTTGATTACGCCTTGCCTCGTCCTCCGGTAACATGAAAGCATCTTTCTCCTTAGGTCTTCAGCATAAGCTTCAAACTCCAGACGATCAACTTCCGATAACTCCATAATCCATGGACATGATATTATCATCGAGATTGGTGTAGGAACCCATGGTAGAAGGGTAGGGTTTCGGCTATAGAAACCAAAATCATTCCCCAGCGGAGTTGCCAAATCGTGTTGGCGTCGGATTGCGGCCACCAACACGTGTGTTCACGTCCTCGTGCAACCCGCAGCGGCACCTGGAGACGCGCTGCCGTGGGGGTAGATGCCGCGGAACAATCACCCGGGAGGGACCCCGTCAGAGTGAGCGCATGCCGGTTTGTCCTAGGCTCGGCAGGCCAGCTTGGACGTCCTCTAATGCCGTAGAGACGAGAGACGACGAGCAATTGGGGATTGCAGAGAACAAACTTGGGGTAGGTAGCAAGAAGGAGGGAGATATAGAACTAGAGGGTAGTAGGATATGATTTTGATGATTGATTGGTGGTGTCAACCGGCCTTGGCCTCCTAAATATTTATAGGAGGGGTGGTCTTGCAATTCCAGGGGTCTAAGAGGTCTTCTACACGTCCAATTAGGCTTAGGAAAGTGTTAAAACTCGAGAAACCCTGGCCTTTAATCAAGGAAACTCAAAATAGCCTTAATTGGATTCGGGCTCGGGATGCTGAATGTCTGTCCGTCCATATACCTGTGGTTCGACCGGCCATATATATAACTATGGTCCGACCGCCATTATGTCCTCGGTCTGACAGGCCTCCGCGAGATTTCCCCAATCTTTTCTAATTCGGCTTTGATTCTTTCTAAATTCAAACTATTGCCAAATTTTGGAATCAACACGTGCTCCCCTCGTTGTTTCGCTATGATTCAATCAAATATCTTGGTATATTTTTTTATTAATTTAGTGTTTTATTTTTTATTTGCTAGAGTCGGAATGTTTAGTTTTTTAAAACATAGATGAACTTATAATACAAGTAATTGATTTGTTGTTATCTTTTGCTGCAATTTAGTTTCATCTCTATCCTTTTTTTCCACAATATTTTATGGCATCCTCTATATATATTGGAAAGTGACCCTAAGTGCTACTCCATTCGATTAAAAACTGAATGTTTTGCTACTTTTTCATGGTCTTTACATCAGATTAAGTTTATAAAGTCTAGTAAGTTTATGAGTAAAGTATTTTTGTGACTAATCTATATTTATTTTTGCAAACTAAGTATTTTAAAAGATATCGCTAGTTAAAATCTCTAAGTTTTGGGTGGAGAGAATTGAATATACTCCCTCCATACTCAAATATAGATAATTCTATATTACGTCGTAGAAGGATACATAAAAAGGACTATAATGCCATTGGGCATGGTATACCTTATATTTTGAATGCACAAATATCGACTGAGAGAGTATATAGAATTCATGAAGGGGTAGAACAATTAGTACATACTTTTTTTTATTGAAATAGAAAAGGAGGTCCCTATTTTCCAGTGAGTTAATTATGTACAAAACAGAAAATAAACTAAATTAGCACATACTTTAATTTTTCTACAGAGGATGTTAATTTATTTCCTTCAACATTATTCTGTAAACTTTAGAAATTTTCATTAAAATTACAATTTGGATCTATATATGTCTGATAATAAAAGGTGACAACTTCACATGGTTTCTTGGAGGCAAGTGAGATCGATCGAGCTTGATCTGTGTGGACAGCTGGATCTATATCGTGTCACTCCCTTAATTCTAAAACCAGTTGCATTAATTCTATGTGATTGGACTTATTAGTACCACACATATGTAATATGTTTACTTGTTAATTTACCACTTCATGCAACGAGGGGCATGTGTCACGCTTTCAACAGATCGACAAATTTAGGACTGAAATCAATTAACACTGTGGTTACGTCGTACCCTATTAACTACGCTCGCAAGCCACATGCCACTTTACTTTCCGCTCAGCCCCGTCAATCCGTCATAACTTGTAGTGCAACCACATCTGTAAAGGGTGAAGCGAGTTTGCATTGTGAGACTCGTCAGTCATATGAGCAACTCGAGCTCGGTTAATCCATTGCTCGAATTTGAATTAGAGTTTGGAAGGCATAACTAGTAGCTAGCTCAAGGTCGACTCATTAAGAGCCATACTTCAAAGTTTCATCGCAAAAATTGAAAAATGTAGGACTCCTTGGTTGTAGGAATTTAGAGGAAAATTAAAGGATTCGCCCCCCTTTGGATTGGACGGAAGGGCATAGGGAAATTGGACTTTTCCCTGCCCATGATTTCATAGGATTTTCATATGAATTTGAATACTGATAAACCAATACATGTGACTTTAAATATTATAATTTAAACACACACCAAGCAACAAGACTTATACTCTCTTTGTTTTATGCTTAAATGACAAGTTTATTGTGTTTTATTCTATTCTTGTGATTGAAGAATTATGTCGTATTTATCTGTGTTAATAATCTTATATGTCCCCTTTATAATTTTTCAAGAACACCGCAGAAAAGGACTTCCGTTGAGACAGAACGGCTTAATACAAAGTGTAATGCCTTAGGTATCCACATACCTGGAGTGCTATAGTTGGTATCAGAGCGGGCGATTGATCTGTTAGGGAGGGCGGGGGGGGGGGTTTAATAATGAGTATTAGTACTTCTAATCAATTGAAATTTTGCTTAGGATGGAGAATAATAAAAGTAAAACTTGAGTTAAATTTAAACAACAAAAACTTGACACACTAATGTACTATAGGATGGGGTTTTGGGCCAGTCTTTTTGTTTATCCTTCTGTTGTAATATATGTATGGTAATTTACTTTGCTTATGGTTGTACGTGTCATTGTTAACCATGGCGCCTAGAATGGGTGCTTCCATAGCTAACAGAGGCCATGGGAGAGAGGCCACGGTAGAGATCATGGTCATGAAGAAGTGGAACAAGAGGTTGTGGGTGATGATAATCGGGAAAATGAAGAGGTTGGGAACAGCTCTAATACCAACTGTAGCGCCATGTATCCACAAACCTAGAGTGTTACACGATGTGTTGTCCTCATTTTCCTCACGCCTTGTCTTTCCCCTTTCTCTCTTCTTCACCCTGACCCAACGTCTTCCTTCGTCGCCCTCCGTCGTCCTTCCCCCGACCTCCTCCGCCTTCCTTTTTCGTCATCTCTCCTCCTCTGACCTCATAAGCCCATCCCTTCCCTCCTATCTTCTCCTCCCGCACATTCCACACCCACGGGCTGCAATCTGACAATGGCGGTGGGTTATAATGGAGGATGAACATAACTGTCTTTAGAGGGCCAGGTCCGCCGCTGATATCCTCAGATATGACGGAGAGGGCTCTGTCAATGCAATAGCGTCGGTGATGTACCACTGGAACTGACTAAGATGGAATTGATGAGCGGAGATGCTGGCACAATAGGGCATACATTGGACTCGAGGGTGGAGGACAACGGAGACCACGGCTGCGACGAGGATCCAGTGACTCCGGCAAGTAAGTTGGTATGATTTTGGCAAGGTAACAGGTTTTATACCTCTTTACCTCAAAGTTCTAGGTCCGGATTTAGCGAGGTACTAGGCCCGATACCTCTGTACCTCGAGGTACCAGGTCTCGTACCTAGCGCGCGCGCTCTCTCTCTCCACTATAGGAAACCATGCAATTCTTGATGTATAAATTTTGTCACTGTTCATTGGAAAACCTTCACAAAGCAGACTCTATGACATTTACATATTTCGGTGTGCGTCGCGTGTAACATATGAACCTGGATGACGTTTACCCGAAATTGTCATAGCTCTTATGCTGGTGTCATAAAAAAACGGATCGGCTCAGTGAACAGGTGTTCGTTCTATTACTTCTGTAGTTGCGTTTACGTTTTCTAGTACTATATTTTTACATTTTTACATGCTTGCACTCAAATAAGACATTCGCACTGCATAGAGCGCATGCAGAGGCCACATGCATCTGTTCAACTTTCACGACAACTCCAGTTATTATTGATAATACTTTAAAATAGGAAGGATAAGAAGATAGTGAACAGGGTACGACCCACATGCAACAGTGGATGCCGTACGTTGCACTGCATGCCTAGCAAGCAATTGTCTTCTTCTTATGGATGGAGGCATGTTGTCTTCTTCTTCTTCTTCCTCTTCCTCTAGCCTCCCTACTCTTGTTCCTCTGGCCCCTTCTTCCCTCTCCCTCCTTACGTTGCATGAGGATCTAATGGGGTAGGAGGGGCTCAATCCCCCAACACCCACGCTAGATCTGTTTCTACTAACAGTGTCTAGATAAATACTCTTTCCATTCAAATATATAAATATTTGGGATATACATCCTAGTATAGCGAAGGTATATAGTGGTTCTATATTCAGATTCGTCGCACTATAATATATATATCATAGTCTAATTATTTTTATTCTTGCAGAGCGATCAACTTGGCCATGAGGACCATGAGAAATTGAGGAGATTTGATCCGTCTTCACACCATATTTTGGAGTCAGAAACTAGTGGAGATACGAAACAAAAGTTGCGCCCTGTTTGGGTCATCGTCAAGTGGAGGGTTGACGGCTGACCCAACAATATCCAGCGGTGTGATGTGCATGGCACATGCAAGTGAGGAATAGCAGGAGACGTGGACGCGCCAAGTTTGGCAGATCTGAGAAATATGCCCTGTATGACAGTATATCTATGTCCGCAAGTCTGCAAAATGCACAGCTCACCACCTTTGTATCGAGCTGGATCTGGGATGTATGACCAGCCGGAACTGCCGAAATATGACCGAGTTCACGGCAGCGGCAGAAATGTACACGCGCATTGCACCACTTGGGTCGAGGCGAACTCTAGTACTCTAGCTGTACCAGTAGGGTTAGTTAAATGGAAGAATGGGAGGATTATGCGTGCCGCTGCCAGCCAAAATAATTTGGCAGGGATGCACCGTGACCGTGCGTTTTCTGTTGCTTTCTAGTAGGCTCCTACAAGTGTAAAAAGTCTGTTCGTAGGTACACTCTCAGGAATAAAGAAACAGAGAACTCGTTGACTCATTGTATGATCCTAGATGGGCCAAATGAATCGAGTTATGGATCAAGGGCTAGAATCAGGTTTGCGCATCTAAAAAGCGGACCAGTTTGCGACATTGGAAAGGCCGTCTTGGATCAATCCCGAAACATGCCAGAGGCCCAGCCCACGACGCGTCGTCATCACCAGTCTGTTAGACGCGCACCGATCGCATGTGCACGATCGCGACTGCGCGGATCGCTGGCCCGGCGCCGCGCGTGGTTGGTCGCTCGCTCTCGCGCGGGCGCGGCAGTCACCACCAAGCTAATGCGAGACCGGCAAATTCTCTCTCGCGCGCGCGGCGCCCCAGCCTCACCAGCTGCTGCTGGGGCGCTGCGGCCCGCGCCACCGGCCACGCCCCGGTGACGCGCGGACGAGGGAATCGATCGATCGATCAAACGATATTCGATAGGGGCCACGGGAATTATCCGCCGGAAATACAGGACGTACGGGTCCCCTCCGCCCGTCGTCTGCCGCGCGGGGACCGGATGTGGTTTCTCTGTGGCAGCCGGGCGCGCCCCCAAAAGCTTACGAGAGTCAAAACTGCGGTACGTACGGTGCTGTCCGTCCGCTAGCTCGCAGCCAGCAGCCTCCACGTGAACCATCCGACTGCTACGCCTACGCGCGCATTGGCTGCGCACAACGAATTCCATCCATCAGCCAAGGTCAATCCCACCCAAAATCGTATCATCATCCAACGCCTTTACTGTGTTCTTTCCGTAGCAAACACTTCTATAGAAATCATTACTACAGAAACGAAATCCCCATACACGGCCTTATTTTTTCGTAGGCAGACGAAAAAAGAACCCGTAATGTAGCATATGGATCTCCCAACATCACGGTAAAAACAGCTGATTAGCAGGACGCCTACCGTACTACATCTGTACACATATCCTCGTACAAAGGCACAAAGCCGAGCTATAACGATGAAACGAGGTAACATTCGGATCGAATTTTTGTCTCGTTCCTCACTGGCTCGATCTCTCTGCTTTACCACATCTTCGGTGTATGTTCCATTACAGACGAATATACTGGTCCCAGATCGGCGTATATGCATGCAAACCTCCACCGTTCGATCGCCCGCTTGTGTCAACACTATAATTGAGGTTGAGGAATGAGGAGACGGTACCGGGTCATGGATATTACAATGTCGGTGTCCTTCGCTTCGTGCTTGTCTCGGGCGTATTATGGATCGTAATTAAGGTAGGTACTCATATATCCGCAACTGACAACTTGCAAAGTTGCAATGCAGGGACCAGTATGGCAGCGAAGGTAGATATATGCACTCACCGGCCGGCCGACAGAAATGGAGAGTGGCGCCGTACGACGTCGTCGCACTAGCCGCATATGTCCAGCTCCGACAGAACACTGTTGGACTTGCTGCCTTGCTACAGGGCATGGTAGACATGTAGAAAGTAGAAACGAGATCCATTGTCGCATTCTACCTCCGTCTAATAATACAGCTAGTTTTAGCTTTTGCTCGGATATTAAAAAGATGTGTAAAAAGACTTGGTTGTCATCTTGGGATTAGTGAGGTATAGGTCCGGACTAGTAACTAGCTATAATGAAGACAAGAAATAATAGAGGTAATGTGGGTAGTTTAGTGGTAAAAATTATCTTTTAGTGTACTAAATTGCTATATTTTAGGACAAATTTTAATCATAAAACTTGCTGGATTTTAGGACGGAAGGAGTAGCTGGCACGAACAGAGGGACGTTGTGGATAACATTAACTGGTACTGTTTATACTTGTTAGTTAGTCGTGGTATCATGTGACTACAATGAGGAATGATAGTGTGGCACTTTGGCACTGTGTGATCGGTGCAGATATTCAATCAGTCCAGTCCGGCCGAGGCCCAGCTGCTCCTCTAAGATCAGATCACATCTCACACCTCTTTCGAATTAACTCACGGCTGCTAAGTACGTTAAGATGCATTTAGAATGCATGAGTTTTATAGAATTTCTCTACAAATAAGTTCAGTTTTCACAAAAAGAACTCTAATACTATTTACTTTAAATGATGCCATGTCAATAATTCCTTCAGTTTGAAAGAAGCCTTACCGTAAATTGGTACCTCACAAGTACCATGAAATTTCAGATATTTTAGATGTAACTAATTTTATTTAGGACTATCCAATGTTTGAAGTTGGTTTTGCAATACTAGTAGCCATCATGTATTTATTTCAAATGTGTGAATGTTATTTGTTTTATCATCATGTATTGCAGTTTTTAAAGAAACCCTGTGCGCAGAGTATATGGGTAGGACAACTTTCCAGGTGTTGTCATGCACACCTGCATGCCCATTCACTTTATCTTTTTCTTAATACAATGAGTAAATTCTGCAAAATTATAGATACTTTAATCAAACTACTAAAGATTTAAGATTTTATAGTGTACTTGTTGATAAATTTGTTTTCTTTTTGCATGAATACCTTAACTATTGAAAATGGACAGAATACATTAATACGCAAATTTTATGTAGGTTGGTATTTATATGTTTGAGTGGGCACACCCATTGAAAAATTCCTAGGTCCACTACTGCTGCACACAGATGTCATGGATACGGGTGAAATCTATTCCATGGTTGTATTGGCAAGGCAGGCTTGTGATTGGCATGTTCCGAGAAGAGCACGGGCGCACGGCTAAGCGAGACATCCAACAACTGGTTCACTCCCCTAAAAAAAAAATAAATAAATAAAAGAAGGTTCACCCAGCAAGGCCAATCAAGCGAAGATGGTCAATGGGAGTGTGGAAAAGGCCTGTTAATGGGTCGATCTGGGCTAGCATTTTGGTAGTCGGTAGTTACCGGCCTGTTAGGGGTGAAAGAGCGTGTTGTTCAACTGTTGTTTGAAGTTCAGTCCAAAAGGTAGAATGTTTGACTGTTCTCCGTGGAAAACTGTCAGTGAATGCCTAGATGCTCCCTTTTGTGTACCGTGTGTGGCTGCGTCTCTGTGTTCGATCCCATCTGAGTTGAAAGGAAAAAAAAAAACTTCATCTGAACCATCGGCTCATCATCCGACCGACAGAATGGAAGTCGAAACAGAGCAAATGCAGAGCGAGAATCACACTGATTCTCACCCTGATCATCTTCTACTTATAGAGCAGAGCATCCTGCAAAACCCAATCCATCACTCGCACGCAGTAGTAGCACTCCCCCCTTCCACCATTTCCAGCTAGCTCTTGCTGCTCAGTGTGACGCAAGAGCTGCTACCACCACACAACCCAAGGGGACAGCACAATGCCACCCTTACATGCCGGGCCTCTGCTCGTCCTCCTCGCCGCCACACTCGCCGCCGCCGTGTCTGCCTCCGACACGGTCCCCTTCTACCCCTCCGCGGAGGAGGCCGCGGCGGCGCACTGCGAAGGCACGCTCTACCCGGAGCTCTGCCTGTCGACGCTCGCCGACATCCCTGACCTCCACAAGAAGTCCCTCCCGGACGTCATCTGCAGCACGGTGAACCGCACCAAGGACGCCGTCGCCGCCACCTCCAACAACTGCTCCCACTACATGAACAACAAGCAGCTCACCGCCCGCGACCGCCTCGCCATCGCCGACTGCATGGAGCTCCTCGACACCACCATGGACGAGCTCCAGGCCAGCACCGCCGACCTCGAGTCGCCGGCCGTCAACAAGCGCGTCACCATGGACCACGTCATGACGGTGCTCTCCGCCGCCATGACCAACCAGGACACCTGCCTCGAAGGATTCGACTACAAGGACGGCGCCAAGGCTCGAGACTACATGAAGCCCAGCATCCACCACGTATCCCACATGGTCAGCAACTCTCTCGCCATGGCCAAGAAGCTCCCCGGCGCCACCAGCGGCAGTGGAACAAACACAAACACAGCGCAGCGGCAGCCATTCATGGGGTACGGGGAGATGGCGAACGGGTTTCCTCAGTGGGTGAGGCCCGGTGACCGGCGGCTGCTGCAGGCGCCGGCGTCGGGAATCACGGCGGACGCCGTGGTGGCGAAGGACGGGAGCGGCGGCTACACCACGGTGTCGGCGGCGGTGGCGGCGGCGCCGTCAAACTCGAACAAGAGGTACGTGATATACATCAAGGCCGGGGCGTACATGGAGAATGTGGAGGTGGTGAAGAGCAAGAAGAACCTCATGTTCATCGGCGACGGCATCGGCAAGACGGTGATCAAGGCCAGCCGCAACGTTGTCGACGGCTCCACCACCTTCAGATCAGCCACAGTCGGTAAGTACACTGACTCTCCCCTTGCTCTGCATTGATGGCTATGCTAATTGCTCGCTGCAAATTGAATCGTGTCATGTCCAATCGACAGCGCAGGACCAACGCTGGCAAGGACTAGTTTACTAACTAAAGCTACAGTAGTGGCAGTAGCGGCGCTGTTGGGTGGAAAAGTCAACAGTTATAAGCTGCTAAGTGTGGTAACTATAATCGTTTAGGTACTTAATTACGTACATTAGCAATTGCAAATATTAACCTAAAATCCTAAATCAGTGGATGTTGGAATCGGTAAATGTTGACAGTGTACACAAGCTTAATGACTACTCCCTCGGTCCCAGTTAAGTGATTTTATCATTATAATGTTTGATCATTTGTTTTATTTAAAATATTTTAAAAAATATTATTTAGTTTATTTATGATTTAATTTATTATTAAAAATATTTTAATTATGACTTGTTATTTTTAATATTTATACTAAATTTTTAAATAGAGCGTTACTAGCCAATGGACGTCCAGTACCCTAGATTAGGGTATTAGATTTTTTGATATCCCGGGTATCAGACTTTTTTGGTACCGCTAGATACCGTCTTCGCCATTTAGATCCTTAGATATATGAAGCATTCAAAGGAATTTTGCATGTTATGTGTCTCTTTCTGTAATCAAAAGAGTTAGATATATTCTGTTTTCTGACAGTCTTATCATAATTAAAAAAATAATTTATAGGTAATACTTTTATAGATGGGTTGTTTGTCAATTGTCATTTAAAATATAAATATAGAAAAAATATGATAAAAAATCCTTAAAATCAGCTTCAAAATTAAATTTTAAAAATCAATTTTTCACAGCACGATGGGAGCTTGAATATGAGAGTAGATAGCACAATATTATATGCTACACGATATATACAGACGCCTTCTCTGCAGACTGACAATTTATACACGAGGGCATGTCGAGTGGTCGATCCATAGTTCCATACGTTCGTCAAATCATCAAGATCGGAACCACGGTGACACGATGGTCGCTAGACGTCTAGATCCGCCGCGCACACTGTTTAATTAGTACTAGTACCAGCCAATGATCAAAACTACCACTGCAAGTCGGCAACTCAGAGAGATTAGCAGAGCCTTGTCCGGACATGTCTGATACCATATGCAATAGTAAATATACCAACCAAATTACTGCTCGATCCATGCATGATTAAAGCAGTGAAACAGTGAAAAATACAACTTGGTCCTTTGCCATGCATCTCTGACAACGTCACAAACTGTGCATATTCAACTGATGACATGCATTCACCATTCATTAGCCAAAGTAGTGCTCCTCCTGAGTCCACGCTCGAGCTAGCTAGCTAGCTGCAGCTGCTTGCCTGCACGAATTTACGCACACCAACTGCAGATAATCACAGATATGGATGTGGTCCTAGCTAGGCTGGAAATACGCTTGTTGTATAAAGTACGTACTCGTACTGGATGAACGATGGGGATTTAATTGGTTTTAGCGGTAGCGTGCGCAAGCGTCCTCCTTCCCATGCATGCAATGTACACGGTACGTACGTATATCGGTATATGTATCTCTGTCGGCTGCCCGCATAGCGCTTACCAGAAGCTTAGATACTTGGAACTGTGGACTGATTGTTAAGGAACACGTTATTTAGGCATCATTAGGCTTATTTTGGTTCACAGCCATATCTTCACATGGTTGTCCAATCATCGATAGCCGTAGCTGTGCCTGCTTGGCTGGTTTCAGAATTTGATCGATGATTTGAAGCGTTATGTTTGTTAATTTCATTTCCAAATCAATCACCACTTGTGATAGCTAAGAACATAAAAAGTATCTCGAGAATAAAAAATTCAAAATTCAAAATCGTTTTTTATAATTAGGAATAAGTGTATTTAACCCCTCAAACTATTACAAGTTGTCTACTTAACCGCCTCAACCCTTTGACCATAAGAGTATATTTTTCTACCTAATATTTTTAATATTCTTTTGGTTTTCGATACTGATTTTTTAACATCATTAAACTAGACCTTCATGCTATACTGGGTGGCACTCAGGTTTAATACCACCATCCCATAATATAATAACCTAGGAGGAGATTTAACCTCTTCTAGAACAATGTATGTAGCACATGAATATGGCTAGATACATTGTTTTAGAAGAGGTCACATCTATTCACATGTTGTTATATTTTGTGATGGATGGAGTAGTTTTAAGTGAGAGGAGCAACCAACTATATCAGTCGCAATCTCGCCTCACCGCCGATTCGTCAGTGTGCGCGCGCGCAAGTGAGAGTAGAAGAATAGGAGAAACTAAAGGAACTGCTAGCGGAGGGGCGAGACAGTTCGTCTACATTAAAGACCTGGTTCTCTGAGTCTACTCTTACCATGAAAATACTTTCATGCATGTTATTTTATCATGCACACTACCATGACAAAATCGCCGTATGTACACATTTTAAGTGTTAATGATTAATTAAACAGTATTGAAAAGATTATGAAATATAATACTTGGTTTAAAAATTGAGGAAATTGAATAGCTAACCCGTAACTGTAATAGTTTAAGAGGTTATTGTAGATTAATCTAATCTACTTAATTATAATTGCTTAGCCTAATAGACCACCCTAAGGCAAAATTAAACCATTGTTTGAAGCCATCAATGTTGCCTTGCTTGCTGCTGGAACCGGAAGGGAAGAAGAGGTTGCAGCGTCTCGATCCGCTCTGAAAATTATCGGTGTAGGGGAAGTAGGTGTAGGAGAGAAAGCAGAGGCGTCGCCGGCTTGTTCACGAGCAGGATGGCATCGCTCTTCCGGTCTCCACCTGCACTGGCCTGGAACAGCAACACGTTTCTCTTCCGGCGCTAAAACTTGGTCAGTTAGGGTTTTAGGGATGTCGGGGAATCTTAAGGAAATTAGCCACACACCGGGTAATCGGCTTCCCTTTTTTACATATATATCGCGCTGAGAGAATTGGGGGCAATCCAAAATATGGAACAAATTTTGACGCGTCCGATCATTGCGCCTAATTAGTGATTAAGGACGGTAATCGCGAGTTAATCGCGTTGATGACGCATAGCAACGGGTGAAAAATGCCATGCATAACTGACTCCCGGTTTTCTTGCCGAGAGGTCAATTTCCCAACAGTTATATAGTTTATTCAAAGTAAGATTAAATCAAATCAGGGCAAAGCCACGACGTGGCGCAGATCAGTTGGTCAGTAACATGCTATGGCGATCTTGAGCAAACCTTGCTACACGAACCGAAGGTCCTAGATTTGCCTTTCCGGCTGGCCGCCGCTTCTCAGCATGCATGCACTGACAAAAATCCCTACACGCGGTTCCTGGCTGTGCGATCCCAGCTGCATCACGCGGCGTGCGTGCGCGCGCCCGGTCGCATGCCCCACAGCCCGGTGCCTCCCCCTTCCTGCTCTCCTCTGCCCTGCATGCAGTCCACCTCCGTCCTCATCCCGGCGGCGTAGCACGCAGGACGCAGCGATGCAAGCGACGACGCCCGCCCGTGACCCACCGCGTCCAGAGACGACCGGCGACCTGTCCCCTTCAATTCCTTCCTCGTGCCGTGTGTCGGTGTGCGCGCGCGCGCGGTCTATAGCTAGCTGCCCGCGTGTCGTGGCGTGGCCTGTCAGAGTCTGAGGCCACCACTGGAATTAAGTTTAGAACCATTTCAATGATCAAATCACACGAAAAAACAGCAATCACCACATGTATGCGCATGCATATGTTTTGCTCGGCCGGCCCGGCCGCCCCCGTGTCAAGGTGGATGGATATGCATAAATGTGCAGTGCAGAATATGCATGGACTGGGCAAATCAAATAATGCTACTCCTATTATGCTAACGAGTAATAACAAGCTACTCCGTCCATTAACCAAGTGGTTAGTAGTTGAACCACACTACCGCAGTGGAATGGGACCAGGGAAACCGTGTTGTATCGGCATATGTAGGGCGGCGACAGGAGCTGGAATTAAGGTGGAGCCCAAGTATGCATGCAAGCATCGATCATTTGATCGATCGCAACGCATGCACACTATTTCCTCGCTGCGTGACAAATAATCTAGCTGTCCAATTATTCTCTCATCCTAGTGCCGTGCCTCTAGCCCCCACCGTGCGAGTCCTCGGCAATGTCCAATGGAGGCAATGTCCAATGGATCATTGGCTCGTATCTATCTCTTGATATCCCTAAAAATAAATTTTGCCGGTGGCCTACAACCGCTTCCTGCGGCGGATTGCACATTTGCACGCACAGATCATAGTACTGTAGTGGATAAGTGCGAGTTCACAATGCAAGAGCCACCTGCCGCTCTATAATTGTACGACGGAGGCCTATGTTGCACGGACACGGCTCTGAAGCCGCGTGTCTGTATCGGACACACGAACGGATACGGATACGTATCCGATGCGTTTGGATACGTGTCCGACACGTGTCCAATAATTTTGGAGATATCAAATAAATAAATTAATTTCCGACACGCTTCCGACACACTTCTGACACGGGCGTCCGACACGTCCGACTCAGACGCCCACCTCCAAATTGCATTGTGTACCGGACCAGCCTTCTAACAAATATTAATTGTATCCATACGCTCTCACTCACGACGCCTGTCACGTACTTAAGTGCCATTGGCGTCGGGCAAAACTTTTCCATCGCAACCTGACACAACTCCTCCCTGTACAGCCACAAGACCGTCACCGTCATCTCCACCGCTGCATCCTAAGTATTTTGGCCACTGTCGAGCTAGTGTCTTAGCCTTCAATACCGGACACAGTCCAACCTGACCTCCTTTATCTTTTTTCCATCTTTTATTTATGATTTTCTGTTATTTTAATTTATATAATATCCATATATAAACGTATCCCCGTATCCTTGTTTTTCGCAAATAAGCGTATCCTCGTGTCGGCGTATCGCGTATCCTGTCCGTATCCCTGTATCGGGGTAACATAGACAGAGGCGTTTTCTCTCTGCCTTTATTAGAGGGAAATATGAAGGTGGCACTCCTTACCTTGTCGGCCGTTAGATACAAATTTAGATGGGGCTAATTGGATCTATGTCATTGTAATTTTTTAAAGTTTAAGATATGTCATCCGTTAGTCAATGACATGTGGGGGCTTACGTGAGTCAATGACATGTAAGTCAGAATAATATATCTCCTAATTTTGAGAAATAGTAATGACATGGCTCTAATTTTGGCATGGCTTTGGCTCTCCTGCTCTAATTTTCCCTTTTAGGGGTGTGGGGGGGGCGGATGGCTAGGAAATTTAGGATACAAATTGGAAGTGGAAATGTAGCTAGGCTGTGTTTAGTTACCGTAAAAAATTTGGCTAAAAATGTCACATCAATGTTTGGACATACATTTGAAATATTAAATGTAGACTAATAATAAAATAAACTATATATTCGGACTATACACTGCGAGATAAATCTTTTGAGCCTAGTTAATCCGTCATTAGCAAATGTTGGTTACTATAGCACTTATGGCTAATCATGATATAATTAGGCTTAGAAAGATTCGTCTCGCAGTGTACAGTCCGAATATGTAATTTATTTTGTTATTAGTCTATGTTTAATACTTCAAATATATGTTCAAATATTGATGTGACATTTTTAGCTAGCCTTAGATAATTATTTGGAAGGGCTTAATATACGTATGCTATCTGGACCTCTCAAGTCCGCAAACCTATGATTGGCCACCAGAGTAAAATGGTAGACAACTGTCAGAGAGGTACAAACAATACTGCTAGTATTACTTGGTGATCGATGGAGTATGGGAGCCGTTGGCAGATGCGGTGGCCCGGGGTTAGAACGAGTAAAGGAAGTTGATTGTCCAAAGTTGGATGGCACGCCCGTGATCAGTTGCCAGTTTGCCACTCCCTTCAAACGGCCGCGTAGCCATTTTTTCTTAAAGGAGGACATCTCGTATATATATTAATAGAGCAGAAGTATACAGGGAACAAATGTATTTACATGGTGCGCCAAAAGGGATACACCTGCAAAAAAAGATAGCTAGGTTATATCTTCCAAAGTTGGGAACTCATTAAGGGCTTTTATTTTTAGATTCGTGTCACATCGGATGTTTGCACGTCAATTAGAAATATTAAATATAGATTGATAATAAAACTAATTGTATAAATAAAGGCTAATTCACGAGACAATTTTTTTAAGCCTAATTAATCCACGATTAGCAAATGTTTACTGTAGCATCACATTCGCTAATATGGACTAATTAGGCTCAATAGATTCGTCTCGCTAAATAGTCCAAAATATGGGGTGGGGTGAATTTTATTAATAGTCTATATTTAATACTTCTAATTAGTGTCTAAACATCCGATGTGATAGGGACTTAAAAAAAGTCCATATATCCAAACAGGGTTAACGGCTCCTTTGAAACGCAGGATTGAAAAAATGTAGGAAGAGTAAAAACACAGGAATAGAATAGTAATACATGTGTAAAACAGAAGATTAAAAAACATAGGAAAGTTTTACAAACATGCATTTGAATGGAGCATAGGAAAAACGTAGGAATATTTGGAGGATTAAACTATACTAACCAAAACTTTCCATGTTAGACTAGTAAAACATCAATAATTATGGCTTTTAGTACTGCACTTCTCGCTGTCCACCTTCATATCAAGTGTTTAATTACCTCGATTGACGCACAGGAAAGGAAAACAAGAGATCATGGTGGATTTTATTTTTCCTCCAGAATGGGTGGGGAAGGAAGTTTTCCTCCACTTTTCCTACAATCTTCCTATGATCTATTCCTTTGAATCAAACAATGCTACAGTAAATGATTCCAAAGGAATGTGAATCCTATGTTTTTCCTTTGATTTTCCTTCAATTCAAAGGAGGCCTAAGTCTCGTCGCACTCGTTCTTACCCATGCTTTTGCCTCCTCTTTAATTTTGGCCACCAACGTAGTGTGGGTAAAGGGCTACTCGTCTTAAGATTCTCACGTAACGTTCGCACCAGACCACCTAGGATATGACGATGATTATGAATTTCAGTCCCTTCTTCGAGATGTTTGGACTCTTTAAGATCTGATACCACCATTCTTGCAATGTCGGATAGTTGATTCAATCTTGAATACGCATGTCCAAGTTGAGCCATTGGACTACATATGTGTGTCAGTTTGGATATATGAATAATGGTATTGGACTATTGGCATATATAGTACTCCACACATGTACTGGCCGTATGGAAGTCGGTGCTCCTCTTGTCTTCGAATCTCGAATGGCACCATAGAGGAGGATCGTGTGAATCCTACTAGGATAGGACACGAGTGGGGCGGCCGGCATTTACTGGTTGCCGCTGTGTGCGCACCCGCAATCCCGCGTGTCATCCTGCATGCCATGTGCGCGCAGCTTGATTTCATCGCAGCGCCTGTCCGTTTCCATATCCTTTTCAGTTATCATGTCTGGCTGGCCATCCCCCGTCGCCCGGGACCGTCTCCGGGGATCCGGGCTGCGCCGTTCAGCAGTTTTAATTTTCGAAATGGCACAACACATCATTGGTGATTAGAGTATGAATTTTGCTCATAGCTAGTTACTAGTCGCTGAATGTTGATCGGTTGTCGTTCGTGATCATGGATTTTTTTTTTTTTTGAAACTGGAGTTCGTGATCATTGATTACTGATAAGAAATATCGCAAAATTGCGCAGGTTATTCAGTGTTACATTGTGGTAATGTAGGAGTACTTTAATTTGTACACTCTTCAATGCTGTAGTTTGAGTTTCTTTCAGATTATGTGTTCTATATTTCTAGCTGAACCCATATAGGCAGTAGTTAAAATGGGCCACTATTTTATAACTGGGCCATGACACTACATTTCCATTTCCAAACTTGCATCTTATGATTCTGTTCTGTATAAGGTAGGCCCAGATAAGTGATACATTTCCCTGTTCGTCCCCCGACACATCGAGTCCCTGATCGATTGCTTACCTTCCGTGGTGAAATGTCGCAGCGGTGGTGGGCAACAACTTCCTGGCACGCGACCTGACGATCGAGAACTCGGCCGGGCCATCGAAGCACCAGGCAGTGGCGCTGCGCGTGGGCGCCGACCTCTCTGCGTTCTACCGGTGCAGCTTCGTCGGCTACCAGGACACCCTCTACGTCCACTCCCTCCGCCAGTTCTTCCGCGAGTGCGACATCTACGGCACCATCGATTTCATCTTCGGCAACTCCGCCGTCGTGTTCCAGAGCTGCAACCTCTACGCGCGCCGGCCCAACCCAAACCAGAGCAACATCTACACGGCGCAGGGCCGGGAGGACCCCAACCAGAACACCGGCATCTCCATCCAGAAGTGCAAGGTCGCCGCCGCGTCCGACCTCGTGGGCGTCCAGTCCAGCTTCAAGACGTACCTGGGCCGGCCCTGGAAGCAGTACTCCCGCACGGTGTTCATGCAGTCGGAGCTCGACAGCGTCGTCAACCCCGCGGGCTGGCTCGAGTGGAGCGGCAACTTCGCGCTCGACACGCTCTACTACGGCGAGTACCTGAACACCGGGCCCGGCGCGTCCACGTCCAGCCGGGTCAAGTGGAAGGGCTACCGTGTCATCACCAGCGCGTCGGAGGCGAGCACGTTCACGGTCGGTAACTTCATCGACGGCGACGTATGGCTCGCCGGCACGTCCGTCCCCTTCTCCGTCGGACTGTGATTGAGACAGGGAGGTACTCCTATCGTCGCAAGCAATAAGCGTGCTATGCTCACAAGTGAAGGCAGGCACCAGTTGGAATCGATCGAATACCCTTGTTGCTGCTGATTCTTTTGTTTGTGGACCCCAAGTGTAACATCTTCCTATACGTGACTCGGAAATTACCATTTGATATACGGGTTCGTTCGTACATACCCGTATAGCTAGCTAGCTAGCTGCATATGGCGTGGAGTATTAATTCAGGTGTATTTTAATCTCTGTGCTTTGGCACTGCGGTTAGTTGTGCATGATTGGTGAATTTAAGGGTGTCAATCCGATATAAGGTGCTATTGTGGCAATAATTGTTTTGTGATAAATGGAAGAAAAAAATTGAGCTACTTCAGTCTTTCATAAAGCCATCTGATTTCCTTAACTCCTCCTCGAACCATTAACTTCGTTCTTTCCCCCAACGAGATGGACTTTGGAGATAACTAAAGACTGGAAATAGGTTATGACAATACCCCTTCCTCCAGTACAGACTTATCCTCAAGGCTAAAAAGCCCATTAATAACGGAATGATGCGTGTGCCATAAGCGGATAAGCCCATTAATAACTACAGCATTAGGTTTCATCGTTGGTGCACCTGGGACCCACACGTCAGCGTAAGAACCTGCCACGTCAGCCACCCACAGCGTTGAGGCGTATTTCACACAACTCTTTTATTTTACCGTTGCAGGCCTCATCCTCCATTTAAACATTTCAGAAAACCGGAGCACTCCACTGTCCGATCAGTGATCCAACCGCCTTTGCGCTATCTGTTTCCATTACTGAAAAAATCTGACCGTTGGAAGAATTCCTCAACTCCCCTCCCAATCCGTAGTCTTCCCCTTCCCCTGTCTCCTCGAACCCAAAGCCATAGTTGCCGCCAGAAGCAAAGAAGCAGAGGGGAAAAGATAATTCGAGAACGAGAGAGGAGAATTCGAGAGGGAGTAGACGAGGAGGAGAGGAGAAGGCAACGGAAGGTAAGTGGGGACGCGTCGCTGGGTTTGGTGCGGTTGCTCTGTGATGCTGGTCGTCGGCGATTGCGTCGTGGAGCAGGCAGTGGGGAGCCGTCGCCAGCGCCGCCGCCTCCGATGTTCCAGCGCAGCAAAGCAAAGGCGGTAAGCTAGGGTAACCGATCATCTCCTGCTCGCGCTTGGTTGGTGGCTGGCTCATTGCTGTTGTGTTCTTCTTGCTGGGGGCGGTGGCGACGTGGTGGGGAGGGTTTACTTGCTGGGATTATGGTTGGGGGCGATACGTGTATCGCGTGTTTCTTCTTTGTGTTTCGTAGGTTTCTCCTCCGTCGAAGCCTCTTATGTTCTTGCGGGTTTTTTATGGATTCTTGTCCGGATTGGCGCTAGATTGCGAAATTGTATGGGTTTGATTGATTGATACGAGTTGCTTGGGTTGTGAAAATTTGAAAATTCGCTAAATTTTGTTTCATTAGAGCATGGTTCGTGTGGTCTTTGATCTGCCTGAAGTGAAGTTGTTTTCTGGATTGGAACGCACGCGTGCGTAGTAAAAGCAAAGAGCTGTAGCTTTATGGAATTCTTGAATTGATCCAAATTTCACATGTCAAACGGAAATAATCTTTGCTTGTGCTGGGTTGGTTTCTGAGTTCGATGACACCCCTTGGCCTGCATTGTTCTTGTGGTTTGCGTGATAAAGCTGGCATCTTTCCAAAAATGCGTTTCTTGTTCTGAGCTGTATGTTACTAGACTGCTTAAAGTTGAATGCGTTTGATTTAATTATGTTTTGCTTTGAGATTTCTCCGTTTGTGATTCTGTGCTTTATGTGTTCCCTTTTGAAACTTCTATTTATTGTAGTTGCTGCCAAGATTTTCACTTGTCAGGACGCCCAATACCCATGACGGTTGCTCACCCTGTTGTAAATCACCACAAGACAGGAGTTGTGGTAGCTGACAAGTGAAGAAAATTAATCATTCAACGCAATGAAATCAACAAAGCCAAGCTCGAAGTCATAGTGATTAGCTCAGATTCTGACAAACAGAAGAGCATTCCAATCCAAAGAACAGCCTCCCCGAGGAGGGCTCCAATCCATATGTCACCTCGATTCTGACCAAGTGCAGTGCAGCAGGGAATGTCCTTGTCTGTTGTTTGCTTTTTGTTGTGCCTGGCATGAGCTTAGGATTTTTTGTCTGAAGTACCTTTTTTTTTTTGCTGAACTCTTGTTCTGAACATAGGCTTCTGATGAGCTGATCACCAGTCCGAAGACGACAGCATATGAAATCAATGTATCTGATGCTCAAAATGAGCTGGCACTGGCAGATTACACCGAATCAAGATTCTACAAGAGCACTGAGGTGAGATTTGCAGCATCTTTTGATCCACTTGTTTTCTGGGAAATTGTGATTACTCTTGCTGCTTGATTGTCAAGAATACCTATCGGCCTCTCTGAACCTACATGGTTTCAGACTTTCAGCACCTATTCTCATGCTTGAATTGCATAACAGCAATACTTACTGAAATGCTCATCAAAATACACTGTATGCTCATGCCAGAGACCACTACCTTACTCTCTAAATTGATATGTACTCTCTCTGGAGAATGTGCAAGGAAGGAGTTCAACTTGTTGGAGTAAGCGTCATGTTCATAGTTTGGAAGTAAGATCCACTGGTAGGATTCATCCACTTTTGCAAACCACTGATGCTGTTCACTTTACATTTGCTGCTCAGTGTGCTAGTCCTGTAACCTGTATTCATGTCTAAGCTGTATATATGCAGGCTAAGGAGTTCAGCTCATTTCGTAGGTAGCAGGTTCTGAGCACAAAGAAGCCCACACTGAACAAGGTCCAGTGCAACTTGACAGTTCCGACAATACATGTCATCATTAGGCGACAAGGAGGTAACAAGTTACAAGCACAATCCATTTTCAGTTATTCTTCTGCAGGAGTACAGGTGCTTCATTGATGAAACATCAATGTTTTTCAGTCAATGCAACTGGAGTACATTTTTTCTACGCGGAGATTGCACTGTTTCAACACTCCATCCTCTTTATGAACCATCAATGGTAGAAGCTGCTGCTGTCTACGCAGCTCGGTATCCTTGGCCTGAGTCCACTATGGAGCGATCTTCTGGACTACTAAAGCGCTAAGCCACCATCACTGTATGTGTTCTTCTTCCTCTTAAAAATTTAATCTTCCTGATGCAATCTTGTTGGACATTGAATCTGAAGAATATATGACTTGTGAGTTGTCTTGACTCTATGCCCACAAATGGATTTCAATTATCAATTTGGTATTCTGTTTAATTCATGTTTGCAGAACTATTGGTGATTTGTGTTCTTTAAATTTCATACACGAAGCTTGTCACTTCATTTTATTATTATAACCCTGTTTTGTGTTCTCTTTAAGGTTGACCACACTTCAAAACTACTGAAAAATTTCAGTTAAATAGTCATGAACTACTTTAGAAGTGTCAAAAGTCCATATTACTGTAACGCCCCGATTGTGGTTGGGTGTGATACCTGTATCGCGTATTTCTTCTTTGCGTTTCGTAGTTTCTCCTCCGTTGGAGCCTCTTATGTTCTTGCGGGTTATTTATGGATTCCTGTCCGGATTGACGCTAGATTGCGAAATTGTATGGGTTTGATTGATTGATACGAGTTGCTTGGGTTGCGAAATTTTGAAAATTGGCAAAACTTCGTTTCATGAGAGCATGGTACATGAGGTTTTTGATCTTCCTATAGGATCGCATCATTCAACCATAGTCATTCATGCAAAAAAACCCCAAAAATTCCTATAGAGAGGAGGGGTGAATCTATAGGTAAAGAAAAACCCCAAAAATTCCTGCAAAAATCTCGACCTAATCAACCATAGTCATTCATAAAGACTAGATCGAAATAGGGAGATAAAACAGAGAGAAGAGAAGTAATAGCTTGCGCTCGACACGAGATTTTAGCCCATGGCTATGAGTAAGTCGAGATTGTAAGAACGATTCGGAATTGCAAGATCAAAAAGAAAGTGCAAGAATAAAAGAAGAACAAGTGCAAAGAACAATTAGAATTTCACAGCAAACTTCCAATTTCATTCATTGAATAGAACTTTACAAAATCTCAATACAAGCTTACCACAAGTTCCCTAAAGAACCAAAAACCTAACAAGATCTAGATCATAACTCTCACAAAAATCCTCACATGAACAAGAGAGAATTCATCTCAAAAACTCTCAAAAACTCTCCAAGTGGTCTCTCAACTATTTCTCCCAAAAGTGCACATTCTCCCTCAGGCTAAGACCCTTTTTTATAGCCTAAGATGAAGCCTAAACACCTAAAGGAAAAGTCTAAAAAGCCCCTAGGACGAAACCCTAATCCTGGACAAATTTTAGCCGTCGAATCAATTTTGGACGCTCCAGATTAAGCCACGTCGCAGGCCACGCGAAGTTTCCAGCCGATCCCGCTCTGCCGTAGAGGATCCGGAGCCTTCCCGATCTCTCCCGCGCGCGCCGCGAGCCGCCTGATTGCGCCACGCGTCGCCGATCCAGTGAGCGATCCGCCCCCACGCACTCCGGGCCAATCAGCGCGCGCGTGAGCTCCGGGTCAACTGGCATCTCCGACCGGACCTCAACTCCTCCCTGAGTCTAGTCCCGGTCCTCGCCATTGATCAAGGTTTGACCTCAAGTCACCTGCACACAAATAGACCAAACAAACCGTTTCGGACACAGATATCGCAACCTGACCCACGATAGTCGACACACGCACTTCCTCGGCACTTGCCAATTTTTCATCATTATAGACCATTGGCAACTCAAGCAAAATTTTGAATTTTTGATTTTGAAAATCAAAGCAAAATAATTTTGCAAGAGTCAAACTTGGTCAACTTGAAAAATTGAAAATCAAGTCCAAGTGACAAGAAAGATGCAAGGGATGCAAATGTGAAAAACTCCCTCTTAATCACTAACTCCCTTTCAAGTTTCTAAGCAAGTTTTAATTTTCAATGAATGCAGCCTTTGCTTTAATTTTCATATTTCTCCCCCTTTGACAATGATGCCATCAAGATCAAAGATGTAAAAGAGAGCATGAATGACATGAGATGAGATGGGATCTTTAAGTTTATTTAGAAGGAGCTTTGAGAGTTATATAAAGTCATCCAAAGATAATCAAGTTTCACGCATGTGCAACCAAAAACAAAGATCTAGCTTAGACAAGTTCAAAAGGTATGAGACCTAGGATATATAGCACAAGAAAGTGTATCAAGCTACCACAAGCATTTATCTGTTTAGCATATTTTATCAAGTGCAATAACCCAATTCAAGCAAAAGTCCATAAAGAAGTAAAGAAAACTCATAATCAATACTATGCCTACTCATGCTATGCAATCAAGCCATACTAGTCGTGCTAATGTCAAGTTCAAGTGAGCATCAAGTCATAAGCAGAGGTGAACCAGCTCAGAAAATTGTACACACCATTTTCATCCTTTTCATTTTTTTATATATATTTCAATTTTATTATGGATTTTCATAGAAAAATGTAGTACAATCACGATGACACCCCTATCGAGACTTTAGTCAGCAAGCAATGGTTGCGCCTTCACTGCCGTCCAAGCATTCGAATAGGTTAGCCAGCTGGAGTTCCCATTATAGGCTGTCTCCGTACTACCTTCGGAATCACCGATGCATAAACGCAAAATGATGTCTGGAAAAGATTTTCAATAAGATTTAACAGAAACCAACCAAGCTATGAATGATGCTCGACTTGACCAAGATACATTCATGAGCAATTCAAAGAAGCATGTGAAAGATTGCAAAGATGAGTAAACATGGCAAGAATATGAGTGAGGTACTTCAAAAAGAACTAGTTACTCGAACAGAGTTATGCACATTTGATTTAGTTCAAGTTGTTTTTATGGTTAAAGCATGATTCAACAATCTTGAGTACATAGCTAGATCACATAGAAACTTATGAACAAGAAAGCTAGAGCATTGATCAAGATTGCACAGGTATAAAGCAAGTCATCATGCGAATGAGCAGGAGATAACAGACAAATCCCCATGGTAATTTATATTACAATGCATGAAAGTAAACATGATGCAATATGTACAAGATGCAAACAAAGATCTCCTCCTCAAAGCAACCCATAGTTCACCCCTAACTCTCCCCGCAGCTTCTCAAAACGAGCACGATCAAGAGGCTTAGTGAAAATATCAGCCAACTGAGACTCAGATTCGACAAACTCCAAAGAAATGTTTCCTTTCTCAACATTATCACGAAGAAAATGATAA
>CM002476.1:9398018-9414500 GCA_000325765.3 Leersia perrieri
ATGCCGGTGGTCTTATACAAAGGAAAGTCGGCTTTGATACAAATACAAAGAAAAATGATTAAGATTAACACATGCGTTAGGAGTGAATCTCATGATCAAGGGGAAAATACAATCCAATACACCCATTCTCACCTCGCCTAAGGTCCCCACATTGAAGACAAGATGAGACAAGGAACAGGACGTAATACCAAGAATTGAAAGCTAGCAAAACCCTAGTTTTTCCCATGATCTCTCTTCTTATTTCAATTCTCGGGGTCGGGATTCTTTTTAAGGGTGGTAGAATTGTAACGCCTCGTTTTTTTTTGACCGTTAAGAACAATTTTTTATTAAAAACCTAATTGCAAAAATTTTGGTTCTTTGAGTGAGATTAAGAAACTAAATGCCAAATTCCAAAAATCCTTCCCTTGTTTTCCCCCAAAGATCCAAATTCAAAATCCTCTAAGACCTTCCAAAAATTCTCTCTTCTTTCCCCAAGTTCAAATCCATCCAATTCTCCTCGAATATCTTTCCTGGACGTCCAACGAGAGTTATGGATTCAAATATCCCATTTGAATTCAAATCTCCTCTCAAAATCCTCTCAAATCACCTCCAATAATTCTTTGAAAATCCCAAAGAGAAACTATTCCTTGGGCCATTTTCCTCCTTTCCTCTCTCTTCGGCCCTTCTTCACCCTCTCTCCTTTCCCTCTCTCCCTTCCCTCCCACGCCACGCTGGCAAAACGGCCAGCAGGTCATGGCCCACAACCATGTGAGCAAACGCACACATGTGATAGCCGCTGATGAGCGGGCCCCGCTCATCGGCCGCGCACTTGCTTGGCCGATCGCACGCCAGCCGCCGTGCAAGCGCCCATTGTTTGCTCCCCCACCAGAGCCCGCCTGTCAGTTCCTCTTTTCCACACGCACGCCCGGGCACATAACCCCGGTGCAGTCATCCCCTTCCTCTCTTCCTCACCGCACGCACGTCATGTGCTGAATGATATGTCGCCCCAAAATATCTTTCAACTAACCGTTGTCGTCTTCCCGTCCGGGAGTAGCCATCGGCGCAATTCCAGTCGTCCCCTTATGTGCCTTCCATCGTCCCGTCACGTTGGCAAGCTAGCCGACCACTCGCCGAATGAGTTGCCGTGTCGCAGATGCGCTACTGCGTCACTTTTCCCCTCCGCACAGTGCCGGCATGCCTGTCTAGTCACCGCGTGGAATTACCTGAGTTTAACCGCCATAAAAACTATTTTTATTAAAAACCTATTTTGAAAATTTTGGTTCTTTGTTTATGTATTTAGTTCTAAGTGCTAGATAGATCTCTACTCCTTGTTTCCTCCCGCCAGAAAAATCTCAATCCAGAAGTCCTTTCCAGACTGAACTCGTGAGATTTCAAATTCTCTCTCCTACAATATAATCTCCTTTGCCCCGATTTCGGGCACTGGAACCCTTTCTCATAATTATCCTCAAGGTAGATATCCCCTCTTATCTTGAATTTCTCCCCGAACAATAAATTATTTTCCTCAAGCTCGGCTCGAGTCGATAGAATTTTCCCAGGTTCCATGGCCCCATGGAATTCCAAAATTTCTCCGAAAAATCCAAATGCCAAGATTGGAACTAATTTGCGGCCAAGATTCCCCTCCCCAAAATTTATTTTTTGACCCCTCTTTCAAAATCCTACTAAAATCCACCCCAAAAGACATTCTAGGAAATTATTAGATCTCTCTCCCTGCCTTGGGCCATTTTCTTCTTCCCCCTCCTCCTTTCAACAGCCCAAAACCCCTCTCTCCTCACTCCCCGCACGGCCTTCGGCCTATGGGCCTCAGCATGCCAGACCAAAGCCATGACCCATCATCTGTCCCTCCTGCGGGCCGCCTCGCTAGCCCATGGCTCGTAGAAGCGCTACTCGCGCACGTCCGTCGGGATCGTTCTCGTGTGCTCGCCCGCTTCCTAACACCCATCGCTGACAGGTGTGCCCCGTAGCCAAGCGAATCGAGCTTCCGCTCCACACGTCCGTCTCCCTCTCCCCCGACCCCGACCCCGAGCCACAGCCGCGGCAAGTGTAACCACCCAGACCAAGCCTGGCCGCGCCGAGCCGCCGCGTGTCGCCATCGCACCGCCCGTCCCCCACCTGGTCACCCGCGCCGCCCAACGTGACCTCTCTGCTGGTCCTCCCTCTACCGCGGGCAGCCGCGTGTCGCCACCCTGCCCCCGTTCCGGACCCCGTCGCTGTCGTGCCACCATCTGTCATCACCTCGTCACCATCCCCCACCTCTTCCTGCTCCGCAACAACGATGATCGCCTTAACCCCTCCCTTTGACTCGTTGGCGCCTCTACCCCCGTGCAAGACCCGCCAACACCACCCGGACCGCGCCATGTTGCCCTGGCCCAACCCCCTCCCCGCCACACCAATAAAAATCGGGTAGCCCACCGCTTCTCTCGCCCTCTCTCCCCTTCCTCGCTCACTGTCCCTCGTGCCGCCGCCTCTTAGCCGTCGTTATCCCTTTTCTCTCCCATCTCCTTGGCCAGCCACTCCTGCCTCGCCGCTACCACCGTTATTCTCCCCAAAAGCACGCTGCCTCGCCGTGCGGCGTCGTCGTTGCCGTGCGGAACCGCCCGTGCCGCCACCATCATCATTCCGTGCGCCGTTGCCACGACCAGAGGAGAAGAAATAAGAGAGGAAGAAGAAGAGGAAAGGAAGGAGGGAGTGATAGGTAGACCCCACCTGTCGACCTCTTCTCTCTCTCTCTCCAGCCAACTCTCTCCCTAGTCGGCCCAAGCCCAGGCCAGTTTGGCCTACGCCTGATGTCAAAATAAGTTTGTTTTTGGTCCCTCTCTTCCCAGCCCTTGAAGCCCACTTCTAAAGGAAGTACATCTAAGGTCCCTCCCCAGTCAAAATAAGTTTGTTTTTGGTCTCCCTCTTCCCCAGCCTTCGAGTCCACCTCCCCAAAGAAATAAAGTCCATTTCACATCCCTCAGCACCACATGACAATATCTTGGAATATTCTATTCCAAATAAACCCTTTCCCAATAAATCTAAGAAATATTGTCAGTCATATCTCTTCATCTGTAAGTCCGATTAACCTCGTTCAACTCTCCAAATTCTTCCAAAAATGAGACCTACCCTATGGCCTTATTAATATATACTATATAGTATATCCTTGTATAGGTCTTTGTAGTAGTTTCCTTGTGTTGCTCGTGTAGTAGACGTTCTAGGAATTCTCGTTCCGGCGCTTTGGACCAGGAAGGTTCGAAGACCCGCTGCCCGATGGTTTTCTCGTACCAATCGTGTACCGGGTATAGCTTGGTTTTCTCGGAATCGTGAGGAATACCGGATCATCTCCCAGGCAAGCCACATTTCGATCATATTGCCCCTATTTTACAAATAAAATGTTTGAAACTTGCATTACGTTGTGCACCAGTAAACCACCCGGCCTCGATTTGCAGAATCGACGGACCTATTTAGTAGTTGCATTATCAATCGTACAATTGAACCCCACCTTAGAGGATACTCGTATCCCCGGTTACGAGTGTCTGCCCAAAAGACTCTCATGTCGGTCTATAATTATGACTTTAGTAGAACGGTTGAGCAGTGTTTTGCGAAATAAAAGCGGTTTTAAAAAATTTGCGATACAAATCTATACCTATGTAGTCACGATTTGTAGCCGCACTTAAGGATTGATTCCATCCAAACATCTATCGCATGACCCCGCGAGTTATATGGGTACACCCCTGGATGAGTACTAGGCTAGATCATGTTAACCAAGTCTGCTAATGGTTGCGGGACACACCGGGGATAATGTGAAGTGTAGTTGAGGGATCGTCGGGACCTCGCCTGGTTAGGAGGTACGGGATCAGTGATCACCGGTGTCTAGTCTTCGTGAGAGACAATGGATCAAAAGGTGTATCATCGGGTGCCCCCTAAGTAGATAATGGCTGCGGGGATATGTTGGTCACGCGTGTAGTCGACCCAACCATGTAGCGGAAGGTTGTCATGACCTTGCCTCGGAAAGGCCTTGTCACGAACTTCCGATCCTTGGCCTGTTTCGGTGTCAGTTTCGTGTCGCATGGGAATCCCGTGCAACCTCTGCAGAGTGTCAAATCTGTTCGAACAGCCGTGCTCATGGTTAAGAGCGAATGTGAGGTGATTTCCTTAGTGTAGTTTTTGATTTAGTGATCTTTTCGAGAAAAACATCGATAGGAGGCGTTACCCGAGTAGGTCTTGGTGACCGAAGCTCGACCTGTGTGGTCGTAAAACAGGTTTGTGTGATCCGGGATGTCGTCTGACATCATGGGTAAGTTTCACGCATGAGAAGAACGGGCATTGTCTTGGTCGGCCTTCATGGCCAATGGGCAATCCTAGTGGTCAGATCAAGTTGGGTGTGATCCCCGGGAGTATTAGAAAAAGAAATGACACGGTTTTGATGAAGAACTTGGAGCAGAGTTTGGGACATGAGTAGTCTTTGCGATGAATCATGGGCTCCGCTGAAGTTGCCAACACCACGGAAATAAACGTCGTATCACGGAATAATTAAAATTTTGACCCACTAGTAGAACTATTCACTAAATATTTTTGCACCTTACACTCCGTCGTTCTTTGAAGCCTCCATTGTAACATTGTTCCCATGGCTTATAGAGTATGACAGTACTCACACCCCCCCCCCTCCTTCGCTGCTTCCTTTCTCTCCTCGTTGCTACCTCAGGTCAGAGCCCTAATGCTAGGGATTTTCTGTTTCTAGACCCAAACTTCTGCCTTTGAGTATGGTGTCATAGCTGTGTTTATCTTCCGCTGCTGACTCTATTAACAAGTGGTTACCCAGGAAAATCCTCGGGATAGTAAGCCCTAGGTAATAGTCCGTAAGGGAAGGTTACCGGTAATGCGTTTCCATAAGGGATGGTTCGCCATTCCTCTACGGCACCCCCCCCTCCAGGCCATTCACTATAGTGTCTTAGGGGTGGGTCATGACACCGTGTTGCCTACCAACGCGCCATTTCACCGCATCCGGCCGCATGAATCAAGTTGCGTCGCGATTCCCGTTCTGTCCCTTCACCTTGGCCGGCGAGAAAAATCTTGCCATGCCACCGCCTCTGTCTCTGTCGCCTAGCACCAGCCTCCGCCTATAAAAAGGGCCGTTGAGCCCAGTCGCTCCCTGTCTTGCACTCCAAACTCCCCTCTAGAACGCCACCGCCTGTTT
This sequence comes from Leersia perrieri, assembly GCA_000325765.3. Lineage (NCBI taxonomy): Eukaryota > Viridiplantae > Streptophyta > Magnoliopsida > Poales > Poaceae > Leersia > Leersia perrieri. Next base: position 9,403,192 of record CM002476.1, read on the forward strand.
TCCATTTCCTTCCCCAGCTCCAGCCACCAATGCCGCTGCTAATCTTCCCTCAATGATATATTGTTTGTCCACACCCTCCTCTTCTCATTTTTTTTATTTCACTAGGTGATCTTGTCAGGTTTACTCCACATGATTTGATTTTCAAAGATACCTTGAACTTTTATGTATTCTACCTTGAACTTTTATGTATTCTTGCGACGCATGAGTTCATATTTCATTATAAATTGAGTGAACCGAAATTGACAAACTTTATATATCGACCAAATAAATGTCCTTTTCATTTGACAGCGTCATTTTAGAACTGTATGGATATTTGACACGCGTATAATATATGGTATTTGTAATAGAACCTTAAGGTATCATCGTCAAACATTCAAACCACAAATAGGAGCTGAACGTTATCTGTCAAAGTGCACGAACTCCATGACATTCTCGAGTTCAGTTCAAATTACTTCCTTTATACCTGTTGCGAGTTCTATTAACTCGCTTAAATATGTACACGTTTAACATTGATGTATCTGAATTATAATGTTGTAGATTTATGGAAACATGTAGCTGGTACTTATATAGCATCTTTTTAAAAAATAAACCTATCGTAGAGAAAATACAATTATATCTATTGAACATATACTAAGAGGTCTATACAAATTCAATTCCCAAATCTGCTTAAAATTGCGCAAGAAACTCAACTAGCTTGCCTGACCTGAACTCCAAAGCTCAGCGAAACCCAAAAGATTGAAAACTTGAGATTCTAGATTCAGTTAAGGCCCAGCTTGGCCCATAGTCTACCCTAGGTTTCGGCTGACATTAGACTTTATCTTATAGCTCAATTTAGATAGCCGAAGGTTGGTCGGCTTCCGAAAAGTTCCCCCAAAAGTTCCATGTAATTTTTCGTGCGTCACTCAAATGGCTAAATCCACTTAAAGTTCAAATACAAACTCGTTTTTGTATGTTTATTCTTTTTTTATGTATGCGTTAATTTCCCTCGGCCACGGGGCAACGAGTTAATTAATGTTGGTGCTGCGCTTTTACATAAAAGAAGCAAGTACAGGTTGGTGATCATTGATCAATGCATGCCAGCGTCTCATCACCACTTTGCGGCCTCTGCGTGGAAGCAATGCCATCCATGAATCGCATGGTCCTGTAATTCAAGATTAATGAACCAACTCATGAGCCTAGCAAAGTTAGCTGCGGCTGCCTGGACCAGTTGATGAGGGCGGTCACGTACGGGCGGTGGAATCATTTACTGTGTTGTTCACACTTAACCTTGATGCATGCAACGCCTTCATCTTATAAGCAACACGTACTTTCCATGATCAGCACCAATAGCAAAGTTAGGGATTCATGCGTGCATCACCTGGTGGACAGGGCAGGGGATGTATATGATGTGATGCAGGGGAGGACCAAATCGCCAAAAAGCAAGATGAAAACTCAGCTAAAGTAACGTACCGACGATTACACCGTGGAGTTCGTACCACACTACTACATACACACGTACGCAAGGAGCCAAGGACGGGTTTTGCTCAACGCACGTCGACTTTGCGCCTTTTGCCACACCGCTTCTTCCGCTTGCTCCCATGACCTGCAGTCTACAGACACGTCGTCGCACGGTGCCCTACTGCCCTGTGGAGAGCAACGTGATGTGTCCGTCGCGCTGCGTGTGTGTGTGTGTGATTGGGCTCATGGACGCCACGCCGTCACGCAGCGCGCACCGAACAGGACGAGGGGGGAAACGCACCCCGCCACAGAAAAGGGCAACGACCGCGCGCGCGCACGGTCCTGGACCAGGCGCGCGGCGCGCCAGCATGCCGCGTGGGTGGTCAATCGTGTGATCGGCGAATCTGTCTGTGCAGATGACCCGCGTGATCGACGGCCCACGCACGCGCGCTCCGCGGGCGCCGATGGATCACCTGTCGCTCGCTCGCTTCTCTCTCGTCGGTCGATCCTGGCGTCACGGAGCGATCATGATCGTCAACCATGAAAAGTGGCCCAAACCCGCGGTGAAACCTTTTTCCTCCTCTCTCCCGATCCGCGATCCGGTCGATCTGAATTCGGCGTGGAAAAGGCAGAGCGCCCACGGCGGATGGCACGGGCTGACATGCCGGCTCGGCCGTCTTCTTTGACGAGATCCCGGTGGCTGTTTGCCTGCTTTGTTCCGTTCCTCCGGCGTATGTTCGGTACTTTTCCCACGTCTCATCTCGTGCGTGCTACGGTGCTAGCTAGTAGTTAAGATGGTCGATCGGGAGAAGTATGGTTCACAACTTAAAAAACGTACGGACCTTTGAGGTTAAGGGCCCAATGTATGAGATTAGTACCCTCTAGTTTCCCCCGTTTCCTTGCCATTCCACTTCGTTTTCAGCCCGATGAAGAGATACGAACACGGCAATCGGCATACCAATTTTACCGTACAACTTCAGTATTACCTGGGCTGGGCTATCTGGACCTAGACTCTACAGTCTACACATACCAGGCCCAACTTAAGCGAGTTCTTGCCTTTTACGGAGTATATATATATACTCTATTCCTACTGTATTTACGTCTCCATACAGTTCAGTTTAGTGGCTTAATAATAGGCGGCAGTTCCGTTTAGTGGCTTAATAGTCGGCGGTGATGCAGGCAACGTCAATCCCTGTGGACTGCCTGCCGCGGCAGGTTAGACTCCTTGCCGTTTCCGAGTCGCAACAAGGATCAAGTGCTTGGCTCAGCTCCATGTATCTCTTTGTTCTCAAACAGATATCTTCATATATATGTTTTATCATTATTTTCCTAAGTAAGTATAAGTATAAAGTAACGAAAAAGCTATCAAATCATTTTCTTGTATCAAATCTTAATATCTTTTCAGTAATCAATCATTTAAAAATTTTAATATTTGACTGTACTATATTATTTAAAACGAGATCTCTTTATGAAGCGGAGTGTACATTTGTTCTTCTAAAAACCAAAACTTATTAACCATACACGGCAAATGCTTCCTGGGCTACCACAATGCGAAAAGTACAGTCGTTTTGGATGAAAGCTTGAAACGTAGGTTTGCCATCCTCTTATCCTTCATGTTTTGATGCTCGAAAATGGTTCTGAAAACTATCAATATGAATAGTACAGATTGCTCAGACGGGTCGCTTCCTCAAGTCCTCACAGTCCTCACCACGGGCACGTGAACAAGCTGAGCACAACAACAACCCCTTGGAACACGCAATGCTATGACAGGAATACCAGCAATAATAACTGTTCCACCCCACTCCCCCAAAAGAAAAAAAAAAAGATGGCGCGAACGACTGGGAAAAAAATGGCGGAAGAAAAAAACAGTTCGCGTCTTTAAAAGCAGCGCTGTAGTGGCAACTATAATGGCAGAGACGGCAGCAGCCTGTAGAGCTTGAGGACGCAGAGGGGGAACGCTGTTCACACTCACTCTCGCTCGTAGCCATGGCTCTCTTCGGCTGCCTCTTCCTCCTCGCCGTCCTGCTTCCCCACCACAATGCCGCCGCGATCCCGCACCACGGCCCGGCGACGCACGACTACCGTGACGCGCTCACCAAGTCCATCCTCTTCTTCGAGGGCCAGCGCTCGGGGAAGCTGCCGCCGTCGCAGCGCGTCTCCTGGCGGAGGGACTCCGGCCTCTCCGACGGCTCCTCCATGAGGGCAAGAGAAACTCTCCTTCTCTGCTTTACACCAATTTCATCGGCCGCATTGTGCTATCTCGTTCAAGTTTCATCGGCATTGTGACTGTTTTGGTCAGGTGGACCTTGTGGGAGGGTACTACGACGCCGGTGACAACATGAAGTTCGGGTTCCCGCTGGCGTTCAGCATGACAATGCTGGCGTGGAGCGTGGTGGAGTTCGGTGGCCTCATGAAGGGCGAGCTCCAGCACGCCAGGGATGCCGTCCGCTGGGGATCTGATTACCTCCTCAAGGCCACGGCCCACCCGGACACCATCTACGTCCAGGTATGTACACACCATCGTCGCTCTCTCTGTCTGTTTCTAACGGTTTATGCGTGCGGTTAATTGCTCTGTTTATGTCACCCGGGTCTCCCTGGTCAAAGAAATCACATGTCACTTTCTTTCTCACTTGAAGTACGACCATTGCAAAAAAGCTGCTCTGTTTTTCGTCGCGCAATGACACTGTATAGCCTGTACCAGACGCTCATGTCATGGTGTGGACCAATGTTGACAACAGTGCTTGCTTGTCTAAAGCTCATATCCTCTTGCTCTCTTTTGTGCAGGTCGGTGACGCTAACAAGGACCACGCGTGCTGGGAACGGCCGGAGGACATGGACACGCCGAGGACCGTGTACAAGATTGACGCGAGCACCCCGGGCACCGACGTCGCAGCCGAAACCGCCGCGGCGCTCGCCGCCGCCTCGCTCGTTTTCCGCAAGTCCGACCCGGCATACGCCAGCCGCCTCGTCGCCAGGGCCAAGAGGGTACGTGCGCACTCTGTGTCTTCGTGTGACGCCATTGCCGTTTGTTCTCCCATGTTTCTTTGGTTGTTGACTCTGTTTTGACAATACTCTGTTTTGGGGATTTTGTAGGTGTTCGAGTTCGCGGACAAGCACAGGGGCACCTACAGTACCCGCCTCGCGCCATACGTTTGCCCCTACTACTGCTCATACTCCGGGTACCAGGTGTGTGCGTACACCTAGCAAAAATAGTGCACCTTTTTCTCCCATTGGCTGCAGGGCCAGTATAGGAGCTCTCTGTCCAATGTGGTTGCTTTTCGATTATTTACAGTACTGATTTGTTTTTGGCTGCGTGCGGTGTGTGAAAAAAGGATGAGCTGCTATGGGGAGCGGCATGGCTACACAGGGCAACGAAGAACCCAACCTACCTGAGCTACATCCAGATGAACGGGCAGGTGCTGGGCGCGGACGAGCAGGACAACACGTTCGGGTGGGACAACAAGCACGCGGGAGCCCGGATCCTGATCGCCAAGGCGTTCCTGGTGCAGAAGGTGGCGTCGCTGCACGAGTACAAGTCCCACGCCGACAGCTTCATCTGCTCCATGGTTCCCGGCACGCCCACCGACCAGACGCAGTACACCCGCGGCGGCCTCCTCTTCAAGCTCAGCGACAGCAACATGCAGTACGTCACCTCCAGCTCGTTCCTCCTCCTCACCTACGCCAAGTACCTCGCGTTCTCCAAGCAGACCGTCTCCTGCGGCGGTGGCGCCGCCGTCACGCCGCAGCGGCTTCGTGCCATCGCGAGGCGGCAGGTGGATTACCTCCTCGGGAGCAACCCGATGGGGATGTCGTACATGGTGGGGTATGGGGCAAAGTACCCGAGGAGGATTCACCACCGCGCGTCGTCGCTGCCGTCGGTGGCGGCGCACCCGGGGAAGATCGGATGCTCGCAGGGGTTCACCGCGCTCTACTCCGGCGTGCCCAACCCCAACGTCCACGTCGGCGCCGTCGTCGGTGGGCCCAACCTGCAGGACCAGTTCCCCGACGAGCGCAACGACCACGAGCATTCCGAGCCGGCGACTTACATCAACGCGCCGCTCGTCGGCGCCCTCGCCTACCTCGCCCACTCCTACGGCCAGCTCTGATTGGGCAAGATTGTTGTCCCGGCCATGTCGTGCTGAATCTCTAATTAGGCGGTGGATTTGGGGGCAGGTTTAAATTAGTGGTGATTGTGATTTGGGGGACCCCAGTGCGAACAAAACAAGAGCACTAGTGGGTCTAAGTATTCATTAGGGTACGTAATTAGCGTGCTCGTTTGGTGTTTAAGCGTGTGTCCGTGATGCCTCCACAAATGTACCGGGGGTTGCAAACTCGCAACGCATTGCGGAATGGAGTGTTTTTAATCTAAAATCTGTTTTTCCCAGATTACTTCTATGGTTCCACATGCATGTCCTTTCGTTGGACATTTTCCTGTGGTGTATGGATCTTTGTTTTGAGATGACGGTGAAAATGGATGCTGGAGTACTAGATTTGGCGGCAACAAGAGTTCTGCGAGCGACAGTATACGCCAGGCATCAACAGTATTGCGGTGGTGGTGCACTGGTGCTGACGTCCAGGCGTCCAGCATCTCCCCGTACAGTCAACTGTAATAAGAAGAAGCAAGTTTACGCTGCTCTGTTCTCATTTCTACAGGATTACAGGAATGATACAACTGGCATGATGAAACGGTGCTGTTTTTACTTTTTTACTGCTCAATGACACACTGACAAATGGGTTACCTCTTGCGTGACCCACATGTCACTATAACTGCCAATCTCGCACAGTGCATCCCAACGGCCAACGCATACCTGCATAACCGCAAGAGCTGTAAATGACCGTGAAAGGAATCCAAAGGTACAAATTCAGAAATGGAATTTCTCAGGTGAGGCTCGTGAAATCGTGATTCTTCGTGAACCGGCTCATTATATGCTCCTATAACAAATTTCTCCTTTCAAACTGACCCGAAACTCTTGAGGCCTTATTATAATGGACTGTGAAAATATAAAAATAATGGAAAAGTATAACATTTTAACAAGAATACAACTATAAAATATTGTAAAACACATGAGAAATAAACTATAGGATAACTGTTTGAATACACTGCACAAAACAATGTGGCAATCTGAATGATTATAGATTTGATGTTGTTTTCTATACCATTCTAAGGGTTCTGAATGATTATAGATTTGAATGATTATAACTGTTTGAATACACTGCACAAAACACACGATTTTTACATTTCCAAAAAAGACACGATTTTTGAAAATGCCAGAACGTAAAAGCATGTAATTTTTATACGTAGTAATGCATGTGTAAAATAGAGAATAACAAAAACACAGAAAAAATATAAGAATGATTGGTTGGTTGGACGGCAAGAAAAAAAATACATGAATTTAAGGTGAGCGAAATAGTCAAAGGGAACTTCTCCAATATTAATGAGAATTTGAGGCATTCCGTAGGGATTGATCGTATGGTTTCAATGGGCCCTTTAGATAAAATTCATATATATCAAAAAAAATGTTGTTTTTTCCTTCAAATCAAGGGGCCTAAGTACCAGTCTGAAATCATGTTTGAAATGGTCAATAACTGAAGATACTTAAGGAGTTAACAAGAATCTCTTTCTTCTTGGTCAACTTAGAGGGTTTTCTATGAACAATAGATACGGTTGAGTTTATGAATTGTTCGAGGGCATAACAAATGGATTAAATAGTCAAAATTTCAAAGGTTTAATTTGAAAATGTTTCAACGGAATATTGATAATTTTTTTTTTTTTGCAAAAATCCACCGTTCGGTAGCTTGAGAGCGAGCCCTATGGTAATCCATCATTAGTTCCCCAAAAAGAACAAGACCTTATAAGCAGCCAAAAGAATTAAATTATCTATTTGAGCAATATTACTATTTTGGGCCAATTACTCATTAGACCTTGTTTTGGGTGCTAACTACCAAAATGACCCTGTTTTTTTAGGTATGCTCATTTGACCCTGCTTTTTCAAAATGGAGATGAACGATGACCCTATTCCGTGAAGAAGAGATAACACCATTAACAGAGGGACGAAATGACCTATTTGCCCTTGCTTATTTGACCCTGTTTCATCAGAACTTGATTATTTGGGCCTAGTTTGGTCTGCACATATGTAACTTTGTGAGATTTAGACGGATTTGTACTGAATAAAATATTTCATTTCAATTTGGTAAATTTGAGAAATTTTTCTCCAATTCAGCTTATTTGACTTTAATTTTACAACTTTGTGATAGATATTGAAAAAAAAATAGACATAACCATGGCTAATATTTTAACAAAATTTTGACAACATATCACCATGTTTTCAAAATTCCAAATTCCATACAATAAAGCACAAATATATCCATATCCAAAAGCCAATCAAATCGCCCAAACAAATCGGAAATAAAATGAGGATGCTACAGGAAATCGGGCTTCCTGTGCATCTACCGCGCGCAGCCCAGCTGCAGCCTCCCTGCGCGAGTCGGCCACGCGCCGCCCGCACGCCCCCTACGCACGGCCACCTCCCTGCGCGACCGCCCAGCCGCATGCTGCCCTGCACCCACCCACCTCGTTGCGCCCCTCACCCGGCTGCCCCACTGCGTGTATCGGCCATGCGCTGACGGCCCGCCTCCCACGCACCGCCACCGCCGGGAGGAAACCTAAACCTAGAATTTGAGAGAGAGAGGGCTTCGGGCAGGTGACCGGTTGGTATGGTCAACAAATTGACCAGGGGCATTTTGGTCCAGTAAATTTGTTAAAAGATTTTTTTATTTCTTCTCTTTTCAACCGTGATGTCCTCGTTAGTATGGGCCAAACGGACCCTTCATTTTGAAAAAGCAGGGTCAAATGAGCAAACCAAAAAAAGGGTCATTTTGTTAGTTAGAACCCAAAACAGGGTCAAATGAGTAATTGTCCCTTCTTCACACTATTACTATTTTTTCTCCTTTGAGCAATATTGTATTGATCAGTCCAACCTCATGGAGAGACTATTTGAAACAAAGGATTGTCAAAATACGGGAATAAGAAAAACACAGAAATAGAATATCATAGTCATAGAATTCCTACGGGATTCGAAAACACAGGTAAGTTTGAAAACCGCCGTTTGATTGGAGCACAGGAAAAACACATAAATTGAAGACATGGAAAGTAGAAAAACATAAGGAGGGGCCTCATGTTTATTTTTCATCCAGACTGGGTTTGGCCATTCCATAGTAATTCTATGCAAGGAATTAGTAAAAATTATTCCTTTGTTTCAAAGGACTACATATGATTATGAATATGATTATGAATCAAAGGGGCCTGGAATGTTTCCTTTGAGTTAACCTCTCATATCAAATTCCTGTGTTTATACTACTGTCCAAACAAACACCCATCTCTATATTTTTCCTATAATTTCTAATCCTCTGTGTTTACACTTATATTAATATGAAAATCCTATTTTTCTTATATTCCTCCGTTTTTATGTTCATGTGTTTCAAAGGGGGCTTTAGTATTGCTGCCAAAAATAATTTTACACAGTAATGTTTGAAAATACTGATCAAAACATGTGTGTACAATGATAGTCCTATCTCCGATGACGATGGAGAGGAGAACTAGAGGAGGTATATTTCTCTTGTTCGTAGTAGTATCATAGTATTTTGTTGGAGAGGGTAGTAAGATAGAGTAGGTGGGAACACCTGATCCCACGATGAACCAACCAACGATTTCGATGCAAACATACCTGAAATATCTTCAGGATATAAAAAGGACAGTTAATACTCGAAATCCTCGCTGCAGCGTCTCAATTGGCCTAGGAGAATGAGATTTCCGGTGTCAGTGGGCAGTATAAATTACTGTTACGGATTAACTAATCGTCTCGTTGATTTGTGCTCAGGCGTTCCCGCCAAATCTTTCCCGCCAACGTCCAAAGGACCAAACAAACGGATTTGCAGCCAGGGCAAGGTGCGATGGATTGTGGCACTGGTCAACGACTCAGCGGTGTTGTTGACCTGGCCATGTTCGCCACCTCGTAACTCGACGCATGCGGGGGCTCTTGTTCCCGTACGATACGAAAGCTAGCTACGCCTGACAAATCACGCGCCAAGACGTCGTATGCCAACGCGCGCAGCCGCACGACGCACGCCGATCAGAGCTCTCACAGTCTCACTCAACCAATCGGTCGCTATCAATGGATCAGCGCATGTGGGAGAGTACTCCTGCTACTCCTACTATCAATGGATCAGACGTTTAAGTAGATGTTGGAAAAGTTTTTTGACACGAATAGAAAAACTAATTTGTATCACTTATAACTAATCATGACATAATTAGGTTTGAAATATTCGTCTCGTCGTTTACAATCCAACTGTGCAATTAGTTTTAGTTTTTATCTATATTTAATACTCCATATATGAATCTAAAGTTTTGATGTGATGTTTTCGGAGGAAAAATTTTAAGAAAAACGTGGCCTTAATACTTTAACATAGAAAACATTTCTGTCTGATAGGGAGCATTTCGTTACGGACTTGAACTTCGTACATTTCATGCCACAGCCTGTCAGCCTTCCATATATACTAGTAGATCGTAAGTGTGCTGTTAGATGGAGGGTTATACAGGAAAATATTCCAAAGATTTTTATGTCATTCGAAATTCTGAAAACTGAGAGCAGTGTCAAAGTCCACTAGTTGGACTGCGACAGGGCTTGGACCTGTCTAAGTTTGAAGTTCTCGCCATTTTTCCTCTCTGTTGTCAAGAGAATTTATTATATGCCACTTAATTTAAATGTATGCGAAAAATTCACCGAGATAAGAATTTGCGTTCCGTATCACTTTACTCGGCGCATAGCCGAGCCTTGTGCCACTCGCCACCATTTCCATCAGTTTCCTCAGCATTGCCGATGGCCACAACGACTAGCACCTCCTCCACCTACGGTTGCCCTCTGCGCCCCTAAGACCTCGTCTCCGTCGTCGCCATCCGAGTCATCGGCCGCCGTGGATTTGGCATGAGCTCCCTCAGCCTTGCACCTCTACACTGCCACATGCAGCTCACACCGATTATGTCGTCCTCACATTCTCCTCACCATGCGCCGCCTGTCCGGTCTATCCCCTCGCCTCTGGCCTCTCTATCCGGCCGTCAGCTCCCACGACGGCGTCAAGTTGGATGGACGGGAGTAGCATGGAACAGAAAAAAATCGCATTGCCATTGCAAAATCTTAGAAGCTTGCGGATTGGATGGCAAACTCTGAAAGACGTGCGAATTTGATAGCTTATAATGAAATTTCTCCTATCAATAATTGATACTAAATTCCTCATTAGCACCAAAATTTTCTCTTCGTGCCAAAAAAACATATGAAAAACTCTTGTTCCAAAGGAACCATTTAAAAATATAGTAATTTGTTATTACTATTCCCCAAACCCCAGTGCTTCTTCTGCTATTTCGGATCTATCTACTTTACATCTTTTAAGTTTAGTCACTGAAGGCCGACGCTAAAGTACTTAATGGTAGAGCCAACTAAATACATCCAGTGACACCATAATAGTCAATCCTTCTGCTTCATTAATACGTGTCCTCTCACAAAGCATATAGAAGCATTTATTGTAGTTAGCTCCAAATCTAGATTCCACTATATTCTTTCTTTTTTCTCCCTCATTCACATAAGCAAAATGTGATGTGGTGTAACAAACTAAAATTCAAATTCATATAAATCATTTGTGGAAATCATTTTCTAGAATAAATCTAAAATGCAAAAGAAAGACTAGGTTAAAATCTATGAAAATTTTCAACACAAAAGTGGCCAAGACAGAATTTATTTAAATACTTTAAGGCCTCAACTATTTTCTGGAATTTTCTGGAAATTAATTGAGCCTAGGAAGTATTTCTTATAAATGGAAGT
>CM002476.1:9419327-9463647 GCA_000325765.3 Leersia perrieri
GGCATGCCGTGCTTGCTGTCGGCGCAGGACGACGACGGTCCATGCGGTCCATGTACGCTTCACGTGCAAAAATTCTGCACTACTAGGCACATCGATGACGCGCCGGTCACTGCCGTCATGGAAACCATCTGGCGGGACTACCGGTGTGTCGGTGCCAACGGCAGCTGGATTGCGATAGTCAATCGCTGGGGCGTTGACGTCGACGCGCGGCTTGTCAACCCTTACACCGGCGACCTGGTCGAGCTGCCGTCTGTCTCCACCTTCCGAGACGTCTCTAGATTTGCGAGACGCCAACACCCGGTGCTAGTGACCATGGCAACTACGTGGCCCTCGTACTCGCTGGTGGCATAATACCCAACTGTGTGGCGATCGCACGTGGTGGAGACCAGAGTTGGACTGTGTTGACGAACAAGGCGGATTTACCAGGAGGATACGATGATGCCATCATTCACAGGGGTAAGGTCTTCGCCGTTACAAATGACGGTAACGTGTACGCATGGGACGTTCCCTCTGGTGACGTCGATAGCAGTATGCTATCCGAGCCGGAGTTGATTTTGGGGCCAGATCAGATCACCGAGGATGAAGACCCCATGGCACGTTTCAAAAGAAGAAGGTCCATAGCACAACATTATTTAGCAGAGACGGCGGACGGTCGCTGCCTCCTACACGCATGCACGTACTGCGAGGAAAATTATTCGTGCGGGGGAAGAAGGGGTTATCCAGATATTATCATTAATTTCGAAGGTGCGGACCTACACGAGCTCGACGTCGATGCCGCCGTTGATTTTGACGGCAATCATGGTTGGAGTCGCGTGACAAGCCTCGATGGTCATACTCTATTCCTTGGCTTAAACTATCCGTTCTGGATTAGCAACGAGGTGAGCCAGATTGGGCCGTCGAGGCTGCAACATGCTCGGCCCAATTGCAAATGTCGATCAGAATGGTGTCAGCTGCATATCAGGCCCAATTGCGTCTGCCTTGCCTACCCTGACACGAAGTGGCTTGACCAATATGATGTGGGTATGTACGACCTTGAACACGAGGAATACACTCAACTTCAATATTTTACTGGAGATATCGGGTCCTATACCGACCAGGTTCCAATGTGGTTTAGATCAACGTTTCTGGGCTTCCCCAGAGCCAGCTAATTAAGGCCTTGTTTAGATCGTGATTTTTTTTTCGAAAACATCACATCAAATGTTTGACCAGATGTCGGGAGGTGTTTTTGAACACGAATGAAAAAACTAATTTTACGGCTAGCCTGTAAACCACGAGACGAATTTTTTGAGCCTAATTAATCCGTCATTAACACATATGAGTTATTGTAGCACTTATGGCTAATACTAGCATAATTAGGCTCAAAAGATTCGTCTTGTCATTTATAACCCAACTGTGTAATTAGTTTTATTTTTTATCTATATTTAATGCTTCATGCATGAATTTAAAGATTTGATGTGATGTTTTTGGGAAAAGTTTTTGGAACTAAATGGGGCCTAAGCTATGTATGATCTCTGCATGTTATGAGTTTTGTTGCGACTGCTTTTATGATGATATTTATATTAAGTCAATATAAACCATGCTTTAATTTTATGATCTGTTTTGCATGCAATACTTCTAATATTAATCTTCTCATAATCTTTAATTTGGTTAGTCCTTTCTCCGTCTCAACACAGGAACTAACTATATATGCAATATTATGCAGTTTTTCATGTGAAAAAGTCCAATGTATTTATAGTGTAATTTGATGTTAAATATATAACAAAACTATTTTTTTATGGAGGGAATACCTGCCTTTTGATATTGTAATATCTTTCCATCCAAAGTTGGGTCCTGTGAGAACTGGCATTCATGTTCCCGGTGCTCAAACCTGTTGGCGGCTCACTGGATTTTGTAGGATCCCTTTACTTAAGTTCTTCATGTCATTGTGAATTGCTCGGTGTCTCGGCGAACACACTAGGTAACGTTACGCAAACTCGGCGAGTGGGACACACAGTCACCCCAAAAATGACGTGACGCGACCAAGTATTGTGTCCTCACATGACAGTTCGTTTTGTTTTGCTTGTTCAGCTTAATTTGTCTTGAGGTTTGCAAAGTAGCCGTCAACGAATTTTTAGTTGACGCAATGCATAATAATATGTACCGTAAAATAATAGCAAAGAGTGCGATATGCACCTATGTATGCATATATGATATTTTTTTGAGCAACATGCATATATGATATGATGCTACATAAAAAGTCATTTGAACGTGACATGTACATTAAATTAATGAGTAAATTGTATTTTGCACCAAGTAAAACATATCTTGTTTTATTTGCTCCGGGTTTAGTGCATACTTTCACTTTATACCAGGGTGTATCATAATAAGTTTCACTTTCACATACTGAGGCACCTTCATTTTCGCAGGCGGACTAAGCCCCCTGAATAGAACCTATACGGAAAAATAGAGAATAAGTTATCAGTAGAAAATAGGTCTATTTTGCATATGGGCCTTTTAATGGTGCATATGCAAAAATGGATTTTCTAGTCAAACTATGATATTTGAATATGTCATAGAAATTTTGAAGTCGTATGTACCTCAAATTTAGATATAATCTTATGTTTATCATAATAATAGAAAATATGAACTTACATTAGCAATTATTAACATGTTTTTCTATTCTTTGCTTCGATTAAATAAAACAAGTTGTATAAAAAAGATCCAAATAAAAACAATTAACATAGAAAAAACACTTTTAAATGAAATATAATAAGTTTAGAAAAATTCAGAAAAAAGAAACATCCAATTTGGAGTTCTCACAAGAAGAAATACTATTTATAAATTTTAATTCTGAATTAAAAAGAGAAATATTATGTTTTTCATCTCACTTAAGAGGCCGGCACGCATGCGGGCCTCTTTGTGGGCGACATGAAAAAACAAAAAGTCCCATTCGATCTGGACAGTCGAATCAAACTGACGGTTTAGATCCTCTCTCACAAACCCTAACTATATGTACCTCCCACTCCCACTCATCTCCTATCACACCCGGAAATAAATCCAAATATGTTTTTACTATAGGAAATTTTATTTTCCACATTTATTTCACTTGTTAATTCTTTTATACATTAATATAAATTCTAGAAATAACTTATTAAATAATTTATTACACCCGAGGAAAAATCAGGGTGTTACACCTCCCTCACACTCCCTACTCCTCTCCCCTCTTCTTCCTCCGGCCTCCACCTCCCACTCCCCTCCCATCTTCTTACTCCACCACTGACGGCACGGGGAGCGGCACCCTGGGAGTGATGACGCAGGGAGCGGCAGCACGGCTTGCCGAGCACAGCGGCAGGGAGGGGCGGCGTGGGGAGCGGCAGGGAGGCGAACCGCCTGACCACCCACGAAGATGGTTTGGGTCCGTATGCAAAAACCGTATCTTGCGTAGTGTAAAGCAAATTTTTACACAAGTTTGGATAGCAAAAATATTGATTAAAACTAATTCTCTAGGAAGTCGAAATTCTTCATAAGAAAAATAGGACAGTTTGAAGTTTTTTTTGGGAGGGACTGATTATCCGGTGGCCACTGGCCTCCATCGATCCAACGATAAAGGTCAGACTGTAGTCAAAATGGTTTACAGGAGGAGAATGGAACAATGAGAACATCCGTTGTCACCGGTTTGTACTTGTAGCCCTTTGTCACCAGTCAGGCTGTCTTTGAATTGACGCTAACCCGTCTAAAGCACTCTGTAGTTGATTGCGAGTATGGTGTTTTCTTCGTTTTGAGACGGACTTTTCACGTTTGAACTAACGTGTATAAGTCTGCTACTACGACAATCAGCTTTGCTTCGACGGGGGTCCCTCTCTTGAGTGACAGAAGCTGAAAAACATTTCCTTTTATAAATTTCGTGACGTCGAGTATGGCTTTGTCGCGCGCCGTGTACCGCTGCTGACGACTGCGCCGTGCGCGCGTGACCGACCGACCGAAGCGCCGGGTCGTTCGTTCGTACGCCGCGCGTTGGCTCACGACGACGTCGTAAGTTCGTAGTAGTATGTACTCCGTACGAGTTAATCGTCTCGGTTGGTGTTCGGTCTTCGCTGGTCCGTGGCTCTGGCTCGATAGACTCCTGCGGCGTCGCGTGCCAGAATGTATGCATGCATGCACGCACGTTATTACAGCCGGAGAATAAAACAACAAAATAGATGACGACTTGCGTGAGGCTTCGCTCTGCCTTGCCGCCTGCACAAAAACAGCGGCTACGAAAAACAGTGAGCTAAACTTGCCAACTGCCATGTAAAGCAGCAGTAGACTAGAGCCCTTTTCGGCACGACGATCATTGATGGCTCCAGTTATCTAAAATATCTATCCGTCCGCGCCGCACCGAACAGCTC
The DNA here is from genome assembly GCA_000325765.3 of Leersia perrieri. Taxonomy (NCBI): domain Eukaryota; kingdom Viridiplantae; phylum Streptophyta; class Magnoliopsida; order Poales; family Poaceae; genus Leersia; species Leersia perrieri. The sequence goes on from CM002476.1 coordinate 9,423,695, forward strand.
AGTGCCGGAACAGCGACACGCGCGCGCGAGAGACGACGCGGACGCAGAGCGGTGCAGATGCAGTCGCACATACCCAAACCCAACACGACACGATTCGACGCGGTCCAGCTCGGACGCGCCTGCGTTCCACTCCTCCCTCCCACTCCCAGGTCGCTGGCCCCCACGCCACCCACCGCGCCCACAACTCTCGCCTGTATATATACACACCCCCAGGTCGCCTCATACCGCCCACCCAAATCCAACGTCCGCCCAAAGAACACACGCCCACACACACACGCAACCTTCCCCTTGTTTCCGCTCCACTTCCATCTCCAAGCAAAAAGCACAGAGGATAGTAGCCTGCAACCCATGTGCGGCGGTGCGATCATCTACGACTACATCCCGGCGCGGCGCCGGGTGTGCGCCTCCGACTTCTGGCCCGACGCCGACGCCGACGACTCCGACCCCCACGCCCCCGCCCCCGAAAAACGTACGTAACGTGACCCATCAATTCCCATTTCTTCTTCTCGCGCTCTGTTTGCTCTGTTTCGCTGATCGTACATCTCTGCTTCGTTTTGCTCTGCAGCGCCGCGCGCGAAGCGGGAGAGGAAGAACCAGTACCGCGGGATAAGGCAGCGGCCGTGGGGGAAGTGGGCGGCGGAGATCCGCGACCCGGTGAAGGGCGTCCGAGTCTGGCTCGGCACCTACCCGACCGCCGAGGCCGCCGCGCGTGCCTACGACCGCGCCGCCCGCCGCATCAGGGGAGCCAAGGCCAAGGTCAACTTCCCCAACGACATCGCCGTCGCCTCACGCGCGCCCGCCGTCGCGGCGCCCACGAAGAATACGACGCCGGTGGCGGCGCTGCTCCCGCCGCCCAAGACGGAGGCGGTGTCCGAGGGCGCCGCTTGCTCCGTCGAGGTCAAGGAGCTTTCCGAGGAGCTGGAGATGTACGAGAACTACATGAATTTCCTTGGCATCCCCTACATGGAGGGCGGGGCCCCTGCCTCCGGCGCTGGCGGCGAGGAAGGCGCCGCGCCGGCCGGGCTTTGGGCCTTCGACGACTACGAGATGCCGTCGTTAGGGCTCTAGTGACGTCGAAAATAAAATGACTTCGTGCAGAAAATTTTCCTACTCGTACTACTAGTAAGTGAACTATTAGTGTCTGTCTACGGTACTCATGCGTTTTTTTTTTGGTTGAATTAATCCATTGTTGAAGCTGTAACTGTGCATGGTCGGCGCTGCGCGCCCGTCTCAATTAAGGATTTTGCTGAATCCAATTTCTCCCATGTAAATGACATCATCAAAATTGACTCGTCTTGCACTTGTACCTCCCATGTATAAAAGAATTCCGCCCGCTGTTCTGTCTCTTGCAAATGCTCCCAGCTGATTGATTGATTGCTTGATGCACCATGCATTTTATTAGATTTCGACGATAATACTACTACATCCGAGCTCGCCAATGCGTTCACGGCCATTTCCTGGGAACAAAGAGACTGCAAAAAAAAAAAAAAAAAACCGAACAGCAGTAACACTGTCTAACTTCGGCAAAGCATAACTGCACAAGTACAATCCGTTAAGATGCTAGGGCTCCACCAGAGAGAGCCGGGAAGATATTTTAGTGGCATTGCAGCGAATGGACCGTGCCAATTTCTCGGCGCGGCGGCGGTGGATGTGGCTCCGTTCCCGAGCCCGGGGGAGAGGAGCCGCCGTGTGCATTTCAGCGGCGGCACACGGTTTTCGGGCACTCCTGCGCTTCACTTTTCAGCACGTTTGACCCGTGGATGTACGTACGTTGCTTGCGGCAGAGGACGCCGCGGTTACCGTGGGCTGGGTGGGGGGATTTCCGGGGGGCAGCCGCCTGTTTCTGGGCCGCGGCGCACACGGGAAGGGAGTAAATGGGGGCCTGCACCAACCTGCACCAACACGCACCGCACGGTCCGGGGAGAAGAAAGCGAGGCCGCCTTGGCATCTTCCCGTCGGGGATTAGGTAAGCGCGAGATATTTTATTATCGTAGTAGCTTCTGGAAGACTGGGACCCTGGGGGATGAGGCTTATCGTTAATCGCCTTGTTTCCCAAGATATTTCACGTACAGGACAGAAGTGGTATCTTCAGAATATTTTGGGTTGGAGTAGTACCAACTTTGCTGTCTTGTTGATTTGAGAATTCTAGGACTGTACGGCATCCATCCTGAAACAATTATCATTTTGAGTTATCAAGATTGAGGATTTGGAGAAATGACTAGCATCCCCCTAATTAATGTACACTAGTAGTAAATTAAATTGTAGTCTACATCAGGTTTTACCGTATAATTTTATTTTGCATCAGGGTGTATCAATATAAGTTTCACGGTACACTGTGTAAACATAAGGATAAGTCATTAAAATTATAGAATTTTTTAATTAAATTTAAAAATTCTTAAACAAACTTCACGAGAATAGTTTAAATTCAAAAAATTGATAAAGCTCTACTAATATATTTTTTATTTGTTAATTATATGATTAAACTTGGTGCAAAGTGGAACTTTTTAACGCCTCTCTTTGTAGAAGGAAAGTATACGTTAAACCCGATACAAAGTGAAATAAGATAGGCTTTACTCGCTATAAAGTACAATTTACTCAATATATAGTAACCTCTCTGTCCTTAAATATTTGACACCGTTGACTTTTTTAATATGTTTGGCTGTTCGTCTCGTTCCAAAAATTTACATAATTATCAATTCTTTTTCCATCATTTGATTCTTTGTTAGATACACTTTTATGCATATATATAATTTATATAAGTTTTTAAATAAGACAAACGGTCAAACATATAAAAAAAGTCAGCGCTGTCAAATATTTAAGAACAGAGGTAGTAAAAATAGTTGGTAGATTGTTGAGGGTAGTTCTAAAGAATAATTTTTAGATGGTTTGTTTCGTGGCCTTCATTAGACTTAGTTTTAATTGAAGCCATATTTTGATAAGATTATACAATATAGGCCACTTTAATAGTAACTTAGGTAATATAGGCCAAAATTTGTTGGCCTTACCCATAATTAGGCGTGCCAAAACTTTGATAAAGGGTTTATTCAATTTATAGTCATTTTTAATCTTACTAAATATTGGTAATGCTAAAATTTTGTCATAATTGGCAATTCCAAAATTTGGTAGCATTATACTTCCTCTGGTCTTTTTAGTTGACACTAGTTAGCTCAAAGCGTCAAACAAAGAAAAATAAAAGTAGTATGTGTTAAGTTTGAAGACTTACCAAATTTTGGTTGTGTTTTGTGAGAAGAAACTTCTAGAAACATGAAAATTTAGTGGAATTTTGATGGTAAAAACATACCATACAAATATTTGGCAGTGCTAAATTTTTGCAGTGCTAAAAATAACAACGACTATGTTTTGTGTCTATTTGCTAATTGTCTAAATAGACACGTAAAACAAGAAAAATCATTAGCACATGATTGGTTGAATATAAAATATTTTAAAATTAAAATTAATTTTATTTTCTAAACCTACTTTCACGTAGAATTTTTTCAACAAAAACTTGCTTTTTAGCATTTTGGAAAATGTGCTCATGGTTAACGAGGAAATACACTGTTTTGAGTAGCGCTTTACTACAAACGAACAGGCCCAAACTGAACCCGGCCCAAAATGCCAAAACTTTGGAAGGCCAGAAAACCGAACCGGCCTTTTTTCCCATCCACCGAATGCGCAATTACGCATGTCTGAGCGACATAGCCGCCACCGCCGCCGTCGCCGGGGGCGCAAAGACGGGAGGCGGAGTCGGAGCCTTCCAATTCACTCATGGCGGCGTCCTCTCACTCATCGTAGTACGAGCGCAAGACCCCTAGTTCCGAGAATCCGATCCACACGGATGAGGAGTCGCCGCCGCCGCAGCCGCATCGGAAGATCGCAGATGCTCGCGCTATGCGGCGGAGCATACGGAGCCGTATCCGCATCAGCTACATCGAGGCGATCCGGCGCCTCCCCGCCGCCGGACTCCGGACCACCCTCGCGCAGGGCGTCCTCGTCGGCGGCCACTGCTACGGGCCTCCCCTCAAGCTTCCCGTCCACAACATCCTCCTCAACTCCATCTGGTACGCCGCCGCATTCCCCCTCGCCGCCGAAGATCGGATCGACGTCCCCATCATCACCGCCAATTCCTTGAGCCGCGTCGTCCTCCGCTCCCTCGACGGACTCATCGCCTCCCTCCGCCATCGCTGCCCTTCCCTCTCCCACGACGCCGCAATCTCCCGCCTCTACTACGCCCGCGACGACGATGTAATCTCCTCCGCTTGCACGGGAGAAGCTGCGGCGTTTCGGGTGGCTGCTGAGGCGGCTCAGCATCCGAAACCTGCTGCCATGGCGCACTTCTTGAGGTCGGTGCTGCCCGCCGTGGCAAGAGATGCGGAGTCGGTGCTCGATAGCAACATGATTCTCTCATCGGATGACATTCTTCGCCTCTCCGCCACGCTGGCGCCTTCGCCATTACCAGATGAGGTACCTCAGCCTCCTCTTAGAGAGCGGAGGTCAAAGATCGTCCGGATCATCAATGACAGGAGGAATAATTACAAATGCTGGTATGAAATCTTGCTGCGATTGGCGGATGCAGCGCTGCGCGAGTATGCTCAGCAAACTGGGGAACAGTATGAGCTTCATACCATCTATGGTGAAACCTTCCTTGAGGATTTTGATGAGCCCGCTAATTATGTCCACATCAACTTTATGGCTTCTCCGTCCAGCTGCCAGGATCTGCAGGCTTCTCATGCCTGCTTCTTTGCCGAAGTGCTTGTTCCACCTCGTGTTAAACGTCATGAAGGTCAAATCAATTTGTGCTGCCTGGTGCATCCATTGCCAGATGATACTGGTATGTATGTGTTTATGAGTACATTTTAAATTCCTTTTACATTCAGCATTGAAATTAAGATCTACTCCACTTATGAAGTTATTTGGCTTGCACGTATGGTTTTCCTATAATTTTGATTTTTTCTTACGACGTTTGACCATTCATCTTATTCAAAATTTTATTTTAAATATATCTTAAAGTATATTTGATGGAGTAAGTCACAAACAAAATAAATAATACTTTTATTATTTTTGAATAAGACGAATGGTTAAATGTTAAAAGAAAAAAATCTAACATCTAGTATATATATATACACTAGCAATGTGAACGCACAGTCGATAAATGGCCGATTGAGGTCGCGGTGCGGGAAGATAGGGGTGGTCATTAGAGGGCAGAGGGAGGCGTTGTCAAGCCGAACCAATTTGTCAGGTTTGAGATTATGTGTAGAAAGAGGAACCTTGTGATTGACTATCTTCTAGTAATGGTTTAACCACTGCGGACTGTGCTGCTGAGGAGTGAGGATTGCGATAGCCTAGCCTCTTTGGTGGCATCTTGTGCTTACACAGTAATACTGTCATGCCAGTAACCTCTCCGTAGCCTCTCGACGCCAACCTTCTTGTCAGCACATGCATCACAACAACAATAAAATACAGGACATGAGCTTTAGCTCCCTCTAGATTAACAGATGATTGCATCGCTGGAAGAAATTAATGGTTTTACTGGATTTTTTTTCAGCCACTTCAGTACTTCATCTTACTCCAGGATGAACTGTGTTGATTTTGTGTGTATTGAGCAACAGAAGGCTTGAGATTTACTTTGCATTGGTGCGTGCTGAAGTGATCCTTTGTATGTTAGCTGGTGCGTGCTGAAATTGGTATCCCAATCATTCACATAAGTTTAGTACACGACAAGTCGACAACCACTTCGCCTTCCAACATAACTGACTTGATTGCCCTGGTACACAAATTCCACACCAAGATGAAACCTGATTATGAGTTGGTTCAGATGATCCATGAAACCTGCAATCTCAAAAGTATATAGTTATTATCATATTGAGTTCAATAGAATCAGTGAAAAGAGAGGCATTGTTATGATTCAATCAATCCTTCATGTTCACAGTTGATTCATGTTAGTGGATGGGTCACTGCATCGTCGTTCGAGAAGTGCACATCATATTGGCTAGAAAGTTGATTGTATTACTCTACTCTGCTAACTTTAGAGAATAATAGTGACTGACAAACAGTTGTCAGAAGTAATCTAAGTGGATTTACACACTCAAGATAGATCAGGTAAACTACCAATACACCAGTCTTCCCAAGGTAAGGAACCCTAGGATGCAATCCAAAAGCAATCAAAGCACCGCAAACCCATGGTGACTGGGGTCATCCAATCAAACGGTCAATCCCTAGATTGTTGTTGTCTTAATGAAATTAATTAAAAGATTTTATCCTATAAGAACTTGTAGTGTCTCATAACGAAATTGCTTTCTTTCTCTGGCTTGTTTTATGAAACTAGTTAAATACCCGTGCTTTGCTACGGATAAAATATATATTAATATTTGCTAAAACAAATATTTTTATGATGTGTTATCAAATTTTTTTATACGAAATAGTCACCTTAATTTGAATTTATACGTAGATATACATCTATATTTAACTATTTTTTAATATCAAGAAATTTGAGAGCTAAATTGTAAAATTACAGTGAGGGTAGCGGTGGTGGCAGATTTACTGCCACTACTCCTTTTTTATAGGAGTATAGATAAATGGGAGGCATTTGTTCGATTCATCTTTCATTCATAGCTTGTTGTCATTGTTTTATATTAACATTGCCATCCTTTGAAAAAAAATCTGCTGTAGATCTTAGACCTTGTCTTAATCATGGATTGATCGCCTGTAACTTTTTTCTCTAGTTTCCTTTTGTACATAATCTTTAAATTTTAATATACCATGGAGGCCTCTTCCACTGTTGATCTTTCAAAAAAAAAAAAATTCTGCTATAGCTGGGGAAGTCCTTTTGCCTAGTTACCTCTGATAGTGAATACAGTGGCTACTAGTAGACAGCATCTCGACCTTTTCGCAACTTTTTTTTTGTTTTCCACTGTTAATATCATTTTTTATGTTTTCAAGGATTAGTGTAGTTTCTTATCCTGCTTTTACGAAATGCAGATAGTTGCCATGGTTGTCTAATCGAGAACCACATAATTGATCACCCGAAGGGCGTGAGTTTTTGTGGGAAGAAACACTATGAGATGGATGGAAATGGTTATGACTGGGATTGGCCAAGCACAGCTGATGTCGACTACAGGTTTTTTGATCCTGACAAGGATGTTGGCCTTGTTGAGTATTTAGATGGAGCTATAACCCATGCCAAAGCCGTTAGATCCCTATCTACCAGGAATGAAGACGACAGTGATGACAGCAGCGATGATGATGATATCTCCAGTTATTCCATGCAATTTGTCTGATGTGTGATGCTCTAATCTGCAGTACTCCTCTTCACCTAAAACTCTCTCGAACCGCTATTTATTTATGTATAAATGCTTTGAAAACTATCAGCTAGCTTAGGTTTGGTATTATTCTGAAAAGTTTTGTGGCATGTCTACGCTGGTTGTGTTATGACAGTCAATGCAAGAATTGACAGTTGGTTTGTTTACCTTTTGCAAATCATGCATTGGAACTACGGAAGCGACACCCCAAGGCCCAAGATGCATGATTCCCCGCGCATCGGTATGAAAATAATAGTTAATTGTCATCTAAAAGAGTTGGTTTGTGAATAAAAAGTGAAAAATGTTTAGTACATGGAGAGAATAATGCCCGGTGAAAGAAAAGTAGATGATCTCTGGGTCAAAATGTAAACACTATTTCTTTAAGTAAATTTTATAAACTTATATGTTGGTGATTCTTAGTTGTAGAAAACCAAACATGTTTCGAAAACTACTGTCAGGAAACCATATCAATTTTATACGTGGTGTTAAAGAAATAAATTCACTCTCTAGTAGCCGTCATGCAACTTACGTGTTACAGCCACATCATTTGGTAGGTGAAACCCACATCTAAGAATTAATACGATTTGTTGATATTATAGCTTTGTGAGACAATAATACAATAAATATAGTTAAGCAATAAATGTAGAAAAATATTTCAACCTAGACTACAGAACGTGTTTAACTTTTTTTTCAAAGGGTATAGCTATTTATCTGTGGAAAAATATGCAATATCTAGCACGCTGCTGCCTCCACCTCCGCGACAAAGATCGTACCGACGTCACAGTGATCACCCCCAATTCCTTGAGCCGTGTCGTGGCCTGGCATCCCTGCACCAATACTGCCACAGGCCCTCTCCTACGAAGCCACGAAGAGGCTGTCCGTTGGCACCTCCAGTTTGCCACTTCACCGGCACCGTCCTCCGTGACACTGTCACATCCGCACGCGGCTGCCGGCACTTTGAGGGCCAAATTAGCTAATAACTTAACAATTCAGTTTTAGGCAATTTTCGTCTTGGTAATAAGATGCATTTATCCGCGAAGAACCAGCTGGTCACCAGAGCCTTAGTAGCACCAGGCCTCAGTAGGAGGTTCCAGATTCAAATCCCCTCGGAAGTAAATTTCGAGAGGATTTTTTTCTGGATTGCTGCAGCCTCAACACATGCTGGAAACTTGTGTCTGAGACCATCTCTTCAATTGTGTCTGAGACCATCTCTTCAAGACAGACATATGAGTGTAGGGATAGGATTTAACTTGCGCATAGATATGAGAGTATGGTGCTGGTTGTGTGCGTGTGTTAGCTTGTACATAGATGTGAGAGTGTGGTGTTGGGTGTGCGCGTATGTGTCTATGTGTAAGTTTAAATACTACAACTTATATGATGCTCTCTCTTAAAAAAAAGATGCATTTATCCTTTTAGCGCAGTTAGAATTTTCTCTTGGTCATAAGATGTATTTTATCCTTTTTATCGCAGGCAGAAAGGCAGATGATTTATTACGTGCTTACAATACTTGCTACTCGGAACACTTTCTTGCTTTATTCCAATGGTGTTTAGCTATTACACAGTCTGCACGGGAGGAGCCAGTCTTGATATACATTAATACATATATGTGCAGCAAAAACAATTCGTACGTAGGCTTACCGTATGAAGTCTCAATGCCAGATTGCTTGCGTTTACGGATTTCTGCCTATCCTTACAAATGGTTTAGCCCTCTCATATGCATCAGCCATCAGGTATACAATTGGATCATCGCATGTGCAACAAGAGCAGCTCTGGTTTCTCCACAAGGCTTTTCCACTCGTTACAGAACCTTGCAACGGTGGCCCCGTCAACAACTCGGTGATCGGCACCAACAGTCACCTGCATGGCATAGAAGAGGATATAAGTGCAAGTGTAATAATGCAGGCTCATGGTAAGCGGAAAAGATTACGATAATGATTGCAGATGACAATCATACGTTGATTATGGAGCAAGGATAAATATTTTCATCATCATCAAAGCGAGGAAGTTTCTGAATGCGCCCGAGAGCAATGATGGCAACTTCAGGCAAGTTGAGAAGTGGAGAGCCAAACTTGCCACCAATGGCACCTATGTTGCTCAGTGTTATGGTTCCACCAGCAATATCGTCCGTGCTCAACCTGTTGTGCGTAGCCATCTCATGTAAACGCGCCAATTCTTTTGTGATCTGGTGCAGCCATCGTCAAGGTGATTAGAATGTAGGCAGCCAATAAGACTGTAAGACAATCAACTATGTCTAGATGTAACTGGATGAGCTACACACTGTGGTACCATGTTTCTTAGGTCAAGTAACTTCAAATATACATACAAGTCAGTTATTCCACTTTCTGGCTAGTGTGTTCTTATCTCAAGACCTCAAACGCAAGATGCAATGCTCATTTCTGAAGACTAACAATTACCTAATTTCCTTAAATGCCACTTCATTGCATCTAGATCATGCATGCTATCTGTATGAAAATATAAAGAACCAAACATTTAAGTAATGAAACAAACTGACCGACAATTATGTGGTGGATGTAAAATACAGATGTAGTTACTGTTTAATTCCGGTACCATTATACATGGAAAGTAACATAGTAGACATTTGTCCTAAGCTAATTGTTTCATATTTAACCTGACAATGCATTATGCACATTTAAATCAAGCTATAACTACTGTGTTAATTATTTTTTAAATATATAATTGTATTAAAAATCATGGAGAGCCATCACAAATATGAACTGCCAATCCTTTTCTAAAAAAATGTACTAAAAAGCAATCCATTATGGTTAGTTACATAGAGTGGTGTAAAGCAATTGGCTGTAAAGAAGACCATCAAAGATAATCTATGCTTTGACTGATTTGTCTTGGAAGGGAGCTCCTTTGAACCTTTTGCATTTCTTTGGTCCAAATGGTAGTTCTATTCCTCTGTTTCTTTCCCTGAATATGATATTTGATTCCATGTTTCATCATTTCTATCGTTTAGATTTCAATCACTCCTCCTAGTAATATATAGTGGTTAACTATGACCCATTAGAGTGAGGACTGGATTTTTCTCCAGAGGTTTTTTAGTATATTAATAATTTTTCCTAGCAGCTGTGAAATAACTACAGTTGACTTTGAATGCAAACATATATGAAAACTCAAATTACACGGAGAAAAAGCAGATGTTGGCTTGTGGCAGACCTCCAATATCGAAAGTGACTGAACATTCTTGATGTTTGGCACCACTAATCCATGTTCTGTAGCCATAGCTACCCCAATGTTGTGGGATCCTAAAACAATAAATTCATCCAATGGTCATGATACCTTCAGGACAATAAGGTGCCTTGCAGAGATAACTAACAGAACACTACTTTACTGCACTACGCAAAGAAAAAATAATATTTGCATTCAAAGCTATCTAAGTAAATTATATACATTTAATATGCACTCAAAACTATAATCTGAGATGAGGAAGTGGTGCGAGTTATAATATTATGTTGTTTAGTTTTTTGGGGAGTACAGAAGCTACCCAGTAGGCCAGTACCAGGTACTTAAGCAATAAGAAACATATACTGTTAGAGTCATAATGTATGCTACTCAGAACCAATTCAGCACAAAAGAGGTGCTGCTTATTTAGAAAATACTCCCTCCGTTCCAAAACATAAAGCATAACTACCCTGGATACAGCATCTTAACTACGCCATTTCTACTGTGCACATAGATACCAATGTGCCCCATAATGCATGCAAAGGGTTTTGATTGGTTTGCATGGTAAGCATGCATACATCATTTTATCATGGGACAACAGAGAACAAGTAGTTACGCCCTATATTTTGGAACGGAGGGAGTATAATACAGGGGTTAATGAGGTCACAATCATAACAGAAAAACTTCTTATGTACAGTTTAGTTTTAATGAGAAGCTAGATCATTAAATGGGGCAATGCAGGTCTGTTGAACTATCATCTGATGAAAGATTCCCAAACCCCTGGGCCTCAGGTCTGTTGAAGTATATTTTTAGGATCTTCCTTTTTATAAAGGTAACAGAGTGGAACAAGAAACAAAAAAAAAAGCATACCTTTAAAAACAACTTCATTGGTTTCATCAACAAAACAACTGTTCAACAAAGGGTATTTACTCAATGCCATAGAAAGAGACTTTATGAGGAATGGTAGGAAGGTGTGCTTGATATTGTGATCTTTATTCGCATTCTGAAAAGATGCCTTAAGTTCCACAAGAGCATCACAGTTTATTTCTTCCAGATAATGAAAATGTGGTACTTTTGCAGCCAAGCTCATTGATTTGACCATTGCCCTCTGGTAGCCCCTGGAGAATGTTCATGTCAGTTCGCGGAGTTATAACTGGAGCTGTAATAAACATGTCAAAGTAGGCCCATCATGAAAACTCGCATGATACCTAAGAGAAATTCTTTTATCTTCATAAGAGTTAGTATCGGACAATGATCTCCTTCCCTCCAGTAACTTCACTTGGTCAATATTCTCTTCCAAACCTGGTGTTGATGCTTTGCAAAGACCCTTACTAGTAGCATAACTCAAAACATCTTCTTTCAAAACTCTACCACCTTTTCCTGTTCCCTGAATATCACTTATGTTCAGCCCATACTGCTTTGCTAGATGCCTAACAGCTGGTGTGGAGAGTGTGCCACTAGGAACACAGCCTTCACCAGAAGGACTTGCAGAACTCACTGCATGTGAATGATCAGTGGATGAAGCTATACTATCATGAGATACAGTTTGGCTGTCACCCACCATCATCTTCAGTAAAGTTTCACCAACCTAAGAAAAGCAGATTAACTTAATAAAACTAAATTCAGGTGACTAACTCAAATATACTGTTGTTCAGATTATAAGAGTTACTGAACATGGTTAGGTTTTGTTCAAAATCCATCAATTTTATCCGAAAATTGGTAGGAAGTAAGATTTACGGGAAGCACCCCAAAGCTACCTTCACTATGTCACCAGGGCCAAAATGAATCTGATGTACTTTTCCTTTGAAACGACTTGTTATTTCAATAGTTGCCTTGTCACTCTGTACTTCACAGAGCCTCTGAAATTCATCTACTTGGTCACCCTGCAAAATGAATGAATTAAAAAAATTCATTTGTAAATAACATCGATATCTCAGATTGGGGGGTTTTAAAATTTGAGATGAGGTTAAAGGCCCTGAAAGAAACAGAAGTAATTTGGACTTTAAATAAATCTCACCTAGCAGTTTACGATCGAATTATAGGCAGCAATGCATTTTGCAGTTGCTGTCAAGTTAGTAGTTTTAGTTACCAAGGCCAGAAATATAAATGTGAAATTGTGAATTACTGAATCCATACAGTGCAGACCTAAAGCAATGACAAAGACCAATTGTGAATTGCACTCATACTGCTCAAAGTCCTATTCTGTTTATTTTGTGGTATTCACTCAGCAAGAACCCATCCATTGAAGATCAGCCGGCTTTGTGCTATCTGCACCTGAAGTACTGAATGGTGTACCAAAGCATCATCCTATTTATCTAATCAATAATCAGCTAGGAAAGGAGAACACAATTGCTCATTAACATGGTAAAAACGCCCGTCCCTAGACACTTTATAACATGCCTTGTTATCTGCATTGTCATGGTAGTACTACATCCGTTTCAAATTACTTGCCGTTTTAGGTTTGTCCTAAGCCAAATATGTCTACCTTTGACCATTAATGTCTTCAATTCTGTGTAGTTTCATAAGTTGTGAATAATATATTATATTATGAAAGTATTTCTCATGGTAAAGCTAAAAATGTAAATCTTGTGATGTTAAACTATGTGAGCTAATAAAAATTAATGACCAAATACTAAAATGTTTGACCTAGGACAAACCTAGAACAACAAGTAATTTGAAACGGAGGAAGTACAATACACGGCATAGATTGCACTGAAACAACATTCCCAGTTTCCCATGACAATATGAAAACTGAAAATCACCTCACCGAATGTAACACCGATTGTTTCAAGGCAGGAGTAACTACTAACAGAACAAATGCGCACACCAAAATAAGTGCTCAGCATGAATTCAGTATGCCCAGGAACAAGCAATCACATGATCAAACTAAAACCGGTCGGTCTGTCCATAGTGCAAACCCGCATGCTTAATTCGGAAATCGCAACTCCGAAGTAATCAATCAAGCAGTAGTAACGCGCCGCCGTACTCACCTCGGTGACGAACCACCGCAGCAATTCGCACTCGGCGATGCCTTCCCCGGTCTGCGCCAGGGGCACCTCCACCAGCTCAGCCGCCGCCGCGGGGGACGCCTCGCTCGCGAACCACCTCCTCCCAAACCCCGCCCGCCGCCACTGCACACACACACACAGAGAGAGAGAGAGAGAGAGAGAGCATTACGACACCCAAATCCACCGCCATCAGGAGGTCCTTTCACACATGACGACATGAGCCAGGATAAACGAGGAACCGACTCTACCGCACATTTAGACCGTCGACGAGCCACGCGGGCGGCGACGGCGACGGCGACGAGGAGGAGGAGGCGGCGGCGTCGGGGGAAGCGAGGCGGAGATGGGGGAGCGGGATGAGGAGGCCGCGGAGAGAAGGCGAGGGGGCGGAGGCGGGTCCCACCGGAGACGGCCGCGGCGGGGCGGCGGCGGGAAAGAGGCGGAGGCGGAGGCGGGAGCGGGAGGCGAGGCGGCTACAGGCCATTTGGTCTCTTCGCCTCGTCACCGGTGAGTCCGTGAGTGCATCGATGAGCGGGCGGGAAGGGAAGTGGACTGGATTAGTACGGCGCGGAGGTGGTGGTTGTTGTGGAAGAGGCGCGCGGCGGGGAGGAGGGAGAGGAGTGCGGGACACTTCGGGTGAGGAGAGAAGCAGCGAGGAGCCGAGGAGTGGCACTCGCCGACGTCTTGGAGTTGGTGATGGCGGTTGTGGTCCCGTGGAAAACATGGGTCAATCAGAACAGGATGGATTGGTGGGTGACACTGGGCTGAGCTGGAGGCTGGAGCTCTCTTTATCTACCGATAACTTTGAGCAATGATCATGGTAACGTTCATAACAACGTCTTATAAAAAAATTAGTATAAATAAAAATAATCATGCTTAAAATATTTTTTATAAAGTACTATAAGACGCTCTGTCCTTCTACCAAAACGATTTATAATGTGTAACAGAGTAATAATTCATAAACAAAATAAATAATATTTTTTATATTTTTTAAGTAAGATTAAATGGCCAAACGTTGTAAGGAAAAAATTAAAACATCCTGTATTATGAAACAAAGGGAAGTAGTACTAAGTTAAACTAACTTTTTAAACAGTTTGGGGGCAAAATTTGCTAAAATTAGGAAATTAAAACCAGTCAGAATTGGTTAGCTCAATTGTGAGCTAACCGATGTCAAACAAAAAAAAAATTCAGAGGAGTATGAGATGGAATCATGGAAGCATACAAGAATTGATCATCTAGTGATACAAGTCTTCGGGAAACCAAAGGATAAATCCCAATGGCACAAGAAAACGTATTCGTTGTCTTGAAACTTTGAAAATGTCAGGCCTCAGAAACAACAAAAACGGGCATCTGAAACTTTATTGGTGTAAATGCAAAATCATTAGTGATAAGGTTATCAATATTTTACAACGATCTTGGTAGACAATAGTAATACCAACTGAATCGTTGAAGACCACTATCTTCAACGTTTAGCCACACATCTCCAAAACCTGAGGATCATGCATGTGGCTGCTGGCTATTTCATCAGTTTGCACACCAGATGCCTAGATACATCGGTTCAAAAGGATGCCTAGAAGATACATAATTCCAGCACTCATTACATTCCGATATGGCCATGCAGATAATAATGCTTCCCTCAGTCGATGATACTTATTCGAGCCGTTCCATCTGTCAAAAAGGATATATTTTCAGCATCATCAAACCTTAAATCATAAAAAGTAGAATTGTTTAATAAATTGCAAGTGCTACTATATAAAACAATGTTTATCGTTCAGTATTAAGTATAGTTTGCTTGGATTCCACATCATGTAGATAGCAAAACTACTAAATAATTTCATTTGTTACTGAAAAGGAGGTTAAAAAGAGTAAGGGGTGCATGGGAGGAGAACTAAGTACCTTCCACAAGCCATCATTTAGATAGTGCATATTGTCAACTCCAATTCCTTTGTTGATAGTCTTGCTACAAAACTCAGGAACAGCATTGTCAACAAGCTAACACACGAAATTTTACTAACAAATAATGTGAATGATATTAAGGAAAGCTTAAATTTTGTTAGTGCAAAGTAGAAGATTGTATATTGAGAAGTTTTTTAAACATTACATGAAAAAAAATCAGGAAATCAAAAGGAACTCATCACAGATATACAAATTAAACATTTGCAAATATTGACTGAATCCTCATTCCCTAAAAAACATGGTGAAAAAATATGCAAAAATGTAAGGTTCACCGTTCACACTACGCAGCTAAATTTTACGGACTGGGAAGTAATCATTAGTAATTAATCCTTCAGTAAGGATCTTACATGTCCTTCGCTGACATCTTTGTATATCCAATCGCCAATGCATGTTGTTTACCTTCAGCCATTATAGCCTGATAAACAAATTTGAAGATAAAAAAGTAAGCCTCATGTTTGGAATGTGTGTGAAGGATAAATTTGTAAATAAATTTAAGCTAATTATCATGCATAAATCAAATAATATCATCTTGTGATAAACTAGTGAAAATAGGGTACAGATACATTGAAGATGAAGATTGCTATATTGCTAACTATGACCACCTACAGATGATAATCATTCTTAATGCATCTGCAGTTATTGAATAGAGGTTTAAAGGTAAGTCTTTTACCACTGGTGTTTCTTCCTCAACTTCAACATCCAAGGCACCACCAGGGGATGTCAATCCAGGACACATTATGTTTGCACCAGAGAGAACAAACTTGATAGCACCTCTATCCACTTGGAACTTCTTCATGATGTCAGGATCTGATCCAATGAAAAGGCAATTAATTCATGTTTTCCATTAACATCTGTAACTTCCACTCAGTTGATATTCTCCACCAGGTAAACTTTAACAATGATTAATGGTTGGAGTCTAAACACATATGAATGTCCAAAAATACACACATAATGATTAACACCACCAAAAAAAGGATGGTAGGAAAAAGAAGAGACGAAAATTACACTGATGAAGAAGGCGCAAGGTTGGCATGTAAGGACCATCACGGATGTTGAAAAATAGTGGGACATTATTCACCACCACAAGATTCAGATGATTTTGGCTGAAGAAAGAAACCAACTGTGATCAATGCACATTGAAATGGTACAATCTTGCAAATGATTGGCTATCTAAGAATGTATAATCTGAAAGATAGAACTACTCACCATTTGACAACAATCATAGGCGACTTCTTTGGAAGCAAGTCATCTAGCAGAGGTTCGAGGCCAGGGTACTGCAAAAGTGTTAATATCAGTATACCTAAACAGCCGAATCTGCAACTCAAATGTAAGAAATAGAGGGAGATGCAAATTTGTTGTTATAACAGAACCTCATCAGCAATACTTTGTCGAATCTTCCGCTGTACAGAGGCCTTGACTTGATTCTGCGCAGATATATCTTCATTAGAGAACCTGGAGATAAAACAGAATAAGTTTGTATTATTGTACCAGACAATGTGTGACATAAGATAAAAAAAGTTTTGAATCAAATACAACCTGTAATCCTATACAGCAATCATGGCTAACTAGAGCTTTCCAAAAGCAACAACCATCAAAACCATATGCTTTCCAGTTGCAACAATCAAGAAATAATTCTGTTCAATTCAATCATCTGGGCACCAAAGCTTCAAGTTTGCATGTTAACTGCTTAGTATTTTTCATAGGACTGGTTAATTCAAAAGCAATTAAACGATCCGAAAACAAGAGGTGACAAGAATTACTCTCGTCCTTATTCTAATCATAAGTCAGACTTCTGCACATCTATTTTGGCTAGAAAAAAATGTAAGTTGGAACTGATTCATGAAGTATACAAAAACGTATATATAAAAGTTAACATTGGAGAAGTGAAAACAAACATCACAACAGTTTTATGCAATGAAGTGCATGAAAAGTAAGACACTGAAAGAAGCTTTCTCATTGAAGCCACTACACTTAAAAAGTTGGAAATTGCAGGCCCTATAAATTAACATAGTCAAGTTATGGCACTAGAGAAGAGATAATTTGATAATTATTGTTAAAGGGTTTGATTAAAGAGGTTAGTATACCACCCTTTCAACTAAACTTTCCGAGCAAACAAACAGAGCAAGAAGGCACTGAGCTTGATAACTCTATTAGGCATAAGTGTGGAAATAAAGGCAAGATGGGAGTGAGCACGCCCCGTTAGAACGTGGCATAACCAAGTGAAGTGACAGTCAAGATGAACTTAAGTAGATGATAGGTAATTTGTTGTTCACTGAATCCCCCTCCTAAATTTGTAGTTCCACTATTGATGCTATGAGGGAGCAATGATACCCCTAAATCCAATGTAATGTATACTCTCTACCACACCAAAAATGATTTAAACTTTTTGAGGAATATGTGCAGTAGTACTACTAGAAACACAAGCATCACCTCATCCTCGTCCTAGTGAACGCATAAAACTGCAGTAGAAATCCAACCCAGAAAATGCATCACAAGAATCTATAGGCCTATCGTAGCCCTAATTAGCCTAGCCATACGAACAACCAAGGCCACATAGAACAACATCATCCATCCAAATCGAAAGGCTGCATCTCTCTTCGAGCTCACATTCCCGTTCCAGATTGTTCAAACAGCAAATTATTGACAGGGCACTACGCAAATCCCCCCACTTCCCGTGGTAGAACACAATCTCTTGCATCGATTCCATGAATCAGATCGGTGGTATGACAGACCTTGGAAACAGATCAAATTACAGGGTGGGAAAGTAGAGGGGGGACGGAATCGAGGAGACGGGGAAAGAGGGCGGGTGAGGGAGGGTCACTCACTTCTTGAACATGGTCGCCGGCGGCGGAGAGCTCTGCTCGTCGTCTCCTGCTGCTGCTCGCGTCGCCGGCGGTGCGGATACAGCGGAGAGATTAGGAGAGTAAAACCTAAGACTGGTTAGGGAACGGCCTTTGTTTGGTTGGGCTAAGAGCGGCCGGGATTGGGCTAAGATCCTCGTGGGCTGACCCGGCAAGGAAGTGATCCCGGCCCGTGTGGAGGAGACAGCTGCGGCGGCAAGCTGGGCATGGGAGGCGGCGCTTAGAGGAATAGAGGCTATTGCGACGCAACGGGATTTCCTCCGCCAAAGTGGGCCGAGGCCGACTGTGTGACCAGGCCGACCGGAGCAGACCCACATGAGGTGAGATGGCCCACTAACCTCTCTAAAATGAAAAAAGGCCCCAAACCCTAGTTTTAACTATTTTGGCCTTACTTTTCATTAAAAGTAAAGTTTAAACATAAAAATTATAGAAAATTTGTATATAGAAAACAAATACAAGGAATACACAGATAAAGTATAGAAATTCTTTTGTTCGGCGTATAGAAACTTCATATATAGAAATACACGAGCATGTAAAACCTCATATGTAGAAAATATATGTGTATAGAAACTTTTTGTATATAAAAATATGAGAAGTATCAATGCTTTATACATATATAATATAATATTTAGTATATAAACTTTATACATACAAATATAATAATAAAAGAAACACGTGTTTTATGGCCTAGCCCACGAAACCATTCCCGTGAGAATATGTATGTGTTGTAGAAAGATGGTCTGAAAAGAAAAGAAGCTTGGGTTGAAGAGAGGAAAAGAATATATGGGCCATGCCGATCTATTCCTCGTCGCATCCCCTTTGGTCCAGTAGGAAAGGCGAGGCCCAATGGGGGGGCATGCCTGATCCGTTCTCTTTGGGGTGTGAGGCGCACTCGTGCGTGAAATAGTCATTTCGGAAGGGAGAGCCAAAGAGGAGGAAGAGGGGAGGAGAGAGGCTGATTGTATCATGACCATTTGTGGGTGTTGTTTATCGAGTTGTTGAGATTTGAATGAAAGTTAAGGGACAAAACCGTTATATGGTGAGTGGAATTTTGATGGACAATCATTTTTTCATGCCATTACATCCTAAAACATTGAGATAATATTTTAATTTTTAATTTAGTTAATTTCTTTATGTCACGCATTTTTTCATGGACATAGGGTAATTTATTTGGGCATAACTTCATCTATAACATCGAAAGTTTTTTTTTTTGAGCTCGCAGCTCACTTTAAAAAAACACCGAAATAGCACCTCTGTTTCCACAAGTAAGCCTTTCCGTCAATTAATCCTGTTTTCCGTTTTATTTGACTGGGATGCATACTCAACGGGGGAATCCAGGCTGTCATCGGGTCGCTGCTGCTGATCAGCAGCAGAAGCAGCAGCAGATTATTTTCAGCAGCAGCAACATCAACCATTCCAACATATGTCGATTTTGAATAAGCAAACCAGCCAACCAATGGGCTGAAAAGAAACATCCTGCTTAGGCCGATCAGCAAATTGCAAAACGATGGCAGCCACAATTGACGATCTTGTGCTCCTATTGATTAATCTTCCATTCACCTCGGCAGATTTGGTTGATCGAATAAAACGACGACCATGAACCCAAATCTCGCCTTCGGTGCAGTCTCATCTCGTGCTAATCTCGCCATTCTTGCCGACGCCGGCGGTATCGCCATACACCTGCCTCCTTCTCCACACGTGTACGTCATCCCCGTCGCGTCGCCCTACCCGATCCTTGCTTGCCTTATCGCTTGGCGCTCATCGATTGCCTGGCAAACCACAAGCCATCTGTTTGAGCGGCGAGGCTGCCTCGGGCGGAAAGGGAGGTGTGCCGTGTGCCACAGTGAGATAAGGCGCCAGCAACAACATATGGGACTCACCACTGGTCGAGGCCTCCGGGAGATGGGGGACGGCTACCACTGCGCATATGGGAAGACAAACGACCATGTCGATGACTCGATGTGTCTGGTCGATCACTCATCAAGCCATCATACATCGATTTAGTCCATCTCGTTTTTTTTTTTTAAAGAGAGGCTCACGTCCTGCTTTTACTGAAAGCATAGATCATTTTTTTTTATTTCCCTCAAAAAATCATTTTTTATTTAGTCCATTTTGGTCAGACGGAAACAGGATTAAGCATCAATTGCTTAGGGAGTGTTTGGTTCCAAGCCATACTCCGCCACGCCAAGCATCATGCATGTGGCCGCCACAAACCTTAGGCTGCTGTTTGGTTTGTGAGTAAATCAAGGCAAGCCACAAGATTCCAACTGCCATGCACTAAGTAATTTTCGCTACCACTGAGGCAACCAATTTGTTCGCATCACCTGCGGCGGCCACCACAACTGTATGTTTGTTTGGTTGGGAACCAACCAAACCCTTAATGTTATTGTAGTTTACAGTCGAAAAATGAAGGAAACTTCTTTTCCATTGCAGGTTTTGGGGAAAGGAAAATCTGCGAGGAGCGGATGAGTGAAACATACACGATGCTGGTTTTGTGCAGCAGCACCAAATGTTGATATCTGAACCTTTGGATACATGTAATGCTGATGTAACCTTGACCTTAGCACGGAGAGTACTGGTGAGGCAGTTTATGTTTATCTTTTATGGTAGATAGGACTGCAAATTCTAAATAGAAAAATCAACTGCCATATGTCGTATTTCACTTTTCAATAGCATCTAGACCCTATATATCTGTTGACCAATTTATTCAAAATCAGCTAAACTCTCATTTTGGATTATCCTGGGTAAATCCTGCGTTTTGCTCACATAGATCAGAAGCCATAGCAGTCGTGTGTAACAGTAATGGGCTGAGATGAGCTCACGATAGATCTTTCCGAATCTAGTGAACTGAAATGTATCATGACCAAACAAAAAACTTTCTTGTGTTCCTAGACAGTGAAGCTGAAAATGTGGAAGTACGTAGATTATATTCTGGGAATGCTTCTGATAGGGCGTCCGATGCAAACACCAGCTATTGGACGCCCTCCCATCACTGGCTTTTGCGCTGCAACTCAGCTACACGAGCTGCTACCGCTCTTGGGTACTCCCCACGCTACAGTCTCTACATGTCTCCATCCTCTCTCTCCTCTACATGCTTAACTAACATTTTCAACAAACTTTAAAATATTTTTCTCGTAAAATATCTATCCAAAGTAAAATTTGATTATGCCGTTGTATTCATTACAATTAAATCTTTACAGCAACATCTGACATGACTATATTCCGATAAGAAAAAGTATTTTTTTTTGCAAATTTTTTTATGTTGCATATGGTTTAATGGAATGTTTCAATAAATATATAATGTTGTTTCACTACTTTATCTAAAAACATTGCACACTGTGTTTTTAAATTTTTCAATTTTTTATGGTTCAACAGTTATGCCTGATGTTTCATGTATGATATAAAGATGTTTCAATAAACTCTATTTTGTGAGTATGTTTTATGACACCTTTTCGATGTTTTACTTGTTAATACTCGATGTTATGTAGTGGTTGTCGATGTTGCAGTTAATACTATTTGAATGTTGCATCTCTTTGAAATATTCTATTAAATAAGTTGAAACATATATTTAACAAGTGATTAAAAAACTATAATGATGAAACAACATTTTTTTAGGCATATATATTTTAATCAAATATAAATTTATACAGATTTAATTATAAAGTTGTTGACGCAAAATTTTGCCACCGACCGTTGGGCATTGTTGACAGGTGCGTTGGCCGATGGAATTCTCTATGCTCGGACACACGAAGGCTTGGGACTGGGAGATCTGTTTAGCTCCAGTGCAAGTCCTAAATCTTGAGGTTGCGGGCGTGCCAGTCAGTTTGATCCTGCAACTAACAAGATGGTTGTAGTTGATCGCCAAGGAGCCGATCGGTTATCGAACCGATGGGATGAAGCGTCTCTTGATGATGTTGATGGCGATGATCTAGGAGTTGATCGGTTGAACAACAGATGTAATACGCTTGTTATAGCCGATGTCGATAAGACATTGAAGATCAATCGGTTGTATGTTAGACATAGATCTAAGTAATCAAATAGACAAGTGAGATCAATAATAGTATCGGCTAAATAAAGGATATGGCACGAGAAGCCGATATAAGACATAGATCTAGTCATAGGATAACTTATCGGCTAAGCCTCCGATGAAACTACACACGTCGACAGCCGATACACCTAAACCGATTAGTTCTGGTCTTAGCCCAAAGGATCGGACCCAACCGAGACAGATTGCGCCGAGACTATTACTAACCGATCTAAGCGAACCAACTAACAATATGTACAGTGATGGATATAACAAATCTATTTAGAACAACATTACGATTATAGAGAAATATCGGCTAATACAGAAGATCAGACCTAACTGAGACAGTTCCGACTAAACCGATGCATCTCTAAGCACAATGCAATTAGAAATAGAAATGAGATATCAAATAGGCAACGCCTGCGTTAGTTGGATCGATATATCGGACTTAACCGAGAAAGTACCAATCTTCTCTGATACAAACGCCGTCGACGAAACTTACTTCTTCGCCGAAGGTCAGACCTAACCGATGCATCCCAACTTGGTAGCAAGACCCTGAACTTAACTAATCTTACAAAGGTTCGAAACAAACCTATGCCCCGATAGAACAGTCGAGAACCCATCGAGTAGGTTGTAAACCGCGGAATAGGATGGCGATGCGCCGAAATTATTGTATTGATTATGGAGCTAACTGATACAAGGATCCCTGACATACAATTTATACCCTTGGGTCAACTGAGTCCTAATAGGACACGACTCAATCGGCTCGCTATAAGCAGCCGTTACGAAAACTAAAACTTCTAAACTTACAAAATTAAAAATTAGCTAAAACATACCTAATTAAATGTCTAAACAAACGTGTCTAATTATTAAGATACATGACTCTACTTTTCCTTGCGTAGAATCCTTTCCATCCCGGGCGCATGCAAGACCTTTGTCTTCTTTTTCTCTTCTCGTATCAACTCCTTACTGCCCAACTTCTATATTTGTTTATTCAGCCAATAACATCAATTCATAGGCAAATACTCGCGATAACCTTGAACTGCCTGTGCATGTGGGGCATACGTCTTCTGAGTACGTGCTTCTTTCGTATTCATGTAAAAGTCTTGCCTTCTTTAAACCAAAATCACCTTTTTCTTGCATGTACGATCCAATCTTCTACACGTAATTTTGGACTTGCATAGATTAGGAAATAGTGAATATCTGCATCCACTATTTCTTGACTCGATAGATTAGGAAATAGTGAATCTTCTACCTGCCGTGAACAGTATGCCGCGATGCTACAGTGTCCGCGTGCTCAAATACCGACTGCCCGGCTGCTACAGTGTTCCGAACTTTCGTGCTTGCTTGCCGGCTGCTACAGTACCGACTACCTGGCTGCTACAGTGTCCGGTGTTTGCTGGCCGAATTTCTTCCGATGCATGCACATATGTTTATCGGCTTGATGGAGATCAATACATCGTGACATGGATGAGCATGTACTGTACTTGCTTGTGTTGATCCATACACAGTTTGGTACCATCCCAATCCTATTGTTTTGATCTTGACTCGATCGTCTTCTACTTTAATATTGACTTATTCTAGACTAAATCTAAATTCTAGTGTCAACAAAAATATACAAAGCTATAATCATATTAAAAATATTTAAAGGATATGTGAGGGAGAGTGAGCATATAGGAAGGCAGACAGCCATATAGGAGCACAGAGGCAGCCATAGAGAACATACTCACAGGCAGTACGCACTAGGCTGTGCGACCTTGTAGTAGGTTGTGAAGTTGTGTTACATGCACGCGCAGAGTAGCACGAAATGCACGATATATACAGTAGGCGGGGCAGCGCCTGATATTTTGTTTAAGGTCGGACGCCTGATCCGTAGTTGCGTCCATTATATTTTGTACTTCTAGAATTTTGTCCATATGTAAATATGTAAATTGTAGTGAGACACGTTGTGACTTGTGAGAGAGTTGTGTACTGAATTTCTGGTACTACTATAGTCCACGTTTGCGATCGACACGTCATGCTATGGAATCGGACGATGATTGAACTCGGAAATTTTTTTTGTCAGGTTAGTGAAGTGAATCGTTCCTAGGTGATTCCGATCCTTCCTTTTCCGGATATGCAAACACTTGTTAATTGGCATAGAGGCATTTTCATTTTTCTTGATTTCCTTGTAATATGCAATTCTTAGCTAGTGCTCCGGTTATATATATGCTTGAAGGATTGACTAAGACATTTAGGATTCCATGGACACATGCAACTTGATCGAGCTATGTATGTTAACAAACATGGGACATAAGGGGGGAGATACACACTGCACATGCTAATTATATAAGGTCAATAATAAATTAATACATTGCACATTAATTCTTCTGACTTAATGCAATCTTGTGTTTAGTTATACCATGCATGCTAAGACTTCGGATATATAAAACAACTCTATAAAATTTAGGCATGTAAATATCCTGCCATCGGCGGGCGGCGGCGGCTTCGTTTGGCCAGTGAGGAGGCGAAGGAGATGGAATCGGGAAAAGGGGATCGTGGTGATAAGTGTTGACTCGGTCTGTCAATCGGGAAAAGGAGTAATTATTTATACTAGGGCATGATTTACAGGCTGTTTACTGTTTAGTCCTCCTTTCGCTTCACCTAAAATCCGTGACACAAAATTTGTTTAATTAAAAGTGAATATTTAGTTTTAGTGTATTTATTTTCTATTGAAAAAAATATTGCTATGTTTTCTATAATTAGGTTAAATTTAAAAAAATTTAAAAGGGTCGCAACGTCTTAATTTGTGAAAGAGAAAATTTCTTACATGCTCACAAATTTTCTCTCAATCGCTTCTATGCCCCTAAAATCTACCCAATTTCTTACATGCCCCTGAATTTTCATCTTCATCCCTTTTACACTCATTCCGTTAGTTAACCGTTAAATTTTCTTCAAAAAGACAATGCTATCCCTCCCATCTATCACATACTTGTGTGCCTGCTTATGAAAAAAAAAATTCTCAAAAGTGAAAAAATAGCAAACAAAACAACACATAATTATTTGACCCACCAATTTAAAATTTTAATTTAACTTTTAAAATAAACTTTGAATTGTATGTCACAGGATATGTATAAATATTTTTATTAAAATATAAACCTAAATAAATATTTTTTTCACTTTCTTGGGAATATCGTGTGCATTTCATAATATTTTCAAAAATTGATTAAAAATTAAATTCATGCCCCTCGGCGAGCTATAACCATTTCCGAGCGCTATATAAAAACCCTCGGCTACTAATATGCCCCTTAGCTAACCATTTCTGAGCATTATATAAAAACCCTCGGTTACTAAAATGTCCCATCGGTAACCTATAACCATTTCCGAGCATTATATAAAAACCCTCGGTTACTAAAATGCCCCCTCGGCAACCTATAACCATTTCCGGGTGTTATATAAATGCTCTCGGTTACTAAAATGCTCCCTCGACAACCTATAAAAATTTTCGAGCGTTATATAAAAGCCCTCGGTTACTAATATGCCCTCTCGGCAACCTATCACCATTTTCTGAGCGTTTTATAAAAGCTCTCGGTTACTAATATTCCCCCTCGGCAACCTATAAACATTTCCGAGAGTTATATGAAAATCCTCGGTTACTAATATGCCCCCTCGGCAACCTATAAATATTTTTGAGTGTCATATTAAAACCCACGGTTACTAATAAGACCCTTCGGCAAATTGTATCAATTTCCAAGTGTCATATTAAAACCCTCGGATACTAATATACCCCGTCGGTCACTTGTAACCATTTCCGAGTGCTACACCAAAACACTCGGTTACTCAAATATACCGTCGGCCACACCTCACCTAGCCGAGTGTTTTCTTTATAACCTTCGTCAAAATCTAAAACGGTCGGCCACCTAAAAATTTCCGACCGTCTGTAGGATTTTGCTATTGGACGCTTGGGAAATCTTAGGATTCTAGTAGTGACTCTTGTGTTCATGGGAGATCAACTCCATTAATCAATTATTTGATTATTTCTCAAAACTCTTCATCTTTCCACTTAATAACCATGAAAAAATGGCATATGAATACACATAAATTCTAGCATCATGACTTTGAAATCTATTTGATTTAAATGTACCAATTATCCAATTAAATCTAACAGTTTCTGGCACCAAATCCTGTATAACATCCCAAGAACGCAAAATATAGGATATAATAATGTAAAGTGAAAGATTTGTAATGATAATGTTAATAAACATTTGGTTATCTAGCGTTAAGATTTTTTCTACTACTGATATAATACATGCACTAGAAACCATTGGAGCTAATTAGGGCCTGTTCGGTAGGGCAGGGAGAACAATTTGGATTTTTTTCACACAAATGAGAAATATCATTAGCATGTAATTAATTGAGTATTAGCTATTTTTAATTAAAAAATGGATTAATTTGGTTTTTCAAATAACTTTCGTGTATATTTTATTTTAAAACGGAAGACCATTTAGCCGTTTGGGAAACATGCGCATAAAAAAAGGGTGAAACACTGTTCCAAAGACAGCCTTCTTCCATTTGGCTGCTGTCTCATTAAGTGGGCTGGGCAACTTCAGTGTATGAGGCTGGTGGTGGCATTAAGAAGAGCCCCACATAAACTAAGACAATGCTTAAGACAACAACCACTATGTTAGCTCATACCACCCTCAAGCTAGGACCCACCTCATTATAAAATTGATTTTTATGGCCTAGTTTCTCCTCACGTATGTAGTATGTATGGGAGAGAGAGGGGACAGACAAGACACAATCAATTTTTTATCTTTTAGTGCATAGACAATGTATATGACTGAAACAACCATAGATGTAGGACCCTATAAAGATGGTATTAGTTGTGGCTGCTTCCACAATGGCTATGGTCAAGTAGGCTATGGTCAAGTAGAGAGAACACAATGAAGCCTGCAGGGTCCCACCATAATAAAAAAATCCATTTCCAACCTTTTCTCCCAGAGTCATTGTGAGAGAGAGCTCAAGCCAGGACAGTGAAGTGACAAATAAAATTATATTCTATTCTCTTATTGCCACATCATAAGCCTACGGTTGTTTTTAGCTGAATCATTGTTGTGGCTTGCTCCCACAATGGTTAAGGCTAGTATTTTTGAAGCATTTATTGCTTAATGCTACCTTTCTGGTAACATGGTGGATGCCCTTAAGGTTGATTCTTTGGTGAGTATTAATTTAGAGAAGATACCGGTCAAGCTAGGTTCAGGTACTGTCCTCCTCTCCCAGGTCCCAAATAGGTAAATAACCTAGTCGAGAGGCCACACCATGGCCGCCGACATAACCTCTGTCGATCTCTGTAATAACCCAAAAGATGAGAGGCTAAAACGTAATTTGTATATGATGTGTTGAATCATCGATCGAGAACCATGTTTGCGAAGATCTCGTCAAGTGGTTCCGTTTTTATATTTACATGTTCAAATCAAAGTTTGGATCTAATCGTAGTGAATAAATTAGTTTGAGAAAGGAAAGGAAAGAAATGGGATAGGGAGGCAGGCCGACACTTCTAGAGGCCGAGCCACCCCTAGTAGCCACACCACCGCTCAAGCCCTAACCCTAAGCCCTCTCTACACATCTCTGCCTCCTAGCTGTAGATGGCCATCGCCCTCAACGCCACTCGTTGCCCATGCTGCCAGCGATGGAGCCAGGGGGTGACCAGAGGCCTTGCCCCATCCAACAAATCAAATTTTGTATATGATTATACAAGTAATTATGTGATTAAGCTAAGCAAATAGTGTATTAGCCCCCCTCAATCCGTTTAGGCCCCCTCTAACTGCATTTGCTGGCTCCGCCACTGCGTGCTGCTGCCTATGCCTCCCACCACACCCTGCCTCTAGCCGCTACTTGTCAGAGCAGGGACCTCTCTGCCCACCCTAAGTACGAATACTAATCCGAACATTTTCATGTATTCAAATGTTACATGTATTTGAACAAGGGTGACAGACGATGAACTTCTGATAACAACAAAGAGGAAGGACGCAGGGACATGCTTGGGGGAGATTCGAACCATGTCTCGAAAAGACATTCGAGACATGCAGCGGCCCAAGGACGGTTTTGCCCTGATGAGGAAAAGACAAGAAAGGGACCACTGCCATTATGGCAATCTTTATTCCCCGACAAACGTAACAACATGTCCTACATGGAGCACTTGTATAAAAGGAATTGTTAGTATTAACCCTAGTCTTAGAGTACATAAATGCTGCCATTATGTTGTGACAAGTACATTGCTTAGATTCTCTGTTTCTCTCCTCTCCAGTTTGCAGCGCCTCCTCCTCTCCGACGGCTCAATTAATTCTTGGTAGTTTGCCAGGTAGTGCATAGCAAATTGACTTGAGAATAATTAATTAGCCTACAATGGAGGGGATGATGGTGAGCCCTTCCACAGCAGTGATAACATCGCTTCTCACCAATCTCACCACATTGCTGGAGAAGAAGCACACTCTGTTCAGAGATGTCAACAAGGATATCACCTCCTGGTAGGCACTCATAGCTGTCCAGAGGAAGAGAGATGGAGGATGGGAGATATGCTCCGCCGCTGGTCCCCACCTAAGAACCACCTCGTCGTGCCATCCGGATGGAAGAAGAGGGAATGGGAACAGGAAGTGGAAGACGGAGAGATTGAGTGCTGGGGAAAGAGAGGGAGAGCAAAGGGGGTGAGGGGGTCAGGGAGTAAAACAAAAAAGTCATCGGGGAAAAATGAGAAACAAGACATGGGGGCGGGCGTTTCTTTGCATAAGGCACGGTGGGTTGGAGGGCTCAATCTGGACTGTATATTTTAGATCGAAAGGTGGAGGGCGAGGGTTGCACTTTTTTTTATTGAAATATGGGGTTTCACTTGATACTTCCCCAGAAATAGGAGTGATATCTAACTATATTTCATGCTAAGTCACTCGTAATGATTCATGCATGCCAGGAGTTGATAATTTACACATGCATGGCCATTACATACAGAGAAATATGACAGACTATTAGTCCTCCTATACGTTCCTCCTTATACTTAACAGCCGATAGTTTAATTTCTTAATTAATTGATGACGTTCCTTCTTCTTCTTCTTCTTCTTCTTAGAAAAAACAAAGCCAGCCAAGCTGGTTTTATGTTAAGGAGATGAGAAAGTTATTTACAAAGGATTGAAATACACGACGTCCATCACCAGCGAGATAAAGCCTAGACCGATATTCTCCTGATGGCCCTGTTCGGCTGGCTAAAAATGGCTGAAAACGGCTGAAAATTGCTGAGGCTGAATGGTTTTTATATAAGAGCTGAATTGGTTTTAGTTGGCTGGCTGGCTGGCTGGACTGAATCAGCTAGCCGAACATGCTGGATATTTTTTTCGCACTACCAAAAATCCAGAAGCCCAACTCCTTGAGGTTGAGTTCCACTTTTTTTAAGATGCGCCTATTCCTTTAACACCAGATTTCCCAAGAGATCAGCAGGAAGACTAATTGAATTCCAAGTGATTTCTTCTTGTCTTCTCTTTTTGTTCCATCCAGCCACCAATCTAACGTAGAGGAATCCGGGTTGTGCACTCTACATGGTAGGTTACTCCCACTAGGCCAGATCGGCACATAGCGGGCGGCTCCAATTCTTATTGCAGGCGGCTCGATAGGTGACCGCCTGCAATGTGCGCAGCAGCCGGGGCCACGTAACCGCCCGCCCGGAATGATGGGACATTGCAGGCGGCTCACCGGGTGAGCCGCCTGCAATGACCGACCGAGTATTCCGGGCGGCGGACTAGGTCCACCGTCTGGGAAAACGGGGTTATTGCAGGCGGCTTACCCGGTTAGCCGTCTGCAATGTGCCTGCCTAGGTTAAAAAAATCCCCTCGACCCCTCTCTTCATTTTTTCATTATACCCCAAGGAGGAAGAAGAAAAATAGGGGGGGAGGTTTTGATTTTGATTTCCTTGATATAATTGGCTCCAATAGGAAAGTTGGCCATGTTGAACCTTTAATTTTTTGCATTTCAATCTATAATTTAGACCTCAAAAGTCTTAGAATTTATAAGGAAATAGGTTTTTTTTCATATGTTGCTTTTTTGGATTTGTGTGCCTTTAAATCCAATAATTTGGAGAAACTAATTGGTGAAATATGTGCTACATGAGGATTCTCTTCCAAATGTGTTGTTTTTTCTAAGTAATTATAGATATCTATGTAGATTTGGTTGGATGGTCTCTAGGTTGGAGAGAGAATAGAAGAGAAACCCTAGGAGAGAGAATAAAAGCACATATGATGTTTTTGTTTTTTAAATTTAGAATTGCAATACTTGTGATAGTAATTTGTGATGTAATTAGCACTAGTTAGTATTGATGATATAATTAGGTTGCATAGATAGAAATTTAATTTTATATTGAAGATAATTACGTTAAATTTAATTAATTTGTGTTTTATGGAGAAAGAATATAATAATAATGGTTGTAGGTTAAATTAAATTCATTGTTCTAGTTATATAAGGCTAGGAAATGCGCCAATTGAAACATTTGGTTTGAAAGGTTTAATTATATTTTTTTGAAATATTACTAGTAGTAATTAGTATTGTTTCTCAGATAATTGCAAGTATTAGTATTATTTTTTCATAAATGTTAATTAGTACTAATTAATAGTGTGGAACAGATGGAGAGGCACAAATGGATGTATGATACGCCAAGATATGAAAATGTGTATTTCGAAGAGCTATCAAAATTCCTCGAAGCAGTGAAAGAACACAGTTCGAGCAAAGCATCAAAAGAAATACATTGCCCATGTGTGGACTGCAAGAACAAAAAAGGATGGTCCGATACACACGTTATTCAATCTCACCTGATTCGACGTGGATTTCAAGCAGGCTACACGATTTGGTATAAGAATGGCGAGACTATCGAATCTGATAGAAGCCCCAATGAAGTTGGGAACAACGTCGAGACGGTTGATTGTACTGCTAGGATGCAAGATCATGACCATGAAATGTCAGATGGTGGTGATGTCGAAATAGAAGAAATGTTGCGACATGCTGAACCAGAAGTGGTAATGAGGTCAGCTAGAGGACTTGACAATTTCGAGTCATTACAGAAGGCTGCAGATGAACTTTTATATGAGGAGTCTAAAGGGTGTGGAAAAGAGTTCTCAGTACTGCGTTCCGTGCTTGAGGTTGTAAGGTTGAAGGCAAGGCACGGTTGGTCCGATCGGAGTTTTGACGATTTGTTAGGTGTTTTGAAAAAAATGCTACCAAATCCAAATGCATTGCCAATCAATACACAACACGCAAAGAAACTCATATGCCCCTTGTCTCTTGTTGTAGAGAAGATACATGCTTGTGTTAACCATTGCATCTTATACCGTAAAGAGTTCGCGTCGTTAAAAAAATGCCCCACTTGTGGCACAAGTCGGTATAAGACCGGTAAGGAATCACTAGAGGAGGGGGAAGTTGCTTCTGAATCAAACAGCAAGACACCTGCCATGGTTATTTGGTACCTGCCAGTGAAAGATCGCATCAGACGCTTATTCTCAAACCCAAGGGATGCTAAACTTCTGCGATGGCATAAAGAAATGCGCAAGAAGGACGGCATGCTTAGGCACCCAACGGATGCTATCCAGTGGAAAACCCTTGATGAGAAGTACAACAACTTCAGTCGGGACCCGAGAAATTTAAGGTTTGCACTGAGCACCGATGGCATGAACCCTTTTGGTGACATGAGCAGCACGCATAGCACGTGGCCTGTGTTGATACCAATATATATCCTTCCGACATAACTTTGCCAGAAGCGGAAGTACGTCATGCTGTCAATCCTTATATCTGGTCCACGACAACCTGGCATTGATATCGACGTATTTCTCGTTTCATTGTTGGAGGACATGGAGAATCTATGGAATGAGGGGATGCGGGTGTGGGACGAATACATGCATGAATACTTCACGCTGAGAGCCATAATTTTTGTTACTATCAATGACCTACCCGTGATGTTTTCTCTGTCTGGACAGATCAAGGGGAAGACCGGATGTTCGTTTGCATCAACGAGACGATATATAAATACCTAACTTCCTATAAAAAGTTAGTGTATATGCGTCACCATCGGTTTTTACCAAGACATCATAGATACCGCTTCATGGCAAGTAAGTTCGACAATACAGTAGAGACTGGTGTCGTGACTGAACTTACAGACCTGGGCAAGTTTGTATTTCAGTTGACAAAAAAACTAAATGTCGTATTTGGTAAAGGAAAAAAGAAGGCAACAAAGCGTAAGAAGAGCACCAGCGAAGAGGAGAATATACCTTTTAAGAAGCAT
The DNA here is from genome assembly GCA_000325765.3 of Leersia perrieri. Taxonomy (NCBI): domain Eukaryota; kingdom Viridiplantae; phylum Streptophyta; class Magnoliopsida; order Poales; family Poaceae; genus Leersia; species Leersia perrieri. The sequence continues at coordinate 9,456,310 of CM002476.1, forward strand.
CTGATATTTTACAAGTACTTACCCTACTGGCAAGATTTACAAGTCCGTCATGCCATAGATGTCATGAACTTAGAGAAAAATGTCTTTGACGGTACTATTGGCCTCTTATTGGACATACCAAGTAAGATGAAGGATGGGCTCAATTCAAGAAACGACCTTGTAGAAATTGGGACAAGGGAATAGCTTCACCCGACAGATGGAGCAAATGGAAGAGTGTTCCTTTCTCCGGCCAGCTTTACATTGAAACACGAGGAGAAATTGTCACTGTGCAAGTGCCTTCACTGAGTAAGAGTTCCAACTGGATTTTCGTCAAACATAAAGAAGCTTGTCTCCATGAAAGATCTAATGGTTTCTGGATATAAATCCCATGATTGTCATGTGTTGCTCACAGTTTTCCTTCCTATAGCAATCCGGGCCATAGAGCCAGTACATGTGAAGATGGCCGTAATCAAGATGTGCTATTTCTTTAATGCAATTTCATAAAAGGTCATCAATCCGGACGAGCTAGGTCCTCTTCGTGTGTTCATTCCTGAGACTTTGTGCCAGTTGGAGATGTGCTTTCCACTCTCATTTTTTGATATCATGGTGCATCTAATGGTTCATATTGTTCCCTAGATAATTGCACTGGGTCCTCTATATCTACATCAAATGTGGGCATACGAGCGGTACATGTCAATTTTAAAGGGATACATACGGAACCGCCGGTATCCTGAGGGATCGATGATCAAGGGTTATACAACAGAGGAAGTCATTTAGTGCTACATTGATTACTTGCAAGATACACAAGCAATTGGTTTACCGGTTTCTCATCATGAGGGTAGACTACAAGGAAAGGGAACCATTGGAAAGCAGAGATTTAGCGTGAATGACTACAACAAACTAAAAGAAGCGCATCTTAGTGTCCTCTAGCAGCTTGCTATAGTGGAGCCATATATCGAGAGACATGTAAACATGCTTAGATCCCAAAATGTTGGACGCTCAGATGATTGGATCCTTAAGATGCACCGTCATTTGTTTGTAGATTTGTTTAGGGACCTAGACCTACCTGATGGTGAAACCACAGATGAAATCACCGTTAAAAGGTTGCCGTGCGGTCCATTGAGTTGGATAACCTCTTGGCAAGGTTATGACATTAACGACTATACATTTTATACCAAGGCAAGGGACATGAGGATAGTAGCACAAAACAGTGGAGTGCGTGTAGAGGCAATTGACACAAAACAGTGGAATACGCCAAGGTCTCGGTTCTTACAGTCAAAGAAGAGCATGCCATGTACGAGATTGACATTCCAACAAACAAGGGCATCAAATTCCTAGGAGACACGGTTGGCCAGATTATACCGTGGCACAGAAAAGATATTGTCTTGACTTGTAGTGTCGATGACAACCACGGACAACCTTCACTGTCGTCTTATCTTGATCTTGATAACATCATCATTAATTCAAGTGCCGAGCCTAGACCATCTTCTCCGATGCCAAGGCAACCTTTGCCAATGTGTTTTCCTCGACTGGACAACATAATGACCGATGTGTCTGCCCAACCAAGACCATCTTCTCCGGTGCTAACAACAACGGTGGAACCTTCTAATCCAAGGTGGAAGACTACAACGAGGAAACGATGGATCCTCATGCCATTCGTCAGTAGGGAGAATCACATGATCCATCCAGATAGCCCCCGCATGAAGGCAGTTAAACGAGGTCTAGCCGACAGTTTAGATATGGATAGTACTTGGGGCACAATGGAGCTTGAATGTCCAAAGACATACGTGCCAGGAATGCCATTTTTTCTGAATTATATTGTTAAGAAAATACCTTCAAAGATAAAGAGATTGGATGAATGGTACGAGGAGGCATGCAAACTTACGGTTTATTCTATGACGGCGGTAGCAGATCATTCTGTCTTCATGGACGGTGGATCAACTGTTGTGGTGGAATTTAAAGATCTCCATGCAATGTTTTGGCGTAAAGAACTTGACGCCAACCTGATCGTCGTTTGGTGCATGTAAGTTTAAGCGATGGCGCGAAAAACATCATGATTACCTATTGTATTATTGTATTAGATTATAATATTTCGTTTTCACTATAAAATTTGTAGGATGCAACACGGCATGGCTGAATCGGCGAAGCTTGATATCGCTTACGTCAACCCCCTCCGAATCTCGAAGCCAGCTCACACATTTCAAATCAACAGAGAATCAGAGGCATACAATGAAATGTCTGAAGCCGAGATAGATAAAGTTGTTTGGAAAGAAATAGAGCAGAAGCGGATGGCTGTTGGGGTCTACATTGCTCATTTGATATTGAGAATGTACGATAAAAAATACATTATGGCACCGTACAATTGTGGGTAAGTTTTGAGATGTACGATTCGAGTTATAATTACCATAACTACTTTATATACTAATGTTGGTTTTATTGCAGGGACCATTGGCTCTGCTTCGTCTTATTTCCAAGGCTCCTTCAAGTCATCGTGTTAGATCCAATGGATGTCAACCCTAGCAAATATCTAGAATTCATCGACATCATAGATTAGTAAGTCATTTCATGTGTGGTGGTAGTATTACTTCATTCGAAGTCAACTTTTCACAGCTTTGATGGTTAATTACCCAACCTTAATTTTCTGTTCTACACGGTGCTTTCATGTGGTATCGACATAATAAAGGTGTCGTCACATCGACAAAGGAAAAAATTCTCATAAGATACCAGTGGCCGGTAATAACTGTAAATACATAGTACTATTCAAATATATTGTGCGCGATGGGCATTTCCTTATAACTTGTATATTTTTTTTGTTAGTGCCACAAGCAACCTTTCAGTTCCGTACTATGTGGGTGCTATGTATGGCACTTCCTTAAGTGCCAGGGGCGATACTACAGCAATCCCGAGGATGTAAGCAATTTAATGCATTTTTTTGTTATTTACTGCATTTTTTTAACAAACAAAATTTAATTCTTGTTGTATTCACAGATGCAATTGATCGAGAAAAGGGATCAGCAAATAGACGACAGAGAAATCCAGAGCACGATAGCGGACTTTTGTTGGTTTTTTCGTCGTGAGATCTGCCACAAGAGAGGTCGATTCTTCAACATGAACAGCTATATAGTGGACGATCCAGCATACACCTGTCTTATTGAGTGGGAAAATAAAACAATGAGCGGCCTCAGGCCCGCTAAATATGTATCGCATTCGAATATTTGCTACTCTAATTGTTAGCGTCAAACATGTATGAAACTTTAATTGTAATGCGTATTAGCTACACCTTGCGTACGATTTATTACATGCATGGTACTTCTATATATATTTATTTGGTTGTTCCTCTCATTTTATGGAAAGCGCATTGTGCTTACGTTTCTATTGTTTAATCGGAAACGCGTTGTGTACGAAAGTTTATCGCTAGTGTCAACGGACAAAAAATATATTATACGCAAATTCGACGGCTATTATAAATTAAAACCACCCGAAAAAATATTATCCCGGGCGGCAGTTTTTCCAGGCGGCTCACCGGTCGCCCGGAAATACAATTGCAGGCGGCTCGCCGGCCGCCTGCAATTGATCTTGCTGCCGCCTGCGACATGAGACATTGCGGGCAGGCCGCCGCGCCGCCTGGAATGACGCCACGTCAATACAGGCGACGCCAATCTGGCGTGGCGGCCGCCCGCCCGGAATGGCCAAAATACCCGCCTCTAATGTGGGAATCTGGCCTAGTGTCCCGGTCCGATTTCTTTCCAAACTTGTTGAGTGAACGGGTAATTCTTAAAGAGGTTTGTGCCATTTCTAGGTTGCGGAAACAAAGCTGGCGCAAATACTCATTTGGCCACTGTCGATCGGCTGTCTAGATCCTGTCTTGGAGAAGAATTCAGGCAAAGTCTTTGCATTTTGAGGGCGCTTACGTTCTCCAGATCAGCCGAGCTGCCGCCGAGTCCGTTCTTCTAGCAAATTGGGCTATATAGGCGGATCTGGCAGTGTACTCACCGGAATTTGTCCATCACCAGACTATCATATCCTCCCGATCATCAACAAGGCTAATATTTTCTTCCTGTAGGCAGCACCAGACAGTGATGAACTCAATTATTTTGATAGTCAGGTCATACCTGTTTTTCCTCTTTGTGTGTCGGAATAGAGGAGAGGCGAGGTCCTTGAGAGGCATGGCACCGGCCCAGTTTGAGTTCCAGAAGGAAGGCTTGTGCCCATTTCCTATGGAAACTTTGGTTGCTGCTGCTAAGATTTTCCTTTCACGAGCATTGTAGGGTGGGGCTGTCCTGATCCAGGGTTTGTTTGGGCTAGCCCATTCAAACCACAACCATCTTTTTCACAAAGCGGAAGCAATTTTTTTTCAAGTCTAGAATACCTAAAACTCCTGGTGAGCAGAGTTTTGGCCAATTGACCTTGCGTGCATCCCCTCCCCCACTAAGTTTTTTTATCCCCAGCCCAAAGGAAACGTAGGCTTCCTCATCCTGTGGAGCTGCAGTAAGAATTGCTTGGGTGATTTCAGAACCATGAGCTTGTAGCACTGCCACAGAAACACACGTTTGTGCCGCCTTATCTGTGTCGTCACGAAAAATCTAGCACAGATAACTGCGTCCCGCGCGGCCAGATCCCGCAAAACACATCTAGGCCGGATTGTATAAAAAACCGGCACAAATGCTAAGTCATTTGTACCGGTTTTATATACGAACCGGTACAAATACGTGAGCACAACATTTGTACCGGTTCGTAATATAAACTGGTACTAATATGTGAGAATATTTGTGCTGGTTAAGCATCAACACCGGCACAAATTTTTTTGGGGCCGAAAAATGGGCGGGAAAACACATATTTGTAGCGGTAAGTGGTAGAACTGGCACTAATGACGTATGAACATTTGTGCCGGTTTTATTAATGACCGGGACAATATTAATTTTGGCAGGAAAACACAGATTTGTCCCGTTTTAGTTTCGAATCGGCACAAATACTTGTCATATTTGTACTGGTTTTTCTATTGAACCGGCACAAATAGGCCGCCTATATATACTTACAGCACCCCTGCAACACTCCTTAGCTCGATCAGAACAAGGCAGGGAGGCCCTGTTTTGAACTTGCAGGAGGAGGGGGCGAAATTTTTCAATTTTTTTTTCAAAAAATCCATAGATCGATTAAGATGGCGGTTCAAGAATCATCAAAGATAGGTATACATGTACCTAGTGGTTTTTAAATTTAAAAATGTGTTTGCACTTTGTAGATCTGTTTTTAGAAAACAAGTGAGATAGCTTATGTTAACTAGATCTATATATAGCTTAGTGCCTTTTTTTATATGTAATTTTAGTGACTTAGGATAATTAGGTTTGATTTAGAGTTAAATAGTTTAGTGATATAAGATATTAGGAGTTTGTGACAATTATTTGTTAGGTGGCTATCTACTCAAATTGAAGTAGTTGTCTTATAATTATTTAATCACTATGATAGTTTGAAATTTTACGTATTTATTTTTAACTATTTCATTAGTTTTAAATATGCTAAGAAATTCTTGAATATAAGTGGATATTTAATTAGAGTCTTGAATATACTGAGAAATTCTTAATTAGTTTAAATATGCTCGATATTGTAGACCTAATATATTATGCAAACTCTTAATTAGTTTAATAAGGAATGTAATATATTCGGCATTTGACACATGGATGTTTTTACTCACTTAGTCACATGCTTGTAATTAGTTTAATTTTAGTGGATCGTTGTCTTTATGAGCACGAAAACACTTAACATTTACAGACCGATCGGCATTGGATGCACAATTTGAAATGAGCCTCGATGCCATACATACTAAGAGTGGATGGTTTTCTGAAGGCTGTAGAGCAACATCGGGTACGGACAAGCGTCGAATCAATATTATGCCCGTGTGTTGATTGCAAGAGCATGGTAGGGCTTCCATTACAAGACATCTATGAAGATTTAATGACAAGAGGATTTATGCCTAGATATACTTATTGGTATAAGCATGGGAAAATAGATGCCAACGAGGAAGAGGACGATGTCATGGATTAACGAACAACATGATGGTGGTGACCCCTCCTCGTCATATGACGAAGGACCCTTTGGGGAGAATCTTGAACAGATGATGGAAGATGGCGCGGGGGATGACTACATGGGTGCCGATGATAAGGAAAGAAAGAAGTTTGACCGTATGCGTGAGGACCACAAGACACCACTTTTCAATGGGGCTATTAGTGTTGGTTTATAAAAATAACCGGTACTAATTATGTACATAATAGTACCGGTTCGAAACTACAACCGGTACTAATTGTGGACACTAGTGCTGGTTTATACGTGCGGAACCGGTACAAATACATCGAAAACTGTGTCATATTTGCCCACCTGTGGTATATTAGTGCCGGTTTTTTAACCGGCACAAATGACACCCCCTTTTGTTCCGCTTTCATTGTGCCGGTTCAAAAACCGGCACAAAAGCCGGTTATGAACCAACATAAATAGGATGTTCTGTGGTAGTGTAGATAGATATTGAACAGGACCAAAGACACCAGATCAGTTTTTCGCACACTTAATTTGGACTAGCAATCTACCTATATCAATCTTCTTTTCATCTTGTCCTTGATCCTGTGTTTGCACTTCGCAGGTCCCAAATGGAATAGGCTTCTTCCTCGGCACCATCCAACTGCTCGCACACGCGATCTACTACGATTTCATTCTTCGGCGTTTGTGGGCAGGCTGCAAGCAGTCTTTTGGCGGCGCCTCTTACATCCAACGCAGTTCAAGGGCTGGAAGGTCCAATGTCATGCTGCCAAATTGCTTAATTAGTCTGTGCGTCCCTCAATTTTTAGTTGTTCTCTAATAAGAATGATCATAAAATAAGTTTACTATAATACGCACAAGTGGCACGGAATATGTAACATACCAAAAACCCAAAATATAGGATACTATGATGTAAACTCAAGGGCCATGGTACTGTACTTGAATGAGAATATTAATAAACGTTTGTTTACTTTATACTAGTTGTGAATATCAAATAGTGTTAAATCAATCGATAAAATTGAAAACGTGTCCACTTTCGAGGAAAATGCAAAGCGCACAAAATTCATTGATAAATAAATATCTATATTGTGCGGTTACTTATTTTTAGAAACACAGCGCCGACAGACATACGCGTGCCTCACCCCAATAAACGCACACATACACATCGTACACGTAGAAATTTGGGATTCGAATCCAGACAAACATGCACTTAAGCTAGGCTCATTTTGCATATGGTGCAGTTACTTGAACATGAACTTTTTATCCGCAGGTTGGAGTACATTTTGATGGCAGTTGCTTGCTGGCCTTTTATTATACATGGGCTATTTATTTGGG
>CM002476.1:9463747-9482650 GCA_000325765.3 Leersia perrieri
ACACGCTGATCAGAGATGTCAGGAAGGACATCACCTCCTTGAGGGATGAGATGAGCAGCATGGACGCTCTGCTCGTGAAGCTGGCTGCCATGGAGGAACTCGATGTGCAAAGGAAGGATTGGCGTGACAAGGTGCGTGAGCTGTCCTTTGATATGGAGGACTGTATCGATATTTTTATGCACAAAGTTGGTGATGCTGATGCCAAGTCAGGGCTTATGCAGCGCCTTAAGATGCTAAAGGCGCGCTATAAGATTGCCAACCTAATGAAACAACTTAAGGCTCGGGCCGTGGAAATAAGCAATTGTCGAGATAGATATTGGCTTGATGAGCCAGGCCGTTCTGGTGTCGTGCCTATTGACCCTCGGATGCAGGCGATATATGCCGAGACCAATAGCCTGGTAGGCATTGATGGCCCAAGGGAGAAGATCATTGAGTGGTTGCTGGAGGAGGGAGCTCAACAAGTTAAGGTGACGTCTATAGTAGGATTTGGTGGTGTGGGCAAGACAACTCTTGCTAATCAAGTCTATAATAAGATAAAAGGGAAATTTGAGTGCACGGCTTTTGTATCGGTGTCACGGAATCCGAATATCATCAAGATTTTGTCTGATTTAGTCGTAGGCGTTCGAGGTCGGATGTATTCCTCTCGAAAGTATGATGAACGGCAACTCATTGATATTGTCAGAGCTAAACTCAAAGATAAAAGGTATGCATTCATACTATTAATTCAATTATCATGTTATATGTTGCAAAAGTAGTTTTTCTCAAATACGCGGGTGTTGCAAAGGTAGTACTATGAATGCATCTATGTCTTTGTGTACACATAACAAAGCCTTCTCATGATTCCTCAACTACATATATACCACAACAAACTGTATTTACACGCTCAGTTTGGTTGGTGAGTTAGAGTTCACAATATTTTGTCCGTTGTTCACGTTTTGTGTTGGATTACAAGTATTGAACTACTATGACTAATCCAAATTGCTTAGACTTGCCCTTGACCTACTAGACAAGATACTACACAAGGCATTCCATTTTGACATAATACTTTCCAGCTTTCACGAGATTGGTCGCACACCAAATAAATCAGATTATAATAGTCTATCAGTTCTTATGCTGCGTTCCTTTGTCTCCAAAAGAAAAGTGTCGTGAACTCCACACAGTATTCTATCCTCTTTCTCCATGTGCACGATTCGCGAACTATTAAATGTTATGTTTTTGAATAATTTTCAACACCAAAGTTGTTTAATAAATTAAATTAATCCATTTTCCAAGTTTAAAATAACTAATAATCAATTAATCATGTAGTTTCTCGTTTTGAGCGCGTTACTATTCTTTTCCTCCTCTCCTCCAAAACAACTCATTTGAGCGCACCCTTAGTCTATGATATTACATATAGTTAACCCATTTGCATAATTATAATCGTGTTTTCAATTGTATGAAGAGCAGAATATTAAGGTTCAATCGTATGAAGTGTTTTTAATAAATTTAACTTCTGAATTAATCTTTTTTATAAATTAATAATTGTAAATCAAAGAACTAATAATGCCCGTGTTGTAATTGGAAAGTCATCTCTTTTTGTTAGATAGGTAGCCTTTTTTATCTAGTTCTAAATTTCATTATATTTTGGCGTGTAATAAATTGAGTTCTTATAGAATTCAACCATTATATATATTTTTTAGATTTGACACTTCCTAGGACAATATATCTAGACATCTATACATGTTTACTAGTTACATTGTATCTAGACATCTAGCCATGCTAGATATTATGGGACGGAGGGAGTAGTTTACTTTTAAACAGTAAACATGCCTGTTTAAAGTTTGACCATCAATAATAATCGGACTAGTGTCTCAGTGACCTCGTGGCCATCCAAAACGTCATTTATTTGTGACACAATGGAATATATCTAGAGCAACATGTGCACCTATGTGGCAAGCAACTAATTTTTTAAGCATGATTACTAGTTACATATATGACTACATAATTTGATAATTTAGCTCTATTAAGTAATTGGCCGTTTTATCTTGTATATTTATTTTTTTGTATTATATTATTATCATACACAATTAAATTTACAGCTTGATATTTATTTAAATATGCTCAAATGTGTTCGTAACTCAATGCATATAGTTCACCAAGCTGTGTTTGATAACAACCTTGGGCCATATCTAACTAATGACCCCTTCCGTGGTAATTATCACTATAGAGAATGATCCTACCGTCAACTTGCAATCTTAATCTACTCCCTATAGTTGTTGAAGTGTACCGTTTTGAATTATTAGTATTCTACATGGCACAAATTTCACCAAGATATTATCTGGCATAAATCTAGAAAAATGTTATAGATGTGTGGTATCACGAAAGCCTCATGCTATAAAAAATTTGAATGTATCATTCTCATGTGCATCAAACCTACATTCTAAACGACAATAGTTGCAAAATTATTCCACAATTTATATAGGTTGACAATACACATCCTAAGAAAGCATTTTTTCTTTTGGTGTGACACAGAACCGAGAGAGTAGTACTCATATAACGAACTTCACTACACACAACACAAACTCTGATCTTGATAAAGCAAGGCGCCGATTACTCACCATGTATATAATGAAGATGCATAAATGTCTCATATGAAAGAAAAACTCCACTAATATAAAAGCCATCTTATTCCTAAAAATATGTGTAGCGAAGAGAAATAAAATTTTAGCTCAACTTGTTTTAATTTCACTCTCTGCAGTCAATTTTTTAAGGTAAGGACATGAGGATATTGCTATGGTTTCATTCTACTTGCAGGATAACTTTTATTTTTGTATTGTTTGACATTAATACAGGTATCTTCTGGTGATTGACGATATATGGGCAGTAGAAGCATGGGGCATTCTTAAGTGTTGTTTTGTGGAAAATGACCGTGGCAGTGGTGTTATAACTACTACACGCATGGAAGATATAGCTAATGCATGTTGTTCTGGTTTCCATGGCTATGTTTACAAGATGGAACCTCTTAATGATCTTGACTCAAGGAGGTTATTTCACAGAAGGATTTTTCATTCTGAAGATGCTTGTCCTGAGCAACTAAAAAATGCTTCTGACGACATTTTAAAGAAATGTAGAGGGGTACCATTAGCCATTCTTACAATAGCTAGCATTTTGGCTAGTCATGAAGCAGTCGACTCAATGGAAATCTGGGAAAAGATAAAACATTGTTTAGGTTTCTATTTGGAAACCAACCCTGCTTTAGAATGGATGAGACATGTTCTTAGTCTTGGCTACAATGATTTATCTATGGATCTGAAGACCTGTATGCTATATCTTGGTATTTTTCCAGAAGATTCTGAAATACGTAAGAATGATTTGCTGAGGCGGTGGACAGCCGAGGGTTTTATCACTAAAAAGCATTGTATCGGCCAAGATGATGTTGCAGAAAGTTACTTCAATGAGCTAATTAATAGAAACATGATCCAGATAGCTGAGTTTGATGACTGTGGAGAAATTCTGTCCTGTCGACTGCATGACCTACTGCTTGATTTTATCATACTGAAGTCGACAGCAGAAAATTTTATCACTTTAATTAATGATCATGTTTGCACGGAATGCCCTTGGAAAGTTCGTCGACTATCAGTGCATGTCAGAGATTCAGAAAGCAAACACCGGCACCTGCTTACAAACATGGCTCTTACACAGGCAAGGTCATTCAACCTATGGGGGCCTGCTCAATGGCTGCCTCCCTTATCAAAATTTCAACTTTTGAGAGTTCTACATCTTGAAATTTATGGTTCTACGGGTAAACGTTATGATACGTCTTGCATATGCAGCTTATTCCAACTGAGATATCTGAGGACAAGTGGAATTGTTTGCAAGAAACTCCTTACACAGTTGCTTAAACTAGAACATTTGCAAACTTTGGAGGTAACCTGTGAATTACCCGAATATATTGAGCTGGACGTTTGTTGGTTACCCTTGACATTGCAGCACCTGATAGTTCATGGATCAGTGAATGTGGTTGGTGGGATTGGTAGAATGAGAGCCCTCTATACAATTGATCTCGATGATGCAGATAGCCTGAAAGGGCTCGGTGAGCTGATCAATTTAAGGGAACTAAAGCTAGTAAGATCATGCTATGGTGAGGAAGACGGATGTTATTTTCTACTCTCCTCACTCTGCAGGCTCCTTAGCCTTCAATCCCTAATAATCAATGGGTACCTGTATGAGGAGGATGTCTTGACCCGTTGGTCCCCAACACCACGAAATCTACGCAGGCTACATGTGCTTGAATGCCTCTTCTCCACCATCCCATCTGATTGGATCACCCAACTTGACAAGCTCCGCAGCTTGGAAATCCAAGTGGTTTCATTTCCAAGGGATGGCGCCGATGTTCTTGCCCGGCTATCTTCGCTGGTGCACCTGACACTACATGTTAAGAAAAATGCTCCAGAAGAAGGTGTTGTTGTCCACAGCGCAACATTTCCAAATCTCATGGAATTTTGCTTCAGGTTTGAGGTTCCTTGCCTTGTGTTTGAGGCAGGGGCCATGCCAAGGCTTCGCAGCCTCAATATAGATTGTTACGCACAGGGAGCTCGTCGTGCTGATGGTGTGCTAGACGGCATCGAGCACCTTGGTGGTCTCTTGGACTTCAAGGTGTGTATTTATAAGCGGGGTGACTTCCTTCCCGCGCGCTTTAAAAGTGGTTATTTTGAGACGCCACATGCAAAGGCGGCTCGGAAATGGGACAGTGACAGTCTCATGGCTGCTGTAACGGAGGCCATCAACAAGCATCCAGGGAGTCCTCGTATTATTATATCAACAGTTTAAAAGTATGACACTAGTAAGTGGAATAAGATGAAAGTATGCAAGTGCAGAGGCCGAAATTGATTTCAGACCGCCATAGTGCGTGAGCTCATAGCTAGCCCAGGGTGCTGTAGTTGATCTACCATTATGAGATTATTTCTGAATATTGTACGAATAAATGATCACTCATGGTATGTAATTGTTTTATTAGATAAAGGAACAAAATCCGGTCTATATAATTGTTAATTCAGTATGAAATAATTGGTATGATGGTTACTCGTTTTTGGACTGGAATTAAGGAACTGAATTTGCACTTTTCTGTAGTTCGTACTGGCATGTGTGTATGGTGCTGATGCTTATACAGTGTATCACGTAGTAGTGTTGTATGGATGCATGTACATCAGTAAGGGTTGTTTGTTTAGTTTATCTAGTGCGGTAAATATGCTATATCAGTGGCGGAGGCAGATCATCTGCCTTTGGCTAGAGAGTCGCTGTTGTTGAAGTTACTAATAATCTCGTTATGTTTTTTTTTTTTTTAGTCTGGACTGTCACGTGCTGCATAGGAATCAAAATGCTGAGTAGTAGGTGTTGCTATTCTTCAGGTTTCAGTTGAGTTATAAGAGAAGGAAGAACCAACGAAAAGGTGCTGAGATTGCACAGCACAAACCTCGTCTCTCTCGCTCTCTTTCAGTTTCGTCAGATACCGTAACTGGTTCGACAAAGTATTCAGAGTGAGCTGAGTGCTGCTATGTGTTAGGATTTTAGCCCGTTTTCTACAACGGTATTGCAACATGACGGGAGTTCTATCCTTTCGTCGTGCCGCCGGGTCTTCTCTCCCTCGACACAGGCCCTGTTTGGAGAAGTATTTTAGGAATATTTTTGGGGCTAAAGATTATCTCACCAAAATATAACTCAAACAATTTGGATCCAAGGGCTATTTCAATCAAAAGCAACTAAGCAAGTGGGAAATAATAGAAATCAGTGGGCCTAATGCCAAATAGCCCCAATTAGCACCCCTTCGGGGTGATAATTTTTTGGGGTGGGATATTTGCAAATAGCCCTGAAATAACTCTCATGTTTGGCTCCCCTTGAGCTATTTTGGGGCTAAAAGGGGTGGGATAAAAAATATCCCTTGGATCCAAACAGGGCCACAGCCACCGACATGATCTCCGTCGACATACCATGCATTGTTGTTATAGTCTACAATTTTTGCATTAATTTCTTTCGCGTAAATCCAGAAGAAGTTATTATTGTGTAAAATTATGGAAGTTTGTTGTTATGGAAAAAAGAAGCTGGATATTCCGTGTTCATTTTTATTCTTTTCATTTTGGGATCCAAACCTACATTCTAAACAACAGCAGTAGCCAAAATTAATATAGATTGACAATGTGCATCCTATAAAGATTTTTGTTAATTTTTTGTTGGAAATTTTGCATGATGGACCCAGGAAGTACAAAGCAAACTTCCATAATAACAACTAGCAGGGTGGCCCGCACAATTGTACTGCTAGATTTAATTGTTTTCGTGTTTTTCTATCTTTTTAACTATAAAACATAACAAGTTTTTCTTAATTGTTGATCGTAATATAAATTACATATTGGTTAAACTACTTCCATAAGATTTATTACTCATGATTTGCCTTTTATATCTATAACTACTTGGAAGTATACAATTGAAAATTTCCACCATCATTTATTATGCTCTATCTTGATGTTAGCTTTATATTTTTTTAAAAAATTCTTCTAAAAATCGTAATGTGCTGTACCTAAAATACTCTTCATATTTTCTTCTCCATGATATAGCATCTTACATCAACGGTTATCCCTTGATCTTACTTCACTGTCAATAATGTTAGCTCACGCTTTCTGTCAACCACACTTATCCTAGTCCACCGTTCTTTCTCATAAGTTTTTTTCTACTAAAGTGCTTGTTGCATGCAAGCTCGCCTGCTACTGCTATGCATTGACCTTATTTATTGTGGTTGCCATCAAGATCACTTGTCTCGCAACTGTCTAATAAAACAATTATTTTTTGCCATTAAGATTTGCTCATCCATTGTTAAAGTTCTTATAATTTTATTTGCAATTATTTGTTGTATTCATGTCTCATGTGCTTGTTGGACATCACTGCTGCTGCTTGTACGTATTTGCCCGTTAGCGCCACTTTCTTCCTTTGTGAATCGTGTTTGCTTGCTTGCTAATGTTGTTATACTCATAATCGCTCGATATCTCCATAACTCGTGGGCTCTCTTGTAGTTGTACCCGCTTTATCCAACGCCGTTGTTCTTTTCGTAGTTGATCCTTACCGTTTTGGAGCAAGCGTGCTCATTTGTCTTCGTCACCGCTAATTCAAGATAGATGCATATTGGAGCTACATCCCTATCCACATGCCATAGTCTAGGGTCTTAGACCGCATTTCTTGTTTATATATTATATTTTCATATGCGCTCTAAACTCTCCTTTTAATATTATTTTTTTATTTCTAACTTATAGTTATTTTAAATTGTATTTATATGTGGACTCTAGGGTCTTTTAGTCTTATTTTTAAAATTGTGAATAAAAATAAATTGTATTCTATATGGAATCTAGACCCTTTTCATTTTTTCTTATTTTAGTTCTGAATTTTAATACTTTTATAATTATATTTAAATATAGGCCATAGACTTACTTTCAATATTCTCTATTTTTTAATTCCTAATTTTAGTTATTTATAAATAGTATTTCTATATGGACTCTAGACCCTCTTTCAAATTTACTTATTTTTTAATTTCAAATTTTCTTTATTTGTAAATTGTATTTCTAAAAGGACTCTTAATCTCTCTTTCAATATGCCTTATTTTTTATTCTGAATTTTATATATTTCTATACGGACTCTAAATCTCTTTCAATATGCCTTATTTATATACTCTAAGCCTTCTTTTAAATTTCCTTATTTTTTAATTTCGAATTTTAGTTATTTCTAATTATATTTCTATATGGACTCTAGACCCTCTTTCAAATTTACTTATTTTTTAATGCTGAATTTTAGTTATTTCTATATTGTATTTCTATATGGACTCTAGACCTTTTTAAATATTCCTTATTTTTTAATTCCAAATTTTAGTTGCGTTTAAATTGTATTTCTATGCGGACTCTAAGTCTCTCTTTTAATATGCCTTATTTTAAATTCCGAAAATCATAAATTGTATTCATACTCTAATTTTTTTCTTTTTCTCTGATTAATGTGGAAATTTCTAACCTATAGAGCAAACGTGGTGTCTCCTTTCAATGCTCTCTTTGCAATATAATAGATAGATGTCTCATATTTTGACTATAAATTTCTGAAATCCAAAGGCTACTTGATTCCAAAAAAAAAAAAAACGTGTAATGAAGAACGATAATTTCCATGTATTCCACATAACAGGGGGAAAAGAAACGTGTAACGCGTTCCCTCAACTGTGCAATGTACTGGTAGAGTGGTAGTGGACGACTACTTCATATCTTTATCGATTACGGGTTGACTTGGATGATGGACATGACTTCTCCAGGTGATCAGGATTCCAGAAGCCAATTTTCCAAAAGTAAATAGAAATAGACCAGCAGTTGTAAGCAATCTTGATTGGCTTTTACATGTTTACGAGGTTGTTTGATTGCAAATTGAAGTCTCTAGCTAGGCCTCTATGAATGAATGCACGAACGAAAACAATGTATACCATCCGCTGGTAAGAAGGTTCAGGACAAGCTTACCGGATATGAAAGACAGAGCACAGGGGTGGTGATAATTCTACATATTTTTAGAAGCTTTAACTACATGAACAAAGTAAAAAACACAGAAATTTAGCAGTAAAACTTTTTAATTTTTATTGTTTATGGTTTGAAATCCAACGTCCAAATAAAAAGATATGATGAATAAGTTGTCAGAAAACTAGCCCGAATTGCATCGGTAACTATCCGCGGAAACACAAGAAAAACGTCATAAGAGATCCAACCTTGACGACGACACCAAGACGATGTTTTTTAACGTGGTTCGGCCAAACCTACTCCACGGGGCACTGATTATGGTTGCTCCTCCCCAATCCAGCATAACTTCAGCTTACAGGGTAACCCACGACCACGATAGGTCGACTATGCCGCCGACGGTCGCTCCCTACGCCTACCTATGCTACTGTCGTCGTTCGGTTACACCTAGGCATGCCTTCCTATTTAAAGGAGAGTCAGGACCGAATCCGACTCCGATTCAATCATACAGCTATTACAACTCCAAGTCCTAAACTGTAACCGACTTTGTATACATATTCGACACAAACTTTAACAAACTCCACCTTAGCGAATATGCCACGTCAATCTGGATCTTGTCCTTGCGTGAACCTCTGTGTACCCGGACTTGAGTTGGTTCCTTTCGCAGTTCATACCAAGCCGCCTGACAAGCCTTCATCAAACTCACCATCAAGAAATTCTGCTATCTTCCCGTAATTTCTTCCTTTAGACTCCACCTGCAACAGTGCTCCATCTTCTCTCTATCTATCATCACACTCGTCTTGCCAAGCGAAATTGAATTCTTCCCTAGCTGGCCAAGCAGACAAATCCAATCATCCAGGCTTTTTCCGCATGCGTGACTGATTAACTGATACCGAGAAAATCACCATCGCACCAAGTCTCACGAAGAATTACCACGATAGCTCTATCTTTGCCTTCAGTGACGCAGTTTTTATACATCCCTATCTGACCGACCCACGATCCGGATATACCCTGTACTGCTAGACATCTCCGCTGAACACCATCAACGGAATTTTACCTGCTGTTGCCCGGAAAATTTTGGAATACATCACCGCTGCCATCGACGATAACCTTAACTCAATCAACGGCCGCCTTGATTAAATTGATCTGCACTGATTTTCTAACCCCACCGACTAAACTTGCACAGTCATCAGCCGGATCGAACTTCTTTTTCTTCTCTTCTCCAGAAAAAACCAGCTTGAATTTTTCCTTAGCCCAAAAATCCGTTTATTGCTTTAACCTCTTCTCTCGGTCAAGCAACCAGCAGCAGAGAAAAGCTTCGGTATATTATTTTTTCACCAACCGACCAAGCAGGCCCAACAGGCCCAAGTCAACTAGTCAATGAAAAATCCCACTGATCCTCTTTCTCCTTCTCTCTCCCAACGCGCCATCTCTGTACAAACTTCGCTTGATCTGAGCCAACTGTCGCTAATACGCGATTGTCATCGAAGCAATTCAGTCGTACACCACCTATAATAGCATCAGGATCCACACGTCCCCGACACAATCGATCCCATCAATTTCGTCGCAAGCCGAAGCCGACAAATCTTCATGCCGCCTTCACAGCCGCCGAACAACCCAGGCGCTACGTCTAGCCGCCTCCTCGTCGAACGCAGCTCATCGAAAGGCACGGGCCACCTCGTCCGCAGTGTTCGAATCCACCGACCGAGAACGCCGATCGCCTTCAGCTTCAATCAACCCCGAGTCTCACGTCTGAACTCCCCGTTAAAGAAAGCTCATCAAACAGTTCGAGCCGCCTTGCCCGAAGTGTCCGAAACCACCGATCAATTGCCGTTGATCGCCGCCATACTCCACCTTGCGTCAATGTCCCTCTTAGACATTACTGTGCAGCAGTCGCGGTGTGAAGCGCCTCCATCATGTCTTTATCCTAGATCTCCCGCAGGCTCTGATACCACTTGAAAACTAGCCCCGAATCGCATCGGTAACTATCTGCGGAAGCACAAGGAAAATGCCATAGGAGATCCAACCTTGACGACGACACCGAGACACGATGTTTTTTTAACGTGGTTCGGCCAAACCTACTCCACGGGGCACTGATTATAATCGCTCCTCCCCAATCCAGCGTAATTTCAGCTTACAGGGTAACCAACGACCACGGCCGGTCGGCTATGCCGCCGACGGCCGCTCTCTACGCCTACCTATGCTACTGTCATTGTTCGATTACACCTAGGCATGCCTTCCTATTTAAAGGAGAGCCAGGATCGAATCCAACCCTGATTCAATTCTACACCTATTACAACTCCAAGTCCTAAACTGTAACCGACTTTGTACACATATCCGACACAAACTCTAACATAAGTTTGAACTCTAAAATTAAGTTAAAAATTCAAAATTTGACTATGACGGAAAAGCAAATGGCTAAACGATGGGACCAACAGCGCATCTGTTCTTGGAATAATTAATTGTAAGTCCGAAATTCTGTATTAGCTAAGTTTCCAGGTCAGAACTTCTTGTTACTAGTTGTTTTTTTTTTTTTTGAGCAACTTCTTGTTACTAGTTGTTGAGTATTTGCTCTGCAACTGCATTAGCCAGTCAGGTGCATATTAAGTTAATTCATACCATACGTAATATATATATAAATGAATGAAGGAATCTGCTTTTGTTCGGACGGAAGTGAAGCGATTCATGCCAATATATTTGTCTGATATTTATGAGTTGTGCGGTAAGAATGGAACACAGGCACTACATATTATAAGGCTCGAGTGTTCTTATAATCATATATTTATACTAGTACCAATTTTCAAATATCATCTAAAAAATGTATTTTGGTTAATCTCATATAAGAGAACACCGAGAAGAGAAGACTCGATCTCAAACTAAACCTCACGAGCTCTCGAAAGGAGGCCGGCGATCGATCAGCTAGCGCGCATCTCAAAGCAGAGTACAAACAATTAATTGTCGCTCAGTTCGTTCAGTTGGCAGCCATGGTCCCCTGGGTGAGCAGCTTGGCGCGAAGCTCCGCCGCGTCCATCTCCTTGGCGCCGCCGGCCGGCCGGTAGTACCCGGTCACCGGGTCCGGCACCCATGCCGTCTTCTCCTCGGCCGTAGTCTTGACCATCGTCCGCTTGGCCGCCGCCGCCGCCGCCACCTTCTCTTCTGCCCTCCGGCCTGCTCCTCCCTTCGCTATGGCCGCAGCAACAGAGTATCCCCTCCTGCATATCATCAACACAAATTAACACAACTACACAAGACAAGAAGGAAACGGCAAATGCATTGTAGTACTAGTACGTATAAGAGACAGTTAAAATTAGAGATGTTATAAATATGGCTGACCTTTGTGCCAATAGGCTGAGGCAGCTCGATGCGACTCTCTCCATGGAATCAACCCCTTCAGAAAAACACCACAATTCTCTCCGTAAATTAAGCTCTTGCCTAGCTATCTCCCAAATCCCAATGAGCTAGCTAAACCAGCAAGAATAATTAATCTCGTTTGAGTTGTGAGGAGGGAGAGAGCAGATGGTGGCTAGTTATATAGACACGGGAGAGGCCGGAGCGAGAGAAAAAGGAAGGAAGAAGAGTCGAGGCAGGCAAGTAGGCAATACGTACGAAGACGACGACCGCGGAGACAAAAGGAAGGCGCTTGGAACACGTCCAAGACGCAGACAAATTAGCGACACACACACACACGCGCACGGCCATGGCGTGAACCCAAAAGTGTTTTCTTCTCCACGTGTGTGCGCCAGGAGAGCCGGAGCCGCACGCATCGATCGAAGAAGTGGCTGGCACGCGGGGCCAGGCCAGTTGTGGAAGCCGATTTTTTATTTGGTTTGAGTGATTGATTCCCTCCCCCGAATTCGTGGATGCGTTTACTCGCCTTCTCGATTCGGTTCGGCCGCGGGTCAGTTGAGTGGACTGCAAGAGAAAGGAGGCCTCTTTTCCCCGCGGCTCGTGTATGTGGATCACCAGCTGGACCACGCTGTGTGTGGCCTGATTTTTTGTTCTCTCTTTCTCTTGGGGAAAAGATAAAATAATTTGACATGAGGTGTGGTGTGGAGTTTACTTGATCCGAAATGATTAGGACATGTCGTTGATGGATGATCATTATATATGTGTGTTTCATCGATCGCTGAACATTTTATATTGTTCGATGAATATTTGTCTGATATCGAAACAAGCTTTGGTGGACAGTTTACATAATGACCAGAAATGATGATCACAAATGTATGGAGCTGCAAAACCAACCGTGTCAACTTTCATACTACATGCAGATCAAAGCACGAAAACACGTCAGCGGACAGCAGTTACATCTAACTTTAATTTCCTTTCTTTTGCGTGTCACAGCCTCAGTTACAAAAACACACAAGCATACGAAACAGAAACCACACAGACATAATCGATCCTTGTAAAGGCAAATCAAGATGACATGGAATCCGTGGCCCCATATATTTTCCACAAAAGAAAGAAGAGAATCCGTGGCCGTCAAGTCGGCAAGCTCGCTTGATGCAAATCGGAGTCTATGCATGCATCTATTTTTGTTGACCGAAATCCCTGCAGGGCAACACGTGAATCAGCTGCCTGAGCAAATTAAACTTCTCCATGAATTCTTCTTTCCTCCATATGCACTACCGGCCGTAACAATCGATTGATCGACCTAATTTCTTTTGCACATGTGGCCAAAGTTTAAAGGAGACAAATTAAGCTCTCTGCGTACGACAGCATGGATCTCGCAAGTGGGAAGGCCGAGCCGGCATCCGGCAGGTCCATTCGATCAATATATCGCTCAAAAGGTTCGGCGCAAAAAAAAAAAAAGAGAAAAAAAAGAAAAAAAGAGGGTAATTAAGATGTTAATTTTGTTCATTGGACATGAATCATGACGAAGTAGAACAGCTGCTTTAACTAGTTTTGTTTCGTAAACATCATCCTCATATATTCATCGATCGATCATCTCTGTCTGTGTTACTACAAAAGGATCAGGATTAGCATGCTTCTGAAGCTGCTTCTTTGATGCAAAAAATGTCTAGTGCACATACACCTGATTCCCAAATATATAACAAATACGAACAAAATTAATTGTGAGCGTGTAGTTGATTCTTAACCAAATATTTGTATGTGCATTTTTATATATAGGAATTATGACACAAAAAAAAGAGACGGAGAGAGAGAAAGAGATGAGGTGAAATATGATGTGACACTTTGAAATATAAATGCAGATAGCTAGACATGGATTTGTTTCATTTGTGTATTATCCGTCGATCATTTATTCTGTACCAATATACGAACGGACTTGTAGCCTAGTGGTTACAAGAGCCTCAGTATATAGCACCTGATGTACTGGGTTCGATTCCCTGTGGAAACGAATTTTCTACGATTTAATGGCTTTATGCTTTCAGTGATAAACGACGTATCCGTCGACAGCGAGACGCCCGTGGTGACTTCGCCAATCTCAAGAATTCACCGACCCAGTCTTCGGAGATGCTCGTATGGATAGGATTTACATACATGCGTTTATAGGGATGAATATGCGTGTGTGTTATGAATGTCTACGTTGTATTGTGTAATTTAAAAAAAATATTCCATACCAATATGTCACTTATCTATACTACTTTAAATGTTAGCAGTGGTGGTGGACGTTAGTCTGCCTCCACCACCACTGGCTGACATGTGGGTCCACTAAGTCAGTGCCACCTACCGATTCACGGGACTAGCTGTCTCTGTTTCGTGGGCGAGATTGCGAGGACCAGGGAGAGAGAGGCAGAAATGAGTAGCGATCAAATCGATTTGGGGGAAACGAGGACACAAGCATCCTGCTGTGGAACGAATGCATCCATCCATCTATCCGAGCACCCTCCAGGGTCCTCTGCAGTCTGCACTTCTCCCCCAGAAATTCCAAACCAGACCACACGTAACAAGAGAGCAAGAAAGACGATCTAACAAGATGCGATTCAAACGGAAGAAAGAAGATGCAGCTCCGTTGTGGATCGAACCCACCATGCGCAAATCAAATCAAAGTCGATGGAGTTGTATGGAGGTCGGTGACACCGGATCCATGGTCAACAGCTTCGACGGCCGACGACGAACGGCGAAGGATGATCCCATCTACTCATCGCCCGCTGAGCAAAGGTACAGCTCGTCATGCCTGTCTAGCTGTCTCTTGCCACTGCTTTGAGAAGAGAGGAAGAGCAGACAGAACGGATGAGCAGACGAGAGGAGACCGAAGACGAAGAGATTGCTTTCCTTCTCTTTTTTTTTTTTCCGTTTCTTGTGTTGACGTCAGAAGCAGAGATCCGTCAAAAATATCTTCCTAGCATATTTATAAAGAGGACACTGGATAGTGGGAGAAATATGAATCGGTCCAACTTAATAACAAAAAGGACTTAAGCAAGATTAAAAGAAAGCTTCAGTGGATGAGAATTTGGTATTTTTAATTTGATTGTTCACCATGGAGGCATGGATTATTTATTTATGATGTATAAATATAATAATCATGCCGGGTCTAAGGAAAGCTGTGCTTTTATTGTGCCAAAAATTTATTCTACATAGTCACCAATATCATATAATGTACAGAATATTTTAGAGTGGTCTGGCTAGTGGCATGCCCCATCTTTTCGAGTGCGACGCTCCACTTTCTTTCGCGTAGATTTGGAAGAGCTCACTCGAAAGATGGATGCACTAGAGCTATAGACGGGTGAAATCCAGCACCACCTCAAGGAACACATGGCGAAGACACAGAAGTGACAACAAGGTGCTGATGCACGCTTCACTAATCTCCAGTCCAGTAGAAACATGGCTAGGGATGGAGTGTAGGCCACCCGTAGGTAATAGATGGTCTATTTTAATTCAATCAGATGAGCTAAGTTTTATTTTTATCATTTAAAATAACTTAGTTTATTTAGTTTATTTAGTTAAACTAAAAGGCGCCACCGATTACCCGCAGACGGCCCGTGTCCATCATATATCGACAGATAAATCATGTGTATGTTTCACTGCAAAGTGTCAGGATTAGCATGCTTCTGTGAAGCTGAAAAATGTGATTACTATGCTACTGCATATAATTTCAACGCAGTTATAATTAAATAAGTGACATTTTCAACAACAGCAAGATAAATAAGACACTAGCTTAACTATAAGTATTAGTATAAAACCTATATGGAACTTAATGATAATATTTTCAAATTTCAACTACATTTAAACATAGAAATACCATTTTCAAAAGTTGTATTGAAAATGCCAAAATAAAAATATGCTGGTGGTGATATATAGTTCAAAAATATTAACCTCACGTAATCGAAGAATCAAATTTTTACTGCAAGTACTACATTAGATACTCTGTCATGGGTACATATATTTGGACATGAAGCTGCTTCTTGATGTTAAAAAAATATCTACTGCGCACACACTTTATTCCCGTATATATAAAAAAAATAGGAAGAAAACTAATTGTGAGCGTGTGGTTGATTCTAAACCAATTATTTCTAAGTGAATTTGTTTATAGATAAAGAAAGAGACAGAGGGGGGGTTGAGTATATGATGTGACACTTTGAAATATACTTTCTCCCTTTAAAATAATTGAAATTTCGGACAAGGATGCGGCTTCAAAAAATAAATGACTATATTTTTCTAATAATATACATACAGAAATACCAACAAATATATGATTTTGGTGAAGTACTTGTCAAAATTAATCTATAGAAATGGTCTCAGGCCATGTTGCTAAAACATATCTTTAAAATTATTCGTAGTCTAGTTAAAAAGGTTTGACTTTGATCTTGTCCAAACGTCAAGTATTATGGAACTGGAGGGAACAGATGGAGATACGCATCGATTTGCTTCATTTGTGTATTATCTATCGATGATAATATATTCTGTGCAAATCAGCCATGTGCTACAGCAAATTCCATACCCACACATTTTTCATATAAAGTTGAGGGCTTATTCAGTTTAGAAAAAAATTATCTCCATAGAAATAGGAAATAGGAATGTGTACTACTCCAATCCATATGAACTTTTTCACGAGGTTAGAGTGGATGAAAATTTTACTATGGTTTCTCTATATAACTTGTAGAAAAGGAAACTTTTCCTTTATGATTTAGTTAACAAACAAATACCTAGAAATTAATCCTTAGAAATCTATTTTTTTTACTTTTCCTCCAAAATGAATAAGCCTGAGAAATATTTGTGGATATGCAAGGAGATGCTGGCGCTGATTCCACAAACAAAGTATGTACTTCATATGCTCAATGAAGCTTAAGTTTTTTCAGGCAAATAATCAACGAAAGTGACAGGCCAACACAAGTGAAAGACGAGACGATCTTTCTTTACAGATCATAAAATACGTATATCAGCAATGTCTTCATGTCGCACGTTTCTTTTTTTCTTTTTGAACTATGCAAGTCAACTTAAATTAAAGCATGCAATTTACTCCAAAGAAAATGGAAGAAGAAAAGAAATAAAGTTTTTCAATACTAGCTGAGGCGACCCTGTCGCGCATTTCTTCCCTTTTTGATCTATCCAGTCAACTTGAATTAATGCATTCTCAGGTTTAGTATACAAGAGAAGAGTTCAAAATGTACGTACGAGCAAAAAAGGACGAAATTAAATGCACGTGAGCAATTTTTAACGACTTTGAAATTTTCAGCCGTCTTGACTAGTACGACTCAGCTCTACGTTTCTCGTAAAGAAAGAACTCCATATTTGTGACTTACTCCCTCCATCCCAATATATAAAACTTTTGCAAACATTAAACATATCATATTCCCTCCGTCCCATTATATAATAGCTTTTACAAAGATTAAACTATCCTATGATAATATATCTGGACATAGATATATTTAGGTACATTATTCTTATTTAAATTATTGTAAAGTTTACTATATTTTGGAACGAAGTTAGCATGTCATCTTTAAAAAGAACTCTACCCAATTTTGAACTTTCAACGTTGACAATAAGCGTTTTAATGTGGCAATCGACAAGCATCAGCAACTTACGCGCTTAGCGCACTAGAGCAGCCTGAAACGGGCGTTCAATTTGAAAAACTGAGATGTTTTTCCTTACTCCAACAATTTGGGCCAGCCCATGTTGGCTAGTACTAACTACTAAGGAATAGTAGAACCCAGTTCTAGCCACATCTGAATTGTTGGGCCAGGTAGACCAAAGTAAATCCATCACCACCGATATGCTGGCCTATATAGGCACACACTGCTCTCTCTCTCTCTCAATATCACATTGAGGCCCCCTTTGAAACATACGAAACTCAAAACACAGGAATAGGAAAAATACAGGAATCGAGTCGTATAGATTCTTAATTTCTACAGAAAAAAATACCGCAGGAATATTTCAAAACAGGTGTTTGATTGCAACTCAGGAAAAACACAGGATTGCAAGAGACAAAGGATTCAAAACATGAGGTATGAAATCTTCATAGGATGGTCCATTCCAAAGAAATGCATAGGATTCAATCCTTTGTTTCAAACACCTCAGGATTTTTTCCTATAGGATTCAAATCCTCCAAATTTCCTACGTTTTTCCTATGAATCAAAGAGGGCCTCAAGGTACGGTGTACAGTCATTGGATCCGTGTCTTTCCATCTCGTTCCAGATCACGGTGGGCATTTGATCTAACTGAGCAATCGGTTTCGGTTATTCGGTTACTTCTGAAATTCGGTTAGTGAAAGCTAAAGATTAGTAAAAAAATTCAAGAGTAAATTATACTTTGCACCGTGTAAAATGTATCTAATTTTACTTTGCACCGGGTTTAGCGCGTAACTTTACTTTGCACCGGTGTATGTCAAAATAAGTTTGCACCGGGTTAACATAGAGAAACCACTATATCTATAGAATTTTCATGAACTTTTTAAATTATGAATTAAACTTTGTGAAGCCTAGCCTAAATTTAAATTATTTTATAAGTTTTATTTATATATTTTATAAGATTTTCTTTGAATTATACAGTACAACCCGGTGCAAAGTGAAATTTATTTTGTGACACCCCAGTGCAAAAAAGTAAAACAAGATACGTTTTACCTTGTGCAAAGTGAAATTCACTCAAAAATCAAAGACCAATCAAATCGGTTTCGGTAATTTCGGTTCGGTCTTCTGTCATAACCAAATTTTACAAACACAGGGTCAACCACATCCCTAAAATCATACAATCCCTGAAGCAACCATGGCCTTGTTTGGTTCTGGGTGTTAGAGTTGGTTTAGGTTATTTTGGCCCAAAATAACCCAATAGCATCCAAAAAGGGGTTTTAGATTAGGCTATTTACATCTAACCCTCCAAAAAAATCTAGCACCTCCAAGAGGTGCTAATTGGTGCTAGTTTGGGATGGGGCCCACAAAAATTTCAGTTTTCTCTTTCCTTTGCACCGCATGGGATCCTCTCGCTCGCGAATAGCGCCGCCGCCTCC
>CM002476.1:9482750-9499329 GCA_000325765.3 Leersia perrieri
TGCCGGCGCCTCTCCCCATGAGCTCGATGGCCTCCTCCACACGCAGCGCGGCCTCCCCCACCCATGGCGCCGCCTTCCCCCATCCGCGCCGTCGCCTTCAAGCACTGGCGGCGGTCGCCTCTCCCGATCTACGCCGCCGCCTCCCCCGATCTGCGCCACCGCGTCCTATTGGCTCCCAACCGCGTATGGACGGAGACGGCTTCGACGACCTCAGCGCGTGAGCCTCCTAGCCGTCGGCGAACAGCCCCGCCCACGCTCCCTCTGCTGGCGCCGGTTTCGACCGTATTAGCATCCAACTCTGTGTGTTTTATTTTTCAGTTTCCTAGTTTCAATTTTAGAATTGAACCGTATATTCTATATGAGATGAGTTACACGAGATTGCTTTGAGCGAGGTTTGTAGCTGGCCTTCTTTTGGCAATCTTTTAAACAAAACAAAATATAGGTTTGCAAGGTTAGCACACTACACTATATATTGTTGTCACATCATGATCTTGAACAAATCCAATTGTCTACTAGTGACATGTTTAGTAGTGTACTGTACATCATCAAGCCTATGCCTCATTTTAAATTTTCAATGATGTTATCAGCTTTGTGCTTCAGCAGTTGGTCAGTTATATTGTTTTGGTTGCAGGACTGCTCTTTGCATTCTTGCATGTTAATTAGTACCAGGCAACAACATGCAGCAACAGCAAAACCATTGCAGAATGATTTTTTACATGGAATAGGATAGTTAGATTCGATTTTACATGTTTTTTTTACTGCGACATTCAATTTTGTGCTGCAATTAGCCTTACCAAGGAACAGATGGTGATCACCTTGCATGCACACTGCATTATTTTTTATGTTATTTTGGGACATTGAATTGCGTTTTAGATATACCTCTTTTTTTTACAGCAACATGGATTAAAAGCTATACTGTCCAAATACTGTCCTTGAGTAGTGTCATTTCTTATAAGCAATCTGCTTACTCATATGGGAATTTTGTTTTACATAAACATCAGTATATTTTTTGTGAGCAGCTATATTAATTTAAAGGAATGCTGCCAATTAATCAATCTGTCCAGCCTTACTATGCAGTATATGTGATCTTTTTAATCATTTGTGCACCAGTTTTTGCTTACTATGCAGTATATGTGAACCTAGTATACAATGCCTGGATTAGCCTTGTGCAAACCTGCTGATACTTTGTTTTCTACATTAATTATTATGCTTTGTTTTGGATGCCTCACCAAATATAGCTAGAAAGGAGGCCACACCAAATCTAGCTAGAAAGAGGCCAAATGATTAGAAATATATATTTATTATCAATCTAACCTAATCTAACTTTTCCATCCAAACACTATTTTGGTTAGAGTTAGTTTAGTGTATAGTCATGAGCTACTTTCTAACTATAACCTCTAACAAAGTTATTGTATCCAAACATGACCCATGTTCAGATCAACACAAATCAACTGAAGTTATTTAGACCCTAAACAACCCTAAAGGATCCAAACATAGGGGGTTAAATTGCGCTATTTATATCTAACCTACCCAAAAAAACTAGCACCTCCAAGAGGAACTAATTGGAAGCTAGTTTAGGTGTGGCCCACAGTTGCTAATTGGAGCTAGTATTGTTTAAAGGAGCCAAATGATTGGAAAAGTTTATTTATTGTCAATCTAACCCTAATCTAACCTTTCATCCAACCAGCTCTTTGGTTAGAGTTAGTTTAGGGTTAGTAATGAGGTAAATAATAACTTTAACTTTAGCTAGAGTATCCAAAGGGCCATTACTGTGGGAGGAGGGCAAAAGTTGCTATCCAGACGTTTGGCTATTACGTGTCAACATTTTTAATATGACATTGACAAATGACAACTTCTTGTGTGCTCAGCGGCAGCGCTGATCAATGATTTTTTTCCAAGGTGGGACCCACCTTAAATTATTGCATGGCAGTCATATTGTGACCACTCAATATGACAAAGATACATTACCTGCATTTTGGACTAAAATCACTGCCTCCTTTGATAAAGATACATTGATGTTACCCTAGAGTGGACTAAAACCCGGCCTCTACATCCACAAAGCTCGATCTTGCGTTACCGAGTAACCGCTATCAATCCAGTCGATCTCCAGAGGTAACCAATGGAGGCTGCCATGGTGAGCGCTTCGACGGGAGTGATGAACTCACTCCTTGCCAAGCTCGGCGGCCTGCTGGAGAAGGAGTACGGGCTTCTCACCAACGTCGAGAAGGATATCGCCTTCCTGAGAGACGAGATGAGCAGCATGAATGCCCTTCTCGTCCGGCTTGCCGCCGCGGATCAGCAGAAGCTGGACGCCCAGACGAAGGAGTGGCGCGACACGGTGCGCGAGCTCGCCTACGACGCCGAGGACTGCGTCGACGTCTACGCGCACCATCTCGTGCGCGGCAGCGGCGGCGTGGCGCGCCATCTCATGGCGCTCGGCGCGCGCCGTGACGTCGCCGTCATGATCCAGGATCTCAAGACTCGCGCGATGGAAGCGAGCGACCGTCGCCGCAGGTAGGGGTTGCAATTTCATTTCAAAATTCCCGAAATTTTGGGGGTTTTGGAATTCGCCCCCCTTCCCTGTATTTCGGGAATTTCAGAAATTTGGTTAAAATTTATTCAAACTTAGTCAAAATTTGCTTAAAATTTAAATGATTTCGTGAAAATATTTTTGAGATCTCGAAAATTTCGCTCTCTCTCAGTAAAAATGAGAAGAACAAAATGTCAAACCCTGGCCGCAGGTACCGTCTCGACGAGACAGTCGCCGCCGCCGCCGCGGCGCCTAGCACCCGTGCCGTCGTCGCCGAGCCACGGCTGCAGGCGCTGTACGCCGGGGATGCGTCTGGCCTTGTTGCCATCGACGCCACGAGGGAGAACATCATCCGGAGGCTCACGGCCGAAGACGATGATCATCAGGGAGGCGCCAGTGCGCAGCAGGAGCAGCTGAGGGTTGTGTCCATAGTTGGATTTGGAGGTGTGGGCAAGACGACCGTCGCAAACCAGGTCTATGCCAAGATCAAAGACCGATTTGATTGTACTGCTTTCGTCTCGGTGTCCCGGAATCCCAGCACGGCGAAGATCCTAGAGGACATTCTTTTCGGAGTCAAGGGTTACTACCATCTTCTACCGACGACATCTGGTAGTGATGATCCCCATCGAGAGCTCCTCGACCGTCTGAGAGAGTATCTGAAATACAGGAGGTAAGCACTAACTCAGAACCCCAAATCCCGTGGCTTAATTACAAGTTACGTACAATACCTTGTTTGTTCTGAGTTAGTTTTCTCATCAGTGATGATAATACTTACAACTACCTACTCCCTGTGTCCGAATCGAGTTTTCAATCTGTAGAATGGATGGATGGGAATTACAGAATCATACATGCAGCTATTTATTTTTTGGTATTTACATGGTCTATTTGGAGGAAGAAATGGCGTTGGATAGCCCGGTTTGAGATTGGGGGAAATGAAGTAGCTAGAACATGGGAAGAAAATGGGGAAATAGAGATGCATAATTGCATATGTAAGGGATAGAGGCGTGGCTACGTGAGGGTGGACAAGACGTCTGAGTCAAACAGTTTTTATATCTCAAGAAATGTTCACTCGTTTTCTTGCATGTCGTCCAAATACTAATATGCGACATATCATTCCACCAATATTTAGTTTATACTTTAATTCTACACATTGCAAATAAATAACAAATTAAATTATAGGTCCAAGTATACCAGTTACAATTAAATTTGTTATTTCTATTTTAGCTGACAAAAGTCAAATTTAAAATTGAACTTTTGGAGTCATATGTCACATGTTAGTCTATCTTTTTGGGCTTTTTCAAGTTTTTATATTACCATTCAGATGACCTAAAGAATAAAGGGACATTCTCAAGATATTATAGCAGTCGGACGCTATCCCCCCCACACCAACAGGGAGATATGAGCACTCCCTGGCGCCACCACCACCTCCTCATCCCCCTACCTTGCTTCCACCCAAACAGCCATCGACAAAGTTGAGTGGACGTAAGGGCAGGGGAGTAGGGGCCTCTCCCGATTGCTCATGCTTGCATCGTTGTGGTACTTCGATGCCGGGAAAAATGCGGGCGTTGTCGCGTGGCCATTGGCGGCCACATCCACACCCCCCTGCCTTCAATTTGTGTCCCTAGACATAGAGCACGACGACCGTAGCAGCTAGGTGACGAGGAAGTTGGCACGGTGGCACGGGCCACCGTGGCGGAGGCTGCAGCATCGCAGACGTGTAAGCAGGCGGCGACTCCTGGCTTGAGTTCTGGTGGCGCCATCGTTGGATCTGGTAGCGGCGTTAGTTTGTTGGTGCGGTGGAAGAGAATGGATGTCGCGGGTCTCAGATGGCCGATGGGAGCTACCGAAGCTGCTAGCAATAGGAGGCCAGTGATGGTGTCGGCAATAGGCGGCCCTAATGTCGGGTATGGCAGATGTGGTTCCGGCGATGGTAGGAGGTTCTTGAAGGTAGGTGATGTCGTTGGAGCTGGCTAGTAGCGTCAACGACGTGCTACCGTAGTTGTCTACTGTCGCTACTACCAGCGGACAACGGCGATCATTGATGATGGTTAGTGACTAAGATGGCGAATGTGGCAGCTACACAGCATGTTGAGCAGTCGCGCAAAGACGCTCCCCAAAAACTATATCACCGGTCTATCCGTGCAGGTACTCGTGAGGAGCAGTAGTTTCGGAGGCCTGCTCATCCCAAAAAATTGTGTGTGCAAGTGCTTAGAACCAAGGGTGGAGAGAGGCAACACAAAAGTAGATTATCGATGGCTAATCAATAGAATATGTGTCTTTGCTCACGTGCCTGCGAGAACAATTCTATTCTATTTTTTGTGGGAGAAAAGGAAGATGAAAATGAATGGTCTTATGGAAGGTGAAAAAAGAAGAGTATTAACCAGCCATCAACACCCCAATTCACCATTAACCAACCATCAATTAGTTGCAATTAAGGAGGTTACCACTCCATTAATCAATTATTTGGTTAATTCTAAAAAACTCTTTATGTTTCTGCTTAATAACCCATGAACCAATTAGATATTAATACACATAACTCCAAGCATCATGAGCCTTGAAATTTATTTGATTTTGATCAATTACCCTATTAAATCTAACAAAAATCAAGTCCAGAACTTTCATGGCGAAGCTATTAAAAAAAATCCTTGACCTCTATAATCACATTGAGGTTGGTTCCAAAAATTAATATAGCATCGACATATAAGCACATGATCACTCCCTCTCCCACACCATAACGATAGTACACACATGTGTTTGTCAACTTCATTCACAACAAAGGCAGAAAATGTCATTATATTCTCGAACTTCTCGTGCCACTGTCTAGGAACTTGTTTGAGGCTACTAACTTACACACTAACCCTTCTTGACCTACTACAAATCCATCTAGTTTCTCCAAATAGATCTCTTCGAACTCTCCATTTAGGAAAGTTGTTTTAATATCCATCTGATAGACGTGAAGACCATGAGAGGTTGCCAGAGCGAGTACGCTCGAATAGTGGTCAAGCGGGTAACTGGTAAATAAGTATCGAAAGAATCTTCGCCATCCTTTTGGGTATAACTTGGACATAAGCCTTGTCTTGTACTTTTCAATGATACCATTAGGCCTAAACTTCTTTTTGAAAACCCATTTGCATCCAACAAGTTAGCACCACACGAACAATTAATGACTTCCCAAGTACCATTAGATATTATAGAATCCATCTCAGTTCCTAAATTCTTCCTTCCAATAGTCAGTGTCAGGAGATGAATATCCCTCTTCTTTGGTTTTTGGGGTGTCATCCACAAAGTATATAATGTAGTCATCACCAAAAGACTTCATAGTCCTTCGTCTTTTACTCTTTTGAGTAGCTATAATGTTTTTTTATCAAAATTATTATAGGACTTGCCTACGGTGTGAGTAGCTACAATGTTATCCTCCTCTAGATTATCCACAAGCTTTTGTTCATCATGTACTGTCGGTTCATAAGAATCATGGGATAAAATAGGTTCATGACTACAAGTGCTAGGTGCATTTTTCAAGGAAAATTCATTCTCAAAAAATGTATCATCTTTGGACTCTGTGATTGTACCGACACGCATGTCAGAAATTTTAGAGTTTATAATTAAGAATCTATGACCTGCACTGTGAATAACATACTTGAGAAACAAACAATCAACGGTTTTTTTATCCAAGTTTGCATTTTTTTTATTATTGGCACGTTACTCTTAGCCAAACATCCCTAGGTGTGCAAATATGAGAGAGTCAATATTTTCTTTTCCCATTCCTCAAATGGTGTTATTAGTTTGTTCTTTATAGAAATTCTATTTAGCACGTGACATACAGTCAATATAGCCTCATCCAATTGTTCAAAAAGCCTCAGAGTGTCTAACATGACATTCACCAAATTACTTAGAGCACGGTTCTTCCTTTCGACAACCCCGTCTAACTGGAAGGAGGCGTCATCTCATGAATAATTTCCACTTCCTCACATATCAAACTAAACTTATTAGAAAAATACTCCCCACCATGATTAGATCTTCCATGTTTGATTTTTCTCTCTAAGTTGGTTTTTGACCTCAGCCTTATATACCTTAAAATAATGCAATGCTTCATCTTTTGTTTTCAATAAATACACATAGCAAAATCTATCTAGTGTAATTATCTATAATGGTCGTAAAATATTTCTTTCCCCCCCCCCCCCTGATCATC
Organism: Leersia perrieri; assembly: GCA_000325765.3. Lineage (NCBI taxonomy): Eukaryota > Viridiplantae > Streptophyta > Magnoliopsida > Poales > Poaceae > Leersia > Leersia perrieri. The sequence continues at coordinate 9,489,470 of CM002476.1, forward strand.
ACGCCATTCATCTCGCACATAACAAAATCTATCGGCCACCTAGGGCTTTTCTTCCAACCTCTTACTTTACTTTGGCTTTGTCACTTCCATGTACATGAATGTAGCCCAAAGGTAGTAAATTCTTATGTCATAAATTAATAATTTGATAGTGATATCATCTATACCTGGCATTAAATATGTTAAGGTAAAGATTGATAGACCCTTATATATATAGCGAAACTATTATGTACCCCCTACAAAATAACAATTCTATACCCCCTTCCTTCCCAAGACCCAAACCCACCTCCCACCCTCTCCAGGGCCCAAAACCCCCCTCGCGCCCTGGTCAAACCTCTCTCCCGCCAGCCAAACCTGCCCTTTAACTTCCCCCCACACCCCACCTTTGTCCACTCCCGCTTATCTGAAAAGTGCAGTAACACGCCGTATAATCTGCAGCAATACAACGTATAATCTACAATAACAACATCAAAGTATAGTCATGATGGATCTAGTTTTTTAAATCACTTTTTTAAAAAACATTGTGATGGAAACGGTTTTAAAAAATAATATAAGACATGAGAGATATTGCTCTCTAAAGATTGAGAATATAATCTTTTAGCTTTCCACATGCACTAGCAGTACTATAGCAATATTATACAATCACACACCGTTTGTTACTGCATTTTTGTTATGATGTTACTGGAAGATTTTAATTCTCGTGTTACTGTACTTCTATCATAATGCTATGTACTCCTATCACAATGTTATTACAATTGTGCAGTAACAACGCACATGTTACTACACTTCTACCACGATGTAACAATGCACATATTTTATACTAACATAGCGTGTTACTGCATACAAGGTGCAACATCACTACATAGCTATTGTCATAGCATTAGTGTATATTTGTGAAAATCCTATAAATATTCTTAAGATTTCAAACTTTAAACAACTTTATCTCTCATCTCATATATTATTTTTGAGAAACGTTTTTACCACAATGTTAGAAAAAAGTGCTTTTAAAAAAGTCCCTCATGGTTATGTTTCGGCGTTGTTACTACAGATTAGCCATTGTGTTATTGCAGTTTAGGCTTCGTGTTACTGCACATTTTCACATTTTCTGTTAGAAGAGATTTGGGCTAAAGATAGACATGGGGGAAGCCCATAAGAGGTTGACCCGCAGGGGAAATCCTTTCACTGGCCTTTTAATGAGGTGGAAGTGGTTTTTAGGCCTTGGGATGAGGGTGGGAGGTGGGATGGGCCTTGGGAAGGGAGGGGTATAGAATAGTTATTGTATAGAGAGGGACACAATAGTCTTGTTATATATATGCTCATAGAGAGAAAGGAGAGGGGGTGTTCGTAACAGACAGATGGTTTTTGGCCAAAGGGCTAAAAAGAATGGAGTTGCACGCAAAACAAAAATATCATTAGCATGTGATTAATTGAGTATTAGCTATTTAATTAAAAGTTGATTAATTTGATTTTTTTTTACAACTTTCGTGTAGAATTTCTTTGCAAAAAATGTATACTTTTAACAGTTCAAAAACCGTGAGATATTATCAATGTTTCTACGGGACATCAGACAATACCTCGATATAGCACGCTGCTTGTGTCGACATAGAAGCTCATAGATTGTATCTCTTCTTGATAGTTGTATAAATTGCTACCTTACAATGCTTAATCAACAAAGTATATCTTCAAATTGTTTTCAGATACCTTCTTATAATTGATGATCTATGGAGTGTTGAAGCATGGGATATTATCAGGTGTGCTTTTGTAGAGAATGGTCGTGGTAACAGAATTTTAGTAACAACAAGAAATGAGCAAGTGGCTATAGCATGCAGTTCTTATTTCCATCACTATGTCATCAGGATTGAGCCTCTCAATGATGCTGATTCAAGAAAATTATTTTTCCAGAGGGTTTTTGGTTCTGAGGCTGCATGCCCTGAGCATCTTAAAATGATTTCTGAAAACATTTTAGCAAAGTGTAAAGGTATCCCATTAGCCATTAGCAGCGTAGCTAGACTATTGGCAAGTCAAGATTTATTGAAGGATAAGTGGGAGAAAATATATAGTTCTTTGGGTTTCGAATTGGAGAGAAGTCCAATGATGGGATGGCTAAGGCATGTACTAGACCTTGGTTACAATGATCTTTCTACTGATCTCAAGACATGCATGCTATATCTTGCTATGTTCCCAGAAGATTATGTGATAGAAAAGAATGATCTGACAAGGCGATGGATAGCAGAGGGTTTTGTTTATCAAAGACATGGATGTGATCCAGAAGAAATTGCGGAAAGGTATTTTAATGAACTTATTAGCAGGAGTATGATACATCCAGTGGATTTAGATGACTGTGGGGAGGTTATTTCTTGCCGTGTGTATGGTATAATGCTTGATCATCTCATTTCAAGATCCATAGAGGACAACTTTGTTGCTATAATTGATCACGAGCAAGTCACTAAAGGACAATTTGATGTTCGTAGGTTATCCCTCCGCCTCAGAAATGCAGAAAGTTCCAAGGTGTTTTCCAATATAAATCTTTCCAAAACTCGATCTCTTTCGTTCTGGGGGCCAGTTCAATGCAATCCTGTTGTCTCAAATTTTCACCTCTTGAGAGTTGTACAGCTTGATATGTACTCTTCTCGCATATATCATGAGTCTGATGATTTGGAAGCCATAAGCAAACTCTTCCAACTGAGATATTTGAAGATAGGAGCGAAGCTCATGTGGAAAATGCCAAAACAAATTGGAGCACTACAAAATCTGGAGACACTAGAAATAGATGGTCATATTTATGGTGATTTACCAAAAGATTTATGTGAGCTCCCATCTCTGTTACATCTAATTGGTTCTATAAAGTTGCCAGTTGGGATTGGCAAGCTGACAACCCTCCGCACTCTAAAGGTGCTTAATGTTGATCACAAAGGCTCCATAGAGAGTATCAAGGATCTCGGCAAGCTAACCAATCTGAGGGAGATTGAGATCTACTATTCTGAAATTCAGAGTGACATGGCTGATGATATGCTGTCCTCTTTCTGCAAGCTGGGCACTTGTAACCTCCGGTCTCTCGTATTCCTCCCTTCGTCAGGAACTGATCACAGAATGTCAAATTTCCTTACAGAGCCTCCTCGTCTGGTACCTCGTGATATGCTACGGGACTGGACTCCATCTCCACGTCATCTCCACAGACTCCATGTGCTGAGCTGCCCTTTCTCCACGATCCCAGAGTGGATCAAGCAGCTCGACAAGCTACGCAGCTTGGAGATCAGTGTCCAGGTGCTCTCGCCCGATGGCATCAATGCCCTGGGGAATCTGCCTTCCCTCCTCCACCTCCGTCTTCACGTCGAGGACAATGTGGACGGAGGAATCGCCGTCATCCACCCAGCGTTTGGTCAACTCAGGAAGCTGTGGTTCAACTGCAGGGCACCGTGCCTCGTGTTCGAGCAAGGAGCAATGCCCAGGCTGGAGAGCCTCTACGTGCGATTCGATGCCGACGAAGCCGTGACGCTGCTCGACGGCATGGTCGCCAGCGTCGGTCACCTGTCCAGGCTTGAGGTTTTTTGGGCGCAGGTTTACAGCAGCTCTGCGGCGCGCGTGCAGTATTATCGCGAGGGTGGAGGAAGGCCGAAGCAGTTTTACTCACATCCAAGGGCGCCATTCACAAAGAAATCCAGAATGCATATGGAGAATGCAGAGGCTGCATTGAGGAGCGCCATCCAAAGGCACCCAGCGAATCCGAGTATTATTATCGACCAGGACTGATAACATTGATAACTGGTCATGTTAGTTGTTGGGATGAAATAAGCGATGGAACATGCATGAGTGGTGGGGAAAATTATGTGTTTATACTATGTAAATATTTATGCGCACAAAACTTTATATCTCATAATATTTATATTTATATGTATAAACTTTATACTACATAAATATCTATGTACCAAACTTTGCGATATCCCACTGGAACTGCTCTCTGGAACCGATGTTTAAGTCAGTTTCTTTGCAATAATTTATTCCTTGGCAACCACACACTGGATATATGAATGAGATCAACCCAAATATATGTAACAATATCTACCCAGATAGATGTTGTGTGGAAAACTCAGGTAGATACGGCGTGAAAAAGAGGGTGGAAGGCCACCCTTAGGGCTTTTACAATGAAGGATTATTCCTCATATACCATGTAGGCTTAAGTCATAGGTAAGACACCTCCTGTGTTTTGCAATTCAGCCTATGTAATTTATTTGTCAGCCCTTATTTTATTTCTTATTATTAAATCAGTTAAATGGTTTACATTTTAGACCATATGAAAACAAAAGAAAGTATATATGTGACCTTGGACCCATTGTCAACCGGTCCTTTTCTCTACCCCTCTTCTCTCCCTCCCGTTCAACGGCATCATCCCTGCTCTCCCAAATCACCGCTCGATCCCCTCACTCTCCAGCGCCACCCTTATCCGGCGGAGAGCTCAGGGCAATGCAGATCGATGGCTTGCACCCTCTCCTCCTATATCTCCAATCTCCAGCGCCACCGCTCCCTCCCTCCAGCGAGAAATCTGGGTGGCGTGGATTGACGGCTTGCGGTCTCTCCCCTCTCAACGGCGAGCCATTCAAAGGCATGTGAGGTTTTCTTCACTTCTCCCCTCCCATGTCTGGTGCAACGACCAAGGTTGGGTGTTGTAATGAGGCAAACGGCCGCAGCGAGGCAGGCCACCCGCGAGGACTAGAGCGGCCCGGTGTGGCCTAGACCTGGGAAGAGGCGGGAGTGGAGGGAGGACAAGAAGGCAAAGGGATTCAGCAGCCTGCAACATCTCGCTCGCCAGAGCAACCCTCTTCAAATCAGAGCGGATCCTCTTCTCCTCTCTCGCCGGCGAACGCGGATCAAAATGACAAATTCATCCTCGAACTCCATGTCGGTGCCCCACTTCTCTCCCCTTCCGTGGCTCCGCCACACTCGTTCTTGTTTGATCGTGAAGGGCCTTTCCCACCCCCAAAAGCTAACCACTGGGGTGAGGGGCTCCCCCATTTATATATTAGATCACTTGCTCTTCTAGAACCAATGTGGGACTATTTAACAATCTTCCTCTTCACATGTTGGTATTGCTTAGCCATTCATCGCCCCTTCACCATAGACCGATGATCCCTCAAGTATATAGGCCCCACACGCACCCACGGTCTATCAAGCCTTCACACTCCTGTTCATCGGGCTAGTTGAACTAGCCAGGCTTTGATACCAATTGTTGGATTGTGAAGGGCAACACTCTCCAAGGCTCTGATACCAATTGTTGTTTTAACTTGAGGTCGAATTTAGAGAGAAGAGTGTTATTTTTGCACTTTGTAAACACATATTGAAGAAATAAAGTTGATCTACATCTACGAGTTTTTTTATTATGTCTTTTTACTGATCCTGACGATCAGACCGACGCGTGAACAAGCGGTCCGACTGACCAACCAGTCAGACCAGAAGTGGCGGTACAGTTAGACTAGCGGCGTGATCGGACAGGAGGCGGTCGGACCGACAACGTGGATGGACTAGTGGCAAAGCGACAGTCAAATCGAGTTCATCATGATGACTCGGCTTTTCTTCCATCAAAACAGAGGTATATCTTAATTCCGCCAAAAGATTTGGATTTTGAGTGGTACAACCAATCACCCTTCCTTGGTTGGTTTGGTTCTTGTATTCCGATCCTACAGTTCTAGGGTGTTTCCCTACTGCCAATGCTGACGAGCACGGGAGCAGTGCGGGAGCGAGGGAGAAAGCGGCGAAGGAACTTGTCGTGCTGGCACGACGCCCGCACTGCGTCGACCAACGCGAGTGGCCTCGCTTTGCCCAGATTCTGACAAGGGCGCTGATGCCCTTGCAAAGGGACGAGCGTCCTAGTAGAGGATGGCAGGGGCATGACTGCGCCCTCCACATCGGACTCCATTCGATGTGGCAGATTGAGGTAGAACGACATGTCCTCGCATTGCCATAAAAGCCCTTAATGCCCGTCACTTCGTTCCCTGTTCACTTTGATAGGGTGTGGGATAGCATGTGCCACCACTGAGAGCCACGTACCTTGACCAGTTTTTCTAGAACGCTGACAAGTAATAAATCCACGATACAGGAGACACGGTAAATATATTTTTCCTCGCATGGATCGAACGATGAGTTGGCAGTGTTGAGAAAACGTACACCTTCTCATGTCATTTTTGCATTTTTCAATTTTGTCCAAACTTATACTTCCTCCAATAGCTTTTTAGTCCTTGTCAACTTCTTTTAGATAATGGTTTAAAATCCCACCTCTATATCCATATGGGATATACATAGCCAAACATTATAAATTAGAGTACCTAGACTCAATTCCTCATAATTGACGAAAAAGGAAAAAAAATGCCACAAGGCTAAGAAGAAAACTAGAAGAGTAAGCTTCAATCTTTTCAACGTCCTTGTTTTAACCTTCTCTTTGTGCAGCAATTCTCTTTGTGCAGCAAGAACCGTCCTACGCGAAGCACCCCGGAGGACATGACCAAGCACGAGGGAGGCAAGGGTGGTTTCTAGCCCGGCCGCTCCACCCCTGCCACACAACCCATTGCCACTGCCACCTGTCGTTGTTGCATTCACCTGCAAATATGTCAACGCAAGAAAGGGAGTAACGGAACTAGCCCGCCCTACCTCCATGCCGCCAACCAAACGTTGCAGGTAAAGCTTCCCTCCGATCTAGCCTCATGCCGTGCCAGGGACCTGCAACATGTAGTTGTCGTCGTCGTAGGCTGGTCAACAACTACTTCAGCCACCAGGCCAGCACTAGGCCCACACTGCAGCGCCATCAAGCCTCTTCGAGCCGCTTTCAAGGAGAGCTGCGTCATCCCTATGGCTTAGGCCAACTAGAACCAGCAGCACAAGAATAAGGAACAGGCAAATCTGATAGAGAAGTTGAAGATGAATAGCTGAACCACGAGAAAAAGGGAGGAAAAAAAGGAAAGAGCGAGAAAAAAATAGGAGAAAAAAGAAAACGGCTTTGCTATTCATCAGGCGCCTGTTTTTGTTTAAATCCGTCAGTCGATGGTATCAACCGTCCGTTTTGTAAACGGGTTGGTCCGTTTTTGTTCTGCCCGTTACTGTTTTTGCCCACTGACGCGAACGCACGTTTTGCTCCGACTCACACCGCTTTCCCCACTGTGCGCCCCGCGAAGGAGAGGCGACGCATTCTTCCATGGCGGCAGCCCTTGACTGCAATTTCCCTTTTTTTTCTTTGTAAAATGTGAATACGCAACATGGTTTGCAGCAGCCGACGAACGGGGTGGCCGTGCACTCGTGCTCGAGGACCAGATGCCGACTACCTAGAGGAGCACCTCTAGGTGTCCCAACTCCCCCATCCCCTTCCTCTTCCTCTTTCTGGATTCACCTTAGCAACCTGTGTTTTGAGCAGCAGGTTGACAAGGAAGAGGGAGAGCCACAAATAATTTTGGATTTTTCAGATTTTTTTTTTTTGGACTTCAAAGGTCCTTGATTTTTCCACCAAACCACTATTTTGTTTTTCCTGCATGTACATGGTTTATTGATCTAGCCAGAATTTTGAGGCAATTCGATTTTCTCTTTATCTGTACAAATTTCTGTTCCAAGTAGTTTTGTCCAACCTGTGGGATATGTTTGTGAGATTGAAAATCTAGTTTGTAAAGCATTTGTTATTTAGTGTTAAAACTTAAGTCAACAATGCATTCTCAATATCAGTGGTAGTTCGTATTTGATTCTAGGTAACTCGTTCTATATAGATGCAAATTGCACTCCTTAGTATATTTGTTGTTTTAGTTCAATACTTCTCGTTCAATCTTGTCACATGGCCGACTGACTGCTTCAGACCTCAGTTCCTCCCTGAACCTAGTCTCAGTCTTCGCCATTGACCAAACCTTGACCTCAAGTCACCTACACACAATAGACAAACAACCATTTCTGGACACAGATATCGCAACCTGACCCACATTAGTCACACGCACACGCACTCACACCAACAACCTCAAACATTTCAAACCAATTTTATTTAATTTATTATTTATAAAGCCAATTTATTCATCACAAAATATTATTCAAAAGCTTGATCTTACAATCTCCCCATTGATGAACACATTGGCAACATCTCCAAAATGCAAATTGGTGTGAAAAGCCAAAAAGCACATATTGCTCGAAAATCACAAAAGTGACGAAGAAAAACTCTCCCCCTTTTTAAAAGAAAGAATATTCACAAAATCGACTATTTTTAAAAATCGAATTTCTCTTTTTCTCAGCATGCATTTTGTATATTTTTCTCCCTCTTTGAAAATGATTTCATCAAGAACTTTAAAAAGAGAGAATCACAAAATCAACAAAATATATTTATGTCTTTTTACATATTTTTTATTCAAGAGTTTTGAAGCATACCTAAAGCAAATTCAAGAACAAGTGTTGCAAGACAATGGAAATAAATTCACCAACTAGCATAACATGCATGGCACTAGAGTATAAACATGAAACAAAAATATTGTAATCAAGCTCAAGTCATTACTAAGATTTCATGTATTCAATGATTTATAATGCAACACATCCGTTAGTTACAAGGTTAGATAAAATACCCAAACATATAGACAATAAGGTGTAAACACTCTTTCCTAAATTTATTTGCTCTATTAAAAATTGAGAATTTATCATAGAGCTTTGCTCCATATTATTTATAAGCTTTTTACATGCTCAATTTTTCATTGATTGTATAAAAGTAAACTCTCAATTATCTCGAGTACGTGCTTGTCGTCAAGACTGTTGCCAAGCATTCGGTACTCATTATTTTCCTCACCTCGAATATGCCTTTGTCTTCAAGACTGTTGCCAAAGTTTACATATTCATTTTTACCTCTCATAAAGTAAAGACACGCAATTTTTTATTATTTGCACTTCAGGCATTTAAAGAGCATTTAGGGAGTGAAAAGGCATTTAAAGAGCATTTAGGAAGTGAAAAACCTTGCATTGCATATAAAAAAGCATATATCATCCTAACGAGCACTAACTTCAGACATTGCATATTTTCTTAGTTCAAATATAAGAATTTAAGTGTCATGCATCATCTTCTTTAAAAATAATATCCAAGCTTCATATAAATACTAAAATGCAATACAAGCTAAACTAGTGACAAATAAACCTCACAAATATTGCTAACAAGCACAAGAATATGCTAGAGGTATAAATCAAAGCTCTTCTTTCTTCTTCTCCTTTTTTATATTTTTAATTTTATAACAATGCATGAAAAGAAACATGAATGCATCGAAAAGCACAAAACTCCCCCCTCAAATCAACCTTCAATTCTCCCCGAAGAAAAATAAAAAGAAATCAAAGATTGTAGAAAAGGAATTAATTGCCATAAATAATGATCACAATACCACTTGAAGAAACATCACTACTTTTACAATTAGCAAGAAAAGCTAACAAAATAAAGTAGATAATTTAAAGTAAAATGATCATACCTGAAAAGCAATTGCCGTCTTCATGATTCATGCACATGGGGAGTGTGTCACCAAAAGTACCTATGCACAAGAACACGTCGCGACCTTTGTGTTGGGGTTAGAAATAAGAAATTTTAAAATCCAACACTGAGACACACGACCTGAAGATCCAATAGGCACAAAACCACAAGTAAAGATATTTTTGTCCTTTTTAGAAAAATTTACCCGTGTCCGGTCTGACCGCGCAAAGACCTGCGGTCTGACCGGGCCAGTCCGATCTGACCGCCGATCGGCTTGCGGTCTAACCGGGCCTCGAAAACCCGTATTTTGCCACCTCTTTTTCGCAAAAGCAATTTCTCTGTCCTTTTTCTGTTTACGGGCAAGTCTAAAACAAAAACCAACCAAATGTCCATCTTTTTCAAAAAAGAAC
>CM002476.1:9499429-9523064 GCA_000325765.3 Leersia perrieri
AAGACTCCATCCTTTTCTTCCAATAATCAAAATCGGTTCCATTGAAAATATGCTGTTTGTCAGAAAATTTTTGAGCCATGGCAACAAATCTAAAGACCGGTAAAGATCAAATAGAAAAACGAGGCTCTGATACCACTTGTAGGATCGAACACAATATATAAACCTACTAGAGGGGGTGAATAGTAGGTATCGTTAGCAGAAGTATAACTTTCGAACCCAAAAGGCAGATTGACAGAGTATCAATAAAAACTAGATTACACAAAAACTAACCGTTGGATCTGTCTCAAAATTTGTCAGAATAAACTAAAAGATATAAAGAACAACTGCACCGAACGGATTTGTAAACTAATCAACGGGTAAAGAGATATAACACTCGCAATATAGATATCTCAGAATTTCAGCAAAACCGACAAAATCAATTCAAGCAACTTACGGAATCGAAAACACCTTGATGATTGAATATGATCTTTATTGCTGAAATATATTATCTCAAAGTGCAGCCAAATCACCTCTTTTACAAAACCCTAAAACAAAAAGCACTCAAATCTCTCAATTGTGGCTTACCCTCACGGTCAAGCCTCCCTTACTATTTATACCAAATATCTCCTAATCACACTAGGACTTAATCGCTAAAGTCCTAAGCAATTACAATTTCCCTTTCCCAACAACAGCAGCCGCAGCCGCGACAACCTGAGTCCTGATCGGACTCCATCCGTACAACGCACGCACACGTAGAAACCACCTCGGTCTTGTCCTCCGCGTGACTCCCTTTCACGAAACCGACTCTACGTCGATCTCCGTTTCCTTTTCCTGCTCGTTGATCTTAGCCTCTAGCCAATCCAAGCACAGGACCATGTCCACATTGACTTGGTCAACACAAATTAAGCCACCAGCTCTCCTGCGCACGCACATACACATGCATATACGCACAGCCGTGCATACACGTGCAGCACGAGCACACGAACACATACACATTATGCATGCTACAGTACCTCATGTACTGTAGCAACCTTGTCCGAACCTCTGAATTTCACCTCGATTCTCCGGCGCTCGCACATCAACCATGTCAAGCCCGTTACGAACACATCTCCTACACGATTTTCCTCCACCGTGTGTCATCTTTCGTCAACCTCGTCACCTGGCATTCTTGATCGTTCTGGACCTCTACTCCTCCCTGAGTATAGTCCCGATCCTACCGTTGACCGAAATTAACCCCAAGACATCTGACTCTAGTCCAATCTTGTCACATGGCCTCCTGACTGCTCCAGACCTCAGTTCCTCCCTGAACCTAGTCCCAGTCTTCGCCATTGACCAAGTCTTGACCTCAAGTCACCTACACACAATAGACAAACAACCGTTTCCGGACACAGATATCGCAACCTAACCCACATCAGTCACACACACACTCACACCAACAATCTCAAACATTCCAAACCAATTTCATTTAATTTATTATTTATAGTACCAATTTATTCATCACAAAATATTATTCAAAAGCTTGATCTTACATAGACTTGTCCTCTTGATCTTTGTTCCACTTTTTGGCAAGTAGGAATGTTTCGGTCATAAGGCCCAACCCAGTGCATGTCACATATACCCCTGTGTTCCCAGCACCTCAGCAAGTCTCTTATTCTTTGGCTCGCTCCTGTTTCTTCTCCATTTGTTACGAGTACTTAATATTGGAACTTCCATGTCACAAATTTGTGCAACTTCATTAATAGTTTCGTACAACTTCAGTTATTTTGTGCAACCTTACAATATAAATTTGTGCAAGTCATTTACAAAATTGTGCAAGTAAGGTTTTTAGTCACAATTTTTAGTTAGTTTGAGAGCAGAGCAGACTGGAGCTTCATGAGAGCAAGGCTGGCAATGCAGTTGTTCAGGGAGGGCAAGAGCATCTTCCTATTCAACATGTACTCCTTTTAGGCAGTGCAACATTTTTATAGTGCAATCTTTATGTAATTATAGTGCAATTAGTCACTCTAAACATTTTTTTGCTGAGTTTTCTCGTACCTCTGCACCTGAAACATGCTGCATTAAATTTGTGCAAGTAATGCTGCCCTCCTGTGATAACCTAAATAACATGTTGTATTCATCGCTTTGGCCTGATTCTGGCTCGTGCACAAGTAAATAGCAAGCATTGAGTACAGGTCTAATAATGCAAATTCTGATTTCAGAAATTTTTGAACTACAGCGAATGTCCGAATTCAGAACTGAACAATCATATGACCTATTAAAACATGTCCATTTGCACCTACAAGTAAAAATCATGGTAATCTCTAAATGTAGCTCAAATCTTACCTCTTATATATGTATGTACATCTATAGTTCTGGAAACACCAAACAAGTCAAAAAACACAAGAAGCACCATGTCTTGGGCAAAGATATAGGCGGTACAGTTATGCAAATATGGGCAACATGGGCATATTTTTCTCTGTGCAATTGGATATGATTTCTTGTACAACTTTTACCATTTTTTCTAAATTTTGTACAACACAAAGGATCAGGTAGAAAATCCATGAGAAAGGACAAGGAGGATTATATCGGACAAAAACACATACAAATCTAAAATCATGGACAGGGGAGTCATCTCACCTCCATTGCGAAGCAGGTGCCACACTCCTCTTTTCTTATATTTTTTTTCTCCTGTCGGGATTCTTCTTGCTGAGTTTTTCCTCATCGGATTCTTCTCCGTTCTTTGCTTTTCGTTCTGCTAGCTTCTATCTCTGGTTGCGTTTGTCTTGAGAAGTTGAGAGAGAAAGGAAAGGAAGCAATCGGATCCAAACCCGATAACTGTTTTTTCAAAAATTCGATAACGTGCCAACCAACGCACCCAAAAGCAGAACACGTGCGCGGGAGTGAACTACTAACAGAGGACGTCAGATCGCAATCCAACGGTGTTTTGAGATTCGACTGATACAAACACATTTTTTCAGTCGCCTGATGAATAGGTGCCCCCGAAAGAAAATAATGGTGGTGTTGCTGCCGCCGCCGGCTGCTAGGATCGCGAGACCACCAGAGGGAGCGACACTGGAGTCGCTTCAGTTTCCGTCCCTTGGCCGCCAACTTTGCCATTTTGGGTGTCTCTTTTCAGAAATCGATGAGACAAGGTGGCATGCTCCATCATTGCCAAATATATTATTTGTTTATATTCTTATTTTAACCTTTTATCTTCAATGAAAGAACTAATTTCCGTCTCCTCCGTCACCTACGGCACCATCTTATCAGCCTTTTGGTGCTAAATTTGTTTCCTTATTTTCCTTTAGCATGCTTCCCGAACTATTTATCCATGTATTTTTTTATTAAGATTTTTATACAAAAGTTTTAAAAAATCATATGAATCTTATGTTTTCAATTTTAATACTCATCAATATCGTGCTAATGGATTCTCTTGTTTTGTTGGCAAAAATCCAATCTTTCAGTTTAGAACTCGCCCTGTGCACAAAACTACTCGTATATCCGCTCCTATATCCAAGAAAATATGAAAGCAAATACGATCTAGGTTAGGTGTACGCCGAACTATTCCGAGTCGTGTCACCCTGTCCTATTCCGAGACAAATAAAGGAATGAGTAATAAGACCCTGTTTGAATACATGGACTTTCTCTGTCACACCGAATGTTTAGACACTAATTAGAAGTATTAAATATAGACTATTAATAAAACCCACCCCATACTTTGGATTATTTCGCGAGACGAATCTATTGAGCCTAATTAGTCCATGATTAGCGAATGTGATGCTACAGTAAACATTTGCTAATCGTGGATTAATTAGGCTTAAAAAATCGTCTTATGAATTAGCCTTTATTTATGCAATTAGTTTTATTATCAGTCTATATTTAATATTCCTAATTGACGTGTAAATATCCGATGGGACACGAACTAAAAATAAGTCATGGATCCAAACAATATCTAGATACTTGCTACTCCTACTCGTCTTGTTCTTCTACTGCCCCCCGACAAGTAGGAGTACAGAAGCGTAAAGAGACAAACAGTAGGATAGCTCTGGATTTACCCCCGTGCCAGTGCAGCAGGCAGAGCATATAAACTCCTTACCAACAACAACCCTGCCACGCAAGCCGGAATTAAAAGCATCCGATCCGGATCCGAGACTCGCTTCCCATCCTTTTTCCATCCGATCCATCCATCCGTCGATACATCCAACCAGCTTCCTTCCTTTCTTCTCCGCGCGCGGCAGCAGCTATACAAGGTTACAAAACCTTCACCTGCGTCCTCCTCTTCTCCTCCTCCGAACGTGCGAGCTAGCTCGGCCTCTGCCAAGATCGATCGATTATGGAGGTCGAATACCATGAGGTGAGCGCTGATCATGCATGCGTGCATTGCTGCTGTGATGTTCAATCCGTTTCGTTTCGTTTCTTTTCTTTTCTCCTTTCCATGTGAGTGGTAATAGGATTTTGGTGGGGAATGAGCAGGAGTACGTGCGGAACTCGAGAGGGGTGCAGCTCTTCACCTGCGGCTGGTTGCCGGCAAAAACCTCCCCCAAGGCCCTCGTCTTCCTCTGCCACGGTATGATGCCAACTCTCCATCGATCCCCTCCATGCAGATGCTTTCATTGCATTGACCGAAACGAACTTGTGTTGTTTTCCCACCAGTTTTAGACGAAGAACGAATCCGTTTCTTTTTGCAAGGCGGACTCTTTTTTCTCATCAGCCGTCGATGCTAATTCTTGTTGTTGTTTTGTGTGTGTGTGTTTTTCTTCAGGCTATGCCATGGAATGCAGCGGCTACATGAGAGGTATGAACTGACAGACACTTGTCTCTTTTATTTTTCTTATTTTGCTTTCTCGGCTTTTTCTTACCTCAGATGACGTACCTGGCATGCTGCTCAACTTTTTTTTTTCTGACTATTTATTTTTTTCTACCACTTCATTTGTTCTTCTGGCACCTGGGGCCCATGAAGACAGGACGCCCGCAAAAAAAAAAAAGTTTCACGAGTTTAGATGTTTGGTATGCGTAGATAGTACTGTACAACTCTTCTTCTAGATGCATTGATGGATTCACATGCCTGGAGTACTAGCTTTGTTCAGGCTGTGTAATTGCTGATTCAGTGCTTCTAGATGCGTGCCGGTGAATAATTCTCACACGGTCCTGAACTCCTTGTCACCAAACATACAGGAATTAAAAGATAAGCATACCTAAGGTAGTCGCACAATATTTTCTTAGCCATTTGTTTGGTCCGTGCCATAACTACGGCGTGCCACATTACGGCTTCACAGTCTCGTAAAAAAGGAATTATGATTCATGATCAGACGTATAATAGATGCAATTTCTTGCCACATTTCGTCTAAGGCGTGGCACAAATTTCTTCAGCACACCACACTATATGAAAGTTAGGCACGATAAAATTAGGCGTGAAACTAAAAGACCTGTAGTAGAGTAATGATGTCTATGCTCATAGTGCATCGCATATACTCCCTCCGCTTTATAATTTGAGGGTTTTGACTCTTTATCTTGCAAACTTTGACCATTTGTCTTATTCAAAAAATTTGTGCAAACTAAAAAAAAGATTAGTTGAACTTAAAGTATTTTTTATAATAAAGTAAGTCATAAACAAAATAAATAATATTAACATAATTTTTTTGAATAAGACAAATGGTCAAATGTTATAAGCATAAAAGTCAAAACTCTTACGTTATGAAACAGAAGTAATAACATATTATCAAGCTGAACTGAAAAGCATTTTAAGTAATATTGCAGCCATTTATACTTGCATAATTACGGTTGTTGGTGTTGCTTTTCTGATTATGGTCTTCCAGATAATATTCTGTCAAAATTGTCTTGTTTGGTCCATTTAAAGAAAATTATGGTGGATGATGTAAGGGTGTTTACATATAGTTTGCTCAACACTGCTGTTCTGCATGCTACAGCTTAGTTCAGAGAACCTTTCCCCTTCTGTCTACATTGCGATGTTGTTGTAGCACTACTAGTGTATAGTTCTTTGTCAACTGCCATTAACCTAAATCATAAACGTAGAAAGGAGTACTATTATATTAGTGATAAGTCTTCTGTCTTCAACATGAAGAAGCAAGCATGAAGCATCATCGTCATGGATAGGCAAATGACGATCGTCTATCGATATGATCGATGAAGACACTGCTGCTGTTACCTGAAAGGGGAGACAAACTGCCAGGATTTACTGACCGATCGATCGATCGATCAACGCATTTAAAAGCCGTCCTGGGTAGGTCGATCTCGACCGATCGATCGACTGACTCAATTCATGGCGGCAGGGACGCATGCAATGCACCTCCCAGAATTAATTCACTGTGCTCCCCCCAAATCATCATCCAAGCTGACCTTGAATTGCCTCCTGTCTCCTCCTTTGGCTGTCACCGGTGGTAACCCTGTTGCCATATCTGCTATCTCATTGACCTCCATAGTTAACTAACTGTAGCGTAGTTTAGCTCGATATGCACGTGTTGTACTGCTTAGGAAGAACAAATTAAGCAGAGGGTGATGATGCATTGTTCCGGTCGATGATGCATTGCTCCTGGCTTCCTGCGAAAAGCATCTCTCACCTACATTGTCACTGTCACATATGTGTAGCCTGTTTTCTGTTTTGACCTCCTTTGAGATCGTAGGATTTCATTTTTAAAAATTATTACATACATGTTTTTTAAAAGATCACGGTGAAATTGCATACAGGTGCTATAGTAGACAGGAAGGGTGACATGAGCACTTAGATTTAGTCATGATGTCCGAGGCATTCGGTAGTTGTTGGTCGATGAGCTAGATATTGGTAGCCGCCACCAACTAATTCTGCTGATGTTATCATCCTTGAGCCGCAGGCTAGCCAGGAATTAAGCATAAGCCTGCATATGCGTACTTTCAAGAGCCTGACTGGAATCTTCAGTTGGCCATAGTTGATACTAGTTGTCAGCATAGTCGCTGTCATCGATCCATCCATTTCCTGATTGATTTCCATCCATCTTACATCTACGTGAGATCGAGAAAAAGAGAGGAGAGAAAATTAAGAAGAGTGTGTTAGTACAGGTGACCTACCTGACCTGTCTGCCCGACCATTAAGCACCAACCACACCCAGCCTTCTCTTGTCATTAATCTAGCTGCCATAACATTAATCACAAGAGATTAACGCAGCTGGTGACGACTAATTAGTTCTTTTTCCTTTTGCGAAACAACGCTTAATTAGTTTTATTAGCATTACTGTTGGCATGCTCAGTTTAGCTGACATATGTCGTGTCGAGGCGTGTAGTAACGTTGTCCAATCGCCTCGATCGCTACCAACCATGGTCCAAGATTTTGGCGCTAAATTTAGATTTTTTTTTATAAAAATAACCAAAATCTTGACATTTTCTAAATTTCAGTTTGTCTATATGTATTTTCAACTTTGCACAACATTGAACCGTGGTCCGGCAGGCGTTGGGTGAGGTGTGGGTGGTTGCAACGCTGCTGCTCCGTGCTCGTTGGGGAAAAGTTGCTTTCTAAAAGGCAACCGAAGAACTGTTGATAGCGTACGTGCCTGCAATGGCTTGATGTCGTTGAGCCACCATTAAAATTCCTTAATGGAGTAGAGGTTGCAGATCGATCCAGTATGATGATCGATGTGGATGCACAGGCAAAGCATGAAGTACTGCTACTGTAGCTGTACTGGGTTCATTCAATAGTGGGCCTATGCATTGGTTTAGAATCTTGGCTGCACAAGCAAGCATTGTGTGCTCATGCCAGTTTACACAGATCATGACTCTCTTTTTTGAAATTCAAAATTAGGTGATTTTATCACTAGTATAAGGTTCTTTGTCCAACCTACACGTCAGTGATGAAAGTCATGTGACTTTGAAGTCAGATGATCATGATCCCATTGCATTGCTTAGCCATGCCATACTGATCGGGATTCTTTTCTTTGCAACCATGTGAATCTATCACTGATATACAGTTCTTGGTCCATCGGGTCTACATGTCAATGATGGAAGTCATGTGACTTCGAATTCAAATAATCCTAATATGTTCAAACGGCTGACTGTGTGTGCATGTTGTACACTGTCAACCTCCTTACTGCCAGTTTGACTATACCTGAACTCTTTTTATAAGAATATTACTCCTACCTTCATCTGGATGACTATATTACAATTTGGTTTGGATGCATCGATGCAGAGTGTGGGTTACGGCTGGCAGTAGCAGGGTATGGAGTGTTCGGCATGGACTACGAGGGACACGGCAAGTCCATGGGCGTCCGCTGCTACATCCGCAGCTTCCGCCGCCTCGTCGACGACTGCCACCGCTTCTTCAAATCCATCTGCGGTAAATTTACCTTTCTCTTCAACCTCTGCTTACTTTGATTACATCATCATAATGCCGTGTACACTATCAAGGCAATCACTGTAGTGATCATTACTAATTTGGCTTGTAAATTTACCTTTCATCTCTTCTTCCTCTGCTTAGTTGATTTGAACTTGATTACCTCACAATGCAAAGTACACACTATCAATGCGATCACGGTGTAGTGATCATTACTAAGTTGGCTAGCTGCAATAGTGTTCTAGCTACCATATTTTGTGTACCATTAGTGATGAGATAATGATCCAGGCACCTACTTTAGCTAGCTAGCTTAAACCTTGTCGTTGCCGGTGGCCGGCTAAGCCAAGTACCTGCATCCGAGCATGTCGCTAGCTGCTTGTCCTCCCAATGATAAAAGGGGGCTAGAGTTTGGCACGCATTGAATCGGTTTGTCAATGTAGGGTTCCTGATCTGGTGGCATGCACGTAGAGAGCTCGTGCGTGTGTACCTACTGCGCTTTGATCGGTTGTAGGCCGTTGAGCATTGATCATATATCATCGTCGGTGATCCTACTGTGTCTGTGTGTCGGCAATCACTGCTGTTTTTCAGCCCATCACTATTTCCTGGACTCCTGGTTGGTGACAACACCAGCAGTGTACTTTCAGTCACCCAGTGGTGAATCCTGAAAAAAAAAAAGAGCATATGGATGAATCTATCTCTACCAAGTTTTTGCTCTGAAATAGGTATTTTCAATCCCAAAATCAACATTAAAATTTCAGTGTGCAATCGCAGATGGGCCCGGATGGCCAACCCGGTCACTGGCTTGTGGCCAGTGCATCCCAGGAGAAGGTGCAGAGATGGCCTGGGCCAGCCCAGAAAAAAAAATGGCCCACATTATAGTCCCTCTGTTTTATTTGTTTGTTGTTGGCTAGCTCATTTAGTTAGCCAACGTCAAACATTTGTGGATGGAGGAAGTAACTATCATGAAAATCTATGCATCCTCATGAGATATTTGTCTTAAGGCCATAGCTAGCCCAAATTGCTCAGGGCCTAGAGCCCTAGATTCGTTCCTGAATCATCTGCAGTGCTGCTGACTGCTGAGCCCCTCTGATGATGATAATTCTGGGAAATAAATCCAGCTGCAAAGGTCATATTAGTAGCAGAACTTACGTACCTCCGTGACAGTGAAATAGAAAGATTTTTCAGCCTGTCTGCTTGCCTGAATCGTGTGCTGCTTACATTGCACTTGCAGACCTGGAGGAGTACAGGAGCAAGAGCCGGTTTTTGTACGGCGAGTCCATGGGCGGCGCGGTGGCGCTGCTGCTGCACATGAAGGACCCCACCTTCTGGGACGGCGCCATCCTCGTCGCGCCAATGTGCAAGGTAACATACATACATACTCCTACTCCTGCTTGATAAAACGAAAATCTGAAAATTCAGAGACTGAAGAAATGATCTGAAAGACTGAAACTTGTGTTTGCCTCTTCGTCTGGTTGTTGGTTCAGATATCGGAGAAGGTGAAGCCGCATCCGCTGGTGATCACGCTCCTGACGCAGGTGGAAGATGTCATCCCCAGGTGGAAGATCGTTCCCACCAAGGACGTCATCGACGCCGCCTTCAAGGACCCCATCAAGCGCGAAAAGGTCCGTGCAAACATTGCAGTTTATTTCTTGTCTTCTGAATTCTGTGATTCGTCGAGTTCGGGCTTCAGTTCTAGTAACGTTTCCACAGCTCGGGTTGATAGAGATATTCATCATGATTTTCTGAACATTTGATATTCATCATGATTTGTTATTGTTGAGCATAAACTGAAATCTCAGCACGATGCTTCTCTGCGTTGCTAAACAGATCAGGAAAAACAAGCTGATCTACCAGGACAAGCCTCGGCTCAAGACTGCACTTGAGATGCTCAGGACCAGCATGTACGTAGAGGACAGCTTATCTCAGGTACTCCTCGATTCCTCATCTTCAGACTGACACAATCTCCGATCGATTAGATTTAGTCGTCACATCTTGAGATGTTTCAGTTGATTCTGATAATCTTGGGCAATGTAATAACATCTCAATTGAGTCTGATGATCTTGGGCAATGTAATTTCGCAGGTGAAGTTGCCGTTCTTGGTGCTGCACGGCGACGCCGACACGGTGACGGACCCGGAGGTGAGCCGGGCGCTGTACGAGCGCGCCGCCAGCGCCGACAGGACGATGAAGCTGTACCCGGGGATGTGGCACGGCCTCACCGCCGGCGAGCCCGACGGCAACGTGGAGGCCGTCTTCGCCGACGTCGTCGCCTGGCTCAACGAGCGCAGCCGCACCTGGACGGTGGAGGACCGCCTCATGAAGATGATGGCGGCGCCCGACAAGTTCATCCAGGACGAGAGGCGCGCCGCCGCCGCTGACGACGACGGCGGCGGCGCAAAGCCAGCGAACAGGCGGCGCGGCGGCTGCTTCTGTGGGCTCGCCGGCCGGACGCATCACCACGCAGAAATGTAGCTTTTGCAATAATAATGTATAGATAGAAGCATCAGACTTAGAATGAGATATGGTGAATAAGTGGCTGTGTGCATGAGTGACTGCGTGTATTATATAGAGGTGTCAAGGCATATATATGCCAAGTGAGTAATGTATGATTATGACAAATCATTCAGTTCCCTCCAATGCAGAACACATTTGCTCAATAGAAAAGTGAATCTCTTGCTCAGTTGCACTTTGGGACAAAAATATATTTTCTTCATGTAAGCAAGTGGGAATCCCTCATGCTTAACATATATTGAGTTTTCAACAAACATTACATATATTACACACATGATTTCAAATGAGCAAGACCAAAAAAAAAAAAGGTAAAGAAAAGAGCAGCTTGCACCATTGCTTGTCATAGTAGAAACCTCGTATGTTTCCAACGAACTAGCTATGTATTCAGCCATGACCTGTTTGTTCGTGCAGTATGAAGCAGTCAAAGAACTGAGCCACCGAATCCTTTTTCCAAATATTTCTACCATTTCAACTTTTCCACATGTAGTTAATATAAAGTACAAGTTACAGGATTTTGCTAAAGTGTGTTCCGTTGTCATGTTAAAATTTAAGACATGACACCACCTGCTGCAGATTAGGCTTCCTGGTCGCCAAAGATGCGTTTGCGGAAGTCAGTAACCATGAGGGGAAGGCCTTCACGCAGGGGAACCTTGGGCTCCCAGTTCAGGAGCTCCTTCGCGCGGGTGATGTCAGGCTTGCGCTTGTGTGGATCATCAGCAGTGTTTGGACGGAACTCAATGCGAGCATTTGGGTCAATGGTATCCTGGACAACTTTAGCCAGCTCCAGCATGGTGAACTCACCAGGATTGCCCAGATTAAATGGTCCAATGTGCTCCCCTTCCATCAAGCTCATCAACCCTTCCACCTGTCAGAATCATCATATTAGAAGTTCGATACATATATTCTCATATTATCAACAGAATTAGATGGTGCAACTAAATATTGGTCTCTAATAATTAAAAAGAGGGGATTGCTCCTTGTTCAGAACAAATGACACGAGAAGATCTAATGCCCACAAACCCTCATCATCAATTGATACCTAAATATCTATGCAAGATGTCAACATTCTGCTGCTTTTCAGCAGATCATAAATGTTTTATAATTTCAGAGCTATACATAAAGGACATCAAAAATGTTTTATCATTTCAGGAATGCTATTTTCATTTACGAAAAAAAACGCATATATGGTGTTGCTTTATGCTAAAATATTATGTAAATAAGGTAACAAGTAGATATCAAGGTCATTGCCATTTATTCAGGTGTTTCATGATTATAGAGAGACCCACCAAATCAGAGACATATTGAAAGCTCCTAGTCTGCTTGCCATCACCATAGACAGTCAAAGGCTCCTTCCTCAGCGCCTGAAACCATAATCACACAAGGACAATCTCAGTATCAAAGAAACAATAGAACTATCTGTAAATTCAATAACCAGAAGGGGAAGATGCAACTGGTGACTACCTGAGCAACAAAGTTGCTGACAACACGACCATCATCAATGCACATGCGAGGACCATATGTGTTAAAAATCCGCGCAATCCTCACCTAAATAAAACACAATATCATAAGTTAACATATTTTCCAAACGAAGATAGCAGCATGAATGCAATACATCACAGATAACCTAAATAGCATAAACCTCAAGGTTGGCACCACGGTGGTAGTCCATGGTCAATGTTTCAGCTGTGCGCTTGCCCTCATCATAGCAACTTCTAACACCTATTATTCAAATAAAGAATTTTCAGTAATAAATATTTTGTGAAACAAGCAAAACATTGCAATTTGTCTACCTGAAACCAAACAGTATATGACAAAATATAAGGTATACTTTTAGGAAAGGTTAGCTGTTGCTCTGTTGCTGTCAAATGTCAAGTTGAACATCTCCCTTTCACTTCTGTTGTTTGATTCCTTTCTATGCTCTATTGCTGTCACTATTGTGGAAAAACTAAGCTGACTGTAGTTTTCTCCTACTGTTCCTCTGTTAGGGAGGCATCCAACAAGTGGCTAATTGACCAAGCGAAAGGGTCATCCTCCAAAAAAAAAGATCAAAAGCATGGAAGCAAAAAAATTAGGATAGCCTAGACACAATTCACAGCATTTCGAATTCCAGCTAGAGCCTTCCTTTAAAAAAAAATGGGCATCTGTATTCTCAACAGTTCAGCAGTGACTCCATAGCAGTATGTATAGCCTTTGTCAATCAGAGGGCCGTTCAGTAATAATTTACTTTTCTGTCAAGTTTTTTGGTAGAAATCTTTCAGAACAAGCCATAACTTTATTGGTTTCTGCCTAGCAATAAAGCTATAAAAAATTATAAGGAACACTGACAGAAAGATGTTCTAACAGTCTTATTCTGTTGAACAATCAACTCGGACCAAATAAGGTAGGTAAGTTTATACATCAGATAATGCTAAAACATTAATAATATGTCAAACAAGGTACTATTGGGGGAGAATTATTACCGATGGGGTTGACATTGCCCCAGTAAGTCTCCACCTGAGGGTGCTGGAGGGGATCGCCATAAACCTCACTAGTGCTGGTCAGGAGAAACTTTGCCCCAATCCTCTTGGCCAATCCAAGCATGTTCAGCGTTCCAACCACATTTGTCTTGTGTCATCTCAAAGATTAAGGCTCACAGCAACCATTTGTAGAAACTAAAGGACACCGCTGAACAAATCAAAACACTTGCTTGTTTGACCTTTTCAGACAGAGATACTGATTAACAATTCGGCAATAAATACACTAAACTATATCTAGTTATTGGAAATTGTACTACGCAAAACTGACTACAAAGAAAGAGTAACAAGCTTGACTTGGTTTGTTCCACTCAAAATAGTAAAGTTCCCATAGTTGCTTGCCACAAAAAATAAATAGAAGTTGGGAAAATTCTTCGGCTCAAGTTCATACAAGCATAATTTTGATATTCAATCCTGTTTGGGTTAGTACAACGTGAAGCAAACTTTGTTTCCATCAGTCGATGAAGTTGCAAGCGACTGGAGATCCAGATTACAGAATGCTAGATCCAAAGATATTTCTTTAGAGTAATCCAGATATGTCACTTTATCTATCAGAAAGCAAGCCTGACTTCTTGATCAGATGGAGTATAAAGTATGCAATGAATTTGGCAAAAAGGAAAATATCAGTAATGGTTGATCAGGCATGCTCCCCAAAAGAATCAAGACGAACATCTAAGTTCCGATTGCAGCACAAATATATTGACACACTATGTGTTATCCTATATGCTTAAAGAACGCGATTTTTCCACCCGAAAACCAACCCCACCCACCAAATTGACCTCAAATCAACAAATCGACAAATTTTATCTAAAATGGGGAAGCAAACTAAACAATTCAGCTACCAACTGCACCGAACTTAGAGTAGCATTGAGACGGATCAATTCACTGATCCATGAGCAATTAAAGGATATGATGGTCTTGATGGGGTTGTACTTGTAGTGCACGGGGCTGGCGGGGCAGGCGAGGTGGTAGATCTGGTCGACCTCGAGCAGGATGGGCTCGACGACGTCGTGCCGGATCACCTCGAACCTCGGGTTGCCGAGGTGGTGCGCCACGTTGTCCTTGCGCCCGGTGAAGAAGTTGTCCACCACGATCACGCTCTCGCCGCGGTCCAGCAGACGGTCCACCAGGTGGCTCCCCACGAACCCCGCGCCGCCGGTGACCAGCACCCGCATCGCCCGCCGCCGGAGACCCAGCGGCACCTTCCCGCCGGCCGACCCGTGCAGCATCGACCCCGACGAGGACGGGAGCGTGGCGAGGCGGTTGAAGGCGGCCTCGAATCCGCCTCCCCCCATGGCGGCGGCGGAGGGCTGGGAGTAGGAGGAAGGGGAGTAGATGGAGAAGAGGGCGGCGGCGAGGAGCATGCCGGCGAGGGCGAAGGCGGGGCGGTGCTCGGCGGCGGCGTAGCGGGCGGCGCGGGAGAGGCAGGAGAGCGGCTTGGAGGGCTTGGGGGAGTAGTCGCCGCCGTCGGGGGCGGAGCCGGCGGCCGCGCCGCCGCGGTAGGTGAGCTCCGACGCCGCCGCCATCACCGGCGGCGAAGAGGGGGCTAGATGTAAAAGTGTCGTGTCACTGGGAGGTGGGACCGACCCCTCTATAATTGCGTGGAAGGGCAGGGTGTGAGGTGGATTCTTCAACTTCGACTGCTCTCCCTCCCTCCGCGGCGTCGGTCGGTTCGGTTGGTGAGGTTTATCGCAGCGAGAGAAAGGGGAAGGGGTGGCGTGTTTAATACGAGATCGGAGGAGACGGGAAAACCGGAAAACCGCGGTGTGGGTTGGGTTGGGTTGATCTGATGCGTCGGAATTCATATGGACGGTGAATATACCTGGTTCGATAATCTTACCATTACCGCTTAATCAAAGTTCACGCGAGAAACAAATGAATTCCACACGTCTGAGCATATCTGTTTACGTTATTTCACTGTAGTACTTTTTGGAATAAAGGAAGGATATTTTAGAAACTATACTCCTCGTAGCATGCATCTGTTATATTTTAGGAACGAAAGGAAAGCAAATAAGCAACAGCTATTTAGCTATTGAGTAACAAGAACATAGAGTTCTTGCTTTTCATTAAAAATGATCTAGTAACTTAGTATAAGTGAAATTAGGCTTGAAAAACTCACAAAACTCACGAGGCACTACTATAAACAACACGGCACCACCGAAGATCGATCTAAAACTCATCATAAGGCAAGAACCTACTCAGTTGTGTCTAACATATTAGTTGGGAAGGTATATATGTGTTTTGTTTTAGCTATTGAGTAACACTATATGTATGTTTTTTTCCTCACAAAAATATATATATATAGTTTTTGTCATTTATACACCGCAAAATCACCGTGACTTTATACCATGTGTTTGGTGTTTATGTTGGAATAAATTACTGATAGATGTGAGGAGCCATAGGTACCAATTTGGTCTGGACGGTATAATATGTCGTGTAACATAATTAACCTTATCCTCGTTGATTAGTCGCCGTTCATCTATTTGCTACTACTTTCGTCTCAAAATACAACTACCTGAAACTATAAATCTAGACATGTTTTTTTGTCTAGGTTCATAGCTTCAGGTAGCTATATTTTGAGACGGAGGTAGTATAGAATGACACCGCTCTAGCCATGTCAAATTAATTTCACTGTCATTTGGATTGTCGGAAAATAAAATAGGAATTTAATTAATTCCATTAGCAATTAAATTTATATATATGTTGTATCACTCATGACAAGGAAATATGAAAACACACACATACTCTCTCTCACACACACAAGCTCTCTCTCTAAAACGGTACGTAGAACCGTAGAAAGTCAGCAGATTGCTGTAAATGTGGACTAAACCTGCACCAAACTCTTTGATGTGAGACTTTCAGCGTTTAGACGCATGAGCTCGCTTTACGCGCCTCCATGACATTACAAATCACACCTTCCTGAATTCTTTTCACATCAAAAGAGTGGAAAAACATGCCAAGCCAATAGCCAGCAGACGACTAAGACCCTGATTGGATCCACAGATTTTTTTTTTAAAAGTCCCTGTCACATCGAATGTTTGACACTAATTAGAAGTATTAAATGTATACTATTAATAAAACTCACCCCATATTTTGGACTATTTCGCGAGACGAATCTATCGAGCCTAATTATTTCATGATTAGTGAATGTGATGCTACAGTAAACATTTGCTAATCGTAGATTAATTAGGCTTAAATTAATCATCTCGCGAATTAGCCTTTATCTATGTAATTAGTTTTATTATCAGTCTATATTTAATACTTCTAATTGACGTCTAAACATCCGATGTGACATGACCTTAAAAGTCTCTGGATCCAAACAAATTCTTATTTTGTGTACAATTTTTTCCTCCTCAAAACCAGAAATTTAACTCATGCCCAAATTTGCCAAACTTTGTTTGATTCAGAAGAAGAAACGTACGTTGAGTTCAATTGTTCCATCAACATCAAGTTGGCATAGTGGCATAGTACCATCATCAAACTTGGATGGATGCATGTTTTGAGTGTTTCTGCGTCTGTACCGGAAATAGATTAGGTGCAATGCAAGTCACTGTTCAGAGTGTCTGTTTTTGGAGGGCTAAAACAACAGTGCAAAAAACGCCTGTTATCCAAATGTTGTTTAGTAATTCAAAAACGGGTCTTTGCTGTCTTACATATGCTTTCTTCTGAGTATTTCAAACATAGCTAGTTGGCTCGAGTTTTTGCCCATAGGTAGAGATAACAGTGATTAGTTTTGAGCGTATGTATTTCGATACATATACCATGATCCCTATGTCCTTGAATATAAAGGATTTTTGTCTAGGTGAAATTCCTTATATTTAGAAAAGGAGGGAGTATTTCCATACAACATACAACACCGAGTCCATCACATGATCGAAGTCACTCACCACTGGCAGGGCCATGTGGGGATGTCCATTATTGTAAAACTTTGACCACCAATAGTTTTCAAATGTTATTTGGTGCGGACGAGCTCAGGGCGGCGGTGTGACTCGGGCTCTGTCGGCCGACGAGCTTGGTGCAGCAGACACAGACCGGTGGTGGAGGAGCTCATGGCAGTGGCACGATTTGGGGATTCTTTGGTGAACATGCTCTCGGCGGTGGCACGAATAGGGGCGGCGGTTGATGATCTCAGGTTGGTGCGCCGTGAATCGAGATTGTCTTCCTCCCACCAGGCGAGTGAGAGGAGATCGAAGGAGCAAAGGGACTAGAGGATTGACACGGGAGTGAAAAGAGAAGCGGGAGGATCAGTGTGAAAGGCAAGATTGGGATCGACGAGGGGCCCTCAAAAAGTAGGTGGCGAATATTTAGGAGAACGGATTTCCTATTCTTAGAATTGATTTAGGAGTACTCTTAGAGACATTTTTTTTTCAAAAATCCCAAAAATTAGTATTGGGGTCTATTTTGGGAGACCTTTGGTGATGCTCTTAGTCATAAAATCAGTATACTTGGATTTACACTTGAAGAATACAATCATAATTGTAAACTTTTAGATTTTATTAACTTTTTATAATACAAAATGGTGATCAAAGTTTTAAAAGATTAAGAAGAATTTGTTAATGTCAAATATTTTTACCAAAAAGACTACAAATTAGCCCTTTTTATGTGACTATGCGAGAAAATGTTATGTTTTGCCACTCTATAACAATAACACGTGGAATTATCTGGGTAAATGGCACGTGGGCTTGCAAAACAAACAATCAAAGCCCATTTTTGTTAAGTAGCAAATCTCCCAATTACTTATTTATGTTGAGTCCCATAAGATTAAACGGCCTGCTTGTACTGTCCTAATATTTAAAAAATCCAGTTAGATAGCAGCCCAGCACACAGGAACTAGGTTTTGTATCGGGGGCCTTTTAGAGCCCAACTAAGACCCTGTTTGGATCCACAAACTTTTTTTTAAGTCCATGTCACATTGGATGTTTGGACACTAATTAGAAATATTAAATGTAGACTATAAATAAAACTCACCCCATATTTTGGATTATTTTGCGAGACGAACCTCATTATTTTATGATTAGTGAATGTGATGCTATAGTAAATATTTGCTAATTATAGATTAATTAGGCTTAAAAAATTATCTCATGAATTAGCATTTATTTATGTAATTAGTTTTATTATTAGTCTATATTTAATAGACTTAATTGACGTCCAAACATCCGATGTGATATGAACTCCCTGGATCTCTAAAGATTATCACGCCTTAGCCTAGGCCGAGGTCAGGTAAACCAGTATTTTGATTCCCATCCCCTAATCAATAGAATAATGTTACTCCATTAATTTGTACAGTTATTCTAAACTTGACATATAAGCATCAATATACAATATATTTAGGTCCTTTTGAGGCTTCGAAGCACGTCATAAAGAATACATAAACCATTAGATTTCATCTGAACAGGTTTTAGAAGCTCTAAATACCATTCGAATTCATTTGAACTGTTTCACATTTTACCAAGAGCCCAGCCTAGATATAACAAAAGCTACTTTGGCTGAAATAAAAAGGTCAATCCAGAACACACTGCAATTTACAAACATTAACGGGATAATTCCCTAAGCTATCCATAGAATCCCCGCAGCTAACGAGCGGGAAGCCATCTAGGTGTTTACGGGCGTCTCGACCCCAAACTGATAATTTTTTTTAGGTAATACCCAAAAATGATAGTGTTTGACGGTTCTAATGCAATACATGTAACAGATGAGGTTTCAATTCAACAACATCCACAGTGTAAGATTAAAAGAAACCGTAAAAGAAAGTGTAAGATAAACAAAGCTTAAAAACTGAAATTACGTTGAAAAGTTGAAAGCACAAACTAGTTGCAACGACCAAGACAAAAGGACGTATCAGCTCGACCAAGCGTCCTAGCTTAGGCGTTAGGGACAACAGAAGATCACACAGGCCGATTACCCAACAAAGCACAACAATACTAAACCATATTTCTTCTCAATAATCTTCAAAATGAAGCTACTCATTTTCCATTTCCCATAGGATTACCCTCAAACCGGCTGATCCTGAAGTGCCGGAGCTCAACCCCAGCCTCCGCCGCCGTCCTCGCCACGCCGTCCATGGCCATCTCGGCCAAAATCCTCCCCACCGCCGGCCCCATCTTGAACCCGTGGCCGGAGAACCCTGCCCCGACCACCACGTCGTCGCCGAACTCCCCGCCGAGGAAATCTATCACGAAGTCCTTGTCCGGCGTCATGGAGTACATGCACGGCTGCCTCACCACCGCCCCGCCCGCCGTGTCCACGTGGTCCGGCATGAACTCCTCGATCCACCGCGCCACGCGTCCTTCCGCCACGTCATCGCTGGAGGCGATCCTGTCACCGGCGTCTGGGTCGCACGGCGGGCCGTCGTCGTAGTTGATCTTGATCAGGCCGGGGAGCTCCAGCGACGGCGTTCCGTACACGTGCGAGTCGCCGTAGCTCGAGAACGTCGGGAACCCGCCGTCGTCGCCGTCGCCTCCGGCGGTGAGGTCGCGCTCGTGTCCCGGTTTGATCTTCCAGTAGAGGACGAGCATGTGGAGAGGCTGGATCGGGAGGTCAACGCCGGAGACGGCGTTGACCAGCCTCCTCGTCCACGCGCCGACCGTGACCACGCACTTGGCTCCACGGAACGCCTCGCCGGAGCCCGTCGTCACGACGACGCCGCCGCCGTTCATGGCGGCGATGCCGACGACCTCCGTGTTGTCCCTCACGACGGCGCCGGCCTTGACGGCGAGCGCCTGGAACATCGCGACGGACTTGGTGGCGTTCAGAACTCCGCCGCCGTTGATATCACTGACGGCGGCAATCCACCCGTCGGGGATGCACCGGAACGCGCCGCCCCACCGCGTGGCGAGGTCGTGCACCGTGCGCGCGCCGGAGTTGTCGGCGGCGGCGAGCATCGAGACATCGTCGGGTGGGGCGATGGTGAGCTGCGGCGCCGGGGTGAGGACGCGGTGGGCCGACTGGGCCTCGGCGTCGGCCCAGAGGCGGCGGGCGAGGCGGACCATGGGAGGGTAGTGAGGCTTGGCGTAGGCGTCGCGGATGGTGCGCGACGCGCCGTGGGAGGAGCCGAGGTGGTGGAGGAGGTCGAAGCGCTCGAGGAGGAGGACGCGCGCACCGGCGCCGCGGGAGGCTGCTGCGTGCGCCGCGCAGCTGCCCATGATGCCCGCGCCCACCACGATCACGTCGAAATCGAACTGGCCGGCGTCGGCGGCGGCGACGGCCATGGCGCGGTCGAATAACACTACTTACTCGATATGCAGGATGAAGCTAGCTAGTGAGTACTGTGAGCATCTACAATTCTACATCACACCAGACCACTATATATTATAGAGGCAATTAAGCTTTGTGACTGGCAAGGTGTAGTAGTAATTTGCAACTTGTGCTCTTTAATTGCTTTAACACTATTGGCTTTAATTTTGTATTTTGTTAACTTTGTGTTAAGCTGTTAAAGTCATAGGAGAAAGCCGTAAAAAATCGAGAACGTAAGGATTGGGTTCATGTAAGCAGCATGCGAAACTTCGAAGCAGCTTTCATACAAATGTAACAATATCAAACCGATCATGTCTTCCACCCGCCGGCGGCTATTTGACCATCCACTGATTAGTGAATACTAATTGAAAATGGAAATCTAGAGAGGTCACAAATTCAGTGCTCGTAAATCTAAGGTAGATCTAAAGTAAGACAAATGTAGCTCTGCCTTTGTTATATGTATTTTCTCCACTTTAATTTTGAGTAACTTGTATCATTTTGGTTCCCTAGCTTCACTTGACAAGGAGCTGGGGCCATGTCAAATAGGCGAAGAAAAGAAAGAAATGGGGATTGAACTAATAACTATTGAGTTAGCACAGCGGATGTATTACACTAAAAGGAAAAGAATAAACATCGCCAAGAACCACCATGTTAAAAAGTTGATGTGCCTTAGAGCACACCTCTTCCAGTTTTCGTGCTGGTTTGCGTTGCTCTATCGTGTTTACAGAGTATATACTATCCTAGGTTAACCAAATGATATTATAGCAATTTCTATCTGGAAAGTTTAACAAGTGTCCTAGTATGAAGCGAATAAGCATCAATCATTTGAGATATACACTAATATACTGGCGGGGGGAAGTAATCAACAAGAGATGTGCTTCTATG
Organism: Leersia perrieri; assembly: GCA_000325765.3. NCBI lineage: Eukaryota > Viridiplantae > Streptophyta > Magnoliopsida > Poales > Poaceae > Leersia > Leersia perrieri. The sequence continues at coordinate 9,520,846 of CM002476.1, forward strand.
CTTGTCCATTAGCTCATAAGACAGATTATGACTTGATCAATAATATAGTCAGAACTCAGAAGTGAACTAGAATGTATCAGCAGCATTCGTGCGACATAGCTCACTGCTTACGCATGTATCACTTGCAAGACGCAAGTAACAAAAAAAAAACTTATAAATTTTAAGCACGTCATGACGAACTTTGACAGAATCAGCAGTTCAGTAGCCAGATGAACATACAGAATTCTCAAAACATGCTTACACTTTACACAACGTTACTGACTGTCGGGAAACAACAAATCAACTATACATATATCAATACATCAGGAATTAGATTGGCTGCACCGTCAGAACAAAGCTACAAGAAAGAAGCAATGAGTTGGATTACCCAGAACTGCGGTGGTATAGCCAGTTCATATAGATATTTCACCAGATTTTTTTAAAATTTTTATCTCAAGGAATCCAACATCCTCACATCATGCTTTTTGCGCCTACAACGGTGATGGCTCTTCTGCTCCCCAAAATTATTGTCACCAACAATGCCCATCTTATTCATATCTGCAATACAGTCTGCATTGTAAAATACCAGCAGTAATTAGAACATTTGTTATGTGGATACAAAACATTAATTTGAAATTTTGATCACCCCTCTGTTGCAAGAACAAAATTTGATAACCTATCTAACAGAAGATTAAAAGATAATTCCACTGTCAGATATGATGGTAAAGCATTTTCCATAAAAAGGCTGAACGCTTGTCTTTGCAACAGTCAGAACTGAAGGCTTCAGAAAATTGACAGGGTTGTTAACACAAATTCATTAGTCCATAAAAATAAAACAAAACCTCTGCCACCAATGCTTATTATTTTGTTCATCGATATAGCATTATAGCACAAGGCAAACTTTCCACCGTATTAGCACCTAATACATGCACATAGAAGTAAGATATAACATACCTCTTGTTCACTTAAAATTAAAATAACAGCATAAGTAGATTGAGTTGTCCAATATAGTTTTGAATAAAAGAATTGTTCAGAAAGCCTTTGCAGCTACTACAACAGAATGGATGGCATAAAAATGACAAGTGTGCAGGATTGCACTAGAATTAACCATTTGGTCGGTGACATGTTTCAAACAGGCTCAAGTTAAATTTATATAAAATTCAATTACAGTATTCCCTTCATGAACGCATTGACAGTAGTCAAGGCTAACACTTAAGTAATCATTTAGTTTGTGTACAGGAGAAAAATATAACCAAAAGGCATATAGCTAAAAATCTGTTGTCAAAATTTGAAACACACCAACTTGTATTCAACTCAAAACAATTCAATTAAATGAAGACTGAATAGAGCAGTAACTTGGGTATTACAGAACCAAGCAGCTAGCTAGACAGTTCCATTCCATCATTAAAATCAACAAAACATGCAGCAGCCAAATGCATTTCTATCCACTGTTCCACACCACCCCAGAAGAAGAAAAGAAGATTAGAAAAAATAACACATCCCTTTAATCAGAGTTCACAAGTAGAATACACATAGATCAACTATCCCATATCCAAGAACATACTTAGAAGTTAGAACTTAAAAATTAGAATGTAATAAAATTAATGAAGTGTGCATACTAAGCCTATAATTATTTGATCCTAATCAACAAGCCAGGATCCCAATCAATGAGATATACACAAACTAAGCCTACAATCTTAGGAATCATATTCAATGAAATGTGCACACTAAAGATGCCAATCTCTATACACGAAAAAAAAATGAAGGCATAAGCTGAATCAAATATTGTCCCAGGAATTGGACTCATGGGCGCCAATCACCTCCGATTTCCTCGCCCCAGAAGAACAGCTGCTGCCTCCCGTCCTCTTCCTCCTCGTCAATCTCATCCCCGTACCCAAGCTCCACATCTCCCCTATACCCCGGCTCACTACCATAGCCGGAATCCGCCGCGGCCACCTCCGCCGCGGCGCCCGTCCCACCAGACCCGGATCCAGCCCCACCGACGGGCGCGGGGCCACCGAACTCCGTCGCCATGGGGACGTCCCTCATCCGCACCTCCCCGACATCGGACGCCCACATCTCGCCGCTGGAGTCGGTCGCCCCGCCGCCACCGGCGCCGCACGTGACGTGGAAGTCGGAGCACGTGCCGGATCTACGGCGGTCGCTGCTGCGGCCGGACACCGACCGCGATCCCCCGCCGCGGCGGCGGCGCTTGCGGGGGCCCAGCCACCGGAACGAGC
>CM002476.1:9523164-9571781 GCA_000325765.3 Leersia perrieri
CGGAGAGGGGAGGGGTCGGGGTCTCCGCGGCGGCGGCGTCGGCGGCGAAATGGGCGGAGGGGGGAGCGGTGGAGCGGTCGGAGAGGCAGGGCTTCTTGTGGAAGGGGTGCCAGGAGGCGACGGCCTCGGCGAGGAAGAGGTGCGGCGGGTGGTGGCGCATCGACGGCGCGCGCGGGGTCATCGGCGGCGGCGGCGGAGTAGGCGGCGATGGTGGCGGGTGAGCATCGGGGTTAGGGTTTGGGTTGGAGAAGAAGGGAAATCTCGGGGTCGATCTCATTTTTGTCGGGGAGGAGAGGAAGAGGAAAATTTTTTTTTGTATGGAAAATTAATCATTTCATTAACGCTTAATTATTCTAGTTATCGCTTGATGATTAGCTTACGGCGCTAATGTTCAATTAGGCAAATTTAAATTCGTCGTGATCTAAATAGAGCTCTGCATGGTGTTGGATGTATTTCAAGCTAACTTCACGCAAGAGACGACCTGTATATCCTTGATTGCGTTGCGTGCGTTGTTGTTCCTTTTTGTCGTTGTGTCGTTGTGATTGCTTGCCCAACTCATTTGCATTGTTTGAATGATCATATAAAAGAAAAGGATTCCTCTTCTATATCCATATACATAGGAGTGTTAATGGATCGGATTCGAATGGATAGTAGCAATACCATATCCTAAGCCATATTTTTCAAGCGGATGCTGACCTTTGCGGATGCGGATTAGGATTGTTTCGGATGTTAGATGTGGTGCGGAGTCGGCTCGGAAGCGGATTAATGATCGGATACGACATGTATTGATCTATATAATTTTAAGTCATTAATACAACATGTAACAATATAATAATAAAATCGACAAAAAACTTAATAGAAATATCATATATTATCAATTTGGGGTCAAGATTTAGGAGTATAAGAGTCAATTGACATCTTGGAGAAGTGAGATGAGCCTTGGAAGAGTCAATTGGACACCTTGGTTTAATGCATGGATTGGAGTTTTGATGAGTTGATGAAAATTGGATTAGGTGGTCTATAAGTTGAAAATTGGACTTGTGGATAATCTGATAAAAAAAGTCGGATAATCTGCATCCGTCGGATATTGGCAATATCATATCCAGCTCTGCATCCGCATCCCACTATCTACATCCGATATCACATCCATCGGATTTGTACAAGTCATTACCATATCCTCACTTATCGGAGCGGATATTATCCGCTTCATTTACACCCCTGCCTATGCACTTCATATTACATCATTCATACTCCAATCTTTTATATTTAATAATATTTTTCAACATCCTCTTTCCTCTTCATGTTGTTTGTTCAAATATAGATGTTCTCTCTTTAATATAGATGATGCTCTATTTTTGGATGATGTGATGGAGTATCTCTTAGAGCAATATTTTTCTCACACATACTTTATATTTGAGATGGAGGATGTGATAGATGAGTTGTTGGGTTTGCTCTTAGGCCCCTTTGAATCAAAGAAATTGCGTAGGAATTTTGTAGGATTCAAATCCTATAAAATATTTTCTTTCTAGCCCTTTAAAACAAATGTTTAGGATTCCGAAATCCTACAAAATTTCTATGAAATGTCTCTTTTCATGCAAGCTTTGGAGGAAAATTTGCATGATGTCAAACCTCTTGGGAAAAAGTCCTATCAATCTATCTCTCTCATCCAATTTCTGTGTTTTTCATCAAATGGTCATTCTTGTATTTTTTTTCCTGTGTTTTGCAATCCTATACTTAGGTTGTGTTCGTTTTCCTTTGTTTCCTGCTAGAGGCAGAAAACTATAGTGCCAATACCCCGCGGCACGCTTCTCAATGTGCATAAAAATATGTTTTTTAAAAAAATTTCTATATGAAAGTTGCTTTTAAAAAGCAAAATAATCCATTTTCAAATTTAAAATAGCTAATACCGAATTAATCACGTACCAATGATATTTCTCGTTTGTTTTCCACTACTATTTTTTTGCTACCCTTGTTTCAGCTGCATCCGAACGCAGCCTTACATTCCTGTCAAAATCATGTGTTTTTCCTATTCATCTGTTTTTGGAATCTTGCGATTCAAATGGGTCCTTATTGTAGCCGTTTCGATTGGCGTGAAAAATGTATTCTACTAATTGTTGGTAGCTTGAATAGTACATTTAAATGTTTGATCGAAGCCAACCTATCGACAATACCTTTGCTCAATTTATAACTAATCTAAAAGCTTTTCTATATAATATTATAAATTGGCTTCATATGATATCAATCCAAACATCTATAACACAAATTTTCGCACTTTTAGTGCCAAAACTTTTCAAGTATTTAGCACTAGGGTGTCAAAGCCTGGGATTATTAAGTCATAAGAGTCTAGATTATTATAAACTGAAGGAGAAATAACATATGAGTTGTTTGTTTTCCTAATTATTGAAGGCCTATATTTGGGTTCGTAAGGTTAAGTGGGCACACCCCAATCTAAACAAGGAAGAGCTTATCGATTACAATGATATGGTCTCTATTATAATAAGTTTGTCTTCATAATCTATTTGTTTTTAGATTCTTTTAATAATTAATTGTACAATAATATTATTTAAAAAGAAACAGTGCCTAAGAAAAATATGTTTGTTTCAAAATAACTTGCATCATGATTCTATCAAGTTTATTCGAAGAAGGAAGAAGACGAAAAATGTAACGACCGTGGCATGTTTATAATTTTAAGAAATTGCAGTGGCATGCAGTAGTAGCTTATATTGTAAATAGTAATGATATTTTTAATTTAGAAAATTTGCAATGGCAGGATCTAATTAACCCATTAAAATAGAGGGAGACTAGTCAGCGGACGTCCGGTACCCTGGATACCAGATATTTTTTTTACCCCAGGTATTAGATTTTTTTTTATCCCGGGATACCAGATCTAGTACCCTGGGTAACAGATATACTTCTTTCATCTCTTCGCCCGCCGCCGGTGAGCCGCCGGCCAATCGCCACAGATCCGGCCGCCCCCTCAATTCCTCCGGCTGCGCCGTCCCCATCGCTATCCGTCAAGGCAGCGGCTTCGACGGCAACGGCGACGACCAGAACTGGATGTCGCACCGCCGGATTTGGCCGTCGCCGCTGTCGCCGTCGCCTTCCTTACCGCCGTCACCGTCGTCCTCGTTGCCGCCGTCGCCGTGGAGCCGCCGTCGTCGTCGTCGCCATCGGGGAGACTAAGGAGGACGCGGCGGTGCGGACACAGGAACGCGGCGGGGCGCGCGGCGGCGCAGCAGCGGGGCGTGCGGGCGCAGGCGGCACGGGGTCAGGGCGCCCATTAGTGTTCCTCTTAAAATAAGGCCGCACGCATCTCAAAGCGCTTCACACACACCTCTCTCTCCGCTTCCTCAGTCCAACCCCACCACCAGATATATCGCGGTGCGGGCCGCAAGATTTTTGTCGCAGGTAGGTTCCGTTTCCAGTTTTCCACTCCACGCGGCGTCGCCTCCGGAGCCCCCAGAACCTTCTCGACTCACCACCGCCCCTCTCCACCGCTCGCAGGTGAGCTCCTCGCTGGAGAATCTCGACACTGCTTGCTCTCCTAGATCTTTCCGATCAGCACCGCGAGCGTCTCCTTGCTATACTGGGTTTCGTCAATTCATCCCTCTGTTGCGGTTATCTCTCCGGGAAATTTTCCGGCGAGGAATCCGGCGCGCACCGCCATTTTTCGCCGTCGGTCTACAGGTAGCGGGAGTTTCCAGATTAGAAATCAGCGGTTCTCTGTTTTGACGGTAGTTAAGTACTCTAGAGATTTGGTTTTCCCACCTTTACCATGGATTCGTCGGCTGTATAGAGTTGTATAGTTTTTCCTCTCAAGTTCGTCTCATCTACAACGCGGAGGCGGTGGAAAACCATCTCTAGATTTGTTTCTTTGTTTCCCTAATCGCCATGTATGGTTATTAAGGTTAGTTAGGAACATCTAAAGATTCTAAACTAATGTGGCTATTCGGATTGTTATGTGTGGCAATCCAAAAGTCTATTAAGATGTAAAAGGAATCGTGTGCTGCTCAATTCTTTTAGTTCTTAGTACACGTGTCTGTCTAGTTTCCATAGCAAGTTGCAATTTAGAGCATGTTAGTATCACATACAAAATTGTATTGATAGATATTTATGGTTATTATGGCGCGTCGATCAGAGGAAAGAGAGGAACGTAGGTTTGTTCTCCACAGCGTGAAGCTATGCTTGCCTTGGTCAAGGTTTGGACAAAGACCCTTTTGAGTTCTATGCATTGATAATCCTTAATTACAGTCTCATCTACCATTAGAAGAAATGGGGATAAACTGGAAAGTAGATAACAAACGCCAAACTAGGAAATATATGGATAGCAATATTTCAGCCGGATATGGACCCCCCTGAGTCGTAATTTAGGCGCCCCCCTTGAATGCTTGCACCAGTGGTATGTGCACCTGTTTCATTTGTAGACAGGTAGTGAAGACTGAACAAGGTATTGGTGTTTTGGGTGTCAGTTATATATATGCTTTCAAGTAAGAAAAATGCAATTCACTGCACAAATGACATTTTTGTTTGGGCAAATATCTTCTTTTCGTTCTGAAAAACTAAATTTATCTTACTAACCCTAGTGTATTTGATGGTGAAACTATCTCTGGTGTATTAAGTTGATAAGAACATGGATTCAAAGTTCTCTTGGTATTGTGTAAATCTCCAAATTATGGTAGTGTATTAGACTATAGTGTAGAAAACTTTCAAAGTTCTCTTTTCTTTGATGTTGTTTGACAGTGTGGGTCTACAAGTTTGGCACACCAAATAATTACGGTGCTGTGTTCCTTTCTGCTTAAAATGTCTTCCTGTATTTCTTTGAAACATTTATTACTAGAACTTTGAAACTGCAATGTCATTACTGATGTATTTTTGCATCTATAATTTATTTGACCTATCTTTAAATCCTATATCTGCAGAAACAATGAGCAGACGCAACAGTCGCACCATCTATGTAGGCAATCTCCCTGGGGACATTCGTGAGAGGGAGGTTGAGGATCTCTTTTACAAGGTGTGGTTTACTGCTTTATTTGTACCTACCTCAGTTCTTTTCATAAGCAACTGCCCTTCCAATCAGGTTGTAGCTGCATAGTTATAATAGATTAATTAATTTCATACCCATTAAGCTGCCATAGCTTATTAGTGTAAGAATTAGCTAGTGGTTGGAGTATTAAAATTACTATTATAATATTTGGAATTTTACAGGATTATTATTCTGTACTACCTTTGTCCCAAAAAGAAGGTATTTCTGGGCATGCACCTGGTGCACAGCCATAAAGACCTTATTTTTGGGACAGAGGTAGTATTCATAAGCTTTTGGGTAGTGTGATCCAAAGAAGCGTTATTTAGGAAGTTACCTTGTGAATGTCGTTGGATGGTTCAACTAGGAGTGTCTTCTCTTATGGTTTTGGAGGTGAATAATTATGTTTTTAATAGCACAACTATTCATGCTCTTGACCATCTGTTAGTGTAAATAGTTACGAGTGATTGCCATAGATGACAACTGATAACCTGCATGGTGTTGTGAAAAACTCATAACATCTCAAAGATTGGATCTCTTGAGACACGATAAATTTCACGAGCCATATTATTGTCTAAGCTAATGTGGAGGTGCATTTGTGAAAAGTATTGCTGAATAAATTAAGATAAGCTTATACAGATATGTTTATTCAACCGTTCTTATCCATGCAACTGTAATAAGTCAACGTAATGTTGAGAATTGCTTTGGTAACATGCATGACTTTTTCTTCTCTTAAATATATTTTTATGCAGTTTGGCCGCATTTTGGACATTGACTTGAAGATTCCTCCAAGACCTCCTGGTTATGCTTTTGTTGAGGTGAGCATATTTTTGCAATTGACATAGCTTCTGTAAGGATACTTACTGTGTTGAGCTTTTATTGATATTCATAATATAGTCGCTACTATTATCATTATTATCCTAATATTAATATCATTTATTCACTAAGGTTAGTTGACTTTAATAAAATTTATCCTAATATTATTGGCTGTTTTTTAAGATGTACATACATTTTTTTATGATGGATATCTAAATATTGGGTTGTAACCAAAAAAAAAAAAAATTGTGCTCTTGTAGTTTGAGGACCCCCGTGATGCTGATGATGCAATTTACGGCCGTGATGGGTACAACTTCGATGGCTACAGATTGCGGGTATGTATATCAAAATGTATTTCCTTCCGTTCTTGTAGTGATTGTTTTAGAAGAGAGGATTGTTTGGTTTTTCTTGTGCCTACGGCTTTAATTTTTTTATGCAGGTGGAATTAGCGCATGGTGGAAGAGGTCAATCTTACTCATATGATCGCCCAAGAAGCTATAGCAGTGGACGACGTGGAGGTGTATCTAAGCGTTCTGAATATCGCGGTATGTAATTCTTCCTCTTGAATGTGTTTGTTAGTGTCTCCAAAAAACAAAGTGAAATGTTTTTATATGGTGAACCATGCAGTTATGGTCTCTGGTTTACCTTCATCGGCATCATGGCAGGATCTTAAGGTATTTTTTGTTGTACATGACTTCTATTTATAGTTTTTTTTGCTATAATGACGTCATCATTACCTATATATTCAGGACCATATGCGACGAGCTGGTGATGTCTGCTTCTCTGATGTATACCGAGAGGCTGGAGGTTAGGAATGCTCTTTTCTTATTATGCCACTGTAGCATGGACGCTGGGATGAGGAGTAATTATTACGTTTTAATTGGTGTCCTTCTGAAAGCAAGATTCCTCCTTTAATTTCTGATTTCTGAGAATACACAAAGGGCTTTGTGTGTTATTTTATTAAGACAGAGACTGGATATCGTCTGTCAGCTGGTCATCTGGCCCGTCAACCCCTCAGGTCAGGGAAAAATGTAAAGGAAGTCCAAAAAAGGCTAAAACTGAAAATGAAACTACATGTCCTACTTAGAAGCAAACTGAGTCATCATAGGCCTGCCCATGTAGTTTACTATATCAATACATTTGCCTCTCTGTTTGTGTCGCAGCTACTGTTGGAATTGTGGATTATACGAACTATGAAGATATGAAGTATGCGGTAGGTTTAATTTCTTCTGTACAAAGTGCATTCTGAAAAAATTCCTATTACATTTGGCATGTATCTCTTATAATATATTGTTGATTGCAGATTAGGAAGCTTGATGACTCAGAGTTCAGAAATGCATTTTCACGGGCATATATCAGGGTATTGATTTTCTTATTTTTGCTATGAAACAGAGTTAAAATGCCAATCATGCACTCATTTGATTGTGATCTTTAATCAACCTGTTCTTATTTCTATCATAGGTGAAGGAATATGATGATAGATCAAGAAGCAGAAGCCGCTCTTACTCACGAAGTCGTAGTTACAGCAGGAGCAGGAGTCCAAAGTATGTTACATTTTTATATGTGTTTTACATTGAAGCCTTATGACACAACTGATTATTTACTGCATGGTTCCACAGATCTGTTTCTCGGTCACCCTCACCTGTGGATGAAAGGTACATCAATATGTAACATTAGTCTTTTACTGGCATGCCATTTTTATTGTTAAAGAGAAACAGGGGTATGTCCTCGAATTTGTTATTGATATACTTTAGAACTTCCCCTGTGGTTCGTAAAACATACGCTTGGAAAGCTTATAATGCATGTCTCATTTTAATGATATGACTTGAATTTCCTCTATGGCCCAATGATTAAAACAGTGAGCTGGATGGCTAATCTACAATGTTCAAGTTTTGCTTTTGTTTTTCCTAGATCTGGCCATGCGGCAATCTGGGGACTGCTTTCGTAGAATTTTGGATGTGTTGAGATTCAAAAGGATGGTTTGGATCTTTGGATAGTAGAGCTGGATTATGATGCATGTATGGCAATGGGCAACAACCAGTCCTAGGAGCAAGATAGGCTTGACAGTAAGGATATGTGGAGTGGATTGTGTTATTATTAAGAAAATGTTGACTGTAGGAAATTCAATTTCATGAGGTTTTTAAGTTCTCTTGATTATTCTTGCATCCTAACAAAACTATGGTACTCAGTAAGCATATTTCATTGATATTTACATGTTGTGTTCTTTTGCGCAACAAAAGAAAGTGATCCTGCTTAGTTTTTATGCGCAGTCTCTTCTGTTGAAATATACTTATTATTTTGTTCATTGGGACTTGCATGTTGTTAGCTATCAAGCATGAATGCTAAAGTGCATACTCAGCAGTGTGGTTCACTGGTTCTTCCTAAATATGTTTTTATTTTCTTACATATCGTTACCTTTGTTTTGGTTTGTTTTGATGTTCCTGTTATTAATTTTGGAAGAGATCACTCCGACTGATGGGTTTTGTCTGTTGAATTTCGCAGATCGATGTCAAGATCACGGTCCCCTGATTCTTCAGTAAGTATTACAAGTTTACAACTAGTCAACCATCATAAAAATGTGACTAAATCTTGTTTTCAATTGTTTGTTCATTGCATTTTTTTTACAGCCTTCTCGTGGAAGATCTGTTAGTAAAAGCCCAAGCAGGAGTGTATCCAGCTCTCCATCTCCTGTAATACCCCGCACCCAAATATTCCCTCTACTCTCCCGACCCACCCACAAAGAAAAGAAAGAAAAAATTAAAAAAATTCATTACACTAATTAAACATTTTATAATCATTTTCTGTCCACTTCCTTTCAGGTGAAATCTGATTGAACATGGAAACCTTCAAGCAGTTACAACTACTTTAGTATCCAGGGACCGGTAATGGATAATCATGGATTACGATCAAGTCAACCTGGATATGGCTTCACTATTTGCCGCTGCATCCCTTTGTTTTTAGGAGGTTGATTTCTGTTTAATATTATTCATTATATTTGCGAAACAGGCATCAGGTGTTCTGTTGTCAGAGTCTCAGAGTACTTATGTACTAAGTGGAGTAACTATATGCACTCTGTTATCAGCTGTACTTCAAATTTATGTCACTATATATATGTTGATGTACGGTAAACCTTGTTGTCTCTTGATTCTTGAACTGTGGTCTGTAGGTAGATGTGCTGTGCTTTTTGTTTCTCTTTTTTGAATTGCTGATGTGTTGTGAATTGTGATGCTGATCTGTAGGTGTATGTGCTGTGCTTCTTGATTCTTGAACTGATGTCTGTAGGTAGATGTGAATTGCTTTTTGATTCTTGAACTGTGGTCTGTAGGTATGTTGCTGATTAATTTAGTAATTCTCTATGCTTAGATTTGTACTCCATACAGTTGTTTCACTTAGTGAAGTTCTCGTTAGTTCTTTTCTTTATATGGCTGTGCATTAGTTTAGTTATTTCTAGCTCAATTTCAAAAGCTGATCTATGCAGTTTTCACATAGAACTACATAGTCAAACAACATAGTTAGACGTACGTCCATGTCGGATCTCGTATGTGGCATTTCGTGGTTCAGCAGATACGTCGAGACTTAAGCAGGGTCGAACTTGATAATGTGTTAGTTTTTATGAGAAAATCCAAACTTGTCTTTTTCCCTTCGTTAATTTTATTCATGAATTCCCGTCAATTTCCTCTCTTGGTTTCTTCTAATCCAGAATTTATGTGCAAACTGTGTAGTTAGTGGTTAATTGGCATTAATCCTTATTTGCCTATGTTACACACAACCCACATAATTCTTTATTGCACCGTTAAATTTAATTACAAGTAAACAAAAGTTTGCTATGTAAGGCATGACCTGACAGGGAGTGGTACTTGTCTAGGCAAGTTGTTAGACTTCAGACTATTGTAGTTTAGGGCCTAAATTTCATCTTCAAAATTCTATTTTAATTCCTAATTAGATTATTGGGTTAAAATATTTGATTTATTCGATAGATAGACCGGATCCTCTACTGTAGCCTCAGGCTACGTAAGAGGGATGTTAGGTGTATCTCAATCGATGTTCTGCATAAGATAGCATGTCATTTGATCAATCTCCTCGGTCCATGAAATTGTTGATCTGGACTGATGCAATCAAGTCATGGGGGAACATCGTCAACAACTTCGACATGACTGGTGCGTCGTCCTTCCTGCCAACTGCAAGGAGGTCGAGCAAGCCATTGTCCCGTCCATTGTTGGCTATAACATCTGCTCCCATTGTCTCGTATGTCCACGACGGAGTGTATGGCGCAGCTTTCTTCCCGATCATCGTATTCCAGTCGCTGTCTCATACGGTTGCAGTCTCTACAGCTAGGTTGTAAACCACTCGTACGCGCAAATGTGGTGTGGGTGGTGGTGCACGAGCCATGCAGGAGCATGCATGACCAAGTTGTGATCAGGACAATGCATTCGTGCATGCAAGAGCTGAACTAAGGCTGTGATCGTTTTTACTTTTTTTCAATAAACGGTTGACATAGAATGAAGCAAATAAAAACAATTTATTGATAAATTTTTTATATTTGTATTATTCATAATTTGAAATACAAGCACGAGGAAAAAGATTACGATGAAAAAACATCAAAATCAACTTCAAAGTTAAGGTTGAAAATTCAAATTTGGTCGTGGAAGATAAGTAAAATCGAAATGATTGGAGCGTTACTGCACCCGATCAAACTCAGAGCTAGTGGCGGTGCACACGACTTCTTCTCAGCACTTCGGCGATTGCATAGGTGGCTATACATCATACGGACGACGCCCAGTGTGCCAGCCTAGCTCATAGCATTGATGGCGCCTCGCAGCTTGGTGTAGATGCCTCTTCAAGGACCTTGACCACAGCGAGAAGCCAACAACTAAGTGGGATTCGGGTTAACATGATTGCCTCACACGAGTGGGGCCTAGGCATTAGGATGCTATGTTTTGAATGCGTTGTCCTAATTTTTTTCATGTGCCAAGCTAAATCCAAATTGGACGCTACGCTTGCTTGGTTTTTCCAATCCAGAATTAAACAAGTAGTGGCGGACGTCCCTGTGATGATCTGGTTCCCAAATAGATGGTTGAATTTGATCTCCTAGAATTTAAAAGCCAGCCACCTATTAAGGGCATGTTTGGCAGGCCTCTAATATCTAAATATAACCACACAAGCGAGGTTAGGAGTGGAGTTGTGAGTGGATTGAACCCAGCTTTATCTTTGTAGTTCATTTATTAGATCAGTCAATCTGTTTAACTCCTTTTAGCTAGAATTGTTTGGTTTGAATATACTCTAGTAGAACATGTGGAGCTAGAGTTGGAGTTCTAGCCAGGTAAACTCTAAAACCACCAATAAAAATCATGTAAGATGGAGAGCGACGAATATTAGGAGAACGACAGACACGAGAACACAGAAGGGTGGCAAGGGGGTGAGGATGGGAGCAACTCCATTATCCCGACTATGGGATCTGTCGGTGATATGGATATAGGGGTACCCATAGGAGGCTAAACTTGGTTCGACACCTGAAGGTCCGCGTCCGAGGGAGGAGTCGAGGCAGCCCGATGCTTTGCCCAAGCATAGAGGCCAGGCGATCGCGGCAGCCCGATCCACCTCGAACCTGTGCACGAGGATTACGGCCACTCGGACCCACGCGGCGCCTGCCCTACCGCATTTATTGCGATGGGGGGCGGTCGAGCCCGAGGTTCGGCAAGGAGGCCAACCCCCGTAGAAGGGGGTCGGGCCACCCGATGCCACATGGCACGCCCCTGAGGAGGACGCGCCCGAGGGCTTGCGGGGAGACCACATGGCTATCCCGAGGGGGATGGAGCCCAGGGGTTCGACAAGTAGGCCAACCCACGCAAAAGGGGGTCAGGCCACCCGAGGCCACGTGGCACGCCCTTGAGGAGGGCGCGTTCGGGGGCTTGCGGGAAGGCCACGTGGCCATCCCGAGGAGGATGGCCCAGGGCGCCGCCTAGAAGCTGATCTCACCCTGTGGGAGGGTTCGGGTCACCCCGAAGCCCCAGGCAAACCCCGCACCCTGCGCCCTTTTATGTGGCGTGCGACGTGCGGGAAGCAACGTCCAACCACCGCATTCAATGCGATTAGAGGAGACTGGCGCTTGCCCCCTCGCACTTATTGCGATGTGAGGCGCGGGTGACAGCCCCTCATCGTCATCCCTTTCTCTTTTTTCAAGAGAGATAGGGAGGGAGAAAAAGTCTTCCCTCGGTGGCAATGCGTTGACATCGCTGTCATTGCGGGACATCCACCTCTCTTCCTCGTCCCCATCGCATTTAATGCGGCGGATGGCCGCGTGGGGGCTAATGAGAGCCCTACGCCGCGACGTCACCCCTAGGGGGATCAGTTGGTGGATCGCTGGCAAGCGGGCCCCGTCGATGACCAGGAAGGTTGGCGTCACCCCTCATCAGCGGTTCCATATTTTTCTCCGCCTATCCTTCACACCTGCCCCCAGACATGGCAACGTGGGGGGAAACATGGCGGTTTCACAGACAAGACAAGACTGTGGCTGTCATTCCAGGAAAAGGAATATCTCCTGTTCATAGCAGTAGAGATAGGAAGACCATTGTGGTGTCCCCTTAAACTATAAAAGGAGGCCCAGATTGATAGAGACAAGGGAATTCCTGGAGGGGATTCCAGTTAGACACTCTCTGCCTTCTCACAATCCGGCGCTCTAGCACACCCAGCGGCTGGAAAAGGGATTGGCATAAGAGTTAGACTCTGATTGTAGTTTGATTTTCATCATCAAGAACAATAACATGAGTGGGCATTACACTTCACAGCGGTCTGAACCTGTATAAATCGCGTTCTCACGAGAACTCTCGTGGTTGCTTTCATCCTCCCCATCTTTTTTCTTCTCCGCGCTTCAGGCTTCAGCCCGCACCCCTAAGCCGAACTAAAAAAGGGGTCCCATGGATCCCCGCTTGACGAGCTCACGCTCCGACAGGATCAATTGGGAAATTATAGTTTTCTATTTTTGATTGAAAAATTAGAAAATAAAATTGACTATTTATTTTTTAAAAAATAGAAAAAAAGAATTATGATATTGTTTAATCCCCTCTATTGGTGCTGCTTTTAGGAGAGATTGAAAACTCCATATTCACCCCCTCTTTTATCTCTTCTACAGATTCCCGTCCCAGCCGTCTACCGTGTCTTTCCCCGAGTCCAAGCAAAGCGGCTCCTACTGGTGTTGGCGGCGTCGGCGCGAGCTCCACCGGCAAGGTGCGTTCAGTTCAATCCCGTTCCCTCCTTTGATCCGAGCCCTAATTTTCGCTGACCTCGCCGATTCCCTTGCGTCTCCGATCCAGGGGATTCGTTCCGTCGGCGGTGGTTGCTTTCTGCTGTAAGTGCCCCCCTGATGGCGGAGACGGCGAAGGCCGACGCGGCGGCGGAGGCTGCCAAGATGGACCTGCTCGAAGACGACGACGAGTTTGAGGAGTTCGAGATCGACCAAGGCATGCATCGATTCGTTTTCCTTACCTTTAATCTTGATTGTTTCGTTGCCGATACTCATGGCGGTACTTGTAGATTAGATCTACGCGTCCTGCTAGATTTGCTCTCCCAAATTCACAATAGGTTCTGCTGTGACGCAGTCACGTTTAGCAGTTCGGGGATTAATGTCTGTCATTCCTGTCAAATTCCTCACCTGGCTTTGATCTGTTTGTTAGTAATAAGAACAAAACTACCTCACACCATACTTGCGTCTGTCAAATCCTCCAGGACTCATGATTAAGGATTTGCTCTTGTGTCTGTGGTACTACCGTTGGCGCAGTTAATCACCACCTAGTTACGGATGAAGGGAATTTCGTTGTGATGCGATGCTGTCTAGCTCTGCATAGATATATATTGTTGTATTTCGTACGAAATAACTCTCTACATTGGTTCATTTGTAAATAACTGTCTGCATCACATTGGTTCATTTGTAGTATGGACTATGGATCATTCTTTTAATAATGTTAATATAAGTTCATCTAATCATGTATAAGTGCAAAGCTCATACTTAATTATCAGTTGTGCATGTTTCTATTTTTCCTCTAGCATGTGAAGAATGATTATGATAGAAGTTCAGTGACATTTTTTTTTTGGTTTTCACTTCTATAGGGATGTGATTTTCATTCAGCGCTGAATTCTTAGCATATAGTACTAGTAAGAAACTATGTATGGGCCATCTGATCAAGTCAAGAAAATGGAAGTTGTTAATCTGATTACTCTTAACTTGTTTCTGAAGGTCAAATGATGCTTAATTATAGATGATAATCCATATTTACAGTTTACCCTAAATAATAATTCATGGCTTATTTCAATAGCTCATTTTTTAATTTTTTTTTTGAATATGTTCCTTGCAACATTCCTAGACTGCTATATATTGTTCCAATCACAATACACGTGACATGACATACACTTGTTACCGTATTTCAAAATGAACTATTGGCTAACACCATCTTGTATAAATTTGGAACTTCAGAATGGGATGACAAGGAAGAAGGCAATGAGGCGGTTCAGCAATGGGAGGATGACTGGGACGATGATGATATTAACGATGACTTCTCTCTGCAGCTCAGGAAAGAGCTGGAGAGCAACTCGTCGAAGAACTAGAATTTTTGGTCATTCCTTCAGTACTCTCAGATAGGAAGTGGCATCTGATGCTGATTGCTAAGAAATTATAAATTTTAACTGTTCTGCGGCATTTACCATTTGCCTATCTGTGGTAAACCTTCTTGAAATGCATGCTGCCTGTTATCTACCCAGTGGTGTAAGTTGTATTTTCTTAGTTTTCTTTTTATCTCACCGATGTGAAGATAATATTTTGGTGGTGTACTTCGGTGATAAATAATACTCGCAACTTTTTTAAAACTGATATCACATTGGCTGAATATGGATCAATTTAACTTTTTATTGGTGACAACAATACGAAGCTCAAATATTAGAAAAATAAATTTCATATGCGGCCAGAATCACAAACATTATTGTATATATACAGAAACGTTGGTCGTTCAAGAATTTCAAGGGTGATGAGAAGAGGGATTGCAAAATAATAAGAGAGATGAGTACTTTGGATATTTGGTTGACCTTAACAAATCACTTCAACATATTTTGTGCAAAAGTAGTCGCAAATATACCAAATTTACTTGATTTTAGTGGCATGAGAGTACTTAGGTCTTTGAAATGGTACATTGACAATCGGATCAATCACGCTCTTGCACTCTATAGACAATAAATCTCAACTATCTAGTTTTGCTGATCTAATCAATCATATTGAGCCATTCATAATTTCGATTTCGACGTGTTTTGTATAACAACATCCCTAACTGGTTTTGAACAAAAGATATTGCTACGATCTTTTTGATTATGGGCATTATTACGTAGTATCAGAAATGGATATGTAGCAGATATGGAAGTGCTGAAGAACAAAAAAAGTTCAGTTGACACCATCCATCACGAGCTAACATGAACCGTCGATCGGTTCTCCCCTCTCTAGCCACTCAAGTACTCAACAAAGTGGAGGAGGAGAGACACTGACGCCCCTCGTTCTCTTCGTCCCCTTCCTCTGCAACAAACAAAACCAAACCGCTCTGCCGAGGAAAGGAAGGAAGCGCCAGCCCCAAACCCAAATCGAGCTCGCCTCCTCGTCCTCGCGGCCGCGAATTCCAGCCGATTGAGCTCCCCACGTCCGCCCCCTCGCACGCAGGAGAGAATCCCCTGCCCCGCGATTCCCCCCCTGCTCTCTCTCCTTCTCCGCCGCGGGCAGCTGCAGCGGGCAGCATTGGCGCCTCTCCTTCCTCGGTAACCGGTGGCCCTAGGGCCTAGCCCTACTAGGGTTGCTCGATTTCGCGGCTCATCCCACGGGGGATCGGATTTCTGTACGTTTTGGTGGCGCGAGGTTTGCGAATTTCGTACCTGTTTTTTTTTTTTTTTGAGCGGAGAATTTCGTACCTGTTGTGGTGGTTTGGGAGTAATAGTTTGCTTCATCTCTTCTGCAGGGTTTCTATATTCTGGCGCGGTTTGCTTAGAGGAATTTCGGTTTGATTGGAGGAATTCTAATTCCGTGCTGTGTTTGAGCTGCATCTACCAGCCATGGCGCCGGCCCTGGACGCGGAGGGGGAGGACGGCGGGGGCAGGAGTCAGAGCACGGGGAAATCCCAGGACTCCTCTGATGGACATGGTCCAGCTGCGGGTGTTCAGGGCGGGAGTGGCGCTGGCAGGAGCTTGAACTCCTCTGATGGCCAGGGTCAAGCTCAAGCCGTAGATGTTCAGGGCAGGAGTGTCGCTGGAGAGAGCCTGGGCAACACGGTGGTGAAACCCGAGCCTGCTTGCGCGGATGCCGCTAAGGGTGGCGCTGCCGTCGCCACCCCTTTTACCAATTCTGCTGGTGCTGATACTTTGGCAGGAGCATCCTACCCGCAGGACATCGATGCGGCAAGTTCTGATCCCTTAAATGATGAGGAAGATGGGGACACCACGGAATGCTCGAGTTCATTTGGGAACTCTTGCTGTGAGACCGATGGTGAGGCAGACCGTGGTGATTCGGAAGTGAATTCTCCATTTTCGGAGAATGTTGATGGTGATCAAGCATTTATGCAGCTTAGGTGAGCCTGTTTGTTAATTCCATATGGCTTATATGCACTGAATGATAAGTTGGTTGTAGTTTTTAAGGAAGAAATAGCAAGCAGACGACCATGTTAGGCAGCTAGAGACTAATTTACTGAAGTACACACTTAGGTTTCCCGCGCTTTTGGGGGATTTTAAAAAAGGAAGGTTGTCTTAAAGTGTCATTTGACATCATACTGTAACTAGGATTCGTGCATCTAATAGCTAGAGCACATAAAGTTCGATAATATTAGATGTCTGCGTATATCACGTTCAATTGAAACTTAAGATGCCTTCTCATTTACTAGCAAGGTGCCTAGTGCAATGCACAACTAGTCTTATTCTCAATATTTGCTTCAACTGCATGGGTGTTTTTATATGTTGGACTGTATATTTTGTATATGTGCTTGTTGATGGACATAAGTGTGTCGGGTTTAGCAGTAGTTGGTCTTACAGGTGTATTTTATGCATTTATGATAAATTGTGGTAGTAGTTCGTACAGCAGTGTGGATGTGAAAGCATAAAATTAATAATTAATGGCAGACTCTGAATACAACTAACATAGGGTACATTACGTTTTGACTTGTTTTCAGACTTATCCCACAGTATTTTAAGAATACAGATAATTGTGATTATTGTAATAGAAAATGGAATGTTGAGTAGTCTTACTGGTTCACCAATTAACTGCCCATTTGGAATACGAGAATTCAAAGCTTCGGATAGAGAAGAACACCGGAATAGGAAAGGAATATAATGTGAAACATAGGTTTGAGACCATAAATTTCATTGGAATAGAGATTTTTGGATTGGCGATAATTAAAAAAATAGGAATATTTAGAAGTAAACTTATATAATTGCATGCATATAGAAAAAAGAAGTGTTCTAAAGGCGCTGACAAGATTAGTTCACTGATCCAATACCTTACCTGACAGAAAAAAACAATTGGCTGCTTTGCAGCTAGCTTTGTGAGATGGAAGGCCAGACAAGAGCATTATGTAGGAAAATACCCAAGAGTTTTAGCCAAAGATTTAATTTCCCATGATTCATAACGGTAGCCAATGTTGCTTGTGAACTTGGATGGTATGTTCCTCCATTCCAAACACATGTATAGTGAAATATGCATTTTAAAACCAGTTCCTTTTGGAATTTCTCTAAGATTCATATGATCCAAACGGCGTCTAAGTGCGCAAAATTCTAAGTTTACATTAATACCATTTAATGGGAAGTATGAGTGGCATGGACTTTGGAGTTAGGATAGCAGAACTGACTTCAAACTTGAGCTATCTGATTAATAAGACATTTATGATAAACAAGAAACACGATTATGGGGGAGCCTGTAGCAAAAATGAATAATGTTCCTGTAACAAGAAACTCATCCTTATAAAGAAGTATAAACTAGTGCCCCTGCAGTCCTGCTGGTAATGGAAAGGACAATAAATAAATAATGGTTGGTTGGAACTTGGAACATTGCCATTAAACTGGGGTATGAAAAAATACAAACATTAGCAACTACGGTTATATTCAGTTGACCTTTTTCTCAGAAAAAAAGGTGAAATTAGGAGTTAGTTCTTAATAATAACATTTGATAAGCAAATAAAACTTGCTAGACCCTATGAATCCTCCATCATAATTGGTTGGACTCACACCCCTAAGGGTGGATAGAAATTCTTCCTAGTGCAAGTACCCATGTAGTGGAAATCTTTGTTGTTGTATTTTGCATACCTTTTTGCTTTCGTTTTGTGCATGCGACATAAGTTTCCCCAGCGACCTGAAGAGACACTGCATGTCAAGTTGACCTTAGTCATATTTGTACATTTTTCTTCAAATTGTGTATGTAATATAAGTTATCCCCACATTCCGAATTCATACATTTTGCTTCAAATTTGTGTAAGTAACATAAGTTAACCTACAATCTTACTGCATTATGGGCTTCACCTCCTTTGCTATAAAGTCACATGCTTAATTTTTTTTTCTCTTTTGAGAACATTATACTTCCAAGATTGTGAATGTAAAGTCACATACAGAAGAGTACTAGAATTTGAGTTACTCCTGTATCCTTGTCATATCTTTAAGTCCTAGTCTGCTAGCTAACATGCTGATTTTATGAGTATCTTTTCAACTTCTGAAAAAAAAAAAACTATTCTGGTAAGCTTTCATATAGTGCCAGTGTTTAACTTGTAAAAACTTTCTTTCAGAAAGAAAAAGGTAACTGCTGAGTGGAGGAGTGCTGTCCGCCCAATGCTTTGGAGATGTCAGTGGTTAGAGTTGCGCATGAAGGACCTTTTATCTCAAGTGTCAAAGTATGACAGAGAGCTTGCTCTAATCAAGAAAGGAAAAGAATTGCAGCAGGCAGTAAACAAGACAAATGGTTCAAGGTTGGAATCAGCGCAGCTTTTCAAAGGCCATGAAAATAGTTGTATGGAGAGGCGAAAGAGGAGAAGACATGAAGAAATTGTGGACACCTCATTGTACATCAAGAAGCACAAGATATTGTCCTACTTTTATGGTAGAACATTCTTTCATCTTCATTTTTCTGCGAATAGGGCAACAATTTGTCCCACTGTCTTTTTTTTTTTTTTTTTGCACCAGGTTCCTATTTGTTGATAATGAAGTTCTTGTCTTCTTATACAGATAAACAGAATAAGGGCGCTGAAACAGATGGCCTCTTAATTGATGATGATAGTAGTGGCCCAGGTATGAATATTGTGCTGTGTCCATTCGTAATTCCTAGCTTTCCAAGGTGAAATTAAATGGAATTTTTAAAAAGCACCCAAATGCCCTTAAATGATGGAAAAGTAGTGATGGTTGGTGGATAGGTGAAGGTAATTGAAGTTGAAGGTGTAAAACTTCTCCATTTATTTTGGGACAAAGTTTGTATCCCAGAAATTGTTTTTTTTTGGGGGTGGAGGGAGTAGTTAGTTAAGTTTTGCAGTAGACCAAGTTAGTTTTTAGACCTAGTTGTGTGTGTGTTACATTCTAGTGCTTAATTTACAAATGAGTCTTTACGAGCTTAAGGGCTGTTGACTCTTATCATTAGCCAAGTGCCTGCGACTGCCGTGTTGCAAAGTTCCCCACTGCACTCCACACTTCACAGGTTCCTCTCCTGATTTATCTTCTTGTTGGCATCTCCTCTTCATCATCCTCGGGCATTTCCTCGAACAGTCTGTGGCTCTGTGCAGTGAGGTCCCTGGTCAAGCGGCGTGAAGCTCGTCAAGTAGCCATTCACTCATTCAGACATCACTAAAAACTGTAACATGCTGAAAATTTTAATAGTAGTAAATGGATAATATGGTAAACACAATCATATATAGGAGTTGAAAATATACACAGGGAAACACACATACACAGTTCACAACCACTGTTGCTTCCAGGATGAAAATAGGGAATGCGAGGGGCTGGGGCGCCATAGTCATAACACAAGATTAAAGTACATACTGGTTCATTGCAAACCATATACTTAATTCATATGTTTGATCCAAAGAAAGCGAAGTGAAGAAACAAAATAGAAGGGACAACCGTCCTGATGGATATATGGCCATGAATGTGTGTGAAACTGTGAACTGATCAACCACACCCAGATGTAAAATGTAAATATCGTGCTGCAACTTGAAATTGAAACATAGCATTGGAACAGAACATAGCAACACATTAGTACTGATGGTCATAACAGGTGTTGAATGACTCACTTTCCCTGCTAACAATTAAAATGACACGGCACATGCATGTTGCCCGCAATTGCCAGCACAATCAACCAGGACCCAGCTGCTGCCCTCTGCCTGCACAACATGCATCCGTGTCCTTACTTAGACATCTCACAGCTTCCTCACACCCTATCTCCCATCAACCTAATGTCTATATACTTACAGCCCTCAGAAGCCCCAATCGTACGTGCACAGTCATGGAAAAGACTGGCATGCATGATGACATCTGGTTAATATACTTTGTAAAAATGGTATGGGTGTCTTGTTAAGGAGTAATGCCAATCATCAAAAGGACTGGCATGCATAATGACATCTGGTTGATATACTTGGTAAAAATGGTATGGGTGTCTTGTTTACGAGTAAATTACTAGCAACTCAGTTTCAATGTGTCACTCACATTTTTCCTCATCACAATGTAAACATTGTGGTATCTACATATTTTTGTGTTAGTGTTTACATTGTAAATTTGAATTGAATCACTGAAGGGCAGTACACATTGTGCAATCTATCTTTATTGTCTAATGTCCATTTTACATGTTTTCTTATTGCAAATGCTAACTCTTTATCTGATTTGATCCCTACAGTTGGCAATGATGTCGGTGGGCTCCATACTCTTGGGTTGCTTGAGCCTAAGGAATATGATATGGTTGCTGAGCAACTTATGCTACAGAAAATTCTCTTAACAATCGATGGTATGCAGTCCCAAGTTCTTCGGCTACAAGATCGTCTTACCAAGGTTCATTCAAAACAAGACAACATGGATTCTTTGGTGGACCATCCTCATATCCAGGTGGCTGAGAAGAGGCTCAGGACTCAAAAGCGTTCATTCTCATCTAAGAAAGATAGATATACTAAAGCTCAGAAGAAGAAGAATCTAAACATTTTATTGAAGGAGGATGAACCATCTCATGCAGTAATATCTACTTTGTCTAAGAGGGCACCACATTGCCAAACAGAAGGTGCAAACATCGAAGAAAAAAGTGGAGAGGGGTGTCAGTCACATAATAAAGCCATCACAGTGGATCTACTCCTTGGTGTTGATAGTTCCCTCCCAAATCATATGGGAGATTTGTGCAAAGTAAGTCCTTTATCCTTTTCTTATGATAGTTTTTGTTTTCACTTAATTTTCATACATATGTGTTTTTACTTATGATGGTTATTTTTTTGAAATAATCTAGCCACCAAAAAAACAACCCCCATCCCATTGGAGTTACCAATTGTAAGTCAAACATGTATTTTGGGACTCATGTCAGGTGTGATGTCACATCAATTCCACGTAGAATTTCATATGTAGTGTATGAAGGCAGGTGAAGATATCTCCAGAGCAAATTATTAGGTTGTACAATGAAGGAAATCAGCTTGATGGCTAAAGGAATTCACTTTTCAGCTACCTTTTTTTTTTCTCGAAAACGCAAAAGAACTGTGTTTCATTTCATTGATGGGAAGAAAAATAAAACATTTTTTTTTTCAAAGTAGGAGAATCTAAGCCCTCCCACCGAAGCCACACACACACACAACCTAGCCAGCACCCGGAAGCACTAGCTGCCCAGGTTTGCTGACCCACAAAGAAGCTTCTGCAGGGCAGATGCTCCCGCTAAGCACCAGATATTAATCTCGTTTTCGACAACCTGCAAGACCGTCGCAACACTAGGGTTGGTGCCATTGAAGACAAAGCCATTGCGATGCTTCCAAATCTCCCAAGCTACTAAGATAACCAAGGAGTTAAGCCCCTTGCTCACTTCCTTTGGCCGGTCTTTAGTAGCTTGACTCCACCATCTCACAAAACGACCAGTTGAGGGTTGAGGTGCTGCATCAATAAAACCCAGCCTAAAGAAGAGTGGTGTCCACACTTGGCGGGAAAAAACGCAGGAAACCAAAATGTGTTGGGCTGTTTGTTGTGTTTCTTTGGCACCATGGGATGCTAATGCCAGATAATTTTGATTATGTTATGTTCATTATTTCTTCCTATAACAACTGTTTCACTGATCAAGAATCATTTTGGGCTGTTGTGAATGTTTTTGAATTGTTAGGTTATTGCTTTGCACCGACATTTATTTAATACAAATTGCTATCTCTTAACAGAACAATGATGATATTCTCATAGACAATCAAGCAGCCAAGGAAAGATACCAGCCATTCGAGAATGCCAACCAGCCAATGAAGAATCCTCTAGAGATAACTGAGAAGGTTTCTGAAACTGCTAGTTTGAGAGTTGGAAATAACCCAGGCCCAGTTGAAGTCAGTAGCACTTCAGCTCCATTCGAAGTTGAGAATGCTTCTGTTACCCTTGAAGTCAAGGGTACGTCTAGTCCAGTGGTCAAGCAAGAACCAGCTTTTGAAAAACCACCAGCATTGAAGCATGTCTACTCTGGAAAAAGAAGGGGGCGGAAACTTATGATGGAGGAGGTTAGGGACAATGCAGTTGGACCCAAGAGCCAGAGTAAAGAAGCCTCTAAAGCACCTGCTACAAAGCAGAAAACCGAGAGCACATTCCCAGGTGCAAAAAAGCCAAAAATTGAGAAGGCCACAGCCTCAGTTGAAGAGGAGAAAAATGAGAAGACTCGCTCTATGGGAAAGAAGCGAAAAGCTGGAAAGTCATGCTCATCTACCAAGCAGCAGGAAGCTGAGAAGTCATCCTCAGCTTCAAGAAAGGAGATAAGTGAAAGTGCTCCCTTGAAGCCAATGATTGAGAAGGCAGTCTTGGTGGCGGTAAATAGCCGGAGGAGCCAAAGGGTCCGGAAGCCAAAGATTTACTGAGGCAAAACAGTCCAGTTTCGTGATTGTGTATGTATCACAGGCATGTTTTTTTGTCTTTTCCTTGCTGAAATTTGTCTATATGTTATTATGTGCTATATTAGTGTATATATCAGCATGCCTAGATAAAGAGAGTATGTAATGGTTTTAGCCTTACCTTTTTCTTGGGCTTCCAGACAAATAGTTGTGCTGTCTAAAGGAAATGCCACATTTGTAATTGTTCCTGTTGTGCTTATGGCTGCAGCCAAGATGTCACTATATGGATCTCTGGTTTTCTCAGTGACAGAATTTAGTATGGTCCCTGGCTGCTAGTCTGCTACTATCTGGATCCGGGTTGACAGCAAGGTTCCGCAAATTCGACAAACACCACTTGATTTTGTGGTTTTTGATCGATGTGAGCTGATTCACATCCTGAATGAAACGGATAATTTAGTGGAATACAGACATTTTCAACTTGAGTTGTAAAATATGAATATATTCATATAGATAGAATAGTCATGGTAATGATGCATGGCTTCAAATATTTTTTAAAGAAAGGTAATCTATGTGAATTTTGATACTTCAGCGATAATTGAGGAAAGGAAAAAAAAAAGAGGAAGAGTCAGTTATATATATTGTTAAAACAGGTATTTTACTATTATGTTATGAATGCCATGGACACTAATATTCTGCTGTCATATTGTGTTAATTGATTGTCTGGCCAAGTTTGGGGCGAGGGTTTATAGTTCTGGCTCGGGTGTTTACGTGAGCCAAGTCCCTTCTTTTGTTTTCGAATTGGTCTATGGCGATTTACCTGTAGCCACGTAATGGAAGTTTAACTTCTAGGGATTCAAAAAAAAAATTGATACATTATATTCGTATGGAGCTTAAAATTTCATATTGTTATAATGTTTCTGATTAATTGTTAACATTATAGTAATGTTGATGATGGCATGGACTTAAGAAATTTGGATTGTTATAATGTTTCTAATTGTTTATTGACATTATAGTAGTGTTGATGATGGCATGGACTTTAAGCTTTCCAGTTGTTGCTATAATGTTTCTTACTGTGTACACACGTCACTGTTATGTTGTTAATGTCATCGATATTGCAATGTTATGTTTGGTTGACATTATAACAGTGTTCATGATGACATGAACTTTAAACATTCTGGTTGTTATGATGTTTCTAAATGTGTACATGCGTTACATAATTACGTTATGGTCAACTTTGTTATCTACAATCTGGCATGTGTGCGCGCGCGTGTGCACGCTACATAATCACACTGGTCAATTTTGTTGTCAGTCTGACATGTAAAAATCATAGCAAATGTCATGCCAGATTGATTGTACGCCGGATTGATGAGGATCTGCCGATCTGGATAGAGATGAATGTGGATCGATCCGGCGATCCACTTTCCCCTTGCTCACCTCCGGACTTCGGCAACTTCACGCCAAAACCGCCGTCAATGTCATCACCCCTTGATCCTTCGAGGTGGCGCAAGCTGGTGAAGTCCCTGTGGACCGAACGGCGGGGTCACCGGCGGAGACGAGGACGAGCTCTTCTCGTCCGACGACTGCACCACCGCCGTCATAGCTACCGTCACGTCACGTCAGGATGTTTTCCCCTTTCTACTCTATCAGCATCCCGCACTGCCTCCACCACTGTTCCGGCATTCAACATTGTCGTGCTGCCTGCGCAACTGCGCCGGTGTCGCTTCCACCACCATCGCCGCCTCGTCGTGTGCTAGCTCCTTATGGATTTCTTCTGCATGGTAAGCCACAACAGCATGGCCACAGGGATAGGAACCACATTTGATCATACACATTCATTCATGCATGCATAATTGTTTATGCCATGGTTGAAATGCAGTGAACATAACAGCCTACTTGCTGTACTAGCTAGCTACAATTTGGTTGCAAAGTGACGTGAAGACGAGTACAGCTCACTATCGGCGCCACTATTAACCTTGCTCTTAGAGAAGACGAGCATACTATGGTTCACAATCGACGTGGAGGAAATCTTTTAACGTGGTGCACCAAGGGACAGACCAGTGTGGCCAGCCGTGAGAGCCCTACGGATGCCAACCCAAGCAACGTCACACTGATCGGTTGGCTGGAGTCTAGCACACGACCCCTACTCTAGTGCTAAAGTGCTATATGAAGGCTAGCTTACAATGAACTAATAGAAATGGCACAAAGGCAAGAAAATATCTTCTGCTATGTTATATCGTAAAAGTTTTCTTCAATGATGATATGTAATAGAAATAATATTTTAAAGAAAAACAGAATAAAGCATGGACACCCATAAATGCATGCACACATGCATATGGACGATATCTTCGAGGACTAGCATATCTTGAGATTAATAAAATCACTACTGGTGTTGTGCTATCAATATAGCAATATATATGCTAGCTATCACTGAAAAATATTAGCAGTAATTACGACTCTAGCACTTTAGAAGCCTAATCAATTGAGTTATGCTCACTGAGATCGTGTTAGACTGTTAGTAACATATAGTAGAACTCGTAACTAAAAACACGACACAATTACACAAGTCCGTCTTGCCACCAAGTCACATTCCGTTCATGAACATTGCCCAATGCCAATGGAACCCATACAAGAATACTTGGATAGTTGGATGCACCTACCTAGCAACCGAATCCCATGACCATGTGAATTCTGAGCTTGCAAAGCACTGAATGCCCGATGAAATTAATGGTAGATATACTAATTAAGCATGTACTTTCCTGTGCTGAATTAGGCGAAAAAGAAGGGCGATATGAGATCACTGTTGCATTATAGGCGTGGACCATGCAAGAACGAGGCCATCTAGGCCGATACACAACCCCACTAGTTATTGCGCATATATTTCTCCATTCAATTCTAGGACACAGAAGACAGAACAGCTGAGCCAGAGTGTGGTTGTTGAAACCATGTGGTAGCAGCGCCGATAGAAACAACAATTTCTTGCATTGTACAAGAATGTATTTTTTTTATGCAATTGCATGAGAGGACATGCAGCAGCTCAGGCTGGCACCACATTGCCTGCTTTGGAACAAAGGAATATTTTTCGATGCAAAAGCAAACATTTTCCTGGTGGACCTAGTCCATTGTCATTGGATTGACGCGCAACGTCCTACGTGGCTCATAACTCGCTGTCTTTTTCTTCCTATAGCAGAGGAAAGAAACGGGATTAGACAAAGTGTGAGATATATTTAGCATAGGGAGGAACTGCACCAAGTGTGAAATACACTTGCATCTAAAAATAAAGAAAATGTAAAGTACACTTGTAGATAGTTTTCACGAATTTGTGTTAACAATCCTTTTGTGTTATATATAGTTTTAGCTATACTGTGGAATATGTATCACATTATTTTATTTTATCTTTCATCAAATAAATAATATCACTGCTTACGGTTCTATAACCATACCAACCTAAAATAATATAGTTTATAACTGCAAGCAGCTAGCTCCAAACGAAACAACCTTTTGGTGTAGGAAAAAAAAATGCTTGTTAAGAATGAGCGTCTTTACCCTCCATATAAGATATAGGAACCGATGGCAAATTTTTACTTGGGGTTTAATGGATTTCTAGTCCTATGTTTGACTGGTTTTTCTAGGTATACTATGCTTGTGACTTTGTGAGCTAAGCTAGAGAATTGTCGAGGAGAGGGCAAATGAGAAGCCATGGTTGGCGTTGGGGAGGGCATGTTAGGCCACTTAAGACTTAGATTAACCGGTTGGACTTTAGAAGTTTGTGTGCCATCAAATTTGTATGCTTTTCAATCATTGACCAAATTGGATTAGATTCGTATTGCCTCGTTGGTTACCTAGGTTAGGTACTACTTACAAGAAAGTCCATAGGGATCCTGTGGTTCCGCGGAGTTAATTTAACGCAGCCCCCGCATGAGAGACACGGGCGGTGACTGCACCCCACAGCCACCAACCACCTCCTCTACGTCTCTACCCCTCACTGTCATCAGAGCCTGTCGCCGGCAAAGCCGGCTGCGCGTGAGGACGACGGCGGCGAGGCTTCCTTTCGGAGCCCCTTCGCTCTCCTCGCGCGGGAGGAGAGGCGACACGGCGGCACGTCTGACAGTGGCGCAGGCATCTGGTGGCTAGATCCGGCCACCCTGGCCTCGAATCTGGCCATCCCACGCGAGGGGGAGGCCGCGACAACGGCATGCAAGCAGTGGTTGCGGCGACAGCGGCCGCAAGCGCGCGGGATCGACGGCGACGACGACGGCGTGGGGCTGCTGACCGGCGGTAGGAGGCTGCAGCAGGCAGCACGGCGGCTGCGTGTGGGCCACAGCGGCGGCTGTGTGAGGGCGGCAGCGGCTCGTCTGCACATGGGGCGACGACGCACGGGAGAAATCGGCTGGTTGTCATCTCGGCGGCTGGGGCTGCGTCGTGGTGGTTGCCGGTGGTGTCCGGCCAGATCCGAGCTCTCTGCGCCCGGATCTGGCCAACGGAGGTCGACGGCGTGTGTGTGGCGGCGCTCGTCAGCGATGGGCGACAGCGTGAAGTGGCGGCGTCGGCGGCGGACGGTGGCTTCCGGCCAGATCTAGGCCCCTCCAACCAATTCCGGCTAGGTGGCGGTTGTGCCCCCATGTTGGAGTTGGATGACACCAGCGGCGACGAGGACGGGTCTCCATGGTGCGCCAGTGTTTCGTGGCTGCTGGTTTTCAGTGTGCGGCGGTGGCCGGCGGCGTGACCTAGCGGCGTGCGACGGCGACGGTGATGTGTCTGACAGTCTGACAGAGGTCTTCTGCGTTGCTATTGTCGTCCCTAGGTGGCTATGCTGGAGGCTTCCGTGCCGTGCAACCGAGGTGGTTGACCTTGGTAGATCCGGCTCCCCTCTACCGGATTCGGGAAGTTGGCGCTACGAGGTGGTAGGTGGTTACAGGGCCGAGGCATTTCTGCTTTGGGTAGCTGCTGGCGTGCTATACCTAGGGGAAAGTGTTCGGGACCCCGAGCGAACTTGACGAGGTGGCCCGTGAAGGTGCGGCATGGAGGCCAGGTGGCGAGGGGCCCTGGCGAAGTTAGAGGCACGGAGAGGCGCACACGAAGTGTCCGACGTCGCTTGTGAACCACTTCTGCTGCATTTGGGTTTGGTAAGACCGGCGGCATCCTACGGTGGTTTTGACGTGCTTGCTCTTGGGCCAGTCTCGCCGATGTTGGCGGGCATGTGATGCCCGCTGCGACGGCGAGGGTGCTGTGGTTTGGAGTCATCGGTGTGGCGTTGAGGGCGATTAGACAACGATAGTGCAGCCTGGCATTCCGAGGATGGCGCGGGGTGCTTTGTCATGGTAGAGTCATCGACAACGCCATGGAATGTCAGTTGGCGACAGGCCGTTGAAGCAGTGGGTACGTGTTCAAGGCTTTGGCTTTGGTGGTTAGCAACTCTAACAGGCATCTTTGACATGGGAGGATGATTTACGGGCAAAACCCTAGCCTTTGGGCCGTCAACGGCGACGCCTGTGGGTGTCGCTCTCCTCTTGGGGTGTTGATGCGTTTTTTTCTCTTCCTAATGGTTTCAGGTGAAAACCTTGTTCTGGCTCTCCAGAACGGGCGGTAACAACGCATTCTGCGTCGTTTCCTTATCGAAGGCGTCGTCTGAAAGTCCATTACCGTTCAGATGTCGTTTTTTCTGTTTAGGGCTGCTATATAGGGTTCATGTTGCAAACGCGTGGTGTGGTGTTTTTTTTTCTCTTTTCGATCTATAGTCTCCCAAGGCTATGGGTTCTGTATTTTTCTTCTTCTATATCAATATATGAAATCTGCACTTTCCTGTGTGGCTCATTTAAAAAAAAGAAAAAGAAAGTCCATAGGAGAATTGTAGAAAGATCTCAATTTAAACCTATAGTGAAGATATAGTTAGTTTGGCACGATGGGTGGTTATTTGATAAGGCCATGGTAGGATGTTGGCTGCATGACATCCAGGCGAGCATATCTGTGTGTTGAGGAGATGATCCATGACTTCGTTGTTTATTGCAGGCGGGGTGCTAGTCCATTTAGAGTAAGTTTAGTAATAGAGCTAACTTGTAGCTAACATGAATAATAGATAGGCTATAAATTAGTTCTAATTTTCTTCTCCTATCTTTTTCTCTCGCATATATTTGTCTTAGAGCATACATAGAGCAGAACCAACCCTTTTATTTTTCATTATTTCTCTTTCCACGTAAGATTGTAGTTAACTTATAACTCACTATTAAAATGCTCTTACTAGCTATATTGGGCAGGTGAGGACTTCGACGCCCATTACTAGAGTGGAGTTGTGCATGCATCATTCTATTCCCTATGATTCGAATCCTGTTGTCCACAACATTACAAATGTGGGTGCATGTTAAGAGGATGCATATAGAACCTTTCTATTTTCATATTGGATTGGTCAAGAACAAAGGTGTTTCATCGATTGATATAGGCCTATGATCCTTCATTTTTTTTTATATAAGTCACCTTTTACCTTGAACTTAATTAACCGCTGTTTTCTACTATACTCTTGCCTTTCAAAACTATATATACAGGTAACACTATAGGTTGTATTCTACGGTAGTTTGAGGATAAAAATAGACTTCATCCTAGGTTGAAAGATGGTTTGTTTATACAATTGACTTGGGATTCAGTCTTGAACATTTCCATTTCAACACATTCTATGGTATTTGTACCATTTTAAACACCCCTTGAACTTGTAACTTCATCAGGAAAAAAAAAAACTGTGCATTATTGTCATCACAAATGACATTCGGTTTTGATCAACTCTTTTTGAAAGGCATATAATGGTTAGTGGTTGAGACGTAGCCAGCTTTCACAAAATGTGACGATGATGGGCAGTCACTGCTTTCGCGATTCCTTCACGAATCAGGACCAGTATATACGGATGGAAGGGGACTAGCAGATGTTTGCACCCTACTGCTCGAGAGTCCTACGTGAACAATTGACGTATAGCAATTTTTTTTTTGGATGAACTTATGCATGATTGTCATCCTAATTACATGGTGTCCCTTATCGTAGTGATAAACTCCTGATTCCGGTCACTCAGTTAATGTGTTATGACAATTGCCCGCATCAAATTCTATACGATATTCCCAAATCCAAGAATCTAATTGTTCAAGATTTAATTATTTTGCATTACTTTTTACGATTTTTTGAAACAAATGGACATGTCGTAGCGCAAAGAGTAGCCAGCACCTTCCCTCTAGTTGTATATTAATTATCTGACATTTGAGACAAAATCTCATAAATCACAAATTCCCATATTAAATGCCACTGTGTGTTGGCTAGGTTCGATTCCGATTGGATGCTTTCTTTCTTTTTTTTCATGGATGCTGGTAATAGTGACACATGGCAACATCGTCTACTTAGATGAAAAAAAAGTTCCAGCGACAAACAAGAATTCCGGTCCCATGTAAACTACTCCCTCCATCCAGAAAATATAAACATAGGATAAGATGAGATGAGTGAGATATTTTCTAATACAATGAATCTAGACAGAAAAATATTTATTTTTATTGTATTATAAAAAGATATAACTTTTATGGGACGTAAGTAGTAAGCTTCAATTATAACTAATGTTGAAATGAAAGGGCCTAGCGGCAACACCTGGGTCGAAGGGGAAAAAAAGAAAGACTGACATAGTACCAGCTCTTCGCACTTTCGCAGCGCAGAACATTCTAGGGCCACACTCTCAACTTTTAAAAGGTCAAACTTATATGCTCAAACTTAGTCAGTTTATATTTTGTTGTTTAGCTAACTAATGAACCTAACTAGCAGTAGTACTAAAGCATTGTGAAATTTCAAGTGGAATTCAGAATTCTGAGATCAAGACAGCTCTTAAAAGCGTTTATTTCACGGCGAGGTTGCGACTGTGAAAAAATCTTTATGATCACCGGTATCACCACATCAAAATTTTTATGTGAAATTATGCTACCGTGATTTTGTGGCTTGCGCTAGAAATAGGATTTATGGTGACCGTTGAGGATCAGCGGTTGGCAGATTAGAGTAGAAAAGGCAAAGCTTGGAAACTGAATTAATGTGTTCCATCACCATCCGGACCGTTTAGAATTTTCATAATATACAAAATGCACACGCACACCACGTCACCACCAAACTCATATTTCAGACTTACGCTCACCAGTCACAAGTTCGTCCATAATCGTGATAAACATTTAACAACTAGTAATAAAATATAGCAAGTTTTAGGATTCAAATTTATTATAAAATATAGCAACTTAGAACTCTAAAAAATATCTTTTATTACTAAATTACCCACATTGCTCCTACTACTATCTGTTGTCCTTACTATAGCTAATGACTAATCCGGGTCTATATATACCTCATCAATCCCAAGAAGATAACCAAATCTTTTTATCTCTTCTCTTAATACCCGTGCAAAGGCTAAAACTTGTTATATTAAGGTACTACGTACTATTAGAAAGGAAAGGAAAAATCTATAAATGTTAGAAAAGTGATGATGTAATAATAGCATGCATGCCTAGTGGACACTATCTCGTTCCAAAACAATATAGGATGGTACCTTTTTCTAAGAAAATGGGATACCCAGTCTCTACATCCAATCGTATGTACACTGCCAACAGTATAGGGTTGTACCTAAAAAAAAAGAAATACACCGTCCATCGTTCCTCTCTTTTATGAGAATAGTCAGGTAGCGAGAAATTTTGCAGATTTAAACCGGTGTCGCCTGGGTCCAGACAACGTCACGTAGCGGTTTTTTCTACTAGGCGTACATAGCGTTCACACGGGCTGGAACTACTACAGTCGGAGAGGAGAGATCAAAACATGAAAACAATGACCGCTCTCGCATGTTGAAAATTATTTACCGGGCGTCGCTCAACGAAAATGCAAAAGTGACAAGAGAAATCACGACCGCAAAACACGAAAATGGTTGAGTAGAAACTTTAATCCCGGCCACCACGCTGTCGCATTAGCTGGACGCAATATCAATACCGCCATCGCGAACCTCTCTCGCCATAACCGCCTTCATGGTAGAAAAATGCAAGACCGATCGGGATGCGGGCATATGGCGTCGCAGCAATAAACCATGAGGCAGATTTTGATGGGTTCCTAAAATTCACGTACGCCGTTGCGATAGAAAAGAGCGAGGAGGATCGACACTGCGGATGATATTCCGGCGAGCAGCATCTAGATATTTCATAATACCGATGCTGAATGCCCTAATATCTGAAATGACTGCCCCGATTACTATACGATCTTCTGCAAAACGCGCGACTGGTTTGTCCCCACGAGCTTGAAACATGCGAGACCGTGTGCAACTTATTCCTCCTAATCCTACCTAACTAATTTCCTAATTATGATTTTGTTTTCCTATTCCTAATTTACTTAAGTTGCTGGTCGTCATCACGCTGTAAATTCGCAAGACCGTCCAGGTTACGACAGTGCTTACTCACGTTTTAATTTTGCAACAACACCTTCTTGTTTATTTAGTCTCATGCTAGCTAATTTGACTCGGAATAAATCATTAATACTGTAAATAGGACGCGTAATGAGCTCAGCTCAGCTTAAAATTGCTGAGTGATCTAGATCCCCTGCATTATGTTATGTACCAACTATATGTAGGCATTTGTACTAACTAACAACATTGATATAAATCTGCTACAGTATTGTACTGTAGCGATCTGGATCCATTATTACGGAGAGTTAACCATCGCCCCTGCCCACCTCGAACCATCCGGATCCGGCTCCGTTGATGAGATTAGCAAATTCGAGCGTGCGTCGCCCTTGCGTGCATATCTACCGAATGACACGAGACGATAGTCACGATACCGACGGGTTTCACCGTTGCAACCGCCCTGATTTGGTTTCGTTTGGTGAGTCGACTAGTCGAGTCACCCAATCGCCATCGCCATCTCCTCATTAATATCCACCCATCCACCGGCACCGGACACTCCAACGCCAGCACTCTGCCGCTACTAATACCCCAACTTTTCCCCAAAATTTCTTCCTTGCTCGCAATCGCATACTCCCACCTTCTCTTTCCCTCAAAATTCGCGGCGGCGGCGAGAGAGCAAGCCGAGCATGGCGCCGCATCCGGTGGAGGAGGCCGACGAGAAGAGCCCCTTCGGCAAGCTAACCGCCGACGAGTTCTACGCGCGGCACGGCGTGGTCCACTCCACCTCCACCTTCGTCAACCCGCGCGGCCTCCGCATCTTCACCCAGCGCTGGGTCCCCGCCGCCGCCGCCGAAACCCCTCTCCTCGGCGCCATCGCCGTCGTCCACGGCTTCACCGGCGAGTCAAGCTGGACGGTGCAGCTCACCGCCGTCCACTTCGCCAGGGCGGGGTTCGCCGTCGCCGCCGTCGACCACCAGGGCCACGGCTTCTCCGACGGCCTCCAGTGCCACATCCCCGACATCGTCCCGGTGCTCGACGACTGCGACGCCGCCTTCGCCTCCTTCCGCGCCGACTTCCCTCCCCCTCTCCCCTGCTTCCTCTACGGCGAGTCCCTCGGCGGCGCCATCGCGCTCCTCCTCCACCTCCGCGACAAGGCTCGATGGCGCGACGGTGCGGTGCTGAACGGCGCCATGTGCGGGGTGAGCCCGCGCTTCATGCCGCCATGGCCGCTCGAGCACTTTCTATGGGCGGCGGCGAAGGTGGTGCCGACGTGGCGCCTCGCGTTCACGCGCGGGAACATCCCCGACCGATCCTTCAAGGTGCCGTGGAAGCGCGCGCTGGCGGTGGCGAGCCCGCGGCGGTCGACGGCGCCGCCGCGCGCCGCCACGGCGCTGGAGCTGCTCCGCGTGTGCCGGGAGCTGCAGTCGCGGTTCGAGGAGGTGGAGCTGCCGCTCCTCGTCGCACACGGCGGCGACGACAAGGTGTGCGACCCAGGGTGCGCCGAGGAGCTCCACCGCCGCGCGGGGAGCAAGGACAAGACGCTGCGGGTGTACCCGGGGATGTGGCACCAGCTGGTCGGCGAGCCGGAGGAGAACGTCGAGAAGGTGTTCGGCGATATGCTCGACTGGCTCAAGTCCCACGCCGCCGCGGCGCGCCGCGACGGCGAGGGGCAGCAGTAGCGTGTGGATGTGGTTCGGTCGGTCACGCGTTGGGTGTGTGGTGAACTGATGATTTCCGTGGCGGATTGGATTCAAGTACGGGGCGCAATAAACGTTGTGGTGTTGTGTTGATTGGTGAAACGAGATCTGGTTCTGGTCCCGGTGTATCTCCCCATCTTTGTTTCTCGCTTCACGGGTTAGACATGAATTGAATGAGAAATTCTTGCCATGTTCTCGTCTGCTTGGGTGGTTGAGAGTTAGGGAACGATGGGGCGGCCGCAGTACGCTTTTTTTTTTTTGCTAATTATGTACATTTAAGTTTTTAATGAAATGGGACACGAGCAGCTCGAAATTCGCCAAGATTGTGAACCATCTCTGGACAAACAAGGAATTCAAGTGCCTTCTTTGGATTGGCCGGAAAACAAGGAAAAATAATGGTATTGTATTCCTGTGCATTCAACTATTGCACCATCATTTGGGATGAAGGAATGACTCGAAATGAAAATTAGAGGAACGATGCACAGGAAAACTTCCAGTGCACCGGAACAACAATCCATACTGAGGCCCCTTTGAGCGTGATTATAAAAACATAGAAATAGAGAAAAAACACAGAATGATAGAAATACAAACATCGAAAAAAAAGATTGATTGTTTGGTAGAATAGTAGTTAAAACAGGGAATTCGATGAGAGAGAGTCATAGAAAACTTTTTAAGAGACTGAAGGTCTTGTTAATTTTCCTCCAAATTAGCATTCCTAGTAATTTCATAATATTTGAAAATGTCTGATCGTTTGTTTCAGAGAGCTATGTAGGAATTTTTTCTATAGGATTTAAATCATATAAAATATCTCCAGTTCCCATCGTTTGATTATTGTCTTATTAAAAAAATCCTATAAAAAATTCAATCTCTGCACCTTATTCAAAGAGATTGAAGTTCTTGTTAAAATTCCTAACGCCAATTAAAAAGTAATAAACAAGGAAAACAAATTTATCCAGGCTCCCATCGTTTCATTGTATCTTTCAATGCTAAAATTTAAAATTGCAACCTTAATTTGAAAGTTGATTTTGAGGTTTTTTATTGTAATTTTTTCAGCCTTTGATTTCTAATCGTGAACAATAACACAAATAATTTTTATTATTTTGTTCATATGTCAGCCCCATTTATATCGTCCGTGTGATGGTGAAAGTGAAGTAGTAGTACTATGGATGATCCCAGTACTATGCGCATCCCTTCATCCGTTCTCTCTTTCTTTTTCCTCGTATTATCTCTAATTTAAAAGTCTTCCGATGGACTTCTTAAGAAAATTCTTCCAATCTTGATCTCAAATTTTCTAATCTGATTGGAAACAAAAAAAACTGATCAGAAAAATACAAAAAAGAAACTACCTAAATGGATCACGACAATAAGGTTTCTGATGAAAATCCTATGCTTATCTTTTTATATATAATTGCAGTTATTCTTTTTCTCTTTTAATCAGTGGCGCGGATGTTCGCGTCATGTCACGTATAGGGCACGATAAAGCACGACCATTTCCCCCCTAAAAATATTGCTTTTTTTTGTTCGGTATCGGCGGCCAGCGGTTTGGACTGGATTAGGCCTACGCCCAGCGGTTTGGACTGGATTAACCTAAGCCGCCAAAGGCCACACAGCACACCAGCCCACGGCGTTGGAACGGCCACGACAAAGGAGGCGGCGGCGGCGGCGGCGGAGAACACGATGCTGTAAAAAATGAATTGATGATGGGGTCAGCGCCGCCATCACGCCAAGTCATCTCTCTCACGTACGGAGGACTACTCCAGTAGTACGTCCGTCAGTGCCTCTTCTACATCTTCTGGCCTTTTTCCCCTTCGCTTCTGGGCACCCAACCAAACCAAACTCGGCCAATTTTTAAGCCCAGCAATGCGGTCCAGTAGTATCCTATCCTCCGATCTGTGCTGCACTTTGAGTTAGAAATGGTTGGGGATTTCCAGTGCTCATTTCGACAGAGACCATCAAGCGGCGCGTGCGGCCTGCTGTGGCCCTGTATCTGTCATTCCACTGTGTACTCCAGTAAGGCCATGTTTAGATTCAAGACCAAAAGTGTCACGTCAATGTCTAGAAGCATATTTGAAGTATTAAACATAGACTTAATAACAAAACAAAATTACATATTCCAATTCTACACTACAAGATGAATTTTTTTGAGCCTAATTAATCCATCATTAACACATATTGGTTACTGTAGCATTATGGCTAATCATGACGTAATTAGGCTCAAAAGATTTGTCTCGCAGTATACAATCAGAATATGTAATTTATTTTGTTATTGATCTACGTTTAATAATAATTCAAATATATATCAAAACATTGATGTGACATATTTTGGCCAAAAATTTTTGAATCTCAAACACACCCTAAAGTTGTGCCGCTTCTTTCTAGCCATTGATGCAGCCTGACGGCGAGAGGCGTGGCAGAGTGACGAATTTCCTGCGTGCAAGTTGCAGGGGATCTCCTGTAGATACAGATGTTTCTGATCCGGTGCTGCACCGGCCAAGAGGGTGGTAGAATTTTGCCGAGTCTGTAGTACTACCGAATAAATTTACCGAAAGTATCCAGAACCAAATTTCATTTATTTGTCTTTCAAGAATCTCAAGGATTTTTTTTCTTTCAAGCCAAAATTCCATGGATATTAAGTTGACCCAAATCTGGTGATCTGATCCAGAATTTCATAGATAACTATGCGGTACCTATTCTGGTTAAATGCAGTATCGGACGTGGGGCTAGCGACCATGTCATCCATCACTGGGAGTATCATCATACACGACGTCAAATATTTTGGCTTCATGCTTACAGTTTATTTTCAAAAAAATGATATTAACTCCTAGTTGCAAAAGAAATCTTTAGAACACCTAAAATTATAAAGCAATTCCTTCACCGTGATATCAATTAGTTATTATATGTCAATGGCCACATTTGGATCCATCCTCCATAAAGTTTACGGCCCATTACTGGTTAAACATTTTTCATAAATTCGAACAAAATGATACGGCCACCTTAATTAGTCCATCTATAGAGATATAGAAACTACTTGCACGACTATACTATATAGAATTTACATAATTTTGTATCAAAATCACGAACATCTAACTGGCTGTCTAGCATTAGTATGCGCGTTGCTTAGATATAAGAATGAGAAACTAACTCAGTGCAATGCTGTAGGGAAGCACGAAACGAAAGAAATCACCTATTGAGCTAAGCATTGTGAATTCTTTGCACAACTCGGTGAAAATCCCGCAGCAAGCGAGAGAACGTTACGTTAGCCAAGTCCCCTGGTTTCACATATCCTCCGGTCAACATGACTGGCTTCTATCGCTTTATGGCTTGAATGCTGTCTGTTTGCTAGTGAGATATACGTACTAGGATGATCCCTCTGACCATCAAATCAAAGAGTTGACATCCTTTGAGAGCGAGAGGAAAAAGAAGAAAAATTAAGAGAACTGAAAGAAAAGAACAGAAGAAGTGATGACTGTTCACGTAAGCAAAGCTACAAGATTTAAGAGTAGATCGTATACCACGTACCTAAAGTTCTAAACAGCCGGTGGCAGCGTTTGACTGCTGCCTTTAACACCACCGGTCTCTGAAGAAATGACGACGTTGCCCATGGGCCCACCGATTAGTCTCTGTTCAGTCGAGCTCCGACTCGTTGACCATCGCCTGGTGACGACGCCACGGCCGGCGTCTATCTTTGGCGAGGAAAACTCGTGCACGAATGCACGACGACGTCTTTACCTTTCCATTGTGGTTTCGGCTAATTGCAAAATGGCCCTCATAGTTAGGATAGACAAGTAGGTCCTTCAAGGAGGTCACGTTTATTTTATCATTGTCTATGGAAGTTTCAGATTTCTCTTGGTAAAGGATTCTACTTTAACTGCATGTAGATGGTTAAGTTTGGAGCATCTTTTCTTTTAGATGTAAAAAGCTATATAGCATATAGACAATTACGAATAAGGAAATACGATAAATTGGTGAAGCATGGATGGTACACTTTAGCTAAATCATCATTTCT
Source organism: Leersia perrieri (assembly GCA_000325765.3). Classification (NCBI taxonomy): domain Eukaryota; kingdom Viridiplantae; phylum Streptophyta; class Magnoliopsida; order Poales; family Poaceae; genus Leersia; species Leersia perrieri. The sequence continues at coordinate 9,561,104 of CM002476.1, forward strand.
CTAAGTGGGGTCGTAACGAGAGCTAGATGCGTGTTGAGTGGGTGGCCGTGGGCACACTTTATCCATACCCCATCCTGCATACGTCGGTCTATACTGCATGCATACAGCGTTGATACACGAGTATTTCTCGTACGTAAAGCCATGCATGCACGACTCATGCATGTAAGATTGTTTCCCTTGTTATTATAATTATAGTAGTGTGAGCTCTTTAGTGATCCTATAGATCCAGAGGGTCTACGCATACGTGATTTAGGGCTCTAAACGCATGTATACGTGTACAAATTTTCATGCAATATATGTGAAAAATGTTGGGATTTGCATAAATATGATTTTTTGTAATTGCAAAATGTTCCTCTAAGTTAATTAGAACAGGACTCCTTTACGGTAGCAAATACTAGTGCATACATGTCAATTATATCAGTGAATGAACGGTTGAGATTAAATGCATATTAGTGGTTGTACAGTATACACTTATAGTATGCAATAGTATATGACATTTGTATGAAAATGACGGTCCTAATCATGTGACCTCATTATGCAAAAACCAAAAATATTGTGAATTCACAATAGCATACTAGTTAAATCAATAGTGTGGTAAATAATTTCTTAAGTTAATAGTTCAATTACTTATAATACTCATAATATATTACATCCATACTAGTCCCTGTATATATAGTATTAGATACCGTAAGAAAACCCTTAGAATAATGTTAACAAAATATCCCACATTCTATAAAAACTTCACAAGTATTGGAAAATACTTAGACTTCATGTAGAGCTCATCTCTAACAACAAATGGTGTATAACCCTACGACCGTTACAAAGAAGAAAATGTGACCAGTTGTGCATGGATCATGAATGGAACACGTTTTATCCATGCTCATTGAGCCCTGGTACATGCACATTAAGTTTGTGCTCACAAACAAACAAATTCTTATACATGAAGTTATAACACATGCATGTGTTTTATTCATTAGAAAGAGGCTATTGAGTGGCATCAATCGTACCATGTAACGTTCCGGTTCTTCATACGGTAGGAGCGTGAATTTTACATTGGTCCTATATTGGCAATGCTTTTTATTCACGAGGAAGAGCCTATGGTTGGCATTGATCACAACTTGAAATGTTTCCAGTTGTTAATGCAATAGCACTACAAAATTTGTAGTGATCCTATATTGACAATGCCTTTTCTCTCAAGGAAGAGCCTACCGATAGGCATCGATCACAGCTCAAAACTTTCCAGCTGTTCAAATTTAGAGCATGAACTTCGCAATGGCCCTGTATTGACAGAAACTTTTTCTTACGAGGAAGAGCCTACTAGGTGGCACCAATTATATCTCGACATGTTTCAGCTGTTCATACAGAAGGAGCGTGAACTTCGCCGTGGTCCTGTATTGACAATATATATGACCCCATGCATATGCTTTATGCAAAGTGTGCTAGAAGGCTTGAACTCTTATGATAGTGTTCTTAAAATATTCATAAAATACACCTAGGAAAGTTATGATTTGCACGTGACATTAGAATTAATATAAATGTTGTATATCACGCGTGTTCTTGTGAAAGTTTTAGGGATGGTATATGCCAGTATTAATGATATGTTATAATACGAAATTTACGGTGATTTTCTCATGTCAATGTGTTCACCCTCGTAAAGGGGAGAGCACCGAAGTCGTGATATTCTCGGTAGTCGCCATCGTCAATCCTCCTGTGAGCTTCCGATAGGATGTCAATCCGATGTGGTATGCATCACTCGAAAAGTAATTCCAACAGACTAGAAGGGCCAGATCGAAAATTTATCAAAACCAAACCAGGTTGAAACCGGGGGCACCACCGCACCAGTCCACCACCGGTTGCAGCTGTTTCCCAATCCGCCTGCTGGGTCCGGATCTTCTGCGCTTACAGCGAAGCGGCAACGTGAGGAGACAGAGTGGCCAAGTTAGCCGCAGGGGATCCTCGGGTGGTTTTCCCAGGCAGGTCTGTGTGCCGCTCTCCTCCCGGCGCAAAACCGACTACTCCTACTTGTTCCGCTGCCGCGCGCGGGGTGCAGCCGCACACGAGAAACCGGCGGCCGCCGCCTCCCTAGCTTCCTCCTCGTCACGCACCCACAAACACAATTCCCTCTCTCCGGTTGTCTCCGGCTTTTTATTCCTCCCCCGCCTCGCTCCTTCGCTGCTGTTTTCTTCTCACCGTAGTCGAGTGTTATACTCCTGTTACGATTTGACGAGACGAGCGTGTGGTTTTGGAAGAAGATGGAGAGCGGCGGCGAGGCAGCAGCAGCCGCCGTACTCGCCTTACTCGGCGGCGCCCGCTGCGGCCGCGGCGTCGAGGGTTGTGAAGGCGCATGATGATGAGATGGGTATGGGGAACGGCGCCGCGAAGGGAGGCGGCGGCGGCGGCGTGGTGCCTGGGTCGGCGGGGTGCCCGTGGACGCGGATGAAGTGGACGGATGAGATGGTGCGGCTGCTGATCAACGTGGTGTATAGCGTTGGGGATGATGGCGATGGCGGGGTGGCGGCGGCGGCGGGGGGAGGAGGAGGAGGGACGAAGGGCGGCGCGGCGGCGCACGGGAAGGGTGCGGCGGCGGCGCAGCAGCAGAAGAAGGGGAAGTGGAAGTCGGTGTCGAGGGCGATGATGGAGAGGGGATACATGGTGTCGCCGCAGCAGTGCGAGGACAAGTTCAACGACCTCAACAAGCGGTACAAGCGCGTGGTGGATCTGCTCGGCCGCGGCACCGCCTGCAAGGTGGTCGAGAACCACGCGCTCCTCGACGCCATGGACGAGCTCCCCCCCAAGGCCAAGGACGAGGCGCGCAAGCTGCTCAGCTCCAAGCACCTCTTCTTCCGCGAGATGTGCGCCTACCACAACTCCGGCGCCAACGCGCACGGCGCCCCGCACGGTGGCGCCCCGCACGGCGGCAGCGGCGGCGGTGGCGACGCCTGCTTCCACCACCCGCCTCCCGCGTCCATGGCCGCCGCCGCCGCCGCGTCGTCCGCCGCGCGCCAGGCCGCCGCGTTCGCCCCTTCCCCAGGCATGAAGGACTCCTCCGCCGGCGCCGACGACGACGATGACGACAGCGATGACGTCCCCAGCAGCAACGACATCGATGAGGACGACGACGATGACGACGACGACGACGAGGTCATGAAGCACCGCACCGGCAGCGGCGGCATCCAAATCTACGGCAGCAGCCATCGCCTCCACCACCACCACCACCACAACGGGCACCACAAGCGCCGCCGCCACGGCGACGACGTGTCCTCCGCCGGCGCAGGCGGCGACGACGACGACGACGCCGCCACGGGTGGACGCAAACGCTCAAGGGGAATCGCATCCGCAGGAGGCGACGAAGACGACCACGGCCCGTCCCCAGTCCAGCAGCTGCAGAGCGAGCTGGCCGCAGCGACGGCGGCGGCGGGGGACCCGCAGCAGGTTCGGCAGTGGGTTCGCCGGCGGGCGGTGGAGGTGGAGGAGCAGCAGGTGGCGCACGACGTGCGCGCCTACCACCTCGAGAGGCAGCGGCTCAAGTGGGAGAGATTCAGAGCCAACAAGGAGCGCGACATGGAGCGGGCGCGGCTGAGGAACGACCGAGTCCGCATCGACGGCCGCCGGATGCTGCTGCTGCTCCGCCAGAAGGATCTCGACTTCGACATCGCCGAGGCCAATTCCTCCTCCGTCGACCACCTACCGACCTCCTCCGCCGGCCCGCCGCTCTCCGCCGCCGCCGCGCTACATCCCCACCACCAGCAGCAGATCGGATCAAGCCCCTCAGCCGCCGCCGCCGCCGGCCACCCCAACTAGGAATCATCCACTGCATCAAAGGCAAAAGGCATCCATGCACATTGTAGAAGAACGCGCCTTGCCATTCATAGTAATCAGCTCTCCTTTTAAGACAAAGTTTTTAGTAACAGCTGTAGCAACAAGCCGTGGTAATGCGGTCCTTTGCTTTCCTATTGGTGTGTGTGTGTGTGTGTCACAGTGTCTGTGAGACTGTGACTGTGTCTGGTTTATGGTAGAGTAAGTATAATTGTGTGTCAGATCAGACTTGCTACATTTGGTTGGGTTTGGTCCTCTACTAGCTCTCTTTGATGAACATGGTAGGTAGTGAGATTGTGAGATTCGGTTATAATGTGAATTATTACTGCAATATTGTGCTGCTAATTGTGTTATTTTAGCATGATTTAGTATTACTGTTTGATGAAATCCGGTAGTATTTCTGCTTCATAAAGAGGATACAGGCAAAATCGGTAATCGTTTATTTCTCGATCTTTATGCTCGATTATCATGATCAGCATGGTAAGCGCAGTGCGCAGTAGTACTGTATGATCTTAATTTGAATTCCCATTTTAACCATTATCCATGCCACTTGTGAAAAATGATCTTGTATTCGCTTTTTAATCCAATATTCAAGCAATTCTGTAATTATTTTGCACTCTTTTGTCAACCCAGTTGTAGTGCCATCCCGAATATATAACTATACAACGTTCACGTCTCATTTCTGAATATATGAGCTGTATATGTTCATTTGTAGTTTATGTACGTGTTCCTAGTATATATGAGCAACCATCTACATTCAGAGCTCCGGCAAAAATAAAAAAAATAAAAAAAATAAAAAATCAAATTCTGCAAGGACTTAAATTTTGAAATATATCGATATTCTTAAATTTTGAAGTACATCGATATTCATTTTAGAACCTAATGTAGTTCAAATAGGGAACTAGGGAAGTATGAGGCCATAAAAATATGCTAACTTGAGAAGATAGGATGCAATTAATCTTTGTTCTGGATTAGAATAGTTTGAAAAGATATATAGTTTTTTTCATTAATCTATGCAACTTCACTTTAATCTAAATCTCCAGTATTCAAAACATGGTTCAATGTTTTAAATCTCCAGTATACTAAACATTGTACAAAGGCTTTCATGGTTCAATGTTTTTAGTTTAGAAACAAATTCCGCACTCACCTATGTTTAAATCTTATCGTTATATCCGAGCAACTTAAGGTTTAAAAGTATCATTAATTTAATTTATGGTTATCAATTTAGAAAACATCAAGCTTGAATTTGTAGTATACACCCACAATCAAGATATTTAAAAAATACAAAGAAATATTATTATGTTTCTTTGTGCCGGTAGGGGATCAGGAGCGACGACGACGGCGAGCGGCCAAGCGGCGCAGCGGTGACGACTATGGGGTGGCGTCGGGCGAGAGCGGCGTGACAATGGTAGCGGCGTATTTGGGCCTTTTTGTTTGTGGCCTACTTGTACTTTAATCGCAACTTATTTATTTTTATATTTACACAAAAATTTTGAATAAAACGAATAGTTAAACATTACAAGAAAAATTCAAAACTCTTACGTCGTTAAAGGTTAAACGGACGGAGTATCATATTTACCTACACATTTCTCCTCAAATTCAAATTACTCCACTGAAAAGCCTGCATTTGAGGGTGTATAAACTGTATATCAGTGCGATACTAGTAGATTCACTGCATACAGTGCGGATGTGACGAGCAAGATGTCGCTTTAATCTTGCATCAAATTAAACTGACGATCTTAGAAAATGTACAGCATATTCATCACAGATTCACAAAGGGTATCGTAAATAAAATCCATCATTTAATGTATCAACCAGTGTCGTAGCAGATTGATTCAGTGTATATATCCGTCCATATTCTTAATTTATTGCAGTTGTGAGATGTCGATCTTGCAGCTAACTTGCAACATTAATAATCGATTAGATAAAAAATAGAGATTCATCACATCGCGGTACCTGTAAAATGACAAAATCATTATAGTATATGGTTCTTGTGCTGGTGCAACCTGTCCGGAGATATAACGGCTGCAAGCAACATAGATATATACTAGTAATAATCATGTACTAGTAGTTGTGATCGAGGCTAATGCAACATGCTAGTAGATCGTCGAATGTTAATGGTCGATTATAGCTGCATGCGCCCCATCCTGAAATGCCTTTTGCACTGCAGTCCGCAGGCTGCCGCAGCTTGGATCTACTACATCGATCTGACCAACGTGGCATACGCATGATGAACTTGTTGCTTGCACTTACGTACATGCATGCCTAGACTGATTAGCTTGTGGTTAACTAATCATTTGCTGGGTGTATCTATTTATGCATAGCTAAGAATTAAGAAAGAATAAGGATCACAGGATATGCACATTATCTTAAAGAATAAGCTCGTCTTGTTTATATCAAGAGCAACATGTTGCGAGAACACCCTGCAAGTACTGAACAAGGAACGAAATTAATAAAATAAAGATCAGCATGAGAACTCGGGACTCGGGAGTACTCCTACATGAATAATGCCACAGTTAAGCCTAGGGCCTCAATCCCCCCATTGCCCCAGAAGGCCAGAACCCAGTTGCTCACTCTTGCTGATCCATTCATGTATCTGTACCAAGTGACATCGTCAAGACAAACACTTGATTGAATCTAGGGAAAACCATAGTACTACTAGATGATATCCGACGATCTATGGCTCGCTCCTTTAACTCGATAGCTTCAGTGCTTCACTCTCAAATCAACGACCCGGCCCTTCGGTCTCCATATAACCAGACCTCTCCACATTTGCATATTGACACCTTTGCAGTAGCTTAATTTAAAATATCCTTCTAGGAGTAATTTGTCAGCAACCGTGGTGGTGGTGCATTTCGCTTCTAAACTCCTCTTTTTTTTTACACTTTTTTAGGGCTTGTTTAATTAAAAAAATTTTATCAAAAACATCACATTGAATCTTCAACACATGTATGGAACATTAGATATAGATTAAAAAACTAATTATATATTTTGCATGGAAATCGCGAGATGAATTTTTTGAGCCTTATAGCCCATGATTAGCCAACCAACATGTGCTAATTACTAATTCGCCACGCGGTTTCCAGGCGAGTTATAAAATTAGTTTTTCCATTCGCGTTTGAAAATCCCTTTCGATATTCGGTCAAACATTCGATGTGATATGTACCTTAATAATATCCTTCTGGGAGTAATGTCAACAACCGTGGTGGTGGTGCATTTCGCTTTTGAACTCCTCTTTTCTTTTTACAGTTTTTTAGGGCTTGTTTAGTTTACAAAATTTTTTATTCAAAAACATCACATTGAATCATTCGACATTGTATGAAACATTAATATAGATTAAAAAACTAATAGTTCAGTTTGCATGGAAATCCGTGACGAATCTTTTGAGCCTTATAGACCATGATTAGCCATATATGCTACAGTAACCAACACGTGCTAATTAGAGATTAATTAAGCCTTGTAAATTCAACTCGTGATTTCGAGACGAGTTATGAAATTAGTTTTTATTTGATATTAAAAAAATTGTTTTCGCGAGCTACACAGGCCCTTAAGTAGATGTCGTCTTTTGACAGTTGACAATGAAACGACGCGGTAGCCTCGCAAAAAAGAAGAAAAAAAAGAAAAGAAAAACAACTGACGTGGCGGCTCACCCGGCCATGTAGCAACCGAGCTACCGAGAAAAGGAAAGCGAACCAACACCTGTTGCCGCAGGCCCACCAAAAAAACGGCCCAAAACGAGGGCCCCCCGTGCCGTCCCTCCGTCCGCGCTCGCTCGCTCGCTTCTTGGTCCGCAAGCCCTCCACGCCGCCTCCTCTTTCCTCCGCGATGGCGTCGAGGGATCTCCGGCGGCTGCTCGACGGCGCGGCGCTCGTCGCCCGCGAGTCCGCCAGGCGCGCCTCGGGACGCGACGTCCTCAGGTCCGCCCTCCTCGCTGCCACCGACCTCGCCGGCCTCACCCGCGGCACCCCGCGCACCCCTACCCTCGGACCCCACCGCCCCGCCGCCGGCGACGCGGCCGAGTCCCGACCCTCCTCGTCTTCCTCCTCCGTTGTGTACTTCTCCCACGACGATGCAGTTTCCGTCTCTCCGCCTCCGCCTTCGCCTTCGCCGCCGCCGCGGGATCCCCCGTTGGAGCAGCCGCCGCTGCGTCCGCGGCCGCCTGTGAGTGAATCCCCCAAGTCGGCCCAGTCGAAGGGGATCGCCGGAGCCAGCACAGCCGGCGTGGCCGTAGGCGTCGGAGATGCTGCACGAGAAGCCGTGGCGGTGGCTGGACCGCCCGATGGTGATGCTGCTCGACCTCAGCCCTCGCCTTCGCCCTCTCCGGTGCCGGTGGAGAAGAGGCGGCGGCCGCGGGAGCGGAGGGTTCCTTCCACCCCTTTCACCAGAGCCCTCGGGTTAGTATTTCACAGTTTCACACTATGCATCGAATTGAACTGGGAGAAATGCGCAATTGTTTATATGTGAAATTGTGAATCGAACAAATGTGTAAATCGTGTTGTTTTTGCAAAAAATTGTGCCGATTAAGGTTCGCAGGTCTGGGCGCCGGGCTTGCGTGGGGAACGCTTCAGGAGTCAGCTCGGCGGGTGATGTATGGCAAACCAGCGGACACAGATGGCAAGCGTTCTGCCCTGTCCCCGTTCTTATCTGACCAGAATGCTGAGCGTATCGCTCTGGCGCTGTGCCGGATGCGGGGAGCGGCGCTCAAGGTGGGGCAGATGCTGAGCATCCAGGACGAATCCCTTGTCCCCCCGCCGGTAGTGTCTCAAAGCTGACTATGCAAGATTTGATTTACGCTATAGTTTCATGTTCGTTGTCTATCTTGTGATCAACCATTCAAATTGAAATTGGTGTTGAATGTTATAATGTAGGTCTTGGCAGCTCTTGATATTGTTCGTCAAGGTGCTGATGTTATGCCAAGGAGGCAGCTCAATTCAGTTCTTGATGCTGAGCTAGGTCAGGACTGGTCCTCCAAGTTGAGGAGTTTCGACTATGAGCCACTAGCTGCTGCAAGTATCGGGCAGGTGAGGCATCCTTCTGTTATTTTACTCAAACTACATCAAATTTTGTTCTCGCCTTATCACTAAAGAAGGAAGAGTGGAAAATACAGGATTTTGTTATATTGTGGGGTGCCAAAAGATGAAAATATGATCCAAATAGTAACAATTATTTAAAAAGTTAGAAAACGAACACAAGTGACACCGATGATTTTACTATAGAACATCTTAAATGCTTCAGATCCTGACTATTGCCTAATTGCTCTTTAAGTTTTGTTTAGAAAGAATACAAGCTGTTTAAGATAGGAATGTTAACTCTAGGAGCATGATTTTCATCCTAAAACATATTGTTGTACCCCCATTCTCCAATGTTAGCTTGACGAATGCCAATGATGCACTGTTTGATTATCTGTTTCTTTTTCCTTTTGATCAGGTTCATCGGGCGGTCTTAAAGGATGGTTCAGATGTTGTCATGAAAATTCAATACCCTGGGGTTGCAGATAGTATAGAAAGTGATATTGAGAATGTCAGGCTACTTCTGACTTACACGAATCTCATCCCTAAAGGTCTTTTCCTTGATAGAGCCATGAAGGTAAATTTTATTTGGCTCCACCTTGGAGAACAGCTTTCTTTTGTATCCCTTTTTTAGAAGAACATTGCCTAGCAAAAATGCCTGAGTTAATTTGCAAAACGTAAAAAACGGACAAACTAAAAACTACAAATGTAATAAATCACAAAGTTTGTAACCAGTCAAACACAGTTTTCTGAACAATTTTGGATTTCTCTTCTCTTTTCACTTGATTGTTGACACATTATATTGCCATATGAGTTGCAAATATAGCTTTTTTACAATGTCCATGGAAATGAACTTTAACTGTTTTTTTTTTTCTAGTAACTCAGGCAGCATTATGTTATTCTGTTACTTTATTTGAAAATAAATTGAGTCCATGATTATTCTCAGTTTAAATGCCATTTACACCATCTTTGTCCATTTATTTTAGGATCTTTAGGACTTGTATTGTTTACACATTGTTATTTTGCACTACATGTTAATATGGTCCTTAAGGCCTCAATGCATTTGTACCATCATAGGGCTGTTGTGATAAAAAGAACATAGATAATTCAGTTTTACTGTTATACAGGTTGCAAAGCTTGAGCTGGCAAGAGAATGCGATTATGTGTTAGAAGCAATTAACCAAAAACGGTACAAAGAGTTGCTATCTGATAGTGAAGGCTATTATGTCCCTAAGGTCATTGATGACTTGTCTAGCAAAAAAGTGTTGACATCGGAGTTTGTTCCAGGTACTTTCAGTTGATCTTGCAGTGGCTTAATAACTGATGTTTGTTTTTTTTCCCAGTCTCAAAAATTTAATCATTGTGTGTTATCAGTTGTATGACAGTATTGTGAGGCATTTCATCCTGAGGTTCTTGGTAATAATGACATTTGAACTGCTTGTGCCAAAAAAAAGGGGTTTGTGTGGGTTACTTGGTTTTATTGCATTCCCTGTAATATCATGAATGTTCTAACCCCTACTGACTGTACAGGCATTTCTTGCATTTATTAAAATGGATCTCCTTGAACTGATCTCACTTTGAATAATGGGGATATCTCTGTTTATTACTTTGTTCTTGTGAATCATGTCTACTTCTCCAGGGGTGTGACCATCAAGCCATGAATAGTGTAATTCCTCCATTTTTCTTAATATGACGTTCTTTAGCTCAATTTTAAACTAACCAACGTCATACAAAAAAAAAATGGAGGGACTATTATATTACATTCAGTCTGACAATTGGCAATAAGCTCAGAGGGTTCACCATTACTTTAGTATTCCTTGAGGAAAAACTTTTCTGATGGATTACCAAACAGT
>CM002476.1:9571816-9610289 GCA_000325765.3 Leersia perrieri
CCCTACCACCACCACACACACACACACACTGGGATAATGATACAGACATTTCACTTTCCATATGCTTAACAGCTAGCCCGAACGGAGTGAAATTTAAACAGTATAGTGTGGAAACAACTCAAGTTTTTCACTGGATATGTTAGGTACTAATGATGAAATAAACATAAACTGAATCCTGTAAATATGCTTTACAATCATATCAAATATGTTTAGCACCTTTCTGCAAGGATGCAAGTAATTTTTTTTATGGTATAAGAATTTGAACCTATTCTCTTGATAACCTAAGCTGCTTGTTGGTTGATCTATACAGGATTTCCAATTGACAAGGTGGCTCTGTTAGACCAGGATACCCGTAATTATGTTGGCTGTAAACTGCTTGAGCTTACAATAAAGGAGTTGTTTGTCTTCCGATTTATGCAGGCATGTTTTCTTGTACGCCATCTAAAAAATCCTAATTAATGTGGTTGAATCTGTACCCATGATAAAATTTCAAAATCTGACCATTGTGGGTATACACGACTACTGCAATGTAGACCACAACTTTGGTGTTGGGTATGCAAAACAGATATTTGTTGAGCCATTCAACTGTCAGTTTTAGCTCATGAGACTCATTGGTTAATATTTTGTAGTGTTGCCTATTTCAACATTTAATTTTGTGCACAGTATGTATGTTTCTGATTTGCTCAGTTCCTGCACATTGTGAATTTATGATGAACATTTCCTTATATTTAACACAACACTTTCAAAGTAATTCTGGAATTTTAGTAATGTATCACAGATATAGGAAATCTGTAGTACTCAACAGTAACTTCTTTTGTGCAGACTGATCCAAATTGGAGCAATTTCCTTTTTGATGAACCTACAAAGAAATTCAATCTGATTGACTTTGGGGCTGCCCGTGATTTTCCAAAACGTTTTGTAGATGACTACCTTCGTATGGTAAGCAATCATAACAATCACCTGCTCTATAAACATCATTTAGATATTTCCATTTGCTGCTTTGAAGATGGTTATCTGGGTCTGATTTGTGGTATTATTGAGCAGGTGGTTGCCTGTGCAAATAGGGATAGAGCTGGTGTGTTAGAAATGTCTCGCAGACTGGGATTTCTCACAGGTGAGGAACCGGAGGTAATGCTGGATGCTCATGTCCAGGCAGCCTTCATTGTGGGCGTGCCATTCTCAAAACCAGGTGGTCACGATTTTCGCGCTAACAATATCACACATAGTGTTTCCAACCTTGGGGCTACCATGTTGAAGCACAGGCTGACACCACCGCCCGACGAAGTTTACAGCCTTCATAGAAAGTTGTCAGGTGCATTCCTAGCATGCATTAAGATAGGGGCAGTTGTCCCCTGCAGGGAGATGCTGTTCAAGGTTTATGAGCAACACAATTTCAGTGATGATTGTCCAGAAGTACTTTCCAGCACCGGATAGAAACATGAAAGCACAACCTTTTCCCCAATTCCCTTCTGGGGAATCCTTGAACAGTTACAGGTCGGTTGCAGCTCATTTTTTCGAGAGCACGATCGGCTGCTCTAGTTGTTGTTAAGACTTAAGACCAAATGGATGATCTGACAAATTGTATTATTGATAGCTTGAAAAGTGAGGATATTATGTTTAGATGAGCTCTACAGAAACTGTATATTGATTAGCTCTCGCTGGGGTTCTTCAGACGAGGTCTCGCTGCGGACTATTATTTTTCAGTCCAAGAAATAAAGTCATCAGAATGATAGTTCTGCTTGTCTAGTTTGCCAATGATAAACTGGTGGCATATATGCATTTTGTGCCCATTTGTTGTAAAAGCGTAGTTAAGTCGGGAAGATATTTGCTGATGCCCTACGTTAGTGTTATGCTGGATTAACAATCTAAAATTGGTCAGGTGTTCCTTAGTGTTGAGAAATGATGCTGTCGCACTAAAATCGTTTTGTTGTACATTTAAAGCACAACTTGTGGCTGTAGTTTAGTGGTGAGAATTCCACGTTGTGGCCGTGGAGACCTGGGCTCGAATCCCAGCAGCCACATTACCCCTTTTTTTTTCTGTTATTTATTTTCCTTTTATCCAAACGAATTAAATGGGAAAGGCGCGATCCTTCTTTTAACGTGTTATAAAAACTGCGCAAACACAACGATCAATCGCGATCTCTTGTAGTGAAGCTGCGAGGGGTAGCTAAGACGTAGCGTCGTACGTCGGTACGTGTACATATCATCATTTCATCAATATATGCATGTACGCCGGTGAGAGGTCGGAATCGACCGGCGCCCACGCGAATGCGTATACGACGTACGCTCCTTGTTCCTTCTAAAAATACGACGGTATACGTTGCCCATCCGTTCGATCCATCTCTGCTAGCTGCTTGTCATCTGTGCCAAAGGTACGTAGGCACGCAAATTTTGTTTCTTCTCTTCAGCGCTTCAGTATCTTGCCAGCAGCCCCAACATCCCCATTCACTGCCCTTCTTTGCTTGATTTGCCCACATTGTTTATTTTTTGTTTCAGTGCTGTATAAATTTTTATTTGGGCGAATCAAAAGTGTCCTGGCTCGAATCAATTAGCTGGTGAATCTGCCCCATTCATGCCTGCATCTTTTGTGTTTAATTCTGCCATATATGTGCATCTGTACACATATGGAAGGATAGTATTCGCTCCTTGATTGCTCGCTACCGTTTGATATGTGTGCCTGCCTATCTGGACGTACTCTTCCCATAATAATTGGCCCCATTTTCCATTGTAGCTAGGTGAATCATCCCCTTGATATGCCTTGTTAAATATGTACGCCCGATTTAAGCTTTCTTGCCCCCTATTGTTTTTTCACTGTTCAATTCCATTTTGATTCTTCTCTGCTATCTGTTCTTCTCGTCAGTCAATTGCTCCAGAGAGTGAGAGGCTGTGTAAGAATTATTAGTGAGAATCGAATCCTTTTTTCGATTTGTCGACTGATATACAGAGCGAGAGGTTCAGAGCTAGGATGATGACAATGGAGAGGAGTGGGATCACAACCAGGCCCTGGAGTTGGAGGACGCCATTGCTGCTGCTTCTCCTTCTTGTCTTCCTCTTCGTTGCCGGCTGCTGCGTGCGGGCGGCGGAAGACGAGCAGATGAGGGGCGGCGGCAGGAGGAGGAGCAGGAGGCGGCGTGCGGCGGACGTGATGGTGCCCATCACCATCCTCAACTCCGCCGTCGAAAAGGGAGCCGGTATGTATCTATGCATCAAACATTTTTCTTAAAGGAGTATATGCATGCATCAAGATGCAGTTAATTGCATATGTGTATATATGATGTTAGGCATTCAAGTTCGTTGTGTTCATTTTCTTGGTGTGTTTTTTTTTTCCTTGTTGTGGATACAATACCTGTCATTTAGTTGGCTATCAAATCCTCGCCAAAAAATTTAGTCCGTCTCATTTGGAATGTTGACCCATTTTGGTCGCATTGATCAATTCCCCATTTGGTAATAGGGATTACAGTGATTGTTGTGTTCTAATTAAATTGTGTCTTAACTTGGGAATATGTGGCTCGATCCAGTATAGTAATTAGATATGTCGATGACGAGTATACGGTGTATATCATTATTGATGGATAAGTGGCTAGCGTGCCGTTCGTTCGTTCCGACCATGCGTGCATACATCTATCACTCTTGATGCTATGCATGAATAATACATGTATATACATCCTTTTGGTTATGGACAGGTAGCTGACTAGCCGGCCAATTCATCTATCTGTGCCATGTGATCATCTCTTCTGTTCCTTTCACGCTTCTTTTTGCGTGGCAGATTGGGCCAGCCACACCGTTTTGCAGTTTGCTTCATTTGCCATTGTACACGTCATCGCCGGCATTTGACCTTCATCAATATTATTCTTCCTGTCATAAATCGGTCAATCCTAATTTGACCATCAACGTATATAATGTTTAAATCTTTGTGGTCTTTGCAACTTTGACAATTATTTTATAGCATAGTTAGTTGATAAAATCTAATAAGATAAAAGATTATGAAATTACTTTATTCTAAAATACAAATTTACATATATGTTCTTTTGCTGAGGGTAATGAATTTCCTTGCATGCCCTTACAACTTTAGCCAATCCTTTTTATCCAGAGTTTTGCTCTCTCCTTTGTATGCTCTTGAGTTTAAATTTTTATCTTCCGCCAGTTGAACGTTTAATAGCAATGCAAAAGTCAAATTTATTCTTAGACAGGAAGGAATTTGTCAATTTGTGAAGTATATTATCAGAAGTGTAGGAATTTGTTGTATAGGACTTTTTTATTCATGAGGTATTATTCGTGAAAAGTTTGTTTTTATAATAACATTTTTAATTTTTATTAAGAAAACTATATGTAACATATATTTTTATGCTTCATGTATCAGATTTTTAAAAAATAATATAACACTTCGTTTTAAACATTATGAATATTGTACACACTACAAACTCCTATATTTCCATCGTTATATTTCAATGTATGTATTTCATCCATGTCTAAGGGTAAATCAAAATTTTCACATATATTAAATGATTAAGTGATGAAAAAGATAAGAAAGTTATCAAAATCAAAATTAGGGGCATATAAGCGAATAAGCAAAACTCAGGGCTGTAAAGTATCCGCTAAAATTTGAGGGATATCTAAGGAATTTCGCCTTTAGTTTTATTTTCCGTGGTCTTTGTATCTTGGACATATAATGGATGCACCTAGCTCTTTAGCCAAAAAAAAAGTACATTTATACAAGCTCTTGTGATGATAAACTTGTATATATCACTTTATATACCCTTAAACTCGAATTTCAAATAGTTTTTATGGTTCCTAAGAAAACATTATGATCAAAATCAACTCATGTCAACTATACTCATCTGCACTTTTAAAAGAAACTAGTGGCTGTTGTGGTGATGATGACCACACATTAATCACATGTGGGACATAACATCAGGATAACATACTCCCAGAATATAGCAACCTAAATCTAGATTTAGCACTTTTTAATACAATGCTCTATCCATATTAGAAGTATGCGGATGTGTCTAATCCAATACTTTTCTCATATTTTACGGAGGGAGTATTTGAGTGTTCTGTTAGCGCTTTTAGCACCAGCGCGTGAAAAGTAGATTTGGGTGATGGTCTGTGTAATATACTCTGTACGTAGGCTACAACACTTTAGTTTGAGTAAATTGTGTTAGTGGTGTAGATGAGTGTAAATTAGTACAGAAGCATGTTGTCACGTTCTGAATTTATATCAGAAATTCCGCATGCTCACAATGTGTGTCTTTCCTCATCAAGGAATCATCAAGGCCTACAAATGCCAAATTGATAAACATAGTACTTTATTGAATTGAAACAATGCCAATTACATATTTAGTACACAGGCGGATAGAACCTCTTAAACAAGCAATTGATAACTAGCAAGGCGGCTCCACTCCACCGGCGGCTTAGACCGAAGTCCAGCCTATTCCTCGAAATCCTCTTTCGTGTAGAACTCCTCCTCTGGTGGTGTATAGCAAGGTGAGTATAGAACATACTTGTAAACCTATTCCTCGAAAATGATTGGGAATACAAAGGGTGGCATGCTAGGGCTAAAGCTGGCATCATTCATTGTATAATAAAGAAATTAATTAAAAATAATAGGAATTTAATAATAACATTTAAACCATATGGTACAACCTGACTTGGTTGCACTGGCCTAAACCATAACTCCAAAACTAGGAGTTTTTTCACATTTCCAATATTTAGCCATATTTTAATTATTAGGTGTAAAGGTGAGATTAATCATGAAAACCTTTGCTCAGCTTGCCCATAACCATAGGAACGACTATTCGAATTGATTTATCCTTGTAACACACTCCCCATAGGGATCGTGACATGACTCGTTCTGCAATGAGAAACAACACGAACACAAGAACTAGGTTCCTCATCCCACCAAACCAAGTTATTACTCCCCTAGTGATCCCACATGGGCTTATCCTTGCCACAAAAACCAGGGTGACGTATTGACCGGCCCCCTAGATTATGAAACCAAGTTGTTGCCCATGCTGGCCTAAGGGCAGTACGGTAATTGCTTCACTAAGATAGCCCGTGAACCGGTCATTAACTGTCATGAGCATGACCATCCAAATCCACATGCTCGCGACCCACCTTAAGTGAATATTTTAGTTGGTATAATTTTATTAGGCTGTCCACTAAATCTATCAGGAGATATAACATGGATCACAGTGAAGCATAATCTACCCATCAGTGTGCCTAAAATTCATCTAAGCATGGCTAAGCATAGGATACAAATCTAGCTAAATCATTGTATTATAGTTCTAGCCAATCAAATTTATACTCAATTTTCCAAGGAACAAGTGAGAAATAGCAAAAGGGTTGTAAAAAGGAGCTAGGAAAAAGCCCACCTGATTACGTTCCAAAATAATCCTGCATAGTTGTATACTCACCCTACACTATAACACCACCAGAGGAGGAGCTAGCCGAGAATATTTCAAGGAGTACGTTGTAGTTGGGTCGAGCTGCTCGTGAAGTGGAGCTGCTTCACTAGTTTACTTTTCCGCTGCGTAGTTTATTTTCTGTTTGAGAGGTTCTATCCATCTCTGTAATAAATTTGTATCTGACTTTGTTTAAATTTAATTTTTTTTATTTGTATGACTCCGCTGATTCATGGAAACATACATTTTAAGAGTATCAGAAATTCCAAGCGTGACATTTAGGCCATGATTAGGATGTTTTATATGCACGTAAGGAAGACATGAGACGTGTCATATGTGCAAATCTTTACATATGCTTGGCATTTATTTTGGTTTCACCGTATTTACTATCCATTGGAATTTTAATTTTTTTTACAGATTTTTATTTGTACAATAAGTATGGCAACATCAACATTTATGGAACACACATGGATACCTACTCGGTATTCTCATAGCATGCAACGCTACATTTTTTTTGGGGTTGGTTGCATGCGCTAAACAAGAACCTTTACTGAAACAAATGATTTTAGATGTACTAAATTGTAACCCACCTCACATGCTTGTGTACCGTCAGTACGATTTACTTATTTAATTTTCTGTTACTTTGTTTATAATGATCTTGGTTAAAGAAAATCACAATTTTTAGGATAATGCTGTAATTTTAATTTTTAGGGCTTGTTTATGGTACGTCGGTATCAGTAGTCAATTATTCTAGTAAATGAATGGTTGGGATTTAATTATACTAGTGGTTAGTATATGATAGTATACACCTGTGGTACGCAATAGTATAGAGCATTTGCATAGAAAGGACGGACCTTATTGTGCAAGAAGCTTTATATTGTGAATTTAAATTTTAAAGTTGATGGTGTGGTAGATAATTTCTTAAGTTGATAGATCAATTACTATAATAACCACATAAATTAATAGATATACTTCATTCATACTATTTTCACTGCTATTGGATACCATAACAGAATCCTTTTATTATTATGAGAAAACGGTAATTAGTTAACACGGTTGGAGTCATGCATGTTACTCCTACTGTATATCTAGTATGAATGAATGCTTGATGCCTACTACCGACTGCAGTGTGCATGGACGGGACGCCGCCGGCGTACCACCTGGACCCAGGCTCCGGCGGCGGCAACCGGAGCTGGATCGTCAATCTGGAGGGCGGCGGTTGGTGCAACAACGCCAGGACATGCCGCTTCCGCGCCGGCAGCCGCCACGGCTCCTCCGACCACATGGAGCGCAGCATCCCCTTCACCGGCATCATGAGCTCCTCCCCCTCCGACAACCCCGGTCCGTACACCAATTTATTCCCCTCTTCCCTCTCTCTCCGTTTCATCTGATTGAGCAACCACGATGTCACAGATTTCCACAGCTGGAACCGCGTCAAGATTCGCTACTGCGACAGCGGCTCCTTCGCCGGCGACGCCTTCGACGAGGTGAGACCGTGTCCCTGAGATATCGATGATCTAAACGCATGGTCGATTCTTTCTCTCTTTCTGAATTCTGATTAACTGAGTGAAGGATTGATGGTTATGTGTAGCAATTGAAGCTCCAGTTTCGTGGGCAGCGGATCTGGGGGGCGGTGATCCAGCACCTGCTCGACGACGCCGGCATGGCCTCCGCCGAGCAGGTGCTGCTCACCGGCTGCTCCGCCGGTGGCCTCGCCGCGATTCTCCACTGCGACCAGCTCCGCGCCCTCCTCCCCCACGCTGCCACCGTCAAGTGCCTCTCCGACGGCGGCCTCTTCCTCGACGCGTACGTACAAATACATCATTTTCTAAATGTTTGACCGTTAACCTTTTAATAAACGTTTGACCGTAAGTTTTACTTAAAAAAACTTTTATGAAATAAGTAAAACTACATGAATTAAATGATAGGAAACAAATTAATAATTATGTAATTTTTTAAAATAAGACGAAAGATCCAACATATATATAAAAAAGTTAACGACGTCAAACATATAGGAAAGGACTGTGTATCTAACAAGTGACGAGCGCACCATTTCATATGTTGCATTCATGGATGATTATTATTTTTGCAGCGTGGACGTCGCCGGCGGGAGGAGCCTGAGGTCGTACTACGGCGACGTCGTGGCAATGCAGGCGGTTGCTCCTAATCTTCCCAACACTTGCACTGATCATCTCGACGCAACCTCGGTGCGTACACTCACTAACTACTACTGCACACTGATAAGTTAATTGCTACTAATGCAAATGCAATTCTACACGCAGTGCATACGCTGATTAATTCATGGATTAGCTAGCATATAGATCAAGCTTGTCAGGATAGGATACCAACTAGTATCGTTTTTTTACAAAATAATATCTAGGATCGGAATACTATGTTAGTATCGGGATACTATCAGACTTAAAAAAGTACATATTTTATATATTTTTTATGTATGATTTATAATATTTAGTATAAGATAAAGCCTATAATATTGCTTTTGCTTAATTTAATTAACTTTATGTAACTTTTGTGGATTTATTGACATAATTTCCAATCCATTATATTATTTGCTTAATGTAATATATTTTTAAGTGGTATCGTATGGATCGCAGTATCGGGATACACCTAAGATCTGCTAGGATCGTAAATGAATAAATAATAGAATCGAGATACTATAAAATTTTTAAGATATTAGGTAGAATCAGTATCGTTTTGGTTCGGTAGAATCGTAGTATCTTAGGATATGTATCGGGATACAGAGAACCTTGCTAGATATGATGATTTCGATTATGCGAGAAGTAAGCGTATTAATCACAATCATCTTGCATCGTTACATGATTCGGCTGTGTGAATCTGCAGTGCTTCTTCCCTCAAAACATTATCGACGGCATAAAGACCCCCATCTTCCTGCTGAATGCGGCGTACGATGTCTGGCAGGTACGCGCAGCTTTTTTTGCTGCTTAATTTCCATGGTTCATCTTGAAAACTAAATTACTGAAATCTCGTTCTAGCAATTGCATATGCTCAGATGTATATTGATTAATGAAGAGCTGTATAACTGATGGCGAAATGTGATCGATCGATTTGTCAGATCGAGCAGAGCCTGGCACCAAACGCTGCTGACGCCAATGGTGCCTGGAAAGCCTGCAAGTTCAACCGCTTAGCCTGCAACGCGTCTCAGTTGCAGTTCCTACAAGGTATAACCAACCACACACGATATCCATCTCGTCTCATTAATTATATATATACATCAATTAGTTTTTCACACATACAATGAGGTGAATGCTCTGAATTCTGAACCCAGTTTCTTCTGCATTTTGTATATGCAATATTGCAGGTTTCAGGGACCAGATGGTGGCAGCGGTGAGAGTCTTCTCCGATTCGAGGAGCAACGGGCTGTTCATCAACTCGTGCTTCGCTCACTGCCAGTCCGAGCTGACGGTCACCTGGAATGGTGGCTCTCCTGCTCTCCAGAACAAGGTACTAGTACCTTTTACTTGGTATGTCAATTTAATTATTCTTCAGAACTACAAGAGAAAACGTATATTTCAGTATATGCACATGAAGAATCTGAGTGGGGTTATCAAAATACTCCTTCCGTGTATGAATGTTTGACATTCGTGGGCTCACATTTTTTCGTTAACCAACATAAAAAAAAAGAGAATTACTTATCTTTTTTAGAAAAAAATGTTGTTTCATGCGCAGGGGATTGCGAAGTCCGTTGGTGATTGGTACTTTGGTCGAGCTGAAGTGAAGGCTATCGATTGCCCCTATCCCTGTGACAAAACATGTCACCACATCATATGAGAAAACCGGCACTGACGTATAATCGTAGTGAATTGGAGTGACGCGCAACTTTTTTTTCCTTAAGTTCTATTCAATTTTCTCCCATTCTAGTAGCTATGTATGTAAAACTATAAGTTCAAGAACCAAAACATACAAAACAGAGAACCTCACACACAAAAAAGGGAAACATAACAGAGCTAAACAAGGTCAACAGCAAATAGAGGGGGAAGAGCGGGCGGATTAATGGCCAGTGTGGTCCGGCAACCTTTGTAAAAAAAACTAATTTTTAAGATGCCAAATTTTGCCCAAATAATCAAATTTCAGATTGAAAGCGACCAAAATCAATGTGTGATTTATTGTTTGAAAGAATATCTACGTTTTTTGATTGTGTCATGTATAAATTTTAATGTTATGATTAATCAATATATGTGTGTTCATATATAGGATAAATGTGCATGCATTTATGGATGCCTACGTATGCATAATTTTTCACAAAAAATCTAATGTATTTCACCCAACATTAGATATATTTGACCAAAAAGACTAGTTATCCCGTTATTGGATAGGATATCTTAAGTGGCGACTGTTATTTTCCACCAACTCGGATCCATTTCTCCTGTAGATTTCTTTTGAACTCCTCTTGAGCTCATCACAACGGTGGTTCGTCGGTTAGATCCGTCCTCCACTCTGGTCGCTCCTTCATTGGAGCACTAGCCAATGTCCTCATCCTCCCTCCCTCGACTATCATCCCAACACTAATGCGGTATCCCCCATCAATAAAATGGGGGCAGCAGTGACGTGGATCACAGAGAGGTATTAATGGGTGGTTCGAAGGCTCCCAAGGCGTTGAGCTCCTTGAGCTGCACCGCATGGAAGAAGTCAATGTGGCGCAAGTGACACCATGATCCCTCTCTAGCTCCTCCAATAGCAACCACGGTGATATGACTCTACCCACCGCCAACAAATGTGGATGGAGCGAGGTTGCGTTGAGTGGGTTGGGGTAGGTGGAGGAAGTAGTTGGCGCATAGCACGAACCTTAGTGGTAGCGCATAACATAGCTTGTGACTAGTATGGCCCACACTAATACCAATGATATGCCATTTGGAAAGTACCCAAGGCACTATAGATGACTCGTGGTTCCATGACTTCACCATTATGATCCAAATTTTGGCGTCGTAGAATATTATACACACCCAGATGCAAAGTTTCAACTCTAGGGGAAAAAACAAGAACGCCATTGTGCGTGTCAGAACTACCATGCCCGACAACCTGCCTGAGTGTGCACATATCAATCCCTGATGAGTACAAAATATGGAAGAACGTCTTTAGTATGGTGACGATGGTGTTGAACGAGGTGATGACGGCGAAGGTGGTGGCGAGGCAGAAACCAAAGATCCCCTAGGGACTATTGAGATAGTCCCCCCAAAACTTGGCCTTGTACCGGGCTAGTACTACTTCAGTTTGTTGATCGAATTGCTAAGTTAATTTGCATTTTGCTTCCGGTTTAGCTACCTAGCTAGCACTACTTCAGTTTGTTGATCGAATTGCTAGGTTAATTTGCATACTGCTTCCGGTTTGATTAGCTACCTAGCTACTGGTACTTCAGTTTGTTGATCGATTGATGTATGCATGCATGAATATGTACTGGTGGTCGCAGCGACGGTTTGCTCGGATATTAACATCGCCGTGAAGCTGCTTCGGGAGCGAATGAAAGAAATCGACATCGTGGTGGTGCCGGATGCGTTAAGCAGATCGATTGAAGCCCGCGATCATCAACTACTTGCAATTGCTCTGCGAGGAGGCACAACTTAGACTTACCGGTATGATTAATAAGTGTTCACCATATATATGTTAATTAGGGTTTAAGATAATTGTGTTAAGTTGGCTCTAAATGGAATTGGAAGTACATATTACTAGATCAGGACGAAGCTTTGCATGTTTGGACTGAAACATATGTTTCTGGGATTCTTCCATCTCAAAATATATAATTTGTTCTTATATATATATATGATATGAATCTGGACAAGCTTAGTCAGAATTGATTCATTTGTCCAGGTTCAGAGATCATCTTTTGGGACAAAAAGTGTACTGTGTAAGAGATAGTGTCTAAGAGATCCGATGGTTCTAAAGATACGGAGGAATAATAAGCTTGATTAAAGTAAAAACTTGGGTGAACCAATTAATTTTCTAACCGCTACGTGCAAAATATTTTTTTTTTAGAAAATCTGACAAATGCCATCAATAAACACCCAAATACTAGAAATACCATCGACAAATGCACTTTAACATTTCTCTCTTAAGTGCTGCAAGATAAACAATACATTTAATGGCGTGGGGTGGAGCAATGCATTTGTCGCCCACCCTGCACTCTTAAATGCATTGGTCAACTTATGGCACAATGGAGAAATGATAATAGAATCCTAACGGCGATGATATTACCAGGACAAATTCACTTGTATAATAGCATTTATTGAATTTGTATTTCTGAGAATTAGTAGTTTGTTAATGTCACTTAGATTTTTTTTCCTTATTAATAAGCAAAACAATACATACCACTTGATTGATTAGGGCGAGAAAAAATGCGACACTTGGTTACTCTTATCTTGCCCATGCATGGAACAAGAGCTTGAGTCCATTAGACGATCTACCATGAATAGAGATGACTTGCATGCCTATAGGCTCCCGGTGGCAGTGACATCACCACACCGTAACATCAACGGCTTAAGTATGAACATGGTGGCAATGCCCTCAATGGTAAATAGGGCGACCAACCAGAGTAAACGCCGGCCACTGAAGCAGGTTATTAGCACGCTGGGGTAGGATGTATAGTAGCAATCTACCTAGCATCAGCAGAAGAAGCCGATACTTATTTTTGGACAATAGAGCTTAACAAAAAGGTTAATGAATCATATGAAAAGCTCTCACCCACAGAAAGTAATGAATATATAGAGCTTTAATTAACTATTATTTCATATGCATACATAATAGCTTCATCGGTCATGTGGTATACATACTAACTTTATTATAGACATTTTATTATCACTTTAGGCTATAATTACAACAATTATATTATTAAAATAGATAATGAGAGAAACACCATGATGTTAATTAGACAAAAAGAAAAAAGAGTTGGAGTAGGAATACAATTTATAATTTTCACCATTAAAAATAAGGCATATTGAAAATAAGGATATAGAGTCGAAATAAAAATATCTGAAATCCAAAATTTAAAATAAGGAAATTTAAAAGAGATTATCTGGTCCATATGAAAATACAATTGAGAAATAACTCAAATTCAAAAATAAAAATAAGGAAATTTCAAAGAGGGTATCGAGTCCATATAGAAACACAATTTATAAATAAATAAAATTCGGAATTAAAAATAAGGAAATTTAAAAGTTGGTCTGGAATCCACATAGAAATATAATTTAGAAATAACTAAAATTAAAAATTGAAAATAATAAAACTTGAGAGAGTGTTTAGAGTGCATATAGAAATCAATAAAATTCGAAATAAAAAATAATGTAATTTAAAAGATGGTCTATAATCCATATGAAAATAAAATTTAGAAATAACTGAAATTCAGAGTTTAAAGTAAGAAAATTTGAAAGAGTGTGTAGAGTTCATAGAGAAATACAATTTATATATAAGTGAAATTCGGAATTAAAAAATATTAAATATTGAAAAAAAGTGTACAGTCCATATTGAAAAACAGTTATAAAATAAAAAAATTAAGAATTAGAAATTTGAAAAATTAAAAGAGAGTGAGAAGAAAATAATGGATGAGAGGCTATAAGAAAAGAAAAATTTATAGCATACTCCAGTCCAAAATATAGGAACATGTGACACATATAACATATAGTGTCGTGAATCTAACACATCTCTATTCATAAATATGTTTTGATATTTAGGGACAGAAACAATAATACATTATACTCACTCTGTCAAAAAAAAAACATTAGTTTTGTGTAGATACGTTGGATCGGGATGTGTTACATCACGGATCAAATATTTTTATAATTGGATTTCTCAACTATAGTAGAGTTTAGAGTTAGAAAAAGCAATATCGAGATTAAATAACTACAGCTACCATAATGGCACATTTAGAGATTAATTTTCTCTGTCCTACCAACAAATTTACCACAAGAATTAAATTTGTGGAGACACCAAATTTACCATAAGAAATTCATCAAAAGTAATGATTTATATTATCTACATCATATCACAGTCTAGGTTGAACAGATAAAATACAAAACCACACCACTAGAAACCCTTGTAGTATTAGGCCTAATCTTGGGAGCAACAACTTGATTGGAACAAAATTCACAAAAATGAGTTATGGAGACTCACGTTACCTTGTTGTGCAATCTTATCACCTAAATCTACTCCTCATCTACTCGTCGTTTGCCTTGCCGTGGAGAGAGAGAGAGGGAGGAGGCAAGCATGAGTAGGCAAAGTCAAGAGGGCACAAGGAGAAGATGAGGGTGTCCGTCGGTTCAGCTGCACCGCTTCAATCTTTTATGCAGGCCCACTCTCCATGCCTATTTTGATCTATACCATGAGCAAAACCACCGTGAGGGGGCGGGGTAATCCAAATGGTATTGGATAGATTAAGGGGTTAAATACCTGATTTGTTAGGTGAGGGGGTTAAGTGATCAAGTGGTAAAATGTTGGGGGTTATGATGACTTATTCTGTTTAAAAAATGAACTAACCAGTGTCAAACATTCACATACAAAGGGAGTACTATGATATTGTCCCCTACAATCCTCAAAACAAAATTGCATTTTGTATTTATATAGACACACACACAAAAAAAAAGAATGCCCGAGTTTCAAATATCGCTGATATATCGGTCGATATATCCGATATTTCCATATATCGGTGGGTCCAATATAATTCAATATGTGCCAAAAATTTTGGACATTTTTTAAATTTTGACCATTTCTCAAATTATACATGTTTTAATCTTATCCAATGTAATATATTATGCATATGCTACAAAATCATGATATGATCTTAACTATAGGTAATATATTTGTGACTTAGTGGTCTAAACATAATTTCTATGATTTTAAACAAAATTATTCTTTATTATAAATTTGGCTGAATGTTTTTATGTATTGCTAATATATTTCCAATATATCTAATATATCTGATATTCCCGAATATCGGTGCCCACCCAGATGTTTTTTTAATATCCATACGGAAAAACTAATTTTGGAGAACACCAAAGCCACCAATGACACCGTAGATGACTCCCGGTTACATGACTTGATCACTATTGCAATTTAAATCTCGGGGTCCACAAAAATTATACACACGTGAGTGTATAGTATTAGCGGGAAAAAAAAACAAGAACGCCATTATGCGTGCCAGAACAGAACTGCCATGCCAGACAACCTGCCAGATTGTGCACATATCGATCACTAATCAATACAAGACATGGAAGAACGTCTTGAGTATGGTGACGATGGTGTTGAACAAGGTGATGACGGCGAAGGTGGTGGCGAGGCAGAAACCAAAGATCGCCCAGGGACTATTGAGGTAGTCCCTCCTGAACTTGGCCTTGTACCTGGGCCACTTCCGTCGGCAGAAGGCGTCCACGTCGCGGTACACCGGTGCCAGGTAGTGATCATCGTAGTCGATATACGAACAAACCCTCAGCTGGTTGAAGAACCTGGCCGCCTCCTCCTCGTTTGCCAGCTTGTTCTCCACCACCTCAGCCCTGTCCAGTATCACCACGTCCTCCGCCGTGTTGATCAGGTAGTCCATCAGCACCACGTAGCTCGTCAGGTGCTTTGAATTGTTGTTGCCGTCGCCGCCGCGGCCGCAGCACTGCTCGAAGGCGACGAGGTTCATGTAGCGTGTGCAGGTGGTGTCGTCGACGGCGACGCGGGGGATCTCGAGGATGCCGTGGCTGTAGTCGAACGTGACGTCGAGGATGTTGCGGGTGTCCGCCTTGCGGGAGAATTTGACGCCGTGGAGGGTCAGCTCCTTTGCGCACCGGATCGTTCTCGGTGGGGGCGGCGGTGGCGGTGGCGGTGGCCCGGCTTTGCCGATGCCGGCGTGGCAGCACTGTTGTCGCCGACATGGTGGTAGGTGGTCGGGTGGCTTGACAAAGGTGGAGTGGTAGAGGTGGAGGAGGTGGTCGATGGTGGCGTCCTCCTCCTGCCGCAGCACGGTTGTGGGCGTAGTTGTCGCCTAGAGTAAGAAATTAAGAACGGTTGAAAAATGGTACTATTACTTTTTTAAAAAATGAAGAGTAGTTTTGGCCACATTTATGCCGAATTTCAGTTTGGACCACTCTTTTGTCAATGTTTCACTTTGAACCCGGTAATCTTATTTGTTTTTGCTAGTTTAGAGTTTTTAAGACTACCTTAATTCTCTTATTAATCCCACACTAGCTCATTATATATCAAAGTTGTGATCTATATACTTGAAATAGAGTTAAGGTAAGGGTGGTCTAAAGCACAAAACATTTAAGGTTACTCAGTCCAGAGTGAATAATTTGGTTAAAACATGATCCAAGCTAAAACTTCGAAAATAAAATGTGGCCTAAACCCCAATTTACTTTTGTATTTTTATACTCGTTTCTATGTCAAAATTTTTTTATATCGATAAATTTAATTGCTCGGTGACGATTTGACACAATGTTGTAGAATTTTTTAAAAAATTCAACTTTAGAAACAGTAATGACTAGAAATATATTATTTATATATTTTGGAAAGATAATAGCAGAAATTTCCGTACCAGTTTCATCCCAACCGCTGCCGGTGGCTGCCGGTCTTCCTTCTGGCTGAAGTATGCGGTGATGATGCTGGTGAGCGACGGCGGCTTCACCGGCGAGTAGGCGACTTCGTAGAGCTCAAGTAGTACGAAGTAGGGGATCTGGTTCTCGAGCATGAGAAGATCAGTGTGCAGCAGCGGAAGGTTCCAACCAACTCTAAACACAGGATCCGTCTCGCCATAGAACCACTGTACGAAGAACTGCACGACAAAGCAACCATCAAGCAGTAGCATCTCGACAAACTCATCGTCACCGTCGCCGGCGAATGCGGGGCTCTCGAAATAGCACGCCCGCGCCCGCGGCGCGAGGGCGCGCGCCGTGTCGACGCAGTCACGGAGGAGGAGGCCATGGCCGTGGCGGTGGCGCGCGGCGGCGTCGAGGAAGCGGAGGAGGTAGAGGCGCTTGCGGTGCTCCATGGCGCGGAGGTGGTCCTTGTGCCGGTGGTACGGGCCGACGGAGACCAGCCGCGGCTCGTAGTGCTTCTTGTCAACGTTCGCCGGGACGCGGAAGATGGAGTAGCCGCCGTCGTCCAGCCTAGCCGCCGCTGCTGGCGGACGCCGGCGGAGGTGCGGCGCCGCCAGCATCCTCTCGATGTTGACAACCACCGTGTCGGTGCCGTCGTCGTCTTGCTTCGCCGCCGTCGTCGATGTCGTCATCGATGTCCTCTGGTCAGGCTGATACCGGTGAGTAACACCAACAACATTGATCGTAATTTAGATCAATATTAAATGATATAATCTAACCAGCTGCTTGAGCAAGAACATTTTAATATTATTACTTTGTTTTTTTCCACTGATCGATCCACTGGTCAGTGCGCATTATCATCACTAGCTAGCTCTGTACTGTGTATTGAGTACTGACCGAATGACAGGAGCAGTTAGGCCACCAAAGAAAGCAGATGACAACGTATTAGTAGCAGTTATTCCCTCTCCATAATATTCTTATATATTTTTTTCAAGATAAAAGGTTAACATGAGAAATTACTGTGACTCCCGCAAAAAAGAATTACTGTGATGGATTGAGATGAAAAATTTGGTGAGAAAATTAAATGGAAGATATGCAGAAATATAATTACATTATGAGATAAATTTAAAAGTAAAGCTTTCAGTTAAGATACTTTAATGTGGTTATTTGCTTCTCTGCACCAATAATTTCTATATTTTCGGCCTAAGGATGACAAAGGCAGATAGGTTGTGTCCGTTCCTCACTAAACAGTGTTGGCAACTTTCCTAGGATGTTTTTTTTCTTTTTTCCTGCGCACGCTTTCCGAACTATCAAATAGTGTATTTTTTGAGAAAAAATTCTATACGAAAGTTGTTTAAAAAACAAAATAATCCATTTTTTACGTTTAAAATAACTAATATTCAATTAATTATACGCTAAAAATGTTTTTCATTTTACGTCCATCACTATTTTTTTTTGCTAAACTCCTTCAACAACAAACAAAAGCAGCCATAATGGTTCAAACCCATGAGTTTCTCATTATCTTCCTCTCATTCACCCAACTCGTGGGGCCCATAGCTCAGTAAGAGTGCACAGGGAAAGTGTGGCTGCTGCAGTGCAGCCGAGCTTATAACAACTTATGAAGTTTTTCGATGAATTGAAAACAAATTTAAACATTATAAAATGTGCTTGGACTCAAGCCTTTCTTTTAGGTCCGCACTGGCTTATAACAACTGTAAAATACAATGAAATGGCGGCTGGGCATATGACTGTTGTGTACAACTAGTATCGTAGATGTGGCATACTAACTCCGTCCCAAAAAAAAATGTCATTTTGAGTTTTTTAATGTAAACTTTGACTATTTGTTTTATTTAAAAAATTATAAAATTATTGTTTATTTTGTTTGTAGCTTGTTTTATTGTCAAATGTATTTTAAATATGACTTTTTTAATATATTTTTATTAATTTTTTTGGATAAGACAAAAGGTCAAATGTTGTAAGCAGTTAAAATAGTATCTAATTTGGGACGAAGAGAGTAGGTGTGAAAGATCTGAACCACATCAAGTATATCCCATCAATATGTGATTAATCGAGTGAGTTGAGTCTAACACTGGTCGTATGAATGGGTCGTAGGTATAGCAGTGTTCATAATATAATGCGCTAGACTCGTTCTAGCTGCCCATGCAATGGCTCCAAAGCATGCCACACCATTGAACAAGCCAACAACGACTTCATCTAGCTAACTATTCGTGACCGACTCCACTAATCAATATCGGCTAATTAATGACACGTATTACACCACATGCAACAACTAATTAAATAAACAAATATCATATCAACAATTCACACCTATTACTCACAACATTTTGATTTAGGGATCATACACTGCAAACAATTAAGTTTTGAGGATGGGTTAACTCAATGGATACGTAAGTACGTACCTGTTTCCGATCAGAAAATGTTGCAGGCTACTTCTATTATTTCTCCGTAGGATTTCCGTGAGATAAGCTGTTCACCTTCTTCTTCTTCTCCGGCGACTCTCTAACATGCAGTGGCAAGAGAAGGTGGAGATCGATGAGGGTGGGTTCTGCCGGGGGCAGTATCGGACCAGTGAGGACGTCACAAAGGGTCTCGGCTACGGATACAACGCATACAGGGGTGACAAATGTTGGGGCGATGTGGTAGATGGCCTTGTGTTGTGCGGGCTAGCTAGGGGACAGGTTCTGATGTTCTCATCGGCGAGATAGAAGAAAAGATGTGGGTGGAGATTTTGCGAGCAATATGATGGAAGAAACATTTTCTATATATACCTTTTCCATTGATGAAAAGAGTGAACGTCTTCAATAGGAGGATTAAGAGTAAGGAAAAATTAAGTGGAACATGGCCTCGACCATAACAATTATTAAATCCCCTGTCATTTAAAAATTGACTGAATTCTTCAAAATTGATATGAAGTTTGAAAATTTGAGTTGATATTTTAGAAATTGATTTAAAAGTTCTGAAAATTGAGTTGAAAGTAAAGCTTCAAAAAAAATAACCTAATTTGTTTTTTTTTTTGGAAAAACCCATGTATTGAACTGTATGATTTTTTTTAGAAAAACAAATATCTAACTGCCTCATCTGCCTAATCCTTAACTAATTGAGATTAGGGAACCGGTGTATTGAACTGTATTTGTTATAGCCTCAATACATGCTGGGAACCAGTGTCCGAGACCATCTCTTCAAGACAGACATGTGAGTGTGAGGGTAGGGGTAGGATTTAGCTTGCGCATAGGTGTGTGAGAATGGTGTTGGGTGTGTGCGTGTGTGTGGTGTATGTCTATGTGTAAGTTCAGATACTACAACTTGTACTCACTCTCTCAAAAAAATCAAAAAAACTAATTGAGATTAACAACATTACGAGCATTTCCAGCAAAGATCCTAAACAAGGCCTCTAACTGGTTTCGAAGGGTTAAAGCTAAAAATCAAGGTCCATCAAGTCCCTCTGTTGAAGCCCTAAAAATAAGAAGGCCCTCAAATCCTTCTCCTCCGCCCCTAATACTAGGGGCTCTACACACAACCCTCATTCCAAATAGTATGTGCATATATTGTGCATAGCCTGTAAATATCCTGCATATATATTACATAAAAAAAACTTTGTATATTTTGTATGTTATATTATTTATAAACATTTTTACTGTTGAACACTCAAGTGGTGTCTAACATTTGCATGTAGCTATATCACTTATTTATTTGGAATGTTAAATTTGAATTCAAATAATGATGTTTCAAATTACAAATTTAAATATGGCTGAATCTACACGTTAAAAATCTCCATATTTAAATTATTATGGTGTTAAAATAGGTATAACACGTGTATGTGTATGTCAACATAGAAGAAAAACAAATTAGGGGCAGAGAAATATGAGTTATTGCTGGAGTGAAGACATATTTAGAATCTATAGAAAATAGAGGCAGCCTTTATCTAACTTTTAGGGGTTTTAGAATACGGGTTGTTAGAGATGCTCGAGCAGCAGCATTAGCGACAATGTTTCTCTTCTTTTATTTCTGTTATAGTACGTGAGAAGAAATTAACCGGATCGGACGGGGGAGAAAAGGAAACACCCGGAGTCACGCCTCTCCGTTGGATGGATTCCCGAGCCACGCATTAACGATCAGGTTCAGGGACGCACGTCACGGGTACTGGGGTGCGGCTAATCAATGCCAGCTCGCGCGTCCACCCCACGCACGATTTGATTTGGTCTTCCTTACCCCACATGGTTCCGTCCATATACGTCTACGTGCTAGCCCACATGAGAGGTTTTTCCACTATTAGCCCACATGTATGCTTCAGCCCATATTAGTCCACGAGCCTTTTCTATTTTTATATTAAAACACATTTATAACCAATTTATAGCACAATTCATTTTATGCATACATATACTTTGTATGTATATGAAAACTAGATATATATAAAGTTTATATATACAAAGTTTTCGTAGATAGTGATTTTGTACATAGAAATATAGAATATAAATTAATATTAATATAAAGCATAGAGACTTTATTACCTACATATTCGATTTTTTTGTATGTATGTTAAGTACTTTGTATACAAACTCTTCATACATAGAAACTTCACACATATAAAGTTTGTGCCTTGAAAGTATAAATACTCAATGCATATACTGATATACACATACAGAAACACTAATACAATAATGTATATATAAAGAAGAGGAACATTATCCTAGATTCCAAATAAAAAGGACAAAATTGATTAATCTGGGCCAAGGCCATGAATAAGTGGCCCATCCGATCTCCCCATGTCAGAAACAGGCAAAAACAGAACGAGAGAGAAAACCGGAGAGAAACGCCGTAGGAGAAAAACGTCGTAAGCTTAGTGGAGAAAACACATCGCGCGCGGCCAGGCGCGCGACGTGTACGTCGCCCGATAACCGTCTCGGTGCGGCCCATGCCCACCAATTTTTTTTCCCCATTAACCGGCCTCAATGGCATTCGCCACAGATTGATTTATTGATCTATTATCGTTTCTTTCGTTATAAGCTTCTCTCGACTAATCTCCCGGTTCTTATCCCCACAGGTTTTAAATTATTTCATCCTTACTAACTCCAGGCAACACAAGCGGTTACTTTAACCAGCACTATGAGGTAGCCTATAGCTCTCTCCCGCTAGATACCCTAAATCATTCGATCATGGGCTCGCCGCCGCCCAACGTCGGCGGCCGGCGGCAGAAGCTGCACGGGCTCGTCGTCGTCGAAGATGGAGCCGTGCAGGACGCCATGGTAATGAAGCTTACAAAGATCAACTGTCAAGGTATACTACGCATGCATGGATACTACTGACGTCTATACGCCTCGAGAGCTTCCATTAATTTGCTTCCATGCATGCGTACGTGCATCTGTATAATTGCTAGATTAATTTGCAGATTGATTCCGGTTTAATTAGCTACCTAGCTACTACTACTTCAGTTTGTTGATCGAATTGCTAGGTTAATTTGCAGATTGCTTCCGGTTTAGCTATCTAGCTAGCTACTTACTACTACTTCAGTTTGTTGATCGATTGCTAGGTTAATTTGCACATTGCTTCCGGTTTAATTAGCTACCTAGCTACTGCTACTTCAGTTTGTTGATCTCGATTGATGTGTGGATGCATGTATATATACTGCTGATTGCAGCGACGGTTTGCTCGGATATTAACGTCGCCGTGAAGCTGCTTCGGGAGCGAATGAAAGAAATCGACATCGTGGTGGTGTCAGATGCGTTAAGCAGATTGAAGCCCGCGATCAACAGCGTGCAATTGCTCTGCGAGGAGGCACAACTTAGACTTACCGGTATGGTTAATAAGTGTTCACCATATATATGTTAATTGGGGTTTAAGATAATTGTGTTAAGTTGGCTCTAAATGGAATTGGAAGTACATATATTAACTCCATCAGGACGAAGCTTTGCATGTTTGGACTAAAACATAGTGCTTTGATGTTTCTGGGTTTCCTCCATCTCAAAATATATAATTTATTTCTATATATATATGATATGAATCTGGACAAGCTTAGTCAGAATTAATTCATTTGTCCGGGTTCATTGAGATCAACTTTTGGGACAAAGGTGTGTTAGAGATATAGTAATTAGCTTAGATTAAACGTTTTAAAAAAAGCAAGGCATGAGAGAAAACGAAACCGACATAACACACCTGTAGTTCTATAACCACACGTACGTGACTACTTCATATATCATGGCTAGATTGATTTAAAATATTTCTTTTTTCCAATTAATTCATCTATGCATGGATGCAGTACTAAGGAAGGACAATGAAAAGGATGACACTTGGGTACTCGTGTCTTACTCACACATGGAACAAGAACTCGAGTCCATCAGGCGATCTACTATGAATAAAGATGACTTGCATGCCTACAGGCTGCCGGTAGCAATGGCATCATCGCACTGTAACATCAACGGCTTGACGATGACCACGATGGCTATGGAAATGGTGGCCATGCCCTCATTGGTAAAAAGGGCGACCAACCGGAGTAAACATCAGCAGCAGCGGGAGAAGTTCATTAGCACACAGGGGCAGGATGTACAAGAGCAATCTACCCAGCATCAACAGAAGAAGCGGAGGCTTGTTTGGACAACAGAGCTTAACAAAAAATTCGTGGAAGCATATGAAAAGCTCTCACTCACAGGAGGTAATGAATATATATTGTTTTAATTATCTATAATTTCGTATGTAAATATGCATACATAATAGATTTATCGGTCATGTAGTATACATACTAAAATTTATTGTAGGCATCTTATAATCACTGTAGGGTAGAATTACATTTTATATTAAAACATACCCCATTCCAAAATATAGGTACATGTGGCATATACTAGTGTCGTGAATCTAACAGATCTCTATTTTTTTTTTGTATACTAGCATGTATCATATTCTTATATTTAGGGACAAAGATAGTAATACATTGTACTCCCTTTATCCAAAAATATAAGCATTAGTTTTGTCCAGATACATTAGACTGTGATATATTTGGATTTTTCAACTATCATAGAGTTTATAGTTATACAAAGCAATAACGAATATTAAATCTAAAGCAATGTTCATTTAGCATTATTTTACTCGTTTATATGTAATTTAATGAAACAATCTTACTTGTCTTAATTTCATATTCAAATTACAATTTACAAATAATTTGAATTTTTCAACATTTTACGGATTCCTAATTTATAATGTGCCTAATAATTTTAAAGTATTATAACCTTACAATTTTATAGCCTTATGAATAATTGCATGTGCAATTAAATCTAGAAGTGATAAAATATATTGCATAAAACGGATCTAATTTAAATTGATTAACAACTAATTTTCTAATAATTTATTATTTGATTTATATTTTTTACTATTGTTTATATGACAACATTCTTAAATTAAATAATTGGTAAAATAGCGTAAAATAAATCAAGTTTTAATGGTGCATAGAGTATCTTATAAAATATCTTTAGTTTGAATTTAAATTGTTCAAAATGTTATTAGTGATTCTTAATCGTCATACGTATAAAATTTTTATACTTACTATTTAGTTCTTAACAATAAACAATGTTTTATTGTTTGATTAGAAGCAGTGCCCAATAAAATACTTACATTGATGAAACTGATGATTAATCCGATGGATGATCTAGTGCTAACCCGCGAGAATATTTCTAGTCATCTCCAGGTAATTAAATCAATTTTTTTAATAAAAAATCAACTTACTATTTTATTTTTTATAAATTTTTTATGAATTAATTCTTTTATTTTGTTTTGAATTTGTTATAAATCGTCAAGTATGTAATAGACATTTTTGTACACTGCAGAAATATCGAGATAAACAAAAAGACCAATATGTGCATGTTAATGTTAGTACCAATCCTATTCCTATCCAAATACAAGAAAACACTCCGAATTTACAAATAATGGATCAAGTTCTAGCAACCCTGCCCAATCATTCTGCTGGAACAGTTTTTAATGTACAAAACTATTCGTCTGAATATCACATCCAAGCAACTGGAGTTGTAAATTTGAGCACAGGTACTAAATTTTCTATAAATATTTCCATGATAAATGTCACTTTATTTAAATTTATTACACTCTATAATTAGCTTTATATAATTTAGTCGGGATTAATTCTCTCATATGTTGCGGCACAAGCTATATGTAGATATGACACATAATGTGCAATCCACATCTCAAGTACATCAACATGATTCTGATCCACCAACTGCTTATTTTTCTAATAATTTAAATGACATATCTGAAGATGTAAGTTTTAAGAGCATGATATTATATTATATATTTTATTTACACTAGAATTGAACGTGTTTAACTCTGATTTTTTTTTCTTTTTTTTAGAACAATTACAATAATGGGTTGATTGTTTTATGGCAAGATTTTGAAGCACACCCTTGAGGACATCAAATTTTCTTTATATGACCTTTATACATTTGGGTGTAAAGGTCAAAAGTTAACATTTTTACATTTTTTTAATAAACTATCGATTGCAGAATATGTTGCTATCGTATTTAGTGATTTCATTGAGATTTGAACTTTATTCATATTTAAGCTTATAATTATCTTGATATCAAGCTCACTTAAACATTGTAAGCAAATATTCTATTTTATGTCAGAGGAATGATGATTATGTATTTTATAAGATATTATATTTTATGTGTAAGTTATGAATTTTATGTCAGAGGATCTGATTTATTTGAAAGAGTAATACCTTTCATTTCGTGTCACTGCTTTCAAGTAGAAGGCAATACTTTTGCAAATGGAAAAGGTGATGGGTCAAACAATATAGCAACATGCACAACTAGGGTGAATTCAGGTCAGGTACGATATATTCGTGACATTCCCATACCCTAACACATAATTTTCTTCAAATTCGGAACTAAGTGTGGATAGTGTCAGGTACCGTATACTAGCCCATATTTGTTCCTCAAAATCAGACTCGGAACAAATATTTATATGTGGTTCTATTATATTAAATCTAGGAAGGTAGTTAGATTGTTAAAAGAGTAAATTTTTACTTTGGACTACTTATTTTTATAAATGAAGCAGTTTGGACCAGGTGTAAAACATTGTTTTCACCTTGGACTATGTAAGTTTGCAAAAAAATTCATTTGGGCCTTCTTCTCATCCATCATCATGTCTCCATGCTTTGGCTTGTCATACTCATTCCAGTGAGCAGGAGGTGAGTTCGCAGCCTTGTGTGGCCTCACCTATTGTCACATTCTTACCAGCTTAATTGCACAGTCTTCCTGGCCGTTGCCACAATCCTCAAGCAGCTCCCTCCGTCCTTGAGCAGCTCATGCTTGTTTCGGGCTTGTGGCCATGGAGACTGCGCCTCCAGGTACTTGTCCTCAAGCATATCTGCCATGGAGTATTTCCCTCCCACTGCCGCAGCCTTGAAGTGCTGCGTACTCGTTGCACGACTGCAGCCGTACTTGACCACTGCTCCTAATCTTACATCCTAGAGCTCCATCATGTCTTCTTTTTGTCCCCAACCTACAGTCGTGGGAGTTCACTTTTGACCTCCATTAGCGTTCTTGTTCAGGGCACAGCCAGCCCATGCTCACTGGTGCATCAAGCTCATTAAGATGAGGAAAGGCCGAAGGACAGAGGGGAGGTTGGAGAAGAAGGGGTTGGAAGTGAATCCTTTTGCAAGCTTATGTAGTCCAAAATAAAAATGTTGTTATACCCTAGTCCAGTCTGTAACTATGATAAAAGGAGATAGCCTAAAGTGCAATTCACTCTTGTTAAAAGGATAACATAAGAAAAAAATACAATGTTACTCAATATTTCATCATGTTTGTAGGTGTATTTATTTTATCTGATAGGACAAACGGATGGATACAACACTTTTTTATCCTATCCTAACCCATATTTTACGTATCTAGGTTCGAACTCCGATAGTACTGGATATTCATTCTCTCCCCCATATCCTACTGGATATCCTTCCCGCAAGCCTTGGGTCGGACTGGCAGGCAGGAAATACCCGCCTGTTTTCACCCTTATGCACAACCATACAAATGAGCTTCATTCCGATTAAGCACCGAGAAGTTGAACAGAACTGCAGATTGAGGTATTAACAAAAGTAGTCTGTTGGCAAGTGTTCTTTCTTCTGTTTACAATTTATATGAACAACAATATGGCAGGGCATGGGCGTAGCTGATTGGTTGACATCTCAAAGAAAAGATTTACATTAAGACGTTGCATCCCAGCATTAAGACACTAAATTATCTCATTACTAATTTACATTAAGAAGTTGTATCTCTACTCTGACAAACATCCCTATAGTGCCGGGGCTGGCGATCACCGACGAGGAGCTCTAAAGGACAAAATTTTAGTCATAAGAAGCTCAAGATGCAGCTTGAGCAGCACGTTTGTTAGCGCCCTCATCGACTTTCTTCTTTGTCCCCTTGTTTTCAGATTTCTGCTCTTCTTGGTTCTTCATCACTGGTTTGAACTGTTGAAATATAAAACGATGTCAGTAAAATCGCCAGACATATCTATGTGCGTTGAAAGAAGCGCATCCATTACCACTGATAGGAAAAACAAGAACAAACGTGTCAGAGACTCAGAGCTATATAAGATTCATGGGAAGATCAAATGGATCAGAACCAAGACAAAGAGCAAATGTACATGTCACATTGCAAGAGAGCCACTAGCTGTAACATGAAGTAATTGAAGATCTTGTGATTCAAAATTGTTCAAATGTTTTCACTTGTGGCTAGCTAGGTTTTCATGAGACAATATTGTAAGACACTGAACAAATAAGAAATCTGTTTGCTGATTTAGAAAAGAGTTATCTTGTAAAGAAGTTGAAACCACACCCCTCTTCTAATTCTTTATAATGTGCATGCTCTAATCTCTAGCTTGTGAGTCAGAGGGTCGACTAACCTGGTAAACCGAATAAATTACATTCCGTCGAATTTGAGCCATCATATCCAAGAAAAGATTATATCCCTCCAGTTTATATTCGATAAGAGGATCTCGTTGAGCATAACCCCTCAAACCAACAGCTTGTTGCACAAATTTCAATGCCTGCAAGTGTTCTTTCCAGAGCCTATCAATGTTGCTTAGAATAAGGAACCTCTCCGCTTCCTTCATCAAGCCTGGAGCTTGCTTCTCCACAATTTCCTGCCATATGGGAAAAGCAAGTTCACTGATAGTATAATGTTGGGTTGTATTTTTAAATTCCCATGCTCCTATATAATTGGTAAATAGTTCGTTTAACCTATTATTTCCATTTCCGTCTGAATAGAAGTACCACTGAGCTTTGAATTTTAAAAGGTGTATTAAGGTATATACAATAGAGAGCTTTTGCTTGTCTTCTGATGAAATTAGGTTTTTTTTTTTTGCCTCATTTCATAGTAAATTATATTACCTGAACTCGATAGGGTAATTTGAATGGCGTAAGCTAAAATGTAATGTTGAAATGTTAATTCTCTGTCAACTTTAGCTTGCATTACTCTAAGGCTTAAACTTCTCATAATCTTTCAATACTTATTCAAGCAAGGAATTTCTATTGATGAATACACAGAAACAAACAACTAACAGTTTTTTGGTAGTATGCTTCACGCCCTCGGGTACGAAGGTACTCTTGTAAATCCTCATAACTTGACGACTTGCCCTCCAACAATTCTGGTGTTAAGTCGTCTAATAGATAGCAATACCTAGCAAAGAAGATAATTAGAACTGTTAAAAGGAAATACATATGCTCAACTACAGCCAATAGATCCCCAGACATCTCTTTTGACCAAATACAGTATGCACAAGCATTATCGGAAAACTCACTGTTGAAGTTTAGCTATCAGCTTGCTAAGATCCCAGTCTTCTCTTGGGGTATCAGGGCCAATGTTTGCCTACAAATATGAGAAAAGGCTTAGAACAACAAGGCTTGTCATTAATAATTTGAATAAAAGGTAAATGTAAGCATGCAAATGCTTAGGAGCAGCTACCAAATGACATTTATGACAATTGTAGCTGGTAAGTGTAACTAACCTCTAAAATGTCATCCATTGTTAATTCAGCATATTCCACAATAAGTGATTCAAGACTATCAGATGCAAGAGCACGTCTTCTTTCTGCATATACCCGATCTCTTTGGCTATTCAATACCTCATCATACTCAAATAACTGCTTCCTGATATCGAAAAAATAGTTCTCAACTTTCCGTTGAGCTTCATCTAGGGCCCTCGTTAGCATCTTTGACTCAATTGGAAGATCTTCAACTCTGAAGGCTTGCATCAAACCCTATATACAACATGGATGGCAATGTTTTCAGACAATTGAACTTATAATGATCTATTTCTCAACTCATTAAATTAGTCTCATGTGTCATGTAAAGAATACATATTGGAGTAACAAGCAGCTAGTACTGAATCATGCAGTTGTTTTCTACTCTACCAGGCACATTCCTTTTTTTTTTTTTTGAGGGAAAACGCATCACCACTTTATTCAAGTTGTAGAAACAAAATCACAGTCCTCATCTAACAAAGACATGAGAAACGCCGGAGGCGTCGACACCCACGTAGTGACACAATGCGTTTGAACACCTTTCGCAAGTCAATCAGCTACCCTATTCACCGACCGTCTCGCCCAAGTGAACTCGACATTACATATTTGACGCGCTTTTTGCTTGAGATCCAGGATCTGCGTTGCATAGATTGATCTTCCCCTCCCGTCTTCAGCCAGCAGCCTCAGAACTTCAGTTGAGTCCGTCTCAATTAGCACCTTTGACAGTCTCAACTCAGCCGCTAACTCAACAGCACATTCCTGGGGCTACTAGTTAGAACAGGTATAGATTAAAATTAGATGAAGGTACTGAGGAATTGCGCCATGTGTTTTAGGTACGAAGTTGCCCGTCCAATTCATTGAAAGAAGCACGATATCATGACCAGAAATTGGAAGTGTGAATTCTGAAGAGAACTTCACAACAATCAGAGTTCGCACAAGGGACAGTAAAGTGCAAAGGCAGCAGCAGTGTTTCATCGAGTTATCTTGAGAAATCCAACGGCTCTCAGCTGTCCAATATGTGATACAGTGGATCCAAGTGATAGGATGCTATGATGTAATCACTGTATATGCCATGCTCCTTGTTCTTTTGTGTTTTGGTGAGATTAAACTTTTTAAGTCTCCGTTAATGCTGATGTAATCAAGCTTAAGCTCAGTACATATTGTCATTATAGCAAATACAAATATGATGTCCTAATATCTTTTCTCCAGGAATAGGAGTAGAATATCATAGAACCTTAGATTCAGTCTTCCGGCTACCACAGATACCGCTCAATTATATTCCATTACAGGGATCCATTTCAGTCTTGAGACAGGAGCTATGTAATTAAACACCACATATGGATCAAGTATTATTATTGATACTGATATGTTACCCTGAAATATTTCATGGCACACAACCCAAGTGGC
This sequence comes from Leersia perrieri, assembly GCA_000325765.3. Taxonomy (NCBI): domain Eukaryota; kingdom Viridiplantae; phylum Streptophyta; class Magnoliopsida; order Poales; family Poaceae; genus Leersia; species Leersia perrieri. Next base: position 9,602,199 of record CM002476.1, read on the forward strand.
TGTGAGGTAGCTGAACTTTCATTGTGATGCTTTAGATTTAGCAGTGGATGGATTCTAGATTCTGATGGTCCATTTCATGAATAATGAATATAGTCATTTAAGAGTAGAAACTTCAAATACTGAGGAAGGTTCTTTCGGATGCAATGATATTGTTGCAATGTCATCCAGAGAAAAGAATGGAAAGAGGGAAGATAACCAACCTGTATCCTGTCACCTCCAAAAATTCGGAATATATTATCCTCGAGACTAAGAAAGAACCGAGAGCTCCCGGGATCTCCTTGCCTGCCACTTCGACCACGGAGCTATACCAGACAATGCAAAAAAATCAAAAGGATGATTCACAGGGAAGTTTGTTGCAAGCAAAATCCACGGTAGATGTTCTGGTGTCCAAAGAAATCAATATTAGTAATGAAGTGGCCCATCTCTAGATATAGGGCACTGTGGGATTTATTCAGCATTTTCAAAGTTTTACCATGATCATATGCAAAAGTACAGAAAGAGCATGAGCCAAAGGCAGACTTTTGGATGTATATACTTGATAGCTCGCAGTACATTACCTGATTGTCAATTCTGCGAGATTCATGACGTTCTGTTCCTACTACATGAAGTCCACCTGCTGCAATGACCTGAACAAATGACAATAATACCATGATTCTTATGCACTTCAATAACAATGGATAAATCTGTGAAATATCCTTTTTGTTGTGCAATATAACCTTCTTCTTTTCCTCTTCTGTGTAAACCTTATATTCATCCACTATCTTCATGAAAGCATTTCTCAGATTTGCAATTACTTCGTCACGAGTTGGTCCCTGAGATACAAAGAAACACCGTTAAGCTTCCTGCATCCATTTTTCTCTGTGTCTGACTGTCTGTTGGTTGTTGTGGTGGGGGAACCATGGGGCACATGGCGCATGGTAGGTACCTATACTATTTATTACCTGGGTCAAACTGCTATATTTGCACCCAAAATACTAATCCAGTCTACTCAATGCCCTCGGCCAACAATTCCACAAGCTGCAGTGCACCGGTGACCCAATGCCCTCAGCCAATAGAGCAGTGCAGCAGTCCAGGCATGCAAATTGTGACACGGAAATGCCTCTCTAGTCTCTACTAGTCTCATGCCTTGGGTTTCTCCCCTGCTAAGTAGTTCATGTGGAACATGATTTATTCACACACCCACCCACCCACTGACCCACACACCCACACCCACACCCACACGCACACGCACACACACACACACACACACACACACACACACACACACACACACCCCTTGCGCCATCCTTAATTAGCATAATGCCACTGGACTCTGGATCAAGGCAGGCTGTCACCATCTTGTGTGGATAGGCTACCTATTATACCCTATGTGAAGTGTGAATTTAGGCAGTATTCTTGACTGATTGTTTTGTTGCAGTTTTCCAGCAGAAACTTTTTTTCTATAAGCCCATGGTCCTAAAATATATATTCAAGGTAAAATTGCAATTCTTCCTCAATAGTTTATGATTTATCCAAATTATCAGGTATGTCATACTGGCAGTTATTATGTTTGGCTGGCTCTGGACATGAACTTACCAGCCTTTAGATTCATACATGGACCCCTTTTTTCCAATCAGCAATTGTACCTGGCTTCCAGGGGCAAAACGAAAATTCAATGGAGCTCATTGCCATGTGTGCACCATCTATCCAAGGCAACGATTTGATTGTTGATGTTTCCAAATTTATGTTACATAAATCTGTTATCTTCTCATTCTGAAGTGTTTTTTTTTTTTTTTTTGCAATCATACTTGATGTTTCAGTAATTTTACATGTGGCTTCACTCTAACATTCCTTTATTCCCTTAGTTAGTCAATCCATTACTCCCAATTGCAGTGCAGAAGTATATTTCCACATTCTACTCTTATTGATGACCCCAGTCTTATGGTATGATGTGGACAGTTATTATCACTCTATTTTGATCCAACACCCTTTGGGGCTACCCTATTCTTGGGTGAGAATGACTACTCCAACAGTTCTCAATGTTCGGGTAAGGAAACGTTGGTGCAATCCTATAAAAACCCACGAGAAAGCAGAGTTGAAGGCCAGCAGGAGCTCTTAATACAGTTATTTCAATAATATCAAGGGTGCTCATTCCCTTGGAATCAGATCAACTTTGTTTCATAAACAACTCCACTGCTGGCAAACGTAACAGTGTTAAACCACAAGGTGTGCCACATACATGTGTACATATTGCCTGACATTGGCATAAGTATAGCATTGCTAAAATTATAGTTAAATAAGTTAATGAAACTTTGCAATGCTGAAAGAAAAAGCCACTCTAAATTCCCAAATTTAAGTGTTAAATATTCATATATGTTGTCACAGCAATTTTTTAGTACATTTGTCCTAAAAGTCTTTAGATATTCTTAGCTTGGACTCCCACTAGGTCGTTTGAATCGTTATCTGGTCAAGTCGTAATTGGGAGAAATAAACCTTGAGAGCAAAAACCTATGAAATTCATGCCAAACCAGCTATCTATCAGTTTTCTGGTAAAAATTAAAATAACATTTCATGAGACATGACCTAGTGTACAGAGGAACCAATCCTGTCATTTCAACAATGATAAAATGGCCAACACTTAAAAATGAAGATCAAACTTTTCAATTCAGAAGCCATACCTTCTCACATGAGTAGGAGAGCCGTTCTTCAGCTTCTAGCTCAGTCAATGATTTTTCTCCCCAGGCTTTGACAGACACTTCAACTGCATCTTTAACATATGATAGTGCGTCTTTTGAAAGCTCACATGGAAACAAACTTTCATTTGTCTGAGAAAAGGGAGTACATGCAATAAGCTAAAGCACCATCAATTTTATCACAACTAAAGTCATAACCCCTATTTGAAGACCAAATCCCAGAATTTTGGTGTTCAATTCACATTAATTCATATAACAAATGCTTAAACATTTAGAGATATACTCCCTCCAGTCACATTTATTTGACATGTACTCCCAACATCAAATAAACCTAACTGGAGGCAATAGTTCATCATCTACCTTCCATGTCTTCTTAGGTGAAGCCTGTTTTTTAGATATAATGACGCCATCCAATGGATCAACAACTCTGCAACATGATTTCAGAGTCAGAAGTAAATATATGCAGTGCCCTGAACATGTTGAAAACAGTACAGTTGAATTCCAGCTCAGTTACACAAGTGATAGAGAACAAAGTGGCCTCATTAGGTGTACTGGCAGAAAATGAATGGAATCCAAAAGAAGCATAATGTCACATGCCATTTCTAGGAAAGTTCATCAAAATAGGTGGTAGGTCCATTGCAGCTGCCAACTCATTCAAGTGGGTGAAGTCAATCTGGAGGCTGTGTTAAAACTATAAAAATCTTGGGGGCTAATGCAAGCAACAGTCATGCAATTAAATAAAGAACTAAATCAATATGAAGTGTGTTGTTTTCTCTAGAAAACAGCCAGAGCAGCATCCATGTTGTCATTTGCAATTCTGAGAACAAAATTAAATACCTTGGCATAAGCATCTCACGCAGCTTCAACCTTGCCATGAATTCTGCATTTCCTCCGAGAATAATATCAGTGCCACGTCCTGCCATATTGGTAGCAATTGTCACTGCACCAAGGCGTCCACTCTGAGCTACAATTTCCGCTTCCCTCTCTACATTCTCTGGTTTAGCATTGAGGAGCTACAGTACAAATTTCAAAGTAAAACTTGAGACAATTTATGACATGTTTAGGAACTGAAAACATGAGCTTGTGACATCCAAAGTTTCAAGCACATGATCAGAAGGCTAGAATATTTCAGATAATTCCTTTTATTATTGCAGTTATGCTGTAATCGGATAGTACAGGATGGGGTAGAGAGGGAATAAGGCAGAAGCAGCAGCAAAAGAAAAGAAGCTTCATTTAAATCTCGAAGAAACAGGAAGTTATGTGCAGATACATAGGATATAGAGAGTGAGGAATTAACTGATTTCTATTTTTTTTCTTAATCTAAACATGGACTAATCGCCTTCATAAAACTAGGTGCCAGCTAACCAATAGACTCAACTCTAACAAACCAAATCGTTTAACAGATAAACTCACATGACTCGACCCTAGGCCAGTTGCTATTCATTCCCATCACAGAACAGTATCACTGCCCACAGGTTATTCATCCCCTTCCTGTTAAACACAGAACTAGTTTCACAATGGCATGATCTATTCAATAGCTTGCATTGAAGGTTTGAGCACAAAATAGTATGAATCTGCTCCAGCTGCAGGCTCAAGCACTAATTTGTCTTGGGAAACGAATGATGGAATGGTTGCTAAATAACTTGCAGATGGAATGCAAGTAGCAAAAGATTGCCCTGAAACTTTAACCAAGCTATATGTTCATGTTAAAGTACTATAAACCATTCAGAGTACACAAAGACTTTTTTTTGTTGTGTGTGTGTGTGTGGGTGGGGGGAATATGAGAATGCAGATTCTGTTACCATGTACTCCCTTCTTCCCATAATGTATGACGTCAGTTAGCTCAAAAATGGAAAGTAACCAAATATTAACTGTTGTGATTTTTCTTTTTGTAAATGGAAAGTAATCAAATATTTACATTATACAAAAGCAAACAGAGGGGGTATTTTCTTTTAGTAGTAAGTTTTAAGTTCAGTGTTCTTGTTAATAGCATTGCACTAAATGGAATGTAACCAAATATTTACTGTCAATGAAGTTAGAAGACATACCTCATGAGCAATCCCTGCTTCAAGCAATTGTTCTGATAAAGTTTCACTTTGCTCAACACTAGTTGTACCGACAAGCACAGGGCGACCAACTTTATTCATTCTTGATATCTCCACGACAGCAGCACGCCATTTTCCATTTGTTGCTCTGAAAACAACATCTGATTCATCCTGCATAGGAAGAAGTGAAATAAACTTTTGTCAAAGAAAGGGGTTGGGGAAATTGAATTGAAAGGACATGTCTTTCACAACTATTACGAAACAAACATGCAAGGTAGAGAAGGCAGGCACCTTTCGTATCATTGGCTTGTTTGTTGGAACAACGGTAACCTTTAGTTTGTATATGCTTTCAAACTCCTGGCTCTCCGTAGCAGCAGTTCCAGTCATACCACAAAGTTTCGGAAACTGTCAAAGAACAACCAGTTTCCTTAGAAAAGAACAAACAGAATATATCCAAAATAAAAAGGAGAGATTGTTCATCCAGCAGATATGAGTCATGCATCCTTAACATGTTACAGACTTACGAATGCCCAACGTGATTGTGATTGAGTGTCATCCCACCACAACCCCTGGAGTTAGCACGATCTTTTAAGGGTGGATAATTAGATCATTTAAGCAAGTGTAGCTTGCCCATCTGATGTTTGCTTGCACATTATATATCTTTTTCCACGAGTATTTTGCTAGTTTGGAAGGGTTTGATCAATGTATGCTTGTCGCTTTACTTATTACACAAGCATGAATTAGTAGCCTCTCAAGCATTGGAATAAAAGACTTGTCACTTGCCTGAAGAAAGAAGTTCTGATAACTTATTGACGCAAGGGTTATTGTTTCATTTTGTATAGTTACACCTTCTTTAGCTTCAATTGCCTGGTGAAGACCATCACTCCATCTTCTGCCCTGCCAAAAAGCAGTATCTGAAACATGAAAACTAAACTAAGAAGATAGATGATCATGATTGCATGAACAATGAAAAAGGATGCAAATAAAAACTCTTAACATCATATATTCAAGTTTGGATAAGATAACTAGATGGGACTTAAATAAAACCTACAGTAAATTCTGATCCAACCCCCAGACACTACAGTCTAGCAAGCTTTTAAAATAAAAGTTTCTGCACAAATTGTGTGGACCCACACACACAGCCATCCAGATCATCCACATCCAATAAGCTAATGATCCGGGCCACATATGCCACTATTAAATAGCATACTGTGACCACAACTTTAGCAACATTAAAGTGCAGTCTATGGAGGAAAAATATTCAATAGCTACAGACTAGCCTATTCCCTCACTGAACTTATATTGTGAAACCACACATTTCATGACAATGGGTTTATCACATATTGGGGGGAGTAAACATTCTATTTTTTATAGCTGTCGAATAGCTGTTGAGAGTCAAATGTAGAGCATGCATGCAGTAACCAGGACGCAACGGAATGAATTGATTTTTCAGCTTTATGGGTGTGTTAGTGTTTCACAGTATTGATAACATCGATGAAACACTTACTGGCATTACTCGACCAGTGAATTCATCCACAATAAGCACTTCCTTGCTACGAACTATGTAATTCACATCTCTAAGGAAAAGCTCCTTAGCTTTGATTGCATTAAGAACATATGAAGCCCACTGTTCACGGGGATCATATAGATCGTTTATGTCCAGTATTTCTTCAGCATCCGCGTAGCCTTCTTCTGTGAGTAAAACATTTCTCTGCTTTTCATCAACCTGAAGAAAATCATTTATAACATCACAATTAGCATTTACTCCAGATTTTGCAACTTGCTTCAAGCAAACCCAGGTTTAGGGCAAAATGTTTCATAGAAAACTGTAGTTCCCAGAAACAAATTGCAAAACTGGGGTTCTGTGTTATGCATGCCACAAAATCTGTCGCTTTCTGAAATTTACTCTTACAAAATGGCACTAAAATATTAGCACAAGCATATTTCATGATGGGTGCAACATAGAAGACATGCTAATGATATAATCTAAAAACATATTGTGTGATCTCTCTACAGAAGGTTATACATCAAAAGGTGATTTCACATGAACAAAAATAGTTCATTGCTCACAGTGTAATGAATATCTCTTTCAAAAACTTCAGTTATCTTTGCTGCTTTGTAATACCGATCACTTGGCTTTTCAGCAAGGCCGGATATTATAAGAGGTGTTCTTGCTTCATCAATGAGAATGGAATCAACTTCGTCTATCACACAATAATTAAAGTTCCTCAGGACAAGCTCATCCACAGTCTGCAAAAAAATGACGAATCAATTAGCAGGATCTATGAATCTGTTATCACTTATCACTGCACTCCTTCACCGATGGACAGGGAGGGGGGAAGTGGCTGTGACACTTGAAAGACCAATGTGTCCAATCTGAAATTATCAAATAAGTAGTATCAAAGAAAACAGCATACCATTGCAAGATTATCTCTTAGATAATCGAAACCAAGCTCACTGTTTGTAACATAAGTAATATCACACAAGTAATTTTCCCTCCTTTGCTCAGGTGTCATGTTTTCTGTCAAAATAAAGAGCAAATGTTGAACAAACCATCACAAGAAAATAGAGAACACTCCATGATGAATTTAATGAAACACAAATTCAAAGAAAGGGTGCTAGTCAGTTTGTCAAGCAATTATTAGTAATGCCCGAAGACAAATGCTATAATTCGCTTTGACAGTAGGCTAGTTAAACGCCTTATTAGCAGCCAAGCTTCCATGAATCAAATATCAAGTCCCTTAGGCTTCCATAATTCATGTTATTCAAATATATGTATGTACTTAGGCAGGTAAGTATGCTTAATCATATTTGAAGTATTAAGGCAGATGTTAAACAAATTTTTCAGTTGGGAGATGGCACAAACAGCAAAATGAACAAAATGATTTGATGACATACGTTGAATTAGGCCAACCTGCAGTCCTAGAAATCGGGGAACCTGACCAACCCATTCGCAATCACGTCTTGCAAGATAATCGTTTACAGTGACAACATGCACCCCTTTCCCACTCAAAGCATTCAAGTACGCTGGTAGAATGGCCACAAGGGTCTTCCCTTCTCCAGTTTTCATTTCTGCAATCTCCCCCTTGTGTAGAACCATTCCACCAATCAATTGTACATCAAAGGGACGAAGGCCCAAAACTCTCTTGGAAGCTTCCCTCACAACTGCAAATGCTTCCTGCAGCAGCCAGCAAAGCAAACAATAAAAAAACAAACCTATGGTTTACTGATCTAAATGTTTAACATACTAACATTAGCTTGCTTCTACAGTATTAAAGGTTTGGAATAAGTCCATTTTACACCCTGAAATTTGGGCTGCAATGTCATTGTTGTTTTTCTATCAATATCCACCTCAAGGATGTCAACCCCCCCCC
>CM002476.1:9610389-9642930 GCA_000325765.3 Leersia perrieri
CCCATATTTTTAATGCAATATGAAATCCTGTACACGTGTAAATTTTAAATGCTTTAAAGCTAATATGTTCTTTCATGAGAAGTGGGTTACTTTTTTTTCCATATTACTCAGTTCTTTTGTTGTTTGTGTCAAGTTTAGAGCATTTTTTGTCTGCTCAACATACTTGATCTCTGAACACCCCTATCCGAGTCATGGCATAATCTAGTAGGAGAGAATGAACAAAACTTGTATACAAAAATATGCTTGTCAGTTGTCACTTCAAAGAAAATCAATGAAATTGATATCTGGTGAAAACAATAAAGAGTAACAAAAAGTAGGTCATGGAACAGGTCTCAACATTGGAAATGAATCGTATTTCATTTTACAGCTTCAACAACATAGCTGCTGTCTGTTGACATGTATTTCCAACACGTAATATCAACTGATGTATTGCTATCCTTAAAGCTTTAAATTGTATATGAACTTTTTATTAGCTGAACACTTGCCTCATTCTACTCAGAGTAAATTACGTTCATGATACAATAACTTGGCTGTTGGGCATGATCTAGTACACGAACTTGAGGACTGAACATCCAAGTGGCAAGTGCAACAACTTGGCAAGTAGGAGCATTGTAGTACAATAACTTGACAATTTAGCATTATGTACCCTGCTCGTTATCCTTCTCCAAGGAGAGCTACAAGGTGAGAAAGGACAATGAACTAAACGGGTCGACCTTTGTTCCTATTATTTTGTTGAATGTTCGGTTCAGGCATAAACTTGGTATTTTGAGGGGCTACAATTTTACAGCCAATATTGCGCCACGCTATTAACAGTGTAATACTATAAGAAAATGAACTGAATAGCTGGAAGTAATACTACTACTGACAGGCAGGAGGGAATCGAGGGACTCCCCGGCGCGCGCCCGCTCCTGCAGCCTGGCGGTGCGGGCACGGAGGTCGGCGTCCGAGAGCGCCGACACCTCCGGCTCCATGGCGTTGACGCGCGCCACGGCGTCGGCGTACCTCTTCCTCGCCGCGTCCCCGTCGTCGCCCCCCGCCCCGCCGAACATGCCTCCCAGCAATCCCCCCAGCCCCGCCGCCCTCGCGGCGACGCCGCCCCCTCCCCGCCTCCGCTGCGGTCGGCCCCGCACCCCGTGATGGAGGCGGCCGCGGCCGTAGGCGCCGCCGAGAGGATGATGCGTCGGCGGGGAAGAAGGAGATGGGGAAGAGGAGGAGGAGGAAGGAGCGTGAGAGGACGGGTGCGGGAAGCGCAGGGCGGCGGCGGGCGGCGCCATGGCCATCGCCGCGGTGGAGTGGGTTAGGAGCTTCGTGTGGAGTGAGGCGCGCACGGCCACAGGCCGCCGCGTGCTCTGTCTGTGGGTGGAGGTGGAGGGAAGAGGAGGAGCAATGGCTGTGGTGGAGAGAGGAAGGGGAAGGAGAAGGATAAGGAGATGGGCCCGTCTGAGATGGGTGATGGGCCTGGGCGTGGCGGTGGGCTCGACCGGGCCGGGAACACTTGTGTGGACCGGGCCAAGACGGAGCCGAAGTTCATTCCAGTCCAAAAATGAATGTTCAGGCTCGGCCCAGAATCACCGAATCAATCATTTTTGCGTGTAAGAACAATTAAATCTTACATGAGGGTATATTTCCATTTCGATCAGATCATATTGTGCATCAGATTGTATTCTTCACTACGCGTATTATTTACTCACTATTAACAGAAAAACCCAAGATATTACTATGTTCTTTTCAAATATTTGCTGTGAGCCTGTGACTTAATTAGGGAGAACAAACAAATGGAATCCAAAAGAACAGTTGGGCCAGATATATCATGTACTGTAACATCCAATTGATGAACTTCCCAACAGCAGGAAACCATCTTATTGTGTAATTTTGGCGCCTATAAGACAAGTGTAAACCGTATACTATGGCGTCAGAAAAAAGAATCAGGCAAAATCATACAACTCTCACCAATCCAAACAAAATGTGTTTGGCATTGGCATGTCCCGCAATGCACAATTTTACTTCACAAAGCTTTCAGCTATCGTTTGGCAACTGTAGCCAAGACTTGGCTTCTCCAACTGTCCACCTTTTGGGATCCAACAACTGTTATTAGCTTGGCTCAGGTGGGACCAATTTGAGGCTGCGCATCCACTCGCAGAAACTAGGGTCATCAAAGTGGATGAAGCTGCTCTTTAGCCTAGCCCTTTGCTCAGGAGTAAGTGTCCGCAACTGAGGAAATCTCGACTCCTGAAACATATAAAAGTGCATATATTGGCAAATTACAACTTCATAAAGATCTGAAATCTGGTACAGTTTACTTTATAAGGGGCCACATCAATAGATTAACACCCAGCAAAAACAGATTCAAGTGAAACAGAATACATCCGCTAAGGTTCGGAGAAAGGATTACCTGCTCATAAGTAGGGTCCTTGTGAGCTGGGATAAGGCGTGAGACAAAATATCTAGCCTGGGAGCTCCCTTCCTGTACCAGAATCAAGAAATTACGGCTAATTAGGAAAGCAAAACATATAGGGCTGCTTAAATGTACTTCATCCTAGCAATGTAGTTAAAGAATTTGGCTGTACTGTGACAGACTAAAATGGTTTGAAAGAACTATCAAAATCTGTATCAGGGATGTAAAGAAGTTCCTATGCAATGATAATCCTATGGAAAGATATATTATACACTACAAAGCAAACGACATGTATATATTGGGCTTCATAAAATGAAACAGTGTTTGTCACTTGTTTCTACAAACAAACATGGCCTACATTGGACAGGAGAAAAGGTTGTGAGCAAAAATGTTTACACTATGAGGAGAGGCGGTGAGAAATCACAAACAAGGATTGAGTGAGAACAGAAAACTAACTTTGAATGAAAGTATCCTGGGAGCCGGGAAACGGAGCTCACTGAGCTCTTCTGCCAGTGTGCGGCATGCTGCTAAAGCTGCAGCACTTTGTCCTTCTTGGGCTGCTAGTTCAGCACCCTGAAAACACACAGTAAACAAGAAAGTAAGAGATATTATTCTTACTGAAATGGAAAGAATATCTCAGCAAATTACTTGATGTGTGTAAAAGCAACACTCAGAAAGCAAAATAAATGGCACCCTCCACATAATATATTGCCATAGTATTCAGCATCATTTACTCATACCACACTTCTCGCCAGAAACTGTATTCTGCTGAATTTGTATATACCAGTGATGGTAATTCAATTATTATAGTGCATTCGTCTTTCTTACTATATTTTACATTCTACTGCAAAGTGTTTACTGTTTACTCCTACCAGTCACAAAAACATGCAATTTTGAGCACATATCTAGCCAAAGTTTGAATCATTGAGATCAATATTTGTATTGGATACATGAAAAATCATATGTATAGATTTCCCAGGCTTCAGGGTGTGACAAATATATTACAATTCAAATTAGCTGTCGAGGTTGCATTTTGGAAACCATGTTGATGTCCTAAAACACATGTTTTGGTGTATAGAAAAGGACCACAAAAGTGTTGAAATAACTAAATACAAAAATGAGGTAAGGTCAAGGAGATGGATATGATTTAACTTACCAACCAAATGAAAATATCAGTTCCATGGTCCAATACAACCGCAGCATTGGACTGCATGGCAAGATCATATGCTGGCAGCTCCTCAAAGGTACCACCTTCGCGATGCATTATACAACGAGGTGCTAACATTCGGAGCGAGAGGTCAAATGAGGCATTCAAGAACAAATTCCTAAGCACAGATCGCTCATCTTCATGTCCTACTATGCTACCTAAGAGCGGTCCCCTTCTCAAATGAAACAAACACTCAGGTAGTGATGCCAGCTCTTTTGGAAACTTGTAGAGCTTTGATTTTGGAACTTGAGTACCAAATTTGAGAGCTATGTCCTTAACTCTTTCATCAATTGTGAGCCTCATGTCAATAGCATCTGAGGCAGTTCTGGCACGCAAGATAGTTCTCTTGCCAATGATGACTGAAGCAACATCATCCTGCACACTTGCCAAATATGCAGATAAACCATCAACAGTTTGTAGCCTCATAGTGATTACTCTGGTTATTTCTGCTTGATACATATTAGAGTAGTGGACTGCAAACTGGAAGTAAACAAAATCATTCTTGATATCACCCTTTGCCTCCATGGACACGGAAAAACTCTGTGTTTCCTCGACACTATGCATCTGGATACAAAATGAGGTATCATGCTTGAATGTTTCATGAGAATCAGGTGATGCCTCTTCACCAGGGCCAATGACCTGCGTAACAAGCATGTCATCAGAACATCTAATCTCAAATAAACCATGGGAACCAGCTGCTCTAGTTGATGCCCTCTGCAAGTTGACCCCAAAGGCCTCTCCAAAATCATCATGAAGTAAAAGGACACCTCCAGAACACTTTGCTAGTGGCTGCAACACAGGAACCCTAACAGGACATGTTCCAGCACAAAGGATATCAACAACAGTACTATGCCTCTGTGCTTCATGACCAAGACGCTCCATCCACTTCATAGCTGCCTTCTCCAGGTAAGCATAATTTGGGTGTTGAACAGAATGAGGCACTGATCCTGGACCAAATGTGCTAGGGCCACCCGCACACACCAAGATCCTGTAGTTGCCTCCAGATCTCTTGATTATTCCACGGGACACCTCTGCTGCTGGCCCTTGTATGATACCAAGGGCAACCTCAACCGCTGCACCAATGCATCGGTCCCTTGACACTTCTGGTACACTCAGCTGATAGGGTCTCAGAGATGAGAATATTGTGTGCGCAACAGGCAGTGAAGCATGTACAGGAGACAAGTACACACCTGTTCCATAAATTATAGCCTTCAAAGACTCATGGGTAGGTGACTTATTTCCAGGTAACACATCCGCTGACACAGCTGCCCCCTCTGAAAAATCATAAACAGAGACAGTACGCCCATAGGAAATGATCCCAATTCTTGCTGTAGGAGGGAGTGAATCCACAAAAGCATGCAATGAGCCTTGCAGATGCTGCAGGTGTGCTTCATCAAGGCACTCATCTATGAGGATAAAAATAGGTCCGGACACCCTTGAGTCCGGCACCGGTACAAAGCCTGGCCTCCTATTCCCTGGTTGCACATAATCAACAGTTGAGGACGCAAGCTCAGGCCACTGGAGCAATTCATGCTTGCTGGAGACAAGGAATTCCCCTTCGCTGCCATTCGTCTTCTTGCAAATCACGCATTGCCATTGCCCAGAGCCAATCGACACATCACAGTAGACGTTAACATAAGCCCCACAATTCAGGCATCGCCGTGGATCACGCTCCACAGCCTCTGGCCCTGGTGCTACCTCCCTCCCAGGAGATACTAGAGCTCCGAACCCTAAACTAGGAGCATTCAGGAGCTTCTTCTGCTTCAGGACCTACAGGTAGAAATCGCCCATCACAAAAGGGTCAAATTTCCGCTTTGAATCAAACCACATAAACTGCACATCCCTATGCAACGAACACTCCATACACCTTAAAATCACGCATAATTTAGATACGCCAGGTAATTGTGTGAGATCCAAACGATAGCGTGCTAATGATACAGGTTGAGCACTAGTAGATGAGCAGGCATTACTGCATTAGAGCAGAGCAAGGCGTGAACCCACGCGTACCTTGTGTGCGGAGAAGAGGACGTAGGGTGACTCCTCGGGAGGCGGAGCCGCAGCGGCGGACGAGAGGTGGGAGTGCGGCGTGGCGGCGGCGGCGCCGCCGTTGAGGAAGTGCGGGCCGGAGGAGGTCGGGAGCGAGACGGCCGCGGAGGACGACGAGGAGGAGTAGGCGGCCGTCCCGCGTGACGACGGGAAGGGCANCGGGGTGGTGCGGAACGGCACCGCGGCGGGCCGCAGCGGCGAGGAGAAGACGGGCGGGCCCGGCGGCGTGCTGAACTGCGCCTGCGCCGCCGCCGGCGACAACGCCGCGGGGCCGGTGCTCGGGCTGGGGCTGCCCCGAGAGGGGGAGAAGGCGCTCGTCGGCGGCGGGGTGAAGACCGCCGGGAACTGGGGAGACGGGTGCGCCGGCTGCGGCTGCGGCGGCGTCGACGTCTCCTCCATGCCGCCCTTACTGGGAGGCGGCGGAGGGGGAAGCGGCGCGCAGATCTAACCTAAATTGGGGATTCCGGAATGCGATGGTGGGAGAGGCGCGCGGATTTGGGGATCTGGAGGAGGAAGGAGATCGGGGCTAGTCGATGGAGCGGCGATGCGAGGGGAAATTACTGCTCAGTGAGCGTGGAATTATTGCTTGTTTTGTTTGTTTTTTCGTCGATGTCATTGCGGCTTCATCTCGGGCTCCTATTGGTCGATGCGTAGGCAAGCGTGAGCGTTGCGACTGTGCCCATGGCCACGGCGGCACGGCCTCACGGACTATAGAGTGAACTTGCGTCAACGGCGATCTTGTATGTGTCATGTGTGGGCCATTGCACAACATTCATGGCGATCTTGTGTGTGTGGGTCATGCACCGCAGTTCATTCATAATGCCCTTCACAGCCAGGTGACTAGATCGTTCCCTGGCTCACCACCAAAGTAAAATCACACCATGTAGATCGTGAACCGCAATTTGCAGAGAACCCCGTTATCTATTGGAGGGACGAGTTACCTTGTCACCTTGTCAGAAGAAATAGCAAAAAAAAAAACAAAGATAGAGAGGAAGAGAAGACAAAAGCGAGAGAAAACGTGAAAAGAAGAATGAAAAACTGCAATCTATCGTGCTCGATTTGCCCCTCCGCTCGCCGGGCGATGACGAGGACGCCGCCGCCGCGCTCGATCCCCCGCTCTACTATGCTGGCGACGTCGAGGACACTGCCGTCGCGCTCGATCCGCCGCTCCGTCGCGTCGACGACGACGAGGACGTCGCTGTCGAGATTGATTCGCCAATGCCAGCGCTGGAAGGGAGGGTAGAGGCGGAGGTTGGAGGCCGGAGGTGGAGGTGGAGGGGAGGTGCCGGCACCACAAGTTACTGTGCCGGCCGATTGAATCGAGAGAGGGGAAGAAAAAGAGGAAGGTGATTCTGGTTTGGTCCGGTGGGATGCTTTTGAAGCAACTTACACTGTGAAAAGAGTATCTTTTAGCTATGTTTTTAGCATAGGTGACATCTACTTTCCTACAGAGACACTCATAGCAGTACCCTTGACTGTGAGAGGCCTAAGAGCTTTTATGGAGAAAGCCACCCATCCTACGTGTTATGTGGCTTCAGCCTACCTCCTCAACAAAAAAGTGCCACATGTTCTATGCACCGGCATCTACCATGTTGTTCACGTCCTTCAGAAGCCATTCGCATCGTGCGTCTCATGTGTCAAGAAAAAGGAGGAGAGGGAGGGATTTGTGTCGGAAACGGGAAGAAGAAAAAAAAGGAGGGAGAGAGGTTTGCGTTGCTGGACCTCGTTCTTCAATGTTTACTTTGGATAGGGGTTAATTTTTTTTTTGCTATACTAGTCATATGCCCGTGCGTTGCTACGGAACACATTCAACAATCATTTTGCACAAAATAAATATTTTATTTATTGTATCGAAGTATGCAACCAAATAATGATAAGAATATGACATAACAAAGGATTACATAGAGATCATTTGAAATCCATGCATAATTGCAATGTGAACAAACAAATATAAATATAAATATAAATAGATTATTCATAATTACAATAGAATTTCTTAGTATTACAAAGCAATCACTGGAAGACCATTAAAAAGTAACCACATCTTTATATACAATATTCTTCACGTATTCGATATCCACATACAATCATTGATACTTGTTTCCGATTAGCAATTCAGGTGCCCAGGACAGAACATGATGTTGCTTTAACTAATCATAGATGATCTAACCGACTAAAGCTGCTGGATCAACTGCTAATTCTGCAAGGAAACTTAAATATAAATTCACATGAAAGGTGTCTTCCCAGAGCAATCTAATTAAGTTTCCTTGTCTTTTTAGCTGTAACCAAGACCATAAATTTATCAATGGCAGATGTGAGGAGTATACACATGCACCAGATTTAGGGCCTATTCATTTTAAAGGAATTGTAAAGGAAAAGCAGAAATACACAAAAAGACAACTATAGGAAAAATTCTTATTCCTTCACTTTTGGAGGAAAAGCATAGGAAAAAATAATCCACTCCAACCTAATGTTTTCAATCCTTTGGTTGGTTTGCTCAACAACCATAGAAAAAGTTCATGTGTTTTCCAACCCATAGGATTGCGCATGCATTCCTGTAGTATTCCTACATTTTTTCTATTCATGTGTTTTGAAAATCCTATGAAACGAATAAGCCCTAATTAGATAAGTTGAGATCATGAAAGATCACATCAATTGTTATTTTAACAAATTGACAAAAACACCACTGCACAGCCTACAGGCATGATATACAACATATGTAGTGGTAGTAGTAGTGAGTCACACCCAAAGAATAGCCAAGCATGTGGATCAACTCCTAATTATTAAAGGGAACTCAATTACAAATTGAAAAGAAAGGTACCTTTGTAACAGAGTTTGTAACCACATGACTTAGCAGAAATACACTATATGCTAATGCAAAAAAAAAAGGAACCACTCAATTGAAGAGTAATAGCCTAGATTCCAACAGTATCAAGCTTCCAGAAAATCGCATTGACACTAAACTTCTAGCATGAAATTTTCACATGCAAATAATATCAAGACTAACCGGATATCTCCTTCAAATGAGCTTCAGTAACACCCCTGGACAAATGATCGATGTGAAGAACAACTGAGCAGGAGATGCTTCCCTGGAAATAGGAATAACCGCTATTCAATATAGTATGATGGGGAGGGAGTGACCAACACATTCTGTAATGTTTGTTTCAGAGCAAGACATAATTTTTACCACAAAACGAGGGAACAAGAAGAACACATAACAACATGGAAGCTAAATACTGACTATATTAGTTGTTGAATACACAATTCAAACCTAAAATAGCACCAAAAACATTGGATGAGATAGGGACAAAGCAAAAGATTAGATGCAGGATGGCGAAAAAATTGTACCTGCAATAGATGGGGAGGGATAGGTCCCTGAGATGATGTCGATTCCAAATATTTCCCCCAAATCCTTTGCCTCTACTTACCCCTAAATACACAGGGCACCACAAACAAAAAAAGAAGGATCGATTATCAGAGGAGGATAGCGGAGAATGAGGGATTGATCGAACTCACTTGGATTGCATGATAGCTGCAATGGAATAGCGGAGGAAAGCCCAGAAAGAGGATTCTTGCTGATGGAGGTTCAGAGGAGAAGGGAAGACTCCTTTTATCGGCACCTGCCCTTATCACTCGTCACTACTTGCTTTTCATCAGGACGCTAGCGATATTATGATAGAACAACATACAAGAACCCATTGCCGGCAAGCACATAGCACAGCACAAGCACAAGCACCTTATTCTTCTAATGCATGATTGGAAATATAAAAGAAACCATTATAGTTTCTATTTTATTGAGGCATTACATCCTCATAAAGTACAATTTTTTTCCTTTGAGGTATTTAATTAGATTTTTTCCCTATCCACTCAATAGCTGCACTATTCACATTTAATTAGTTTCATGCATTATGTAAATATATATTAAGTTCCAAATCCACTCCAAAAGGCATAAAGAATTGTTGGCATTTACGAATTGAAGGAAAATTTAGCTCTAAGATGACTGGTAAGGTAGCATGAAGCCAGAAAGTATATAGATGCCACATTAAACATCAACGCAGCTAGATTCATAATAAGCAGCACAACAGGGCGGCCATTAGTGCAGTACTGAGTGGATGTGGAGTTCCTTCTCCTTGCAGGAGATATTCTCAAGACACTCAGACCTAATTAATCTACTGGAATTGGATAGCTGCAACTTAGATCAACCTGGGGCTGTAGAGAAATTGGCAACTACGAGTAACACTCACGATAGGAGAGCTAAGAAAGAGGATTTGTCATAAAAATCAGGAAAACATACCTGGATTGGCTGATGGTGGTGATGGAGAAGCGGAGGAGAGCGGCTCAAACGATTCGGAGGCGTGATCGTGGGGGGCAGCGGCGGCGACGGTGACATAGATCGTGGGGAGCGGAACCCCTTCTCGCTGTTGTTGGTGAAGAGCTCCAACAACCTCCCGCCCACCGCCTATGCCATCGCCCTATCTCCCCCTGCCATGGTGCAATCAGAGCAGCAACCAAGAGATGAAGACAGAAGGGGAGGGGAGTAGAGGGATGCTGCAGCTGGGGCGGCGGCGGCATCTGGCGGAGTCGGCGAGGGTTGGTAGTGTTCAATGGCGGATGTGGAGGTAACCGCGGGGATTCGACGGAGTTGGCGGCGCGATTTTGGTGGAGCAGCGGCGATATTCACAGGAACGTGGGGAGCGGAGACGAGAATCGCGGGGATCGTGGTGGGGGGAGGAACTGCGTCGTTGCATATGGGTCTCCAGGCATCGGTCTGTTTGGATATTTCCAGTCTTGTTCTTTTTTTTGACCTGGTTTTTCTTCTGTTTTTGTTCGGTGTGGTTTTTTTTTCGATTTTTTTTACGAGAGAGGAGAGGAAGGTGGACGACAACTCCACTTTTAAGTAGTAGAGATATTTTTTTTTATAGTGGGACAAAGTGATTTCTTTTTTTTTACAAAGGCTGACTTTGGTAATAACCCAAACAGGCCCAGCACCGTAGAACTCATGGATCACATGATCTAACGGCTCCGAACTTCTGCGGTCAGACCACCGCCGGAGACGTCGCTGCAGCGACTCGTTTGGTCTGGGGATCGAAAGGCAGCCAAACTGGTTTCTGCCCTTCCGCGGCGGCGGCGGCGGAGTAATGGCCGGAGAGGAGACGTCGTCGGGCTCCAATCCGCCGGCGGCGGCGGGGGCAACCATCCGCCTCGTCAACTTCATCTCCGAGGACCAGGTAAGCCCGCAACTGCTGCTCCCGTAGTCTCGAATCAGAAACCCTAGAGAAACCCGCTGAAAATCCGGCGCTTTTGGTGGGGGAATTTCTCGCATCGCAGCTTGACGAGGCGAAGCGGACGAGAGGGGAGCGGGCGGACGACGGAACCGCCCAGCGCGACAAGCCGCTCTTCCAGGTCGGTTGCCCGCCTCACCGTTCAACCTGATAAGTCCAATCGTCTCTCCCTTCCTTCCTCAACGCGTCCCTGTCGCTCTGTTCCCTGTGCAGATTCTGCAAGAGAACAAGGATAAGAAGGATGCCGAGTTCAACGAGCGCTTCAAGCACAGTGAGTTCCCCACCTTCCCACTCGACCTCCTGGTCCTCTATTGCCGGATCCTCTATTGTATTGGAAATTTGCAAAGTGGAGATGAGAATGAGGCTATTATGCTTGGACAATTCAATAGAAGTGTTATCTTGCTAGTTAAAAACGCGGGAGTTAGAAGCGGAAGCAAGTATCGACGCTTATCTTATATTCCTGTATCAATTCCACGATTTGATAAAATGCCATGTTCCTTAGTCCTGACAGTGCCCAAGTGTGCAGAGCACCAAACCCCCCAAATTATAGCATATTACTTCATTTAAACTATTTGCTTTACCCCTTTTATAATGAAAAGCATCCTGTCTGTGTCCATGAAACCGAACATGTAAAATCCTTAGACCTTGCAGCAAGAGGACCACCCTGTCTACAATGTTTGCAAAGCCAACTAACTCTGCGTAGGAAGTATTGTATGCCATCTAACTGGCACAAGACCAATTTCCCCTGGGTATACTTGCTAGGAATTGGGCTTTCTAGCTTACAAGTTACAACTTACAAGGACATGTATCCTTCATTTCTATTGCTGCATATTTAATTCCTTGACACTTGGTTTGTGAGTAAATATGTAAGCAAAGGAAACAGGTTACTGGGGTTTGCAGCTGACAAAATTTTACCTTGTGTCCTGATATTCCTTTTTTTTTAAAAAAAATCAATTCAGGACCTCCAAAAGCCTTGGATGAAGATGAGATGGAATTTCTTGACAAACTCGCATCGGTGAGCATTTTGCTATATGCTAACATTGAGTTTCCCTGTCCAAGCTAAATTTTGAATCTTCTATCCTCATTGCATATATATTTTGGCACCTTCCATGAAGTTTCTATCCCTTGCAACCTTGGTGTTTCCTTGCAAACCATGCAAATGTCATGGAGTAGGTTTGGAGCTGGTCTATATAATGCTGTGATACTCTAGACTACATACCAGTCTGTTCAAATCAACGGTTGATCTGCATGCCATTATGTTTGCAAATCATCAAAAATTATAAGAGACACAAACTTATTTTTAAGAAACGTTATGTTTGCAAATCAAACATTATAAGAAATATAAACTTATTTTTAAGAAACATAATGTTTGCAAATCAGCAAACACTATAAGAAACATAGAATTATTTATCAGTAACATTATGTTTGCAAATCAACAAACATTATAAGAAACATAAACTTATTTATGTATCTTCTTGCCAAAAAATACTTTGCGTGAATGTTTTAAGAGAAACCAACATGCTTCTGTTTTCCATATATTTAGGAGTATGTTATTTTTGAAGATTATTGTTCTTTTTGGTTCATGGCGAGAACCATCCATTGGGTGGCAATTATCATACCCAAACTTTAAAGGTACAAAAACTGATCTGAAATTAAATGCTTGGATGGCTTGATTGAATTTGACTGAAATCAAATTCAATCTTTGTATTTGAATAAATAAGAAATTATGGAAATCAAACAGATGTGCATGGTATATTGAGTGTATCTTGTAGCCCATCTTTTACA
This sequence comes from Leersia perrieri, assembly GCA_000325765.3. Classification (NCBI taxonomy): domain Eukaryota; kingdom Viridiplantae; phylum Streptophyta; class Magnoliopsida; order Poales; family Poaceae; genus Leersia; species Leersia perrieri. The sequence continues at coordinate 9,623,105 of CM002476.1, forward strand.
ACATCTTAAATCCTTATATCATTTCACTTTTGAGCAGTCAAGGAAGGAGTATGAGCAGCAGGTGGCCAATGAAGAGGCTGAACAACTCCGCAGTTTCCATGTGAGTATTTACCAACAAACTGCATGATGTTCTGTTTTCATCACTGTGCAATGTTTGTATCTTCCAATTAGAATTGTAAAGAAGTGTGTGTTTTCTTCGATTATCTACCAATGCAAATCACATGACAGGCGTATTCTATGCTTGTTCTTTCAGGAGGCAGTCGCTGCTCGGTCCAATATTAACATTGAAGTTGAGGCTCCTACAGTCTCGAGACCGGAGGTATGTTATAAATGCCAAGGTGATCTGGGACTCATACTTTAATATGATTGTTCCAAGATGAGAATAATAAAATTACATATACATAATCAAATCCACGCTCCTTTCTGGGCCACTTGTTGCAGTCCTCATCAATCATCATGATGGGCAAACTTTGTTTTGTTTCTGAGTTGTTTGTATATCTACATTTAGGAGACCAAGCCTAAGGCAAAGAGGAGCCAACCCGCGCTCTTGAAAAATGTAATAATTTCTGTGAAACCACAAGCAAAGAAAGCAAAGGTTGATGCAGAAGATAAGCCTGCTACGAAGGAGCTCCCTCCGAATGGGCATACTGCAGGTCACAAGTCACCAGATGAACCAAAGGGCGTGCTTGGTTCTCTGGTGCAATATGGCGATGATGAAAGCGGTGACGAGGATGTATGACAACTGTTTTGAGACTGTTTAATGCATGGATTTCAGAATTTATCAGAGTAACAGAACAACAGCCTGTGAGATTTTGGTGGTTAGTGGCAAGGAAAATTTTCTCTTGTAGTCCCTGACTCCATGTGCATGAATATCCATGATTTTTGTGTAATGTTCGAATTTGTTGTTGGCAATGATGAGAATTTGATAACCACTCTGGCAAATGCTGTAGCCTCACCTGCAAAATGTCCCACTTATCCCTGGTGGTGTCTTCAAGTCTACTTTGGTTGCACATAGTTGGACATTTTTTAGCTGGAAAAAGGTTCTCTAGTTTTGCCATTTGTAGTGATTTGGTAGATTCTGTTCTGGTTTAGTCAGACTAACAAGGGATTTGGAAGTGATGGCACTATCAAATAGTATCAACTACAGAAACCGTATATATATATTTTTTAATTGGGAACCGTATATTATTGTGCTGGCGTATAGTTTGGCAATATTGTTCTGTGCATTGAACTACTGAAATCGTTTACAGCGAAAGTTTTTAATGCTGGCGTAGTTCGAGAATATTGTTATATGCATCGCTGTGTTTTTCTTATAAGTCGTTTTGGACAAGTCTATCATTATTACTATTGTTTATTTTATAAATCAAATTAACGATAAGTAAGATATATGTGATTTTCATCTGAAATATTATTTCAATTGACCCGTGTATTCAAAACGCGATAATGTCATTATTTGCAACTCAAACTAAAAGAAAATCAATCAACCAATCTCCCGGAAATATTCCAATTAAAACCACCACAAGAAAGTCATTACTGTATTCCAATTCAAATGTCACAGAGAGATACATAACACACAACACAATCACAACTACCGTACTCCAATCAATGAAATAAATTTCGCACCAAAATTTAGGACGAAAACGAGCATCGAATCAGTATGAGCTCCAGCTCCACCGCGTCCATGTCGCCTCTGCCGTCGTTCGACGACGGCCCTTCCCGCAGCAGCAGCTGGCTGCCGGCGGGCGAAGACGGTTCACCACCACCGATCAAACGCGGCATCTCGGCGAGCAGCGCGGCCATGAGGCGGGCGCTGTCCGACCTCTCCAGCAATCGCCGGAAGCTGGCGCTCCTGCTACCGCCGGCGCCGGAGAAGACGCCGGAGAAATCGGAGAGGATGAGGTACACCAGCGCTTGCACCACGATGAACGCCGCGAATTTTACCAGCGTCTCGTGCCCTTCCAGCTGCAACTCGAAATGATCCATTTTAGATACGGCCTGTGGATCAATGGAGAGAGAGACGATGTGTTCTTTCTTAAGCTTGTTAATTAGTCTGTCTCCTTGACGGGGAGTGGCTAGCTAGTTTTGCTCTGGAGTGATCTGGGGCGAATAAGCTACTAGCTATATATAAAGATTGCTGAGCTTCCGTTTGACTTTGTAGAGAGAGTATATAAATGATGCGTACGTGATGCAAGTAGCCATCAGATACGTGCATTCAGCGTATCAACTTCAAGATTATAGTTGTATTTGGGAGAATGGTCTTCTGCAGAAAAAAAAAGAAACCCGGCCAATCAATTTACTAATATTGGGATTAGCGTAAAAAGAAATACTAGCTAGCTAGTCAACCCCCCTTTCACTTTCTGATCATGTCGACGACAGAAAACATATAGTTAAGCAGACAGTTAGAGTAAGAAATATCATCTGTAAAAAGTCTGAAGAAATATTAGTAGTAGCATAACTGTGTGTGTATATACGCGAAGAGTATACGTACGAGAGGTCGACACACAGAGGACAAGTTAAGCATCAAGAGAATCGGTCGGTCACCGTGTGCTGCGCCAATAGAGGGTGTCACAGATCGACGACGACGAAAATTTTTGAGAAGGCAGAATTGGGCCTGTTCGATCGGAGGGAGAGACCGCCGACCTGTTAATAGCGGTATATATAACCGGACAAATTTTACATTTGTTTTGGTCAAATGCAACAACCGATCGATAGCAGTAGCGTGTAGATGCGTTTGTAATTGAGAAAAGAGGGGGATAATCGAAAAAAGAGCCACATTCTTTTGCAGTGCAGAGTTGTTCATATATGCATGTTGGCATATATTACTGAAATTTGGGGCATGTTTGATTTGCTACCAGACACTAAATATGGGTAGTGCCAATGTTAGGCAATTTTTTTTTGGCATTTTCAATTTTCTTAGCAACTTGTATGGCTTGTTTGGTATCGTGTTAGTGGCAAATCAAACATTGCCAAGATGTTATTGAAAGTGCCAATAATTTGATACAGCATATTTTGACTTTTCAAAACCAAAATGAACCGTGATATCTACTTTAATTTAGTTTGGATTACTCCAAATGAACCATAATCTTATGTAAATCAAGTAGGTAAAAATATACATAATTTTGTTTAGTTCTCCTATTTATTATGTTAATTTATTTTATATTTGTGAAAGTATTAATCAATTTTGTATGTTGTATCATGAAAAGTTATGCTTTATCTACGCCAAAATTTTGAATTCCTGGTAAAAAGCACTAACATTCAATAACCAACCAAACTGGTTTTTTGGATTTGGATATGTATTTTTCGGACATGTATATTCAAAACCCTGATCAGATTGGTCTTATCGTCTCTGTGGTCATGATATTATATTGCCTTCCACAAGGAAAGGAGCAAATTGTTGAGAATGATACCTCGAAAAACTGATGACAAAGATGGGCATTTCGTTTACACTCTAACGCTCCTTCACGTGAGGCCCCTTCAAGATATTGAGTTGCTTAAACATCAGGCAGGATTAGAACCCAATGCTTTTGGCTCTAATAGCATATATATTGAGTTGCATGTAAATTTGCCTTGCTAATTAACTTTTGCTTTCTTATTCGTCGTCCTCAATGTTTGACGAAATTTTGGTCAATCCATGTTTTGTCATTTAAAGGGAATTCAAATAGTTAACAAAATCCTATAGCAAAGCACTTAAAAACAGTTGCATCAAAACAATGAAGACTAATTGTGATATTCTAACTCAATTTAATTGGGATATTTGCATCTTAGAATCCAACAAATCAATGAAAAAATTTGCAGTGATACAAATCGTATACATCATACATGCATGGAACTGAAAATAACACCCACCCAAACCAAACCAAACCAAACCAAACAAAACAAAACAAAACAAAAATTCAGTTCGAGAATGAGGAGCGAATCAGCATAAGCTCCAGCTCCATGTCCATGTCGCCGCCGTCATCGTCTCCCCGCAGCTGGATTCCAAGGGGAGTAGACGGCGCGTCACCAGGCCGCGGCATCTCGGAGAGCAGCGCGGCCATTCTGCGTGCGCTCTCCAGCCGCCGGAAGCTGGAGCTCCTGCCGGCGCCGGAGAAGACGCCGGAGGAATTGGAGAGAATGAGGTACACCAGCGCCTGCACCAGGATGAACACCGCGAATTTGAGCAGCGTCTCGTGCCCTTCCAGCTGCAGCAACTCGAAATGATCCATTTTAAATGCAGATGATGTGTTCTTAATCTTAAGCTTGTTAATTAGTTTGTCTCTCCTTGATGGGGAATTGGGGATCGTAGCTAGCTAATTTTGCTCTGGAGTGATCTTTGGCGAATAAGCTAGCTGACACGACTCAAATCACTATATATAAAAGATTTCCGAGCTTCAGTTTTGACTTAGTCGACAGAATATATATGTAAGAAAAAAAAAGGACGCGTGCGTGATGCAGATTGCCAGCAGATTACAGATACGTACATTCAGCGCATCATGATTATGTACCAGTATATGGTAGAAATGGTCTTCTGCAGAAGAAAAAATGAGCCCAGCCAATCATTTACTACTAGCGTAAAAAGAAACACTAGCTAAGTAGCTAGTCAACCCTTTAACTTTATGATCATGTCAACGATCGAAAACATAGTTAAGCGGACAGTAAGAGTAAGAAATATCGTCAGAAAGAAGTCAGAAAAGTATAGTAGAACAAACCAGTACTAGTATAACTGTGTCAGTGTATATACACGGAAGAGTTGAGGTCGACACACAAAGGACAATTTTGACATCAAGAGAGAATGAGTCGGTCACCGTGCCGCGCCAATAGGGTGTCCACCACGAAAATTGTTGTGAGAAGGCAGCATTGGGCCTGGTCGGTCAGAGGCAGAAACCGCCCACCTGTTAGCGCCAACGGGTATATACTAAGAGCAAATGTCACATTCTTTTTTGTCACATATAGCCAAATGCAACAACCGGCCGATCGATAGCGCCAACGACAGTCGATCGATCGATACTGCCGGGGCAATCTAAGCTTAATTTTACAATTTGTTTTTACATCGTGGACTGTGTATTATTATCTGGCAACTAAGAACAAATTTAGGATGGGAGAGAAGAGAGGGCTCAATGGCTTCTTGTATACCTCTAGCCTACTCCTCCTTCGCCTTCTCCTCCCTTGCTCTCTAAGGTGTATCTAATGGTGCAGAGGTGCTCGAGCCCTCCAAATACTTACGCTAGATGTCTGGATCCGTCACTACCTGCAACACATTATTTTGATACATTTGTAGTTGAGAAAAAGAAAAAATAGAAAAAACATTATGTATACATTTGTAATTGAGAAAAAAAAAGAGGAAATAAAATAGAGCACTACTTCTAAAGAATGCAAGAGAAACAAAAAAAAAAGGCATTTTCTTGCAGTGCAGAGTTGTTCATATTTGCATGCTATTGAGATTTTTTTTTCTGAATAAGAGGGCATGTTACACTTACTCGGAATTTGATATCTAGGTCAATAATATTGTTATAGTAGTTGGTATAGGGTATCCGTATGTATACACATTAACCGTATGTCTATATTACTGAGACCTCTACGAATACAGGAAGAGGTCCATCAATTATGGCATGATACGGATATTTCACAAGGAAACTACACTATATATACATGAAAGATGCAATTATAGGCCTATAAATCATTTTTTTTCTGACCATGAATCCTTATAAAAGCTAACTATGACATGATATCTCTTGATGGTATAAATATGCACGCCCTTGCTGGGCTCTAGGACACAAAACATCAAGTTTACAGTCTCCTAATCCGCCAAAGATATCAAACACCTATGGAATTAACTTGTCAATCCGCTTGTGCGACATCGACTAGCTCCACATAAATACAATCATACACCCTCTGTAATCCAATTGATTGTTAGACTAGTCTCCATTGCATCTCATTGTACTCGGTGACAACTAACAAGTCATAATTGATAATTAAGGAAAGAGGCATCTAGCTAACAGTATGTAGGGCAATTACCCTTCTCGGGACCTGAACCTATATAAAATCTTCTTCCCTCTGTATTTGTTGCGAGGTTTTGCAGGTTTTGGTACCAACGATTCCATGCTTATACAAATCCCGTATTTAATTTGTTGATATATAACAAATATTTCTCAATATTATGTAAATTACAGAGAAAATGGTGATTTTACCATCATCAGAACCGGGCTTTGCAAAAATACCATCGAAAAAAGGGGTTTCATAAAAATACCATTCTCAAGCTGTGACACCACGCTAGAATGCCACCTTTGTACCAAATTAGCCTCACCGCCACCTTTGTACCAAATTAGCCTCACCTTCTCACTTTTCTCCCAACTCTGACTCCTCGCCGACGAAGACAACTGCTGGGCCACACTGCCTTGGCTCCCACGCCGTCTGCGCCCTCATCGGAGGCGACGACGATTCGCCGGAGCTTCTCTGCCTCCTCCGGCAGTCATGGTGGTGGTGGCAGGAACGTGCCCAAGTATGTGTGTGCGGCAGCGGCGCGGGGCGTGCACCGTGAATGGTGGGGAAGGACTAAGGGGCGACGACGACGAGAGCACGGACGACGTGGAGCCGAGGTAGTGCGGCCCAGCAGCTATCTTCACTAGCGAGGTGCTCGGAATTAGGAGAGAAGTGAGAAGGTGTGGGTAATTTGGTCTAAAGATGATATTCTAGTGTGGTTTCACAGTTTGAGTATGGTATTTTTGCGAAACCTCTTTTTTTATGCTATTTTTGCGAAACCCAACTCTGATGATGGTATAATCACCATTTTCTCGCAAATTACGTACAACAAAAATTTACATAATTTTGATTAGTTTTCGTGTTTATTATAGTAATTTATTTTGTACTTTTGAAAGTATTAATTCATTTTACATGTATCCATGAAAAATTATGCCTTAGCTATGCAAAATTTGAACTTCTGCCTGGTAAATAGCAGTAACATTCGATAACTGGCCCGATCGATTTTTTGAATTTTCATGGGTGCATCTATATTCAAAACCATGACCAGATCTTATCGCCTCTGTGCTCATGGTGTTCTACTGTCCTCCGTAAGGGAGGAGAAAATCAACGAAATAATAGAAAATGATGATCCAAAAGCTTATGAGAAAGAAAAGACAGGTAATTCACTTGTACTTTACCGCTAGCTCCGTCATGTAAGGCCACTTCAAGCCTCAAGCATTCAAATATTAGGCTATTAGCGGTTGATTTATTATTTAATTGCACACCAATTAGGATATTCAACCCAATGGTTTTGACTTTGGTACCATATTAAGTCATGGAAATTTTCCTTGCTAATTAACTACCACTTTTTCTTTTTAGGCATCCTCAATATTTGGTGAAATTTTTGGCGGGTCCATGTTTTCTGACTAAAGAAAAACAGTTAGCTAAATACCAAAGCGCACAAAAACAGTGTCATCAAAATTTCAAAACCTTGATATCCCAACTCAAATTTTATTGGGACATTTGAAGCTTAGCATCCAAAGTATCAATGAAAAAATTGCAGCCATACAAACCGTATACATCATACATGCATGCACAACTGAAACTATTAACACACTAATTAAACAACACCATCCCAAATCAACCCAAGTTACCCAACCCAAACCAAACAAACCAAAAATTCAGTACGAGAATGAGGAGCGAATCAGCATAAGCTCCAGCTCCATGTCCATGTCGTCGTCGTTCCCGTTCGACGACCGCCCTCCCCGCAGCTGGATTCCGGGGGGAGTAGACGGCGCGCCACCGGGCCGCGGCATCTCGGAGAGCAGCGCAGACATTCTGCGGGTGCTCTCCGGCCGCCGGAAGCTGGACCTCCTGCCACCGACGGAGAAGACGCCGGAGGAATTGGAGAGGATGAGGTACACCAGCGCTTGTACCACGATGAACGCCGCGAATTTTACCAGCTTCTCGTGCCCTTCCAGCTGCAACTCGAAATCCATCTAATTTATGGCAGCACTTTGTGGTGAATATGCGAGATAACTTTGTGGTGAATATTCGAGAGTTTACTGTGCTCTTGAGATTCTTTGGTCGGGAGTTAGTGATTAGTGGCGGAAGAATGCACGAGGCTATATAGTGCTCAGTGTGTTTTTGCTTTAACTTTGATTTGACCTTGTCGAGAGAGATTAAGAATCGATCCGTTGATGCAGATAGATAGCCAGATACTACGTACATCCTCCAGTGCATTCATGAACACATATACATTATCTTTAAAAGAACGAACACGTAAATAAGAAGATATATGTGGTCCCTGCAGAGATAAAAATAACTAAGCACTGCTAGCATTAAAAAAGAAGTCAACTGCTTCATTCCTCATGTCGGCGAAAAAATATCACGGCATGCAATCAGTTAAAAACAGTTCTACAAGTCTCCGCAGAACAAACAAATTAAGAAGTCTGCAACTCTGCAAGTGGCAGGAGTTGTTCAAGTCAGGGTTCCACGGTTACCGCCCTGGAGCTGCCGCCGACCAGTTAGTGGTATGCATCGACATCAACAATTCTAGTTTAAATTTAAAAGTAACTACCAAATCTTCTCACCTAATTTTGCAATTTAGAGGCCAACCTTTTACTATCCATAAAAATCTAAATTTAAAATGGATTGATACTTTCTTTTTCTTTTATATAAGTGCACACTCATAATTGAGGAAAGCGAAAAAAATAAAAAAAGAAGGATTTTATGGTGAAAAAGGAGAAGAATAGAAAAAATTCATATTTCATTATGTAATGTTTCGCAGACATGAGGGTTGTTTAGTTTGGTACACAATGAACCCTACAAAAACCAATTTGTACGTAGTAGAAAAAACCCAGTCCGACCTGGCGGTTGAACCGGAAAAACTCGGAACCAGTCCTCTAACCGGGTCGGTTTGCTAGAAAGACTGACCATGAAGTTGACCCAATGAGAACCAGATGACTGTCGCTTAAAACCACTGAACCGGACAAGTTTGAACCGGTGGTTCGCTCTATAGTAGCCCAACACATGGGCTGCCCTGGTAAGGCCTTCTCGTCTCCTCTATAGGAACTCTACGCACTTACCACTAAACTAGCTAGCTCACCTTGTCTAAGAGAGGTAACATAGAAGCTAAATATGTTGTCTGGTTCTGCACATGAACCAGCTAGCCTGGTGGTTAAACCGGTGAACCAGTGAGCCGGCGAGGTCACCGAGTCGACCATCGGTCCAGGTTTTTCTACTATGATTTGGTATGATGCCATGATGTGTTTGGTGCTTATGTCAATTTTTGTACGGGGAAATTATGGAATTACTAAACCTTGGAGGTAGAGACTATTTTGGAAAACGTTTAGATTTTTAACTTGCTAAACTTTAGCTAATAAGCAATAGCAAGTGAGCTACATAATTCACTATTTTAGAGGACCGATTAACTTTTACAACTTTTATGGGGACAAAACATTATACTAATAATAAAAATATGTATTCCCAACTATTGTGCCTCCTGAAATGTTCGTCAAGTACGTCCCTTAGAAGGTGCGAACTCTAATCGATTTCATGAGACTCATGTCATGTCACCGCTCGACTTCCTTCGTTGGTTAGCATACTCTATGTTTCTCCATCTTGCCGTTTTGCCAACATGCTTTAATCTTGGTCCTACTATTTCTTCCTAGTGTTGATGCCACATTGCGACACACACTTGCACTGACCACAGGGTACTGCGCATGCATGCCATGCCGGACTAGCAACGAGCACCATTGTCCAGGAACACAAGTCTCTACTTAACTTCCAAATTTTAGTACCTTAATGTTTTCCGAGTTATTGAACATTGCATAATGAACTCGCATACAGTTGTTAATCATTTCATTTCATCAAGGACTGGATTTGGTTAGTATTTCTCACGGGACCCTATGTTGTTCCTTCACAATTGTTCTGTGACTCGAATTAAAATAGAAACAGTTGTTTAAACGCTGAAAAAGACAATTTCATCAAAACAAAGATTATGGTACTCTAATTTAATTTTTCTGAGACATTAATTTGCACCTTAGCATCCAACGAACAATGAATGAATCTTACAGCTAGCCATGCATACAAACCGTATACATCAACACCTGAAATTACACACCAAATCAAAAAAAAAAAATCAGGACCAGAAGGAGCATCGGATCAACATGAGCTCCAGCTCCACATCCACGTCGCCGCCGTCGTTGGCGACCAATCGTCCTCCTCCTCCCCGCTTGATTCCGGCGGGAGAAGACGGCTCGCCGCCGAACCGCGGCATCTCGGCGAGCAGCGCGGCCATGCGGCGGGAGCTCTCCGACCTCTCCAGCAACCGCCGGAAGCTGGCGCTCCTGCCGCCGCCGGAGAAGACGCTGGAGGACTTGGAGAGGATGAGGTACACCAGCGTCTGCACCACGAGGAACGCCGCGAATTTGAGCAGCGTCTCGTGCCCTTCCATCTGCAGCTCGAAATAATCCATGATGTGTTATGGCCTATATGGGATGTGATTGATTTAACTCGGAGGTGTTTGTGTTTGTGATCTCACAAAGGGGTTCGAGTAGTTTTGATCTGGAGTGATGAGTTGAGAAGGAGAAGGACATGGCTATATATAGCTAGTGTGCTTAAATTAACTAATTGAACTTTGTGGAAGGAATAAGAAATGGTCAGTGATTGAGATAGCGAGATGAGGTACTAAGTTCAGTGCATTTATGGTTACATATATAGTAACTTGGTAGGATGTAGAAATGGTCATCTTCGGAAGAAAGAGGCTTGAGGTCTATTGTAAAGGTGCTTGATTGCTCAACTGGGCACATCGATCCATCAAGTGTATATATAGTATATTTTACCAACGATATATTCGATCCTCGACGCTGATATATAGTTAGCCACCAGCAGATACTACTACATTCAGTGCATTTACAGTTACATAGGAGTATATTAACAGGTATAGAAATGGTCCTCTCCTCCGAGGATAAAGAATTAATTAAAGACTGAGCTAAACCATTCACTTTGCGCAAAAATCGCGTCAACCCTTCACCATTAATATATTCCTCAAGTGGGCGAAGAAAAAACAGTTATGCATGCAGCCGACAGTTACAGAGAGAATGAAAAAAGGCAAGTTGTGACTTGTACGCGGGAGGTGACGGGAGGAGATAAGGAGAGAGAGGGTGGCGTATGTGATCTACGCATGCAGATGCAGATGCAAGGAAGGAGAATCAAGAGGAAGCGGTCGCCTCGCCTCGCCGCGCGCCAATAGCTGCCGCAGATCGATCGACGGAGAGTACGTACGTAGATTTGGGCCGAGTAGTCGATCGATTGTCCTCGATCGACGATTAATTGTGAGTGGCGGCCGTGGTGCATGCATGCATGGGAGACGGGCTGACGGGCCAGACGTCGACGGCGACAATACACGGAGCTAGGGAGTTGCATGCCTGTTTTGTTGCTAACTACTCCCTCACGTATCATAATGTAGCAACTTTTATATGGATGGAACATATTCTCAGACAATAAATTTGGATGTATGTCTGTCGGTATTAATCGTTGTCATATGACATGTCTAAATCCATGCAAAGATTGCTACTCCTATATCTTAGAACGGAGGTAGTAGCTAGCATCCACAATCGTGTTTAATCTACGTCCTGATATAGTCGGCTGTCACGAATCCAATTTTAACCCGTGAGGACAACCGCAGAACGAACGGACGTCCGTCAGAATGGACTGGACATCTTTGTCATCCTCTTGTACATCACTCATCTCTTCCACTGCGATTCGCCATCGTCTTTGATCCCGCATCTCCCCCATGATTCGTCGCAATCGTCTGCGCCTTACTCTCGCCTCTCTTCGCCAGCGTTTCTCCCTCACAACCTCGCCGGTGATTTTTCCCGTCGATCCGAGTTTCTTCTACCGGCGTCACACGTACATGCCCCCCGTTGTCTCCCTCTTTGTCGGTGTAGTTGTTGATCTATTGTGCATGGATCCAGTAATTGGGAGGTACCAAATTGGATACCCAGTTCCAGCCCCTGGTACCCTAGGTACCAACCTTGTGTCCAAGTACGAGGTCGGTTGTGCGGAGTATCCGTTTGTGCCGAAGCACCTAACCTCGCAAGAGACACACCGGCCTCCATCCTCATCGAGCCATAATCTTGCCGAAGATGGACCCCTCTCATCGGTGCCGGTCTGCCTTGCTAGAGCCAGTGATTCATCATTGCCTCCACCATCATTGTCGTAGTCTTCGTCATCGCAATTGCGGAAGCGATTACTAGAGAGACAAAGATCAAGTCCACCGTCGTCGAGGAGCTAGCGGAGGGATGGGCGGAGCAGAGGATGGGAGACATGGGAGAGGAAGACAGGGAGAAGAGGGGGCGGGAGGGGACGAGATAGACGATGTGAGGGAGACGACGACACACCCATTAAAGAAATGAAGAATGGACATCTGTTTTGTAATTAACGCGTTGGTTTGCAGTGGGGGCCTAATTAATATCCGTTTTCCCCTCCGTTGAATATGTTACTCTATGCGGCCCATTAACCAGCTTGCCACTTTGCTTTTCACTTGGGTCGTGTGGTCCTCTGCTGGACAGATTAGGGGCAATTCGGTCACCAAATTTTCAATCAAAGAACTGCCTACTTAAGAGTACTACTAGTAGTGGTCGGAAAGGGGATTGTTGGAAACTTAGGACTTAGGAGTATCAAGTAAAGAACTCCAAATTTGCAAACACGTTACTAGTAATACTTCGGATTGTGCTTTTTACTACAATTTTATATTAGAGGTTGCATGAATTGTACTGTGGACTCCCATAAAGAAACATTCATTTTCCCTAGAAACCGGAAATTGGTCATCTAGAAGCAGATGTACGACATGACTCACTGCTGCCGTACGTACTAGTACTAGCTGAACCTGTAAACTGCTGTTCAGCTCGGCGAGCTAGTTGCTGCTGGTGCGGGGTGTGTGTGTGCAGTACGCATCTTGGGCCGGAGTTGTACTACCAAACCCCAGAACAGGTCAGCATCGTGTACTCCTTGTACTGATGGATGGATGCAAATTTCAGGCAAGCTGGGTTTTGTACGTGTGACTGTGAAGAGTGGTACTACTGTACTAGCAGTTGAATGGATACATTGCGTGTATATATAGATCTCCCATGTTTCTTGACGATGAATAGCATCGGTCTAACCGGATTTTCCGTTCATCAGGTAAAGGGGAAAAATGATTAGAAAGAGAGTTTGTGACTGGAGAGAGGGTAATACTGAGGAGAGGAGACAGGGATGAGGCAGAGCATGGGATGGGGCTATCAACAGAGATGTAGATTGTTGTTAGGACAAGAAGAGATGAGTTGTGTGCGAGAGAGATGGATGTGTTGTTGCTCCCTCCCCTGCACTGCCTCTTCCCTGGCTCCCTGCATCTCCTCATCTCCCCCTCTCTCTCGTGTGTGTGTTTGTTTTGGTGGTATATTCGTTCTAATTCTTTTTTTTCCCCACACGTGATACTGCACTTGTAGTAGGTACTCCTTGGGTACAACGATAAAGGATTCGAGCCATTGTTGGATGGAGGTAGTTAAAAAGTTACAATTAATTTATTGCAAAAAATAATATATGATATTAGGGCTTCCATTGTTTTTCTTTTACTTATCTTCCACACACGAATTTTGAATTTTTAACCTTAATTTTGAAACTAATTTTGAGGTTTTTCATCATAATCTTTTTTTAAAAGTTTTGGATTTTAAATTGTAAATAGTACAGATGCCTGGAACAGTTTATTGTTTATTGCTTCGTTCATACGTCAACCGTTTATTTGAAAAAGTGAAACGATTGCAGCCTAGAACAATGTGACAGATCAAAAGCAGTTGCAAATGACCACATTTTATGTCTACTGTTTCTTCGCATGTATTTCTAGCTCAAAACAACATTTCTTCGGCATGACATGCTAGTTTTCATCTCAATGTACCGTTTCATCCTTTCATTAATTTATTTGACATGGTATACTCAAAAATGAACTTCATTTTGTATGGCATCCAAGTTTCTAGCTTGAAATAACATTTCATTTGGCATGCTATGCTCATTTCTAGTAGCTGAATTAACATTCTAATTACAGGCATTGATAACTTGTAGCTCAAACTATTAGTTTTAAGGGATCTTTCTACTTGTACCCGGAGGCTGTTTCAGTTCATAGGGGAGGAAACTGCGTGGTCTGATGGAGATTGGGCAACCAACACCAGCCGCTCGGATCGGGATGTCAAAGGAAACCGAAGAGAGTGAAACATTCAAAATGTGCCATCGTGTACTCTATACTACTCCGGTTTCAAATATATGATGATGTCTAGGTCAAGCTAATTAGTAGTAGTTGACACACGGAGGGAGTAGTTTTTAGCCTGCTCTATTGTAAGCATGTAACTGCAGGAAAGAAAGAAATACAGTATTCATTTTTTTTTCTTTTTGGCTTTGAAACCATGCAATGTGACTATGCAAGGATGGGGAAAAAACGTTTTGAGCTTACTCCATGACAAGACAATAAAAAAATCCACTTGTTTTCTGCTGTTGTATTCTCAGTCTTCAATTCCTATCTTTCAAAGGGATGGGACATCTCCTAGTACAATGTATGTGGACAAATGTATGTCTAGATACATTGTCCCATGAGGTGTCTCATCCCCTCAAAGGTTGTTATATTTTGGAATGGAGAGAGTAGCATTCAAAGTGAATTTCGCGAACTGTAAAAGTGTATGACATAAACACTTGTATGCATACTGTAAACCATTAATGCAAATCGCTTGAGCGTACACCATCACAAGGCAATTCAAACATTTCACAGTACTTTAGCTGCTGTAATGGAGTATACCTGTGTCTGCACTCTGCAGCTGCATCCAGTATTTCAGATTTTTCTGCGCTCCAACAAAAATGCACAACAAAAGTAATCATGCTCACCTCAGCTACTTCTGTTTCCTCCATACAATGATCTTCCCTACTACATAAGATACAGTGGAGATACACTGGGCTCCAGAAGCACTAGGAGTAGATAATGTTAGCTAGTAAGGGCACCTCCCAGTTCTCTAAATTACAAAAATCAAAATCCTATTTATCTAGTAGCACTTAGAGCAGAAATGGATAATCATGAATCCCAAAAACAGGTAAGTAATACTCAAGGCTTCCATGTCTTCATCGTGCAATCTTCAGAATACGTAGCAATCAAGTTCCTATGAGGGTGGTGAGTGATGCCTATCACGTCCTTGTCGTGGACCTGTGAAGATCAAGAATGTAGAAAGGGATTATCATTTTGCAAAGCATTAATACAGCGTTATACAAAAACATTATATATTTGCAAAACCCAACAAAACTTCATTGTATGTCATACACACCTTCATTAGATGCTCCAGCTTACCAGACTGGTAGCTAAAGCAATACATGTTCCTGCAATACAAGTACATCTCTCATTAGTCATGACTGCAACCAAGACGATAAAAAAATGCAATTATCACAATATCCTTACATGTCTTCACCAAGACAATATATCCATTCTCCTTTCGGTGAAACGGAAGCTGCAAAAAAATCTCCTCCTTCCTGTTTACCAGACGAAAAACTTTTTACAACCTGCAACAAGTTTACTAGTCAAGAATAATCATAACCTAGATTCATAAATACCGACAAAAATGAAAAATACAATGCACTTCCTTCGATGCAGGAATAAATAACTGTACCGCATTCAATAAATCTCTTTATGCCTTTTTTTATCAAGGTCCTTGCACACTATGGGTTCTTTCTTCTTTGTGCTATGGTAGTTGGATTTTTTTGTGATGTCATGTCCCACAATGCCCCAATAGATTTATCTCAAATCAACCAAAACCAAACAAAACCATGTTTAGGTACTTCAATTCTGCACTCAGAGTGTTCTAATTCTCGTGGACGACAACACCCTGGGTGCAGAAATTGAAGTACAATGCAATACAATATTGCAGTGTAAAAAACAGTACACTGCAAATCTGCAATAATATTTATGCACGATTTTGATATGTATGTATGACAACATTTGATCAAACCAACCACAGGGCAACAGCAACCACTGGGCAACGGGCAGACTAAAAGAATCATATGCCCAAAAACTAGAGGTCTGAAACATGTGGTATATAAACTGACTGCTGAGGAATAAGTATATGTAAATTGACACCTGAATTTTGAACACAAAGAAAACTAACATAATGGAAAGTGAAGATCACATTATACCTGTCCTTGTAGGGTCATTATGTATATTGACGACGTCCTATTGCACACAACTATGTGGTCAGTATTCTTTGGGAATAAATGGACAGAGTTAATAGCTGCATCTCCTCCCTGGAATAGAAGAATAAATAAGGCAAAAGGCATGATTGAGAGCCTGGACAAATTTTCATGGAAGAGATCAGATGGAAAGACTCATTAGTCCTATTAGTTATTACCCTCAAAGGGGGTGGTGGCTTGAACGTTTGCAAACAATCTGTTGTTTTCGTATCCCACACCTACATCAAGAAATAATAAATGAATGTGCAAACATTTATACAATATGCAGAATAATAGATATGGGAAGTAGAAGAACAAGCATAAAGAATAACTGTATACAAGAGATCTGCACCTTAACAGTATTATCACTGGAAGCTGTAATAACACGGCTACCATCTGCAGAAAAGATGGCACAATTCACAAATGAGTTATGTCCTCGGAATTCCTTCAGCATCTTTCCAGATTTGAGGCCATGTATTCTGCAACAATGAAACGAATAAGCCTGATTCTTTCCAGAAATTAAAATTGCACAAAGTTGGATTTCTGGAGTGCAAACTACTCTGAACTAAACAGAACCAAAGGTACAAAAATAAAGCTGATATTTTTAACTTCGAAGTTTGCAGGATTTCACACATACAAATCATCATGGCTCAGATGTCTGGCACATGAAGAAACTTCACAGGTGGTTTGCAGACTCCAATCGGGAAGATTTTGGTCTAAAAACTTATTACATCAAACTTAAGACTAGTTTTTAGTGGATTGCCTTTCAGTCTCCAGTTTACACTAGACAACCAGAAACTATTATAGACTTTTATTCTGGCTTACCCTCAAATTAACCCCATATTGAAACTTATTACATCAAACACAATATCTAGTTTTTACTTTTTAGTGATTTCCTTTCACTCTCCAGTCCACACTAGGCGACTAGAAATTATTGTAGACTTTTATTGTGGCTTACCCTCAAATTATCCAGATATTGAAGAAAACACAATAGACCAATGAAGACCACCTACACTTTGGCATTAACTAGATATACCAAAGACTAATAAAAAAGAGATCATATGAGCAGTTGTAAGAATTGCTTCACTATGATGCAAGTGTCAAGTGCTCAAATACTAGAATGGAGAAATGCATGACATTTGCCCAAAAAATATACACTAGCTTAGCTGCAAAATATCATCTTCGTCTCTTCGAGAATGTTAGATGTAGCGAGATATTTTGACAACAAATTCAAGTTGGTGGATCATGATTGTAAAAAACCTTGCGGTAGTATCGAAGGATGTACTTAATATCTGAGTTCCATCACGTGAGAATGTAACACTTGTAACACCTTTTGCATGTGCACGCTCAAGGCGACGCAAACATTGGCCAGTTCGTATACGCCAAACCTTAAAATCAAGTAAGGAACAGTTTAATATGTCAATTGATTCATAATAAGAACTTTTTTGGCATAACAATTAGAGATAGATAAATATCAGCAAAAAATTTTGTAATGTATTTATATGGTTTTCAGAATGATTGTAATCAAATATGACCAATATCATATTGTTCAAGTAGTGGAAACCATGTGTAAAAGCTGCATATTAAGTATCTTACAAAATAGGATATGCCAAAACAGCAATTATGTCTGCTTCTCTCAATAAAATGTACTTTAAATCATTTTAGTTCATAGTGAATGCTAATACCACTCTAAACATGGAATCCATAAAAAAGGCTTATAAAGAAATGTGATGAGAAGTGCTGATTTAATATGACAAGAGTTAATAAGTGAAAAAACTATACATGCAGAATATTGCGTGTACCTTGATCTTCCCGTCCTGTGACCCAGATGCTAGCATCTCAGAATCTCTACTGAAATCAACAGAAAGCACAGGATCGTCGTGCATCATGAAGCTTTCCTGTAAAGTGTTTTATGACAATATTAAAATTTATATTAATACCTAAAAAAACAAACTATGCATGTCCCCATAAAGCTATTGAACTTGAAGATCATGCTGCTTTCCACACGCTCAGTAATCATGTTAATTACTAATCTGTTAAATTTGAGAAAACCTCAATAGTATGCCCTTACATCAGCTTGATACTGAAGATCCTTTTTAAGCTTCCCACTGATGTAATCCCACACCTGAAAGTTTAAGTGAATGTCAGCCAAGTTACATTAAAAGAACTGACTGCAAGACAGAAAGAAAGGAAAGAAACTTACCTCAATAATTCCATCCACTGAGCATGATACAAGGTACTGACCATCAGGAGAAAATCGAGCACATTCAGGGTGAGTTTTCTTCCCGAACTGCAACAAAGAATAATGTCTAGTTACAGCCGGTACTAAACAAAACACAATTATGTTATTGACCTATGGGCCCAAGACCTGTGCATAAGGCATCGTGCAAGAGGACTCTGAAGCACATGACCAGCGCAAACCATTACTATAAGCTGATTGTGTTCATGTTGGAGCAAAAAATAAAATGTCACGATTAGTTGTGTTACGGATAAGATCCAAGTTGGGTCTCAAATATACTCTTTTTTCAATATTAGATGCAGGTTCCTATTAATTAAGCCATCAAATATGTATCTCACTGGTCAAGCAAAGAGTAGTAAACTAAAATCTCTAGTCTGCCAGGAACTAGGGGATTGGTTGGCTCACTGGATGTAGCTGCCAACTAGAGAAGTAGAGATGTTTTGGGTTGTGGCCAAAAACTGTCTGACATGTTTGTTTTCTTTCAGTTTGTGATGCTTGGGCGTTGGGAGGTATTGAAATATTCGAGTTCATCTTAATGAAATGATGTGTGGTCCTCTCGTGTATTCTAGAAAAAGAAAAAAGGGTCAGGTGAGGTCTGTCACTTTCTCCCTCTATCCCAACCAGGCCTCACAATATTAACAGTAGGTAGAAGTAATTGCCGAGTCAAGCAATGAGTGCTGCTTTCGGTATTCAAAACCTCCCAACTAAGGTCTACAGCATCGTAGAATGAGTGGACTATACTAGGAATGCAAATGCTCGTTTAGTGAGGGAGCTCTGTTGGAGAATGGTACCAGTACCACTCATCAAGCTTCTACTTTGAGAAAAAAAAAAGGCCATTAAGGCCACAAGGGGTCTATATCCGGAAATCCAAAATTGAATTAGCCCTCGCAATGTATATCAAAATGGAGCTAGTGGCAATTGACAAGCAGGGTATCATATATTCTCTTGATAGATTCATGTTCATTCAGAGTGCAAATGAATATGACAGAGCCCTTGAGCTACATATTAGAGCAGGCTTGCTTTTCATCAATTCTAACAAGTAATTGGCAGAATATATAGCACACGTTGAGTGGTCTTTATATTGTTTTTTCTTGGTTAACTGCAGAACTTTAGTACTCCCTCTGTCCCATATCATAGTGTATTTCGTTTTGTTAGGACAAGGGTTTCACCAATAATTTCTCTATTAGAAAATTATTTTTATAGACTGAAATTTATGTTGTTAGATTCATATTAAAAAGTTCTCTCTTGTGATTATGTTTTGCCATCACACAAATAATATCTTAATAGAGAAATTATGGGTCAAACCCTTGTCCTAACAAAACGAAATAGGTCCTATAATTTGGGACAGAGGGAAAAAAGGCTGGTATTGGCATATATTAAACCTATTCAATTAAGCTGATGTAATAAAATT
>CM002476.1:9650562-9667729 GCA_000325765.3 Leersia perrieri
TGGCAGCCCCCGGGTAGGTGCGGGGTCAGCGGGCATCATCCCAGCAATCCCTTCGGCGGACCATCTCCCACGTCACCTAGAGCTTCGACGCCGCCCGAAGGTAACGCCTTACAGACGGCTACTCATTCGGATTTTTATTTGGGTCTTCTGATTCCTTCCCTGTTTGCATCTCCTTCCTTAGCCGCGAGGACTAGCACTACCGCCCAAAGGTGGTACCCAAGGGCGGCTCTTCCTTCTGCTCGTGGGAGAAAGCTCGGGGGAGGTCCGGGCTGATGGGGCCCGTTGCTCACAAACTGCCCTCCGCGCGTTCGGGGGAGGCGCTTCCATCGCCGGCCGCCCTCCGCCCTCCGCCCTGACGAGGGGGCCTGCCTAGGGGTGGAGGCGGTGAGTGCGCCCTAGGGGCGACCTGAGGACCCACCCCGGCCAGTTGATTCGGGGGAGATTGGTTCCGGCGCCACGGTGGGGGCAGTGCCGAGTGACGGGGAGCAGGCGCCTGAGCCTTCCCCACAGCGCCAGCCAACACTGCCACGCCAATCGTCGCCGCCACGCCACCCATCGCCACTACCCCAACCGTCACCGACATCAAGGTTCCCGTCGTTCATGGGAGGCCAGGAGCCGTCAGCATCGTCGAGGCCGGCCCGCGCCATCTCGCCGGAGCGCGAGGGGGTGCCAACACGGGAGACAGCGGCAGAAAGCTCCAGGCACGGGGCGCCCTCTTCTTCCCGCCCTGCCCAGGTGGTAGACCTCAGCTTGAGCTCCAACTCCGACTCCGGGGGTGCTCGAGCGAGGTTTCTGCTTGCCCTGGATACCGAGCCCCTCGTGCGGTCGTAGGAGTGGGCGAGGGGGATCATGTTCCGGGTGCTGGAGGAGGCCAACGCGGTTTCCTTGGAGGGGCTCCAGGGGCAAATCTTGGCCCTAGTGACCAGAGAGGCTGAGGTGGAGCGTCGCCGGGCCGAGGTGATCGCTCATCGATCCAAACTGGCGACCATCGCCAAGGTCGAGGGCTTCATGCAGAAGCGGGAGTTGGCGCACCTGGAGCGTCGGCTGGCCGAGGTCAATGAGGCCCTTGTGGACACCGTTGTGGAACGGCATGCCCTCGACCTTCGCATCGACGTTGCCACCGCCGAGGAGGGAGTGCGCGCCACGGTGGGGGAGTTTCTTTGGGAGCTCGACGACCGAGACCGAGAGCTCTAACACCGCGATCGCGTTCTGCACGATGCAGAGGCTGCTGCTGCTAGCCGCGACGTTGAACTCTGGGTGTGGGAGGATGGCCTATCGGAGCGGGAATGGGCCTTGGAGGCGGCACGGCGACATCTAGAGGACCGCGAGGCCGCTGTGGCCAGGGCTGAGGAGACCTCCACCGCGCGGGAGACGGATGAAGTGGTCCTAGAGAGGACCGTTGTTGAGCGCGAGGCAGACATGCGGGGGCATGAGGCCACCGTGCAACAGGCCCAGGAGAGGGTCGCCTGGGGCCTGAAGGCCCTCGAGGAGCGCGAGCAGCAACTCGTGGCCTCCGCGCGTCGGGAGCAGGAGCTTGGGCGGCGGGAGCGGGAAGTGGCCATTCGAGAGCAGGCTGCCGACGCGGTGGAGGCCCGGGTTCGGGAGCTGGAGAAGTGGGAGCGGGCCTAGCCGCCTCAGCCAAGTGTTGACGCCGGGGCAGCGGCACCGGGCCTAGAGGAGGCGCGTCAGCAGATCACAGAGCTAGAGCAGGCACTCGACTCGGGCTTCCAGATCATGGCTCCCTCCGTCACTCGACTTCACGAGGCAGCCCGCGAGGTGGGAGTGGAGTGTCCTACCCGGTCCTGTGGGAGCTCCACACTGGGGGGATTGGCCACCCAGGTGGACGTGCTGGCGTAGGGGATTGCGGAGGTGCCAGGGGAGGTCGACGAAGTGTCAAAGACTCGTCGTACGACCTGGCCCGCCAGGTTGCAAGCCTGATCCTGGCAAGTTACCAGGCGCGCGACCCAGGCTTCAACCCTTACGTCCCCACCGACATCTTCCCCGAGGGCACCGAAGAGGACGCTCGACGCCGCGTCGCGGATGCGGTTGAGGTGATTATGGTGGGCTTCGACGGAACTCCACCGGCGTTCTCCCTCGCCTATCATGATGACGACGCCGAAGCCTCCTCCGACGACCCGCCGGCTACTTAGGGCCTCTCAGCTTCCGCGCTTGTTTACCTGCGCTTGTAAATATTACTATTATACTTACTTTTATTGCACTGATGCTGTGGTGATTTATAGCCGCCGTCTTTACGACTTGTCCGTGCTTTTATTATGCTTCCTGTATGCAAGTTTTGCCTTTTGATTAGTGAAATTATTGATGTAGAAAAGCTGGTTGCTGCGGCTCCCTGTCTCTATCTGTCCTTTGTCTTGGGAGTCGGTTCAAGCTCGGGTGGCGTGTATCGGCCGTTACTAGTACCTTTCTCAGGGCTCCGGGTGAAGACAAGGGTATAATGGGCCAGCGGGGGCGGTGCAACGGAGGGATCGGGACTGGCGTGACTGGCTACTATGAAAACATGTAAGATACGAGAAGTGCAATAAAAAGTGCCCATTATCCTTGCCGATTGAAGAATGGCAACCGTGCCCACATATATTTACAGAGTATATATGGAGCCCCCGGCCAACCCGTCGTACGCGTAGTGGCAACTGGTTGGTCTAAGCCTTTGGTTAGCTTTGGCTTGTATATTTCCTTCATATTACTCCACTGTTCGGTTAGTTGGTTATGGAAAGAAAATGGACAGTGCGACTCCCTGTTCTTGTTCTGTTCGCGTGATCGGGAGCTAGTCCGGGTCTGGGCAGCGTGCGGCAGCCGATGACCGGTGCCTTTATCGAGTTTTTGGGTGCGGGCGAGGGCATGCAGAGCCAGCGGGGGTAGCCCAACGGAGGGATCGGGACTTGCATGACCGGATGTCCACCCGAGCCCCCAGGCGTTGACCACCCCGAGGCGCATGCATGGATCATCGCCTTACCTTTGACTCTCTCAGGGCTTACCGGCATTGGGCTGGCAGGGCCGGGACATCGCAGGAAGTCAGCATTCGTGATGCACGTTTCAAAACAAGGAGAGGGAAAGCACGCTACATATTTAATACTTATGGAGAAGCAAAATAAAAGCATAGCTATATGTCCGTAGTGACTTGAGGTGATGATCATATTTGTATGTATATGTTGAGGGAGCCCTCGGCCAAATTGGCGCACACATTGTGGCGGCTTAGTTGGCCTTAGTTTTATATGGCGCACCGTGCGGCTTACGGGTAAAACTTGCGCATGTGGGAGATGTTCCACGGGTTCGGCAACGGTGTGCCGTCCTCCGTGGCTAGGCGAAATGTCCCTTGGCACGGAGCGCCGATGACTTTGAATGGGCCTTCCCACATTGGAGACAACTTGCTCAGCCCTGCCCGTGATTGAACACGGCGCAGGACGAGGTCGTTGACCTGCAGTGTTCGTGGGTTGACTTTTCTTTGATGATAGCGGCGGAGGCTTTGCTGATAACGGGCCGCGCGTAATGCCGCGCGGCGCCGCCTTTCCTCGAGGTAGTCTAGGTCATCGCGACGCAAGCTGTCTTGGTCGGCCACGGTGTAGAGAGTGGCTCGTGGTGATCCCAGAGTGAGCTCGGAGGGTAGGACCGCTTCTGCTCCGTAGACCAGAAAGAACGGTGTTTCTCCATTCGCTCGGCTTGGGTTGTTCGGTTGGCCCACAGGACTGCTTGCAGCTCATCAATCCAGGATTCTCCGTGCTTCTTGAGCTCATTGTAGGTCTTTGTCTTGAGGCATTTTAGGATTTCCGCGTTTGCTCGCTCGGCTTGGCCATTGTTTTGCGGGTGAGCGGGCGAGGCAAAGCAGAGCTTGATGCCCATGTCTTCGCAGTACTCGCCAAACAGCTCACTTGTGAATTGGGTGCCATTGTCCGTGATGAGCCTGTTGAGGACCCCGAACCTTGCCGTGATGCCTCTCACGAACCGTACCGTCGAATGCTTGTCGATGATGCCCACAGGATAGGCTTCAGGCCACTTGGTGAACTTGTCAATCGCCACGTATAGAAACTTGTAGCCGCCGCGCGCCTGCTTGAACGGGCCCAGGATGTCCAGCCCCCAGACCGCGAACGGCCATGAGAGCGGAATGGTTTGCAACGCTTGGGCCGGTTGTTGTGTCTGTTTGGCATGGATTGGCATGCTTGGCACCGCCGCACGAGGTCAACTGCATCCTCAAGCATGGTGGGCAAATAGAAACCTTGGCGGAAGACCTTCCCTACCAAGGTTCGGGAGGCCGAGTGCACTCCGCACTCACCCTCGTGGATCTCAGCTAGGACCTCGAGACCCTGTTCTCGAGTGATACACTTCATGAGTACTCTGTTAGCACCACGCCGGCGGCGTGCCCTCCACCAACATGTACCTTTTGGAGATGCGGGCGATGCGCTCGCTTTCCTCACGAGGTTCGGACAATGACTCGTTCTGCAGGTACGCCTGGATTTCAGAAATCCATGCCATCTGCAGCGGAACGTCGGTTCCAGTGGGGTCAGGGTATGGCTAGCCCGTCCAGTCCGGAGTGCCGGGGCCGTCCGACCTCTGCCCAGGGGCAGTTCGGGGCGCATCGACGGCTCTGTGAGCCTTTCTTCGAATGCGCCTGGCTGGATAGGGGCGCGTGCTGATGCGATCCTGGATAACTCATCCGCTAGGGTGTTGTCTTTTCTAGGAACATGGCGTAGCTCGAGACCATCGAAATGGCGCTCCATCCGGCGCACTTCTTTCACATATGCCTCCATCTGAGGATCGGTGCATTGGTATTCCTTGGAGACCTGGTTCACGACTAGTTGCGATTCGCCAAGGACTAGCAGGCGGCGGATGCCTATGGCCGATGCCGCCCGCAGCCCTGCGAGGAGACCTTCGTATTCTGCCATGTTATTCGTGGCTTGGAAGTCGAGCCGAACGACATACCGAAGTACATCGCCCGTCGGGGAGGTTAGGGCGACGCCCGCGCCAGCCCCGTGCAGGGTAAGCGAACCATCGAAGTTCATTACCCAATGCATGGTCCATTGGTCGTGATCTGCTGCACTCTCGGGCTCGCCCTGGGGCTGATCGCTATCAGTTAGCGGAGTCCATTCCGCCACGAAATCGGCCAGTGCTTGGCTTTTGATCGCGTGGCGGGCCTCAAAATATAGGTCGAATTCTGACAGCTCTATGGTCCACTTGACTACTCGTCCCGTGCCCTCTCGGTTATGCAGGATCTGTCCGAGAGGGTAGGACGTGACCACCGTTACCTGATGCGCTTGGAAGTAGTGGCGCAATTTCCAGGAGGCCACGAGCACTGCGTAGAGAATTTTTTGGGCCTGCGGGTAACGTGTCTTCGCGTCCCGTAGCACGTCACTGACAAAGTAGACCCGCCGCTGCACCTTAGGGGGGCTTGATTACTCTGTCAGGGGCAGTAGGTTCGGGCATCCTGTGGCTGGCATCTTCAGTGTCCGGGGCTGTCGGACCACTACTCCCTTCGGGGCCCTCAGGGCCGCGCTGGGTAGGAGGGGTCTATTGGGCCCCGGACTTGGGGGCAGGGCGCCGCTTCGGGGCTCAGGGGGCCTAGGCCACCTTCGATTCCAAGGGTTTCCTCCACCGGCACTGTCCCGAAGTTGCCTGCCTTCGGGTTATGCAGGGTTACGGGCAACTGAGAGGCTAACTCCCCGTCACGCTCCACAACCAGTGCTGCACTGATCGCCTAGGGGGTCGCTGCCAGATATAACAGGAGCGGTTCTCCTTGCCGTGGGGCCACCAATATGGGTGGAGAAGAGAGATAGCGCTTGAGCTCACCCAAGGCCTTTTCCGCTTCATCCGTCCACACGAAGGGGCCTGTTCGTTTTAGCAGCTTGAATAGGGGGAGCGCCCGCTCTCCCAGCCTCGAAATGAAGAGGCTCAGGGCAGCGACACATCCAGTGACTTTCTGCACATCCCTAAGTTTCCTAGGGGGCACATCTCCTCTATCGCTTTTATTTTTGCGGGGTTGGCCTCGATGCCTCAAGCAGAGATCAAGAACCCCAAGAGTTTACCTGTTGGCACTTCGAACACGCACTTCTCTGGGTTTAACTTCATGCGCGAGGATCGAAGGTTGTCGAAGGTTTCCGCCAGATCCGCGAGCAAAGTCCCTTGGTGCTACAACTTGACCACTAAATCATCTACGTATGCCTCAACATTGCGCCCCACCTGGTCTTTGAGCGTGATGAGGACACCACGTTGGACTGTAGACATTGCATTTTTTAAACCGAAGGGCATGGAGGTATAGCAAAAGGCACCCATGGGGGTGATAAATGCAGTTTTTTCCTCGTCTTCCTCTGCCATGCGGAACTGATGATAGCCAGAGTATGCATCTAAGAAACATAAAAGGTTGCACCCCGCAGTGGAGTCGACTATCTGGTCTATTCGTGGCAGGGGGTAAGGGTCTTTAGGGCAGGCCTTGTTGAGGTCAGTGTAGTCAATGCACATGTGCAGCTTGCCGTTGGCCTTCAGGACAACCACCGGGTTGGCCAACCACTCCGAATGCAACACTTCCCCGATGAAGTCGGCCTCCTAGAGCCGGGCCACCTCCTCACGGATGAACGCCTACCGCTTCAGGGCCTGTTTCCTCACCTTTTGTCGGACCGGTCGTGCATCCGAATACACTGCGAGTCGGTGCTCGATCACCTCCCTGTGGACTCCAGGCATATCCGATGGCTTCCACGCAAACACATCAGCATTCGCCTGCAGGAAGGAGACGAGCGTGTCTTCCTATTTGGGGTCCAAGTTCCCGCCGATTCTGGCGGTCTTGGACGGTTCGTCGCCAACTGAATGGGCTTGATCATCACCTCATTGGCGGAGGTGATGCACTTCTTGGGGGCCCGGGAGCCCGAAACTTCTCCCTGAGGGCCGTTGGGCTCAACTCGGTCAACCGCCGCCGCGTCGCCCACACGCGCCTCTGCGCAGTTCAAGGCGGTCTTGACATCGGCGTGAATGGTGATGGGGCCTCGGGGGCCTGGCATCTTGAGCTGACGGTAGGCGTAGTGAGTGGCCGCCATGAACTTCACCAACGCCGGCCTCCCGAGCATGGCGTTGTAGGGCAGATTAAGGTCCACCACGTCGAAGTCGATCCGCTCGGTGCGGAAGTTGGAGTGGCCCCCGAACATCACTGGCAGTGAGATATGCCCGAGGGGCCACAGTTTCCCAGGGACCATCCCCGGAGCCTTAATTACCTCGAAGACCTTCGGGGAGAGTATGTTGAGGGCCGCGCCTCCGTCGATTAGGACGTGGGCAACCCTGACAAAGCAGATGGTGGGTGAGGTTACGAGGGCCAGGTGGCCACTACGTGCAACGCTCGCCGGATGGTCCATTTGGTCGAAGGTGATTGGCACCCCCGCCCACCGTGATCGTCACGCCGTCTCATGGGACGGCATAGCGGCCAGAAGCTTGTGCCTCATGGCCTTGAAATCGCGTCGGGACATCTAGAAGCCTGCCCCGCCGTCGATGGTGGCGACGACATGCTTCGGGTCCTGGTAGCCCAGGTCGTCGTCTTCGCCCCCGGTGGGGGCCGCGCTTTTGGCCTCCTCGCGTCGGCCGTCCGAGGGCTCCGCCGGGGCTTTCCCCTTGCGGCGAGCCTCCTTCTCCCTTTCCCTCTTATCCTGTTCGTACCTCTGGACGTGCTCGGCCAGATTCTTGACGGAATGGCACTCGGAGAGGTCGTGGCGGGAGGTTTGGTGCACGGTGCACCACTTGTTCCCGGACTGGCCGTGGGGGAGAGGGTTCGGGGTGTGCTCGCGATTGCTCGCGGGTTTGCCATTTCTCTTGGGCTTCTCCGTATTGTCGGCGGCGAGGACATGGCCCTCTTCTCCGCCGCGAGATGACTTTCGATTCCGTCGCTGCTCTCTCCATCCTCCTCGGGATTCGGTGGGGGCGACGTTAGCTGAGGCGAGGGCAGATTCTTGGGGTTCCAGACCCGAGCCTCTTCCTTGTGGGCCACCCGGTCAGCTAGCTCGAAGAGCTCGGCGGTGGTCCGGGGGGCCTTGGACTCGATCTTCTCCAACATGGTGTTGTGGCACACGCCACTCCTGAAAGCAAAGATCACTACCTGGTCGGTGATGGACGGTATGGTGTTGCGTACCTGGCAGAAACGCTGGATGTACTTGCATAGGGACTCGTCGTCCCCTCGCCGCACCATGTGGAGATCAGCCTCCACCCCCGGGCGCGGATACGTGCCCTGGAAGTTAGAGGTGAGCCGTCGACATAGGTCGTCCCAAGAAGTGACGGACTGCGGGGCAAGTTCATCAGCCAGGAGCGGGCCTGGCCTTTGAGCGCCATGGGGAAGAAGTTAGCCATGACGCGCTCATCGCCTTCAGCAGCCTCGATAGCCGTGGTGTAGATCTGGAGGAATTCAGTGGGGTTCACCGTGCCGTCGTATTTCTCCGTGAGGACCGGCCTGAACTTGCTGAGCCAGCGCACATCACGGAGACTAAGGACAAAGGCACAACAGCCATTGCCAGTAGGCGGCGGTGTCGAGGGCTGGGGGGCACTCTTGTGCACCACAGAATACCCTGCCCATGGTGGAAAAGTTCTAGCCACTTGCCGTGCCCTTGAGGGCTCTTCCTGTAGCAGAGCCTGCGCGGCCGCTCGCCGGGGGTTTGCGCCTCCTGAGGAGGAAGCGCAATCTGGAGCTCGCTTCGCGCGACGTGTTTCAAGGAGCTGCTCAATACGGACGCGTACATCCGGGTCCGCATATAGCGAATCACGCAGCGTGTCCGGCTGCTCGGCTGCCGCTGGGGCCTCTAGGGCCTACGCGGCGGCAACAGCTCTCCTCGCGCGTCGACGCACCGAGGAGCTGACCATGGCATGTGAACCACGTGAGCGGTGGCCTGAGGAATCTAGGTCAGCAGCCAACTGATGTTGCGCTGTGTTGACCAGCTTAGCCACATCGTCGAGCCAACGCCGAGCGTTGGATCCTTCGCCTAGAGTCACCGGGGGATGACGCAAGAGCGTCTCAGCTGCCTGGAGGGCGCCTTCACGCATGCCAAACTCCAAACGGCGATGGGCGTCGCCCCGTCATGGCTCGCCAGCGTGCTCTGCTGGGCGCAGTCCAGAGTCGGCGGCTGCACCAACGGCTCCACGAGACGCCTGCTCTCCTCTGCCCTCAACCGCTGTTTTGGCGGGGGCGGCGAAGCTACTTCAGTCGCAGCCACGGCCGGTGGAGGGGAAGGAGACGGTGGATATGCCACCCCTGCCAGTGCGGTGATGTCGAAAGTTGGGGCTATGCTCACCTGTGTCGATTTCTTCGAGCTCGTTACCAGCGGCGCCTCGCTCGCGTGAGGCGTGGGAGCCAGATGCGGATCGCGAAACTAGGTCGTGCACCATGCCGGCGATGCGAGCAGATATCCTTCTGCACCGGGTGGGAAGAGCAACGATTCAACCCATGATGTCGCGCACACCCCCTCCCTGGCACGCCAGCTGTCGATGCGTGCGATCAACACGCGGGGATCCGTGAGACCCCCTTTTTGGTTCGGCACAGGGGTACGGCGCACCAAGGGTTGAGCAAAGGAGAAGAAGAAGGTGGGCAGGAAGGAGAATCCCGCTAAGTACACAAGACACAGAGATTTATAGAGGTTCGGGCCGCCGGGGAAGCGTAATACCCTACTCCTGTTCTTGTTGTTGATATGGTGGATGAAGGATTACAAGGGGGGTTCTCTTCTGTAAGGGGCTAAGCAGATGACTGAGGTGTGCTGCAACGTGAATCTACACTTGTGTCTTCTAAGAATGAGCCAACCTCTTCTATAGGAGGCCTGGGCCTCCTTTTATAGTACAAGGGGTTACCACAGTAGCCCTAGGTTTCTCCTCCTCCATTCTGTGCCGTGGAGCAGTTCTTGTCCCGTCTTGTCGGGGGTCTACCCCTACGCCCGCTCAGATCACCACGTTGCGAGAGTTGGTGAAGAAAAACGGGTACGTGGACACCGTGCCTCTGACGAAGAGGGGGAGTGGTTGACCACCTACTTTAGCGGGCCCACCTGTCGGTGGCCCCCTGCCAGAGGCGGAGACGACGCTGCATCCCCTGTACCTGCGTATTATCTCTCCCACGCGGCCGCCTTGGCATTAAATGCGACGGTGACAAACCGGGGGGTAAGACGTGGGTGAGCTGATGGTGTTGTCGGCCCGTGACGGCCGGTGAGGACTTCCTTGCACCCTCTCTGCGTAGGGCGAGGGGTGATGATGATCACTAACGAATGCGCCTCACATCGCATTAAATGCAATAGGGCAACACCTGTCCGCCGCATTAATTGCGGCAGTTGAGCTCACCTCTCACACAGGAGAGGTGCGGGTCGAAGGGGTAGGGGTTCGGGTAATCCCAAACCCTGTGTCATGGCGGAACGTGGCCTTCGGGCAGCCTCCGAGTCGACCCCTCCCTTGGGGTGCCTTGGCGATGAAGACGCCTTCCTTTTCAAGATGCCGCTATCTGATGATATCCCCGGGCCCATATCACCGACAAAAATATTTAAGAAGTTTGATAACGGTGTAATCTAGAGAGAATCTATTATGTGCCCCTTAGTTTGTCCTAGTTCAACAATTTATTATTGACACTGCCAAATGATGTTATATATCTTCTACAATACACCATTGAGACGGGGAATTCTCTAGAAATACCCAAAATACCCTTATAATTAACCATTGATTATTCCATAAGAAGTCTCAAAAATTTATTATATGAACGTTTTTCTATAAAATTTTAGATTTTTTATAATTTATACACACATTCATACAGTGTAAGGATGTTAAAAAATTCATATTTTTTTAACTTCTAATGGGACAAATAAAGTTTAAACGGTGGGGGCTTCCCCTGCAGTGATTCCATAATAAAAAATCAATGTCTCACCTTGTACGTTATAAGTGTGTTTTGGGAATTTCTGTAAAATTTATGCGGCTCAATGGCATATTATAGATGAATAGGTAAAATCGTCGGTATATTAAAAAATGGCAATATTAATGGTAAATATAATATATTCTCTTTGTAATCTATTGATCTAAAAATGTTTATCTTAAAATATGAGTTATACAAAGAGAAATAAAAAGGAGAAATGTTGTTAAGCTACAAGGTGAACCATTTAAAGTATTTTAGGGTAAATAGGTAAAAAAAAAGTTTAAGAGAACTATGTGATCCAATAAGATGTGAGGGAGCAAAATAGACTTAGGATGAATACCGAAAGCATTTAGTGTGGATTAAAATTAATTCTGCTTCCCAGGCTTTGGTTAAA
Organism: Leersia perrieri; assembly: GCA_000325765.3. Taxonomy (NCBI): domain Eukaryota; kingdom Viridiplantae; phylum Streptophyta; class Magnoliopsida; order Poales; family Poaceae; genus Leersia; species Leersia perrieri. Next base: position 9,661,806 of record CM002476.1, read on the forward strand.
TTAATATTATTGTTTTTACAAACAGCGTTTAGTGTGGATTAAAATTCAATTTTGAGTATTGCTATGTGTTTAGAGTTTGGATGGCACATGGTTGGTTACTTGGGTTCGGAGTGTCAAGTTGGTCATTCAGTAGGAGTAATAATTAATTTAACAAAAACAGTAGCCATCCTTTTCTTAAAAAAAAATAGTAGCCATCCTGATGATCGAGTCCAGCTTGACATGGGTCCAGTTCATGACTACGCTACTGCTACGATGCAGCATCCGTAGGCACGTCCATGTCGTCACGCGTGATCAAGTACGGCGCAGGATCGATTAGACCATAAAATAAATACGTTGTAAATGAACCTCAACTAATAAACCACCTAAAAGCTGAGATTAAATTAAATGAAGGAAAATCACGCAATAACAACATGCTCCCCCGTTCTTTGCGCGTCTTTGAAAGTTGAAACCTACAGTTCAACACCCTACATGCATAATACACCAGCTAGACTCGATCGGTGACATCATGCTCATTTTTATTTAAGAATAACTGGACACACAGCTTAATGCAAACACATCACACTCATACACTCCACAGACGGCGCACATGTATTGTTCTTTTTCTTTAGAAAATGCATCGTTCTTAACCTAAAAAATAAAGAAAGAAAATGCATATCGTTCTTGATACACGTCCAATGAAATATCGGAGGCATAAAACACCCTTAAAATGCGGGCACACATATACCAATAGTTCTAAAATCGGTATTGCTAAAAATTGTCGTTACACTTTCCATTAAAAATCTTGCAAATATAGTTATAGTATAATTACATTGTAAGTTTATAACTACACTATATCACATTGTAATTTGTGTATAAGTTCCATATAACTTATAAACAAGTTATCGTTGGATTTAATTATGTTTGGGCCCATTTAAATCTAATAATAAAACTTTAAAGGCAAGAGTACAAAACTATCAGCCAAGGGGATAAGTGATCTTTCACCGAAGTATACGGTAAAATCACCGGAACATCCAGTAATTATTCTCTATTGGATGCAGAATTTTACCAAACTGTCCGGTGACCAAAGTATCCGGTGAATTGTCTAGTGAGGTGTTACCGGAGTATCCGGTAAAATTACCGGAATGTTTGATAAAAATGCTCTGTTGGGTACAGAGCAATTTTACTGGACTATCCGATGATTTTACCGGAATGTCCGGTGGCAGGCTGACATCAGAGACATTAACTTCTGTAACGTTTGAAGGATTAATGACTGTGTTTATTCTTCATAAACATATCACCAAAACTCAATTATACAGCCATCCATCTCATCTTCTTCCTTCTTGGCACATGATTGGTCTCTCTCATTTTCTCCACTATTGTTCTTCGTGTTCTTTCTCTTGCATTGCAATCTCTTCATTCTCAATTCTAAAATCTTGCATGCACAAGATCTTGGAACGAGCAGTCCTCCGGAAGACGGGAACTAACGTTGTGTCACAAGTTCCTGTACGGGTAGATGGGCGATATAGTTTTTGAGGAGCGCTTCTGCACGACTGCTCAAGATTGGCGACGAACGAGGTGAACATCAATATCAACGTCAATAGAATTGGTAATGAATCGGGAGACAATGGAGGAGGCAACATGGTAGATCAAGTGGATCGTCTATATTCAACTCTGGGTATGATCTCTACATGTTGAGCATAACTTTGATGAACATAATAGGTGTTATCGTGTTCTTTTTTTATGTTGAATGTGTATAGTTTTACTCAAGATCATTTTCTATTTTATGGTATCATGATGTTGATTATTTCTTTATCGAATTTCTGGATTAAACTATATCAAAAATTGACTAGATTTCCAACAGTTATAATATACAAGTTACACATGTTTTAAAATATTTATTAACATATAAAAATTATAGTATTACTACACTACACCCTGCGCGCTACCAATTTTTGTAGCGCCCCCCACAGTTTATTTTTTACTAACTCAAGGATGTGCGGGAGAGAAATTTATAACAGGTTTTTACTCAGTAAATTTTTTACTCGCGGGAGAGAGAGTGTGTGGGATTTGTGCAGGGCTTTATGAATTTTTTATAGCGATGCACGTAACACAACACGACCGTGAAAAATATATAGAAGTTACAACGTAAATGTACATAAATGTAGTTATAGTACAATTATAGTGAAATTACACTACAACGAAACTACTATGATTATATTTGAAAGATTTTTTTTCTCAAAAATATGGAGATAATCACACCCTTCTAAATTTGGTGCAATGTTGGCCAGATACAAGAATTATATATAGATGTCTACTAAGTTGACAAAACCACACCTATCCATTTGGATTTGTAAAGATATGCACTTCATGGATATGTCATCTTGAGACTACTCTTTCCGTACAAAAGTATGAAAAATCTAGTCCGAGGTAAAATGAGAAAGTAAGCAGGGATATTAAATAAGGAACTGCTGTGTCTATATACGGATGCCTTTTTTTTTCCTTTGACAAAATTAATCACCCTCTCAATGTTGCTTCCCGCTCCCCTTTTTTCTCCATGAATTCTTCAACCCGAACAAGCCCTGAGAGTATGAGTTTAATTTAGTTAGAAAGATTGTAGTAGAGTGTAATTTGTTTGGGTTGTGTTGACTTGTATGTACGAATATTGGTAGAACCACCACCCGGTGAGGCGGTGACCCCTGGTGATTGCTCAGGCTAGGCAATGAACGTGTAATAAATTAAACTTTGGTGCTATCATAGTAATTGAAAATAGATTTTTGATAGTAAACACTTAATACAATTAGACTTTTCTAATCTGTCAAAAGTTTTCTGGCTCTGCCCCTGCATATGGAAGTTTATGATATTTTTTTGTGTCTTGTGTGAAAATGAATTAATTCAATTATGCTTATGCAATGTTCTTTTTTTCTAGGGCATCATCGTTAAAAAAGTGATAATGCAAAAAATTATGATAATCATTTATCGTAGCTTAGGAGTCATATCAAAATAAACTTTAGTGAAAGTTTAGTTTCCGAAGTACTCAGAAATCGCACAACATAGATTCACTTCAAGCAAAATTTTGAAACAACTACAACATTCTAGCTATAGAAAAATACAGAGCTTGGGTCAGCAACAATTAAAAAGCATGTGCTATTTTCCCTTGAAACAGTTCATTTCACCTCTTATTTCTCTTTATATTTTCTTCTAGTCCTTTACACTTTCTAAACCTTTTACCATCGCACTACCAATGTCATATATACATACTTGAAAAGATAACTGCTAAAACCCATCAGAAATATGCATGATGTGTCAACCCTACCTTTTTGCATCCATCTAGCTTAGCAACAATCAGCAATTCAGAAACAAAGTCACTGTCAAAAAACTATCAGATAATCTCGGATGTGCGTGCAAATTCCTTTTTTAAAAAAAAGATGCTTGAACCAGTTAATAATCAACCAATCAAACCGGAAAGATTGTGAGTGCAGGGAGGAGAAGAGAGCAAACTAAGCTAAGCTAGGGCAAGTAATAAGGCAAGTAGCTTTCAGGTTTCTGGTGCAACCTCTCCATCCATCACAACCTGCGGTGGCCGGCCGGCGATCCCCACCTTCAATTCGCGTGGTTGCATGGGCAGCATCCATCCATCCATCCATCCATCTGCCTGCCTTTGCTTGCGGACAAACGCTAGCTAGCCACCACCACTAGGGTGCATGCAGCTAGCCAGCCATCCAGCCGCCCCGGTCAGGTACTTACTTACCCCAACTGACTGATTAATTGATTCATTATCCCCTTAATCTACATTGATCAGTCGATAGATCGCCATCTCTAAGGTTATCCTGTTTAGGTTAATCACCCTGGAGCAGCACTTATGTCTATATCACTGTGTCACGGTGACGAAAATAGGAGCGGCCAGTCACTATCGGTTGTAATAAATGTGTGTTCATTACCGATTTTCTGTCTATAGTTGCAAGAAATTAGATTTATTGTTGGTCATTGTATCCTTGCATGGTAGCTAATTAATTTTGGAATATGTTATAAACATGACAGGGGCCGTATTGATTAACATTACTGTATATATTGTTATGCCATGGATTTTTTTTCTACCTCATATCACTTTTAGGAAAAAAACATATTGGTGTAAAGACATATAAGTGATGGCTCAAAAGTAAATTATATAGCCTCTTCTGTTGTGCTTAAAATATTGGACAAAAGTGTAGATTACATATTTATCAGAAAGAGCATGCATGGCCCTAATTAATTTCCATGAAGTTCATTATCAGCTTGAACTAGGAACATTTTTTTTCACTCATAGTTTTCTTAAACCGGATGTATCATACACGTATATGGCCCATTTATCTGATTTTAAATGTTGATGGTGCATAACAACCCGTTTCTATGTTCAAGGTGGGTTTTTTTCCTTGAAAGAGTTTAAAGTAAATAATGAATTCATTTTTTTTCTAAACTTTACCAAAGTATATAATATATTATATAGCATACAATAAAATATTCTAGCACATGGGAGTATCTACCTAAAATTATGTATGAAAATACATGATAAAATTGAAGATTTTAGACAACAATATTATAATATTGATGGCCGCGCATGTTAGGGTATTATTTGTTTGGTTTTGAAAAGTATGGATGAAAAATATGGGTTTAGTTCAAGTGAAAGTTTGATTGCAAGAATTTAATTAAGAGTCCAAAAGGATTTTTACCCAAATGCATATGGGCTAATGCAAATTGAGCAATTCAGATTCTCTGACTTGCCTAACAAAAGTCACGGTGAACAGTTTTCTGTGACTTTGGGGTATTTTCAGCCGTCCGATCTGCGACGAACGCACGAGATCGATCGCTACAGCAGTAGCGAACAGTAAAATACGAACAATATTTTTTCCTGTTTATTTACTGTTTATAACTGTAGCTACGGTGATTTAAGTCTCGCTACCGTAGCACAGGACTCATTTTACTGTGTATTTATGTGACTTTTGACTAGCAAGTCAAAGAATCCGGATCCCAAATTGAGATATCGAAACGGGTCTTAGGGAGGAATGCTATATAAAGCTATGATTAGCTGGGCATATTAAGGGCATCGTGGTGCCTGGTGAGACTGTGAGCATCGAATCCCAGACATCTTAGCAGCTAAATAGACATCCTAACAACCGATTTGATAGTGCACAATTTGTTTGAACAAGAGCACAAAACCTCTGCCTAAGTAACTCGTTTTGCACAAGGGCTCAATCCATTTTTCTATCATGTGAGCAACACATGTCTTTTAGGCTAGACAAAAGAAAGTTTTTTTTGGGTGATAACCTGCAAGTGAAGCTACAAGCTGTCTAGAATGATTTTGTCTGCTGTTGGTACAAAGACTCTGGAATAGTGCCTTTTTGACCATGCCAGTACTAGACCTTGTCATTTTCACCTCTAATGGAAGCAAATCAGCAAAATGGAAATATTCTTCATCCTTACAGAAAGTTAGAAATGTTCTTGTCTCTTCTTCTTCTTTGTTATTCTGAGCAAACAGTATATATTAGGTGAGCAGTTGCAGCTCTCCATAGGAGGAATACCTCATTTATAAAGGAAAGTGGAGTATAGGGTTGCAATCCTTTGGTTATAATTGTGGAAGAAATAATGGAAAATTTGAGGAATAATACTGTCATTTCATCCTTTTTTTTGCATGGTTTACTCATGCATCACAGTGCGATAAATTTAGTATTAAAAAGTTTATTTCACGCTTTGTGTCTTGTTAAATGGCTCCTTTGAATTAAATGACATTTTGGAGGATTATGGTCCTTAAAAAATTCTTATGGCATCCTTTGCAACAAAGATAGTATTCTAAAATTCGTAAAGATTGCACTCATGTACCCCAATCCATACAAATTCTAATACAAGCTCTTACCTCTTGTTTTTTCCTTTGCCAAGTCCAATCCACACTCTTCTCCCCTCCCCCTCCCCCC
>CM002476.1:9667829-9692588 GCA_000325765.3 Leersia perrieri
CCCCCTCCACATGCAATTTCCTCAATTAATTCCAGTGAACTATCCAAACACATTCACATTGTTTATACTCCATCTGTTTCATAATTTAATACATTTTGACTTTCTGTTTGTGATGTTTGACCATTCGTCTTATTCAAAATATTATAAAAATATCATTTATTTTGTTTATAACTTACTTTGTTATCAATCAAAAGTATTATCTCCATTTCATAATGTAAGTGTTTTGACTTTTTTTAACATTTGACCATTCGTTTTATTAAAAAAATTATTTGCGACTTACTTTATTATCAAAAGTAGTTTAAGCACAAATTATTACTTTTTATATTTGCGCAATTTTTTTAAATAAGACTCAAACATTACCAGCAAAAAAGTCAAAACCCTTGCGTTGTGAGACGGAGTGAGTACTTCTAAGATAACTTATCATTTTTTATATTTGCATTAAACTTTTAAATAATACGAATGGTCAAATATTTTAAGAAAAAAAAAGTTTTACATTATGAAACGAAGCCAGTAGTATTTATTCTATTTTAAAACCATATAGTATTGCGTAGTATGTGACAATCTATTATTCCTAATGTGTTTTAGAAATCATGTGTTTAAATGAACCCTGTATCTTTTAAATTCCCTGAAAATCCCTCTATTTCGCACATAATCCTAAGCTAGTTGTAAACCCCACAATTCGTGAAACAGCACATCCTTAGTTTTAGGCCTTGTTCAGTTCCTGAAATTTTTTTGCGAAAACATCACATCAAACGTTTGATCAGATGTCGGGAGGTGTTTTTGGTCACGAATGAAAAGGCTAATTTCACGGCTAGCCTGTAAACCTCGAGACGAATCTTTTGAGCCTAATTAATCCGTCATTAGCACATGTAGGTTATTGTAGTACTTATGGCTAATCATGATATAATTAGGATCAAAAGATTCGTCTCGTCGTTTACCGTCCAACTGTGTAATTAGTTTTATTTTTTTATCTATATTTAGTGCTCCATGCATAGTTTAAATGTTCGATGTGATGTTTTTTTAAAAAATTTTGTAAACTAAACGGGGGCCTTAATTAGCTCCCGCTTGCAAACGTGAAAAGACGCTAGCTAGGCCATGTCACACAAGCCAATAAAAATTCTCCTACGTGTGCCTCGTGTATTTAGCTGTCTGTCCATTCCCTTCCACCGAATCCGAAATTCCACGTCACAACCTCTGATTACCTGATTTAACCCCTCCAAACCAAATCTTTAATGCCACTGTTTAGCACACTAAACACCAAAGAAAACACACAAAAATAAAACAAGCAGAAAATGGCAGCACCAAAGCCAACCACCAACTCCTCCAGCTGAAGCCTGAAGCAGCCAAGCAGGTGCTCTGCTTCTACTACTAGCAAGCAGAGAGCAACCACTGTCTGTCTGTCTGCTTCTCTCTCCTCTCCTCTGCTCTCGCCATTTGCATTTGCGTTTTCTTTGGGGGAGACACAAGAAAGCACAGCAAGCAAGCACACTTCACACGGATACCATACTCTACTCCACGCATACCACTTACCTACCGCTCCCACATCTCTCTCTCTTCCCATCCTCTTCCTTTTCCTCTCCTCACCACCGCCCCCAAATCTGAAGGAATCCGGTGGATTTCTTGAGTTTGCTTGCTTCAGGTGTTATAGTTCTTTCTTTTGGAGGAGGTGATGTTAATTGTAGCTGCGGGTGTGGTCGATCCCTGGTGCTGTTCTTGTTCTTGGTGAGTGACCTGCTTCTGCTGAAGAGGAGATCTGGAGATCTCTCAGGTGGTTGCTTCTGTCTCTCTTCGTGATTGCTGCTGCAATGTGCCTGCGTTTCTTGTGGTTTCTTGGTCTGGATCTCGGTGCGACTGTCCTGTTCTTGCATTTTATTTGTTATTTTTTTCTGGATTGTTGGGTGAATGCTTCTACCTCCTGGACTGTTTGAGTTTCCAGGAAAAGATCCAGGAGGGGAGTTCTTGGAAAATGATGGTTTTATGATTCTTGGTAAAAGAACGATCTTTTCTTTTGTGTCTTTTTGGTTGCAACTTGCAAGAAATCGACCAAGAAAAGAGATAAAGAAAATCAAAGCGACTATCTTTTCTTGCCAACTGTGGGGAGATGTAAAGTCTTGCCAACCATGGTAGCTTAGCTGCTTGGTTTGTACTCCACTTTGTACTTGCTTGCTGAGGATTGCTTCACGTGTAAAATGCCCCCCCTCAAGCCATGATCCTTCCCTCCATGGCCACCAGCGAGCAGCAACAGTGAAAAAACTAAATGTGGTAGCTGTTGATCCCTTCGTATGTGTCGGTACACGGTTCGTACCGCGATCGGCATTGCGGGAATTTAATCCCCTTGTACAGCCTTGGAGCAGAGGAGCAGTAACTTCTTTGCCTTTGCTTCCCTTCCAGCGCAAGATAGTGTACTGGCCTGTCATAATTGATACTCTTTAGTTCATGAACCTGGCATTATTATGCGCTTGTACCGCCGATGTAGATGCTTGCTTTTGTTTTTCACTGTGAAATGAGCTGTAAGGGCATTAAAATTGTCTGCATTGTGTGGTGTTTGCATCTGAGCTAGATGGGCAACTAATATGTTCATCTGAATTTGTTTTGTCTGTAGGAGCAGAAAGAGTTGAAATTCTGCCATGGAGGCCCCTTCGTCATCCCCGAGTCTGAAAGATCATCTCTCTTCGCCGACTGGCCCATTGCATCTCAAAGTATGGGAGGTCATATGCATTGTCTTGGGGGCTTTCATGGTGGTCGTCTTCTTTGTAACCGTGTGGCTAACAATCCGGAGTAGGAAGAAGACTAGACGGGCTTCGGCAAATATCCCAATAACCCAAATCCCTGCCATTTCCAAGGAAATCAAGGAAGTGAGGGTGGAGCAAGTCCCAACGAATGAATTTGTGGCACATGATGGGGTTCTGTTGACGATCCAAGATAAGTCTAGTGACAAGGAGTCAGACAAGGTCATGGTCCATTTGGGTGTCAGCAAATCGAAACGTGGTGATGAGAGCCATTCGGGATCATTCCGTTACATGGACAAGGATGCAGGATTCCAGTCAGCTGATGAAGGAGGCTCAGGAACATTTCGGCATAATTCAGCTCATGCAATAACTGCTCCTTCACCTTTGGTTGGCCTGCCGGAATTTTCTTACCTTGGCTGGGGCCATTGGTTTACCCTGAGGGACTTGGAGGTTGCTACTAGCCGTTTTTCAAAGGATAACATTCTCGGTGAGGGTGGATATGGTGTAGTTTATCGTGGCCAACTGATCAATGGCACTCCTGTTGCTGTCAAGAAGCTTCTCAATAACCTGTATGCTTGCCTTATTTATCAGAGTTTGATCTTTCTGTTTATTCTCCTTGTCTTGTCTCCAATACCACAAATCAGCCTGCCTAAAGTTTTGCCGATCAACGTTTTGTGAACTTGCAGAGGGCAGGCCGAAAAGGAATTCAGAGTTGAAGTTGAGGCTATTGGTCATGTTCGCCACAAGAACTTGGTCCGGCTTCTGGGTTACTGCGTGGAGGGTACTCAAAGGTATGGATATTTCTTGCACATATATTCACAATGTTCATGTGTCCAAGGTACATGCTTTACCAAGCAAAAACCATTTCTCTAGCCTTCCATGGTCTTGAAACCTCCTTATTCGTTCGACTGCAATGATTGTATGGAATTCTAAGACATCATTTGCTAACTTTGTGCGCTTTTTCAGAATGCTTGTCTATGAGTATGTAAATAATGGAAACCTAGAGCAATGGCTTCATGGAGCTATGAGTCACCGTGGTTCCCTTACATGGGAGGCCCGTATAAAGATTCTTCTTGGGACAGCTAAAGCGTAAGTTCTTCCTGGAGATGTTGTCTTCACTATTTGTTCTCTATGGTCAGGCCATCTTAGGACAATGTAGACTTATGTTGTTACCATTTCCAAAATTGCGTTATCCTTTTTCCTGGAGCTATTTCTGTTATTCTACTTTCATCATAACATGACATCCCTCTTTATTGGAGTATAACTGAGCTGAAGTTACACAAATTCCTAATACAACACCAAAGTCCTGTATGAATTTGAATTTTATTTGTTTTCCCTTCTCCCTGTATTTTCATGCATGGATTGAACTGAATCCAATAATTATCTCTACCTATCTGCAGGCTTGCTTACTTGCATGAGGCAATTGAACCCAAAGTGGTGCACCGTGATATCAAATCCAGCAATATTTTGATTGATGATGATTTTGATGCCAAAGTATCAGACTTTGGTTTAGCTAAACTTCTTGGCGCTGGCAAGAGTCATGTCACTACTAGGGTTATGGGAACCTTTGGGTATGTTTTGTAAATTGTGAACAAGAGTTCCATGGTTGACAAAATGTTAGATTGCCATGACTAGTTAATGATGCATTGCATTGATTCATTGCAGCTATGTGGCACCAGAGTATGCAAACACTGGACTCTTGAATGAAAAGAGTGACATTTACAGCTTTGGAGTAGTTCTCCTAGAGGCAATTACAGGGAGGGATCCTGTTGACTATGCTCGTCCAGCGAATGAGGTATTGATAAATTGGTTCAAAAAATTTGTTCTGCTAGCATCCAGACGTATTCTCCTTTGAAACTTGCTTATGGTATGAAATTGCAAAATTAGGATGCTTCTAACCAAATTGATTGTCTTAACTCCAGGTTTAAAATTATTTTTACTAGTATCTAGAATGCTTAGTGTTAACCTATCAGTTGTTTGCTTGGAATTTGTTGTGTTTTTGTGGATATTTTCTCCTATTTCATAACAGGGCATAATATCTACACCATTGGCTTAGATGTTTGTCATATTCACTGGACTCGATTTACTCCCCTTTATCTGAGGCTATGGGCTATCTAGACTACTAATTGGCTTGGCAATGACACTGAAATGTCTAAATATGCATGATGCATGGCATCATAGACATACAAGCATGTTGCAGATATCTGTGTCCTTCCAGAAATTCTTATTCTTAATTTAGTTGACCAGGTAGTTTTTTGAAAAGAAAACATGTCACGAGCTCTGCAATTCACGTCAGAAGGGATAAGTAAATCTACATCGCTCTATGACAGTTGATGAGAAGATCAGACAGTAATAAATATAGAAGCTACAACATTGATGTTGCATAATTGCCATCTGGACAAAATGTTAGAGCTGTCTAGCTAGGAAGCACAACTATTTAATCTAGCTGTCCTTGAATTGGAAAAGCTGCCAACAATGCTGTAAATTGTTGGGCCAGCCTGTAAAATCATTATAGAGGCTCAGTGTAGTGTCCCAAGAGGCCAGATGTAGCAACTACCTGCTTAATGGTACCGTCCCATACATAGTGCAGCTTGTAACAGCTATGCTGCTGCACATTTAATATTCCAGAGTTCATATATGCATAGATAACATCTTGACTGTTGTAGAAAGTATCATTACAGTAGTGGATGTTACGAAACAGTGCGGCAGTGCGGCTTACTATTTGTTCCTGTTAATTGTTCTTTTAATGAAAACAAGGGAACATTCTTTCTGCTTTTCTGATTGGACTTTTTTTTGTGCCACATGCAGGTAAATCTGGTTGACTGGTTAAAAATGATGGTCGCTAGCAGGCGATCGGAGGAGGTGGTTGATCCTACCATAGAGACACGGCCTTCAACAAGAGCTCTGAAGCGTGCACTTTTAACAGCTCTGAGATGTGTTGATCCAGATTCAGAGAAGAGACCAAAGATGGGTCAAGTTGTGAGGATGCTGGAATCTGATGACCCAATTCCTCGTGGGGTACGCATTAATGTTTTACAGAAAATAAGGACTTTTTATCCTTGCTTCTTAATGCAAGTATTACCTATGTTTCCTTTCTTTATTTTCCCTTTCTTTTGAAACATTCCATCCAATTATGGGGTAGTCTTGAATTAACTCTGTTCTTAGCCTTGTACTCGTAATGTTAGCTGGCCCTTGATTCATGTCATACTGAATGTGGACAAATTATTTGGAAGCAGGACAGAAGATCTAAGCACAATCGTGGAGGCAGCACTGAAATGGATTCCCAAAGGGACAACAACTCTGACACGGACAAGAGTGACAATCCAGATTCAAAACCGAGCAGGAGCAGAGCCTCATCATCTTCCAAATGAGAACATCAGGATTCCTCTCCTGTCATATTTCTTTGGTCCATAATGGACCATCCTCCCTCTGTTTCTGCTGACGAATTGGTAACCGCAATTGCTGAAGCTTAAATACAAAAGAGCTCGAAGACACATTGGTTTTCATTCCCCTTTTTTCTCTTTTTTCGTTGCTGTAACGGGTTATGATTTATTTGTAGAGAAGGTATTGGTTTTCTACTTATGAAGTTATATATATACTTAACGGTGCTCTTGACAATTTGTTCTTGTAAGTTTTTAACAGTGTGTACAGTTGTAGCATTATGAATACTGGTCGAATCCGAATATTTGTGAATGATAAGTTCCAATTGAAAGCCTCAGTCTGTTTTGAAAGAGGTAGATTACAGGTTTCAATGTGATACTAACACAACAATACCCTTTCTTGGAAAAAATGGACAAAAAAACCCTGAAGGATTGCTATAAATTGTTTTTTTTTGATACCAACAATGTGAGTTGGTTAGGTATTATCTTGAGTGATTATATAATACTTTTGGGAGGTACCCCTCAAAATGTGGTAACTCTAGAAGGCCATATGATCTCTCAAGTTGCCAAGTGCACAAGCAGTGGAATCAGGTGAATTAAGTAGAACAGAATTCTGGATAGTGGTTGCATACAGCATTAGCAACTTAGCATGTACCTTGCTCCTTGACGGTCCAATGTACTGTACAACTGTTGGCCTGCTGAAACTGGTGGTTGGGATTTCAGCCCAAGACTTGCACTCTAACTACTTGCATGCAATGGTCTGTTCTTTGTTAACCTTCCAGTTGTGACCTGGAAATCCTCTTGTTGGAAGAGGGAGTAAATTAGTAGTCACAGCCTCACAGAGGTTCTCACTTCTCAGCTAGTGAGCTGTACTAGTAGGTTAGTAGCCTCAGTGTCTTGACATGCATTGGCATGGCCTAAACACTTAATCAGTGATGACATATCTAAGAGAATCTGTACCTGGACTGGGGAGTGTAAAACAACAAATTAAGCTGGTTGCACTTGGAAGCCAAACTGTGTGTTCTGGACTCCAAAACTGAACAAGCAAGAAGTGTATATTCATCCATTGCTCAAACTACTATAGAGGAGGTCGAGAGGAACATATTCAGAAGGGGAGGGGATCGCGAACAATTTACAGTGACAAGCCTGGAACAAGAACTGAAAGAAAGGAGATGGCAGCACCAAACAAAGCTATCATCCTCCCTCTCACTTCACACACAGCACATTTCATTCCCAATCACCCACACTGCGTGCGGTCGTCGTCGTCGCCGCCGCCGGCGTCCGTCTCAGAAACCGGAGCGGTCGCCGGCATCACCGGCGATGACGGCGGCGTTGGTGGGGCGACTGTTTGGACGGCTGTGCAGAAGGGGGTTGAGAGCCTTCACGACGATGCTCATGTTGGGCCTGAACTCCGCCTCGTACTGCACGCACAGGGCAGCTACTGCAGCCATCTGTTTTTGCCAACCAAATTCAGGATGCTAGTAAGAAGAATCATGGCAGGCGGCGTACATAATTTGTAATTGGTAGCACTTGGTATTTTGAGAAACCAAGAAATATGCAGAAAATGTTTCATCTCAACTCCTAATTTGAACTCTTTTTTAAAAAAGAATTATTTTACTTTCGCACATAACGAAGCCACAAGAAAGGATAAAGAAACTGTCTCTAATATGCTTCCTGTTGTAAATTAACTGGAGTAAACTTGTGCTGAGAAGCTGGTACAATGTAGAAAGTATGCATTGAAATCTAAAATTCGTGTTACTTGATAGGAACAGAAATGATCTGGCATAAAAGGCTATTTTACCTTGGCAACAGCCTTTGGAGGATATTCCCCTTCAAGCCTTGGATCCACACATTGCTTCACCTTGTCTTCACTTAACCTTGGTGTAGCCTACAATAACCAACAGTACTTGAGTTGCTTGTTTCATCTTGTCAATTGCCAAGATATTTTCCATGGATGAAGGAAAGGTAAGCAAGTACCCATGTCACAAGGCTCTGCTGGCCACGGGGCAGTGTGTGATCGACCGGTTTGCGACCGGTTAAAAGCTCCAATAACACAACACCAAAGCTGTAGACATCGCTCTTCATGCTAAGCTGACCGGTCATCGCGTACCTGGCAGATCCCAAAATGAAACAGCAAGTATAAGAGTACATTTCATTCTATATGCCTACATGATGAGTTCAAAAGAACTGAAAATGTTTGGTTGCATACTCAGGAGCATGGTATCCAAAGGTGCCAAGAACACGAGTAGAGTGAAGGCGAGCAGCCATGTCAGGGGACTGATTGGAGACATCAAAGTCACCTATTTTGGCAACATCGTTCTCAAAGAGCATAATGTTGCTGGATTTGATGTCGCGGTGGACAACACGAGGCTCTGCCTTCTCGTGTAGGAACTCAAGCCCCTTTGCAGCACTCAAGGCAATCCTCACTCGCTGCATCCATGATAGAGCTGGTCCTGGCTGAGATCCCTTGACACCCTTTTTACCTGTGATCATGGACAATATATATATATATCAGTTTTTCTCAAAAATCTTGATTGACTCTTTGTAATACAGGTATCAACTATCAATTAGAGTCAACTATCAATTAGACCAATATAAGTGATGTAACATATACAAGGTTCAGATAGCATTTTCCATGAAGCACATCAAAGTGCAAAAAACGAGAGTAATGAAAATGAAGGCTTATTGTTCTTCACCATGGAGAATATCATGCAAGGAGCCCCTTGGTGCATACTCATAAGCAAGAACACGGATGCTCCCTTCAGCACAATATCCGATGAGTTGGATAAGATTCTCGTGTTTCAGTCGTGAAACGGCTGAAACCTGCAAAGGAAATGCATGTGAGAAGGCCATCCAATGTGTCACCTAGGTGGCTACATGAAGAGATATATAATGAAGGAAAGGGATGCAGAACCTGCAAAAGGAACTCTTGATCAGGCTGTTTGCTGGAGTCGAGCTTCTTCACAGCAGATTTCTTGCCATCTCTCAGTACACCAAAGAAAACTCTTGAGTAGGAGCCTTCTCCTATAAGTGCATCACTGCTGAAGTTCTTAGTTATTTCCTTCATTTCGTCAAGGGAAATGGCTGGTACTGCAATTGGCAGAGATCTGCTGGTGGGAGTGGTACGAGCAGGGGCTGGGGGCCCGGGCCGGCTCTGTCCATAGTTTCCACCTGCATGTGGAAAAAAATGAAATGAAATCATAAAAATGTTAAGTTGCTAATGAAACTATTGATACTGCTTTGCGCAATAAGATACATGATTTTACGTACATGGTGCAATAAAAAGGCTGGATATGAGAGGAAGGGCTCTCATATCAATTTAATTAAGGAGAAGTGAGGCTTCGAACCTAGGCCAGCTAGCCCACCACTTGTGGTGCTAGCCGGAAGACCCCTGGGTGTTTCTCCGTACATGGTGCAATATGAATTTGAAATATGAATTATACCTCAACTGGATATTAAAGAGTTATGTGCTAATAAATAAGTTGGTTAAAATAGTTTTTTTCCCCAAAATTTCCCAACTACATACTTGGGAATATAATTATATACTCCCTCCGTTCACAAATGTTTGACGTTGGTAGCTAAAAAATGAGCTAGCCAACATCAAACAAATAAAACCGGAGGGAGTATTGCCATATCCATGAAAGATATAAAAAGTTAACTAATGAAAGAAAAGCATTTCTGAGAAAGAAATCACAGTGAGCCTGATCCATAACCAACCTGGCTTGGAAATTGGACTTTTCAATTCTCTATTAAATATCTTGGCTGATTAAGAAAGGAACATGAGTGTGGAATAGGGTTGGTAACAAGCTGTTTCTACTTTCTATCGATGAATTTTATTTGCATGTAGGTGCAACTTTTCAAAGCAACTAATTAATCTGAACGAATTAGTGAGCTGTCATAATTAAGTAATGCTTGACATTCTTTACTACTTCCCTGTCTATTGAAGAAATCTAAGGCAATGCAATAATACTTCAGTCCTAAGTGAAAGAATTCTCTGCACGTTACAGTTGTATCACGCATATATTTTATCAGGTGACAATAACAATGCACTATCCCTTTGCACTGTTCAACCAACAAACGGAGGGAGCAACCGTCAGTCATCCCTGAATTCTGGACATGAACAATTTTATTCAATTCATCATGCACTCAAGGCTTTCTTCGATCTGCAACCATAAGCAATACAAAACAGGTGGTGACAAGAAAGAAAAGAGGAGAATTGATTAGCAACCTGGAGCAGGGATGGGGACGTAAGGATCGTCGCGCTTCTTCCTCTTGCCGACATCGTCCGCTCCGCAGCATGAAAAACACCCCATCTTTTCCCTGGTATTCGATGGGCAATTTCACATTTGAGTAGTCGAAACAAAATTCAGTTCAGAAAAAGATTATACTAATCTGTCACTAGATATCCGATGAAAAATGGTGTAAATGTTTCATTGCACCATACGCACACATATATGCAGTCTTTTGATTTAATCGAAAAACGAACACCGATATGCATAGCCGGAAATAAGAAATCGTATCAAACGCTGGAGAACTTGCCATGAAATGGATTGCACCCGTTTCTCTCCCATCTATCCACAGGGGACAGAAAACAAGGGGAACAAGAAACGGGTATAGCGAATTTCGATTTCTTGCATTTTTTTCCCCTATGCCGGACAGATCGATTGAGGGCTGATCATCCAAACCAAAATCGATGGGAAACACAACATAGAATAATTTTGCCCACCGAAAACAAGAACACAAACATGCCCCAAAATCGTGAAAAAAACAACCCACAACGATCGCCACACACGACACGATGAACCAAAGAACCGAAAAGCAAACAACGGGATCAAAACAACCAAAGAACAAAAACAATAGTAAAAACCAAAAGAAAAGCCGCGGCGCGGGCAGTTACCTTTCTTAGATCCTCGGCCGAATCGAATCGAACAATGCGAAGAAGGGGGGAATGGATGGATGGAGATCGGCGGAGAGGAGGGGAAGGGATGCAGAGGGAGAGAGAGAGGAGAGAGGATCACGACGCCCGTGGGTTGCAGTCTCCCTCCACGGCCGGCCCCCTTCTCTCTCCCTCGCCTCTCTTCTTGCTTGCTTTTTTCTCCTGTTGGTGTCCTCTCTCTCTGTTTTTTGTTTGTATCGGCGGTTTCTCTTTATTACTCGTATTGATCGCTCTTCTCCGGCTGGCTGGCTGGCCTTTCCTTCCGCTGGCAACCGCCAAATGGGAAACCTACCGCCGTCCCAGCGTCCCTGGCTATTCTTGCCATATGCCATAGCCAGGATGACCTGTCAGTCCTGTATCTGTACACGTATACGTGTACAAAATTTGTACAGTTACAGAGAAAATAAGTTCAATGCTCTGTTTTGCAATATGTGCTAATAGATTCGTAAAATTCTAGAAAAAATGAAAAAAAAAAGATCATGAGTACGGCTGCTAAATATGTTGTATATTTGTTTTTATGTATCCGTTAGTAGTTGTGTATTTGTTTTTATGTATCCGTTAGTAGTTGTATATTTGTTTTCATGTATTATTTTAGGGTAAGCTTAATATTGCACTTTTGACGAGTACGACAACAAAATATAGTACTTACAATTAAACATACCTCGACTGTGCACCAAAAGAGCCCTTAGGCTAAAATGTACCTTGTCAATTCTATTATTATCTCTGACGTCCTTTATTTAACTTTTCAACATCAACTGAACACACCTTTAACTACCAAATTCTTACATCATAGATGTTTGTATTCTTCCAGTACAACTAATTTATCTATTCATCCGGAATGCCCTTGGCATGTACTTCGGAGTACCTAATACTGCAAACATAAATCATGTATTCTAATGGTACGTATTTATCAAAGTTTGTATCCCTCCAAATATAAACATTTAGGACAATGTTTGGTCAAACTTTCGACCAATGGTTAATTTATAAAAATAAAAACTATTCATAGATTCTCCGTAAAAGAACTATATTTGTGAATTGGAGTATTTCTAGAACCCAAAGTACATAACAGTAGAGGTAACTAGACCAGAGTACATCCATTCACACCAAATTGCATTTTAGGATACTAGAATTGGGTCCATAAAAGGCTGACATGTTATTCTCTATCTTTTCTGATCAAATATTTAGGTTGATATCTTTTTTAAGTAAGGTCGTCCAGGCATTGCTATAGCTCTTTGTACAAATGCACAAACGTGGGCATTTGTCATCTCATATGCTGACAAGTTGACCCCTGGAGCAATACAAAACTTTTCTAGAGAGGGTAACTGTACCACGTATGATTTGAATGCAAACACTTGACGTATTCATGTAAATGGCCCGTGAAATTATAATTGTGTGATCGATCAACTGATAAAGAACTGGTGCTTGAAATTTTCATCTCTTTCTCTCTTTTTGCCGTTGCAAGAAAGAGTTAAATAAAGCGTGGCATGTTGGACAAACGGTTTGACACGGCGTGGTCAAATTTCTGATGTATAGGATTTATTGGACAGCCAAAACGTCTATTTCTTAATATAGTTCAACTATAAAGAATTCTACATCATTATCTTATCTGACACATATCAAATCTATATTTTACAAGATATACAAAATGGCTCACCAAAAAAAAACACAATGATGTAACCCCAAACTCCATCTGAATTTTTATTTTGGATCCTAAAAAAAATCTAACTTCAAAAAATTCTTCGAGCTAGAGCCTCGTCTGAACATCAAGATGATTGGCTGATGACACAATTTGCCGACATGGAAAGTTTTGGTTACATATCAAACATTATCCAACCGTGAAATCCTACTGGTATTTTTTTACAGTACTGTTTTCTCAATACAGATATTGTGCTTTGCTAGTACATGAATATACTACTATGAATAAGACCGATCAACCAATCAACCATTATTGTAGTTATCGCAGTTTGGTTGGCTGCTTCGCTTTGTGTTCTCCAACTCTTTTACAGGGGGTTAACCTTTCCTTGCAAGTAAGCTACGAGATGATTGTACAACAATGACAGCAGCAGCAAATAGCGTAGAGTACTGAACTACCACTCAATCGATGGTTACGCTCTATCAACAAAGCAACGTGATCACTGATCGAATTGCATATGCGCAAAATATCTACTACTACTGAGCACTTAGTACAGTGCATACCCAAACATAAAGGATTTGTTCTTGGATATTTTTAAATGGTTATTAAACAATGTAAATGATGCACATATTTTCATGTCTT
This sequence comes from Leersia perrieri, assembly GCA_000325765.3. Lineage (NCBI taxonomy): Eukaryota > Viridiplantae > Streptophyta > Magnoliopsida > Poales > Poaceae > Leersia > Leersia perrieri. The sequence goes on from CM002476.1 coordinate 9,681,150, forward strand.
CAGTTTGTACATATAAACATGGTGGAAACATAAACAAAGATACAGATGTTGGAAGATGAAAGAGTAGCTCATTCAATCCAAGTGGCCGTCAAAAAAAAGGAAAAATAACTCTAATCCAAGAGAGGGAAACTTAAATATAATTAATAATCAGAGGACAAAATGCACTTGGTAGTACATTGTCCCGTCCACCTAGAAATCCTGGCTATATCTAAAAGGCTCTTTTACGGTACCCAATACTAACGTATACTAAGTCAATTATACTAATGAATGAACAATCGAGATTAAATATATACAAATGGTTAGTACATGTTAGTACACATATGTGACGTACAATAGTATGGAGCATTTGAATGGGAAGTATGGTCCTAACAGTGTAACCTCATCATGCAAGAAACTGAGCATCATGAATTCAGAATGACATACTAGTTAAGTTCGGTCATGTGGTGGGTAGTTTTTTAAGTTAACAATTCAATTACTATAATACCCATACAAATTAACAGATATGTTTTATATGCGCAGTTATTCCTACACTCACTTGGGTTGGTAATTGAACATTTTCTTTTAAAAAATTGGATATGTACCTACACTATACATCCAACCAGATGTACATGGCCATGTAATTGAACATATATAGTTGGCAAAATTTGCTACAATAAATTCAAAGTTCAATGTCTTTACAATAGGGAAAAGAACATGTCATACACCGAGAGTTTGTTTTGATAATTTGTTGATGGATACTGGAGGCAATATTTTATTATTTTTTATCAAAAGTGGAGAGATAATTATATGTGAAGTGGCCATTTTTCCCCTAGTCCATATTACAACTCTCAATTACAAAAATGTGTATTTAGAACTTCAATATGAAGCATGCCAAAATATACACGTAGTACAAGTTTTAATGGTGGCTTTCAAAATCGAAATTTAAAAGGTGTACTTTTTTTCTTGTATAATGTAGTTAGCAAGAGATGTAAAAAAGTTTAGAAGTAAGTATAAACTCGGATGTAAGATCATGAAAGCCATTATTTAATTAAGGCTGTATTGCCCTTGGATGTAAAGGTTGATCTTTTCGTATCAGACCTTACAGAAATCACCTGCGAAAACGGACCTAAATGCGGGTTGAAAAACATGTTTTTTATGGAGACGTGAGAAATTTTGGCCATTTGTAAAAATGAATGCACATGGCATGTAATTAAGGGCCTATTTGGTGGTAGTGTCAAAATCTACCAATTATTTGGCTAGTGCAAAATTATACTGCAAAGTTTGGTTTGAGACCAATGTGGAGCCAAATTTTACAATAGTGTGAAGAAAGCTCTAGTCTAGATATGTGTACCAAATGAACCATGGCATTGCTGGTTATATTTTGATATTTAAAGTACCAAATAATTGTAGGCCATGTTTTGGTATCAATTAGAAACAGCCCTAAAAATCATTTTATTAAGTATATATCTTTCCAAAAGAATGTACAAACTATATCACAAAGATAAGGAAAAAAACCTCAAATTGAAGTACCAATCTGCGAGATAACTTCGGCTGTCCCAATTGCCAAGCTCAATTCAAATGCTCAATTGTACCGTTAGTTTGATACAAACAATAGGAGTTCCACACAGGCCCACAGCCCGTTAGTAGCCCAATGCTACAGCCTCCAGGCGAAAAGAGAGAGAGCGAAAAAAAAATCTTGCCGTTATCTCCTTCCCTCCTCGTCTTCTCCACCTCCACCACTCACCGGAATTCCCCACCTCCCGCCATGGCGCCGCCGCCGCCGCCGCCATCGCCATCGCCGCAGCGGCCACCCCCCTCCCGCGCCGGCGGCGCCAACCTCTTCTCCTCCCCACCCCCTCCCCTCCCCAACCTCCACGACCCCAGCCACCGCCCCATCCCCTCCCCTCCCCCTCTCCCCTCCCGCTCCCATCGCCACCTCCCCCGTCGCCGCCATGGCCAACCTCCTCCATCCACCACCAACCCCGCCTTCCGCACTCCCCACCTCCGCACCTCCTACCGCAAGCCCATCCCCCCGGTGACCGCGTCGTCCTCCGGCGACGAAACCCTCCTCGCCGCCGACACGGCGGAGGCGGAGGATGGCCGAGCGGTGGTGGTGGGGCCGTCGGGGGTGTCATTCCGGCTCCCCGGGGCGCCGTTCGACTTCCAATTCAGCTACTCGGAGGCGCCGGGGGCGGCGCCTCTGGCGATACGGGAGCCGGCGTTCCTGCCGTTCGCGCCGCCGACGATGCCGCGGCCGTGGACGGGGAAGGCGCCGCTGCTGACCAAGGAGGAGAAGGCGAGGAGGAGAGGGGTGAGGCTGCACAGGCCGCTCGGGGAGGCCCCGCCCGAGAGGGTGAGCGCGCACGGGATCGTGATGGAGGTGAGGGGGAGGAGGAAGTTGGATCTCGCTAGGGTTAGCCCCGGGGATGGGAGGAGCAGGGAGGAGGTGCTCGGCGAGCCGCTCACTGCTGCCGAGGTGCGGGACCTCGTCAAGCCGCACATCTCGCACAACCGGCAGCTCAACATTGGTAACTCAATCTACCGCAATGGAATTCTTAAGACGAATTGAGTAATTTTGTGCATATGCTAGTAGATGCTTTTGGTTTAAATTTCATGAAACAGCCGTAATCTGTATGATTCATACAGTATCAATGATTCTGGGGAATTGCCATGTTTTGTCACCTCTCAAATTGAGTAGCAACATGGCTCTGCTAACTCATGCTTAATGCCTAAGCAAATCTAGTTTTAATACATGGTTGGACAGTGGTTGATCTTCTGTACATTGCTGCTTGTCATGGAAAAGAGCATTGCTTCTAAGCTTGTACTGGCACTGTTGTCATGCAATAAAGAGCGAAACGGTTCCCTGCCTAAGCATGCATGCAATACTGTGTTATATACTTGTATCACCACTCTACTGGAAGTAACTTATGCAACTACTTCTTTAAACTCGAGAAATGTATGCACCATGAATTATTATCCAGTCCAGGTGTTCATTCATTCTCACTACTTACACCGGACAACAGAGGTAGCAAGCATTCTTCGCAGAAGCTTGTCTTGATGCTTTTAAAATTTCCTGTCACAGAACCTTGTATAGTTGTATAGCATATCATGTCAATACCTTCACACTCAATTTTCATATTTCGGTGTAACTTTCCTTTGATGCGAGGTGTTGCCTCGCGTTCAGCTAGACAGCATACTGTCGTGAATTGTAACCGAAACTTTTTCTTACAAAATCTTAATGAAATTGGTCGACCGAATCCTTTGGCTGACCTGGCAAAAAAAAGTTGTAATCTAGGAGTCAAGGCAACAAATTTGTCCAGATTTTGAGATACGTCATATTTACTAGCTGGACAACTAAAAAAATGTTATTCCAGTTGCAGCTGTGGTTTTGAGATAATTTTATGATGCTTGACTCTTGCACAGCTTGGACATTTTCCTGGAATGCTTGATGATTAATGCAGATCTAAATTTTGTTCTCAATATACTGTAGAACTAAATCTGCATTTTTCTTAATTAATTTTTTGTGCATGTAGGAAGGGATGGATTGACCCACAACATGTTGGAAATGATACATTGTCACTGGAGGCGCCAGGAAATCTGCAAAGTGAGATGCCGAGGAGTTCCAACTGTTGATATGAAGAATCTATGTTATCACCTTGAGGTGTCTGCCTTCACCATATAACTATTTTTGAACTGTGCTCATGTACATGCATTTATTCGCCCTGGAAATCTGGAGATGCTACCTCCTGGTACAATGCACAGAATGATTTGCTTAGCTAATTGCCATTTATAAATCTTCACTTCAATTCCATATTATGTACTCTACACCTCCAGCAAATTTATTGACATTTGAGAAGCGTGCTAGTGAAGTTCGTTTTGTTTTCTGGTCTTCATAATGGCTCATTATAACATTATAGCTTCACAAACTTAGCCTCTATACAATAAAAAACGTTGGTTTTTTTTTTTCCAAATAGAGTCTAATCAGTATAACGGTAGTATCAGTATGGATGTTGTGAAACTAAAGGAGTATGTTCATAAAATAGAATTTTATGGTTTCTTTAGCACTAGTCAAGAGTATACGACTCTGGATTCTATATCGTGGAATAAGAAGACCTCTGTTTTCCTATATCCACGCTTGAACTTTTTCAACACAAGTATGTTATTTTATTATGCTCCAAACATGTGACACATCCACAATTACAGGAAAAATCAGGCGGGAAGGTTATTCATCGAGTTGGTGGTGTTGTTTTCTTGTACCGTGGAAGAAATTACAACCCACGAACTCGCCCTCGTTATCCACTAATGCTTTGGAAGCCAGCAACACCTGTCTATCCTAAACTTATACAGGAAGCTCCAGAAGGCCTTACAAAAGAAGAAGCAGACGAAATGAGAAGGAGAGGGCAGGATCTGCGTCCAATTTGCAAATTAGGTATGAATTTATGGATGACAACTGGTACATGTACTTTTTTTACAGAACTCTTACACACAAAGTTGTCAACCATTTGATTCAACCAAATAAGAATTATAGGAGATCTAGAAGATGCATATATTTTTCCTTTAATGGATTAGACCAAATGTTTATATTCTAAAAAATGTTCAGGACCCCAGGATGGGGTTTACATACAGAAACCTTGTCTTGTTCCTGTGTCTCCATCAGAAACAGTGCAAAATAGACATCAATTTCAATCATCCTCAAACACAAAGATGTGAGTATACAAGTAGCTTATTTCTGAAGGAACCCTAAACCATGCTCTATACTATTTAAGCTTAACTTATTACCATGAATCCAGAGCTAAATGAGAAGGAAATTCCTTTTGGCCATGGTTTCTCCTTTTGCTTCCTTTTTCATTTGCATGATTACATTGCAAGCATGCAAGCTAATTGGGCAAACTGGCAGAGCTCCTTGAGTCCATAGTGGGCTATAGCACTCTGTTTTTAATGAAAACGGCTAAAGAAAACTAGATGATTATGCAAACATGGCAGCCAGTTACTAACACAGCCTGCTCAGGACAAGGTTCTAATTATGCTTTGTCTGCTTTATCTGTCCTTTATTTTGCTTCACCCTCCACGACTGAATAGGCAGTTTGCTAATGCTATCATTTGTATTACATCTTTTTTTCTTCCATTGATGGGATTATATTATTTTTACTGAAGTTACTGGCATGTAATATAGTATAAGATCATCTATATTATCCACTCCTTACTCTACAAATCTGTACCAAACAATATGCGGAAATGGATAAAAGCTACTGTTGACAATATCCTTTCTGCAGCAAAAAATGGTATATACATCTATCTTGTCAGGGATGTTCGAGATGCTTTTGAGGGAAATGATCTGGTGAAGATCGACTGTGAGGGGTTGAATCCAAGTGACTACAAAAAGATTGGAGCAAAACTAAGGGTCGAACTCATCCCATGCTTTGCTCTGTTTTCAAGTGGATGTGATTCCTGTATATTCTTTCTGATCCCTCAGATAAAATGTCTTGTTTCTGTACATGCAGGATCTTGTTCCGTGCATTCTTTTGTCATTTGACAATGAGCAGATACTAATGTTCAGAGGCAAGAAATGGAAGTCTAGATACCCAAAACCTCTGACTCTTGTTCCAAAAATCCGGAAGGATAATCTGCCAATATCATCAGATGAGAGTAGTTCAGGTGTGTATCTATTCTGCCATTATCACAATTCACGAGTGAGACAGGAGAAAATTTTCAGTCTCATAATTACAACAATATAAGGTCCAACTGGAAAAAGTGTAATTTTGATCTGATTGCTTTAAATTCATGCACATTTTATTTAGAAATAATGCTGCAATGCAATGTTTGCATTATGGATCTATTTCTGCAACTGATTTATCAGATGTTTATGTTTCACACAATTCACAATTACTTTAGATACTCCCAGGTGCTCGAATGTTGTGGAAACAAATTGCTGCCTTTTGTTCTATGTGTACAAAATGTCCTTTTCCAGTTATTTTATAGTTTTTTCTCAAGAACATTTTGCTCTCTGGATTAACATACTTTTTTTTACAGATGAAGCCACTGATGCCGATGATTATATGACTGAAAGAGAAGTTTTAAGACCTAGAATGTTTAAACTATGGACTAATGCAATTGAGTCATCTGTGGCTCTTTTGCTGGATAATACTGAAGTGGATGCTCTTACACCTGATTCGCTTCTTACAAGGGTAGAGGACTTCAGTGTTACATCTCAAGCCGTCGAGCATTCTTTTCCAGCTTTGCTTGTGGCTAATGATGAGGCAAACTCAGATGTGCTAAATGCAGAATGCAGCGAAGACAGGCCTGAAACAGGTACAATTGTACCCCAGCAAAATGAATTTACACAACCGCCTGATGTCACTGAGGACGATCATTTCGAAGATGACATGCTTGAACGTTTGGAGTCATCAGTCCCATTGGGAGCACTACCGATCGACGCAGTGGTAAAACAACTGGATGAAGAGTGAATTATAGTAGTAGCAAACAATCAGGAGTTCAGTGTGCAGGCTACTGGAGGCAATGATCTGCAACCACAAATACAGCACACTCTAGATTACATGCTCTCAGTGCACACCCATTCCCCAATTTCCTCCAGCCTGATCCAATCACCGTATTTTGAGGATAGTCAACAATATGCAACCAAACATCATGTAAAGGGACTGGGTAACTGTACTACTGTAGCATGCAGAACGCACCCTTGTGTAGATAATACTGATCCATCAACCATCAATAATAGATAGTGTGGCTGCTGCAGCTGTGCATACAAACATTGAGAATGCTTCCATGTAACGTCCAAAATGCTGGGGGACACGAGTGTACGTTGGCACTAAACAAGGTAGGGTGTTGTGGAGGTCTCAAACAGCGAGTTGACAGCTGCATATAAGGTGACTCCACGAGAAGAATTAGATTGTCTCATGCTGAAGGAATTGAGGTCTTTTCGTACTAGGAATAATATGAAGCAAAAGGAGATTAAGAATAATATATTTGGTGTCGGTGTTAGTTGGATTTCCATATTATTTTTAATGGCATCTAAGATGTACTTAAAAAATAATCGTATTACCTCCCTCTCTATTAATATATACGAGACTAAAGCTTTTACCATCCTTTCAAAAAATAAATAATCATACTACAAATTAAGGGTAAGATTTCTTCTATTGTGTTATCTTATTGATATTATAGTATACGGTATGGCAACCCTTACGGAAACTACCATGGTCAAGTTAGTCCTCCAAAAGGCAGAAACATATTGTTCTCTTAACCCAGCCATCTCGATTCCTACACGAGCATCGGGGCATGCCATTCTAGCTGTTGTAACACCTGAATTCGTAGCGTATTTCGTTGTAAATGGTGGAAAACTACATTTATTACGAGACCTCTTTTTCATCAAAGAACACTACATGTAATTAAATTATTTGGAGGGAAATGTATGTCCAAACAAATGAGTTGTACACCGCTTTCCATGCCAGACAGAGCAGAAGTTTCACATTTCGCTTTCACCATCCGTCTAACTGCCACACTGGACCCAGAAACACGAAAGATAAACACGAGACGTTGACGGCACGAGTTTGCTGCAAAGACCAAACAGAAAAAAGAGCAAAACTTAACATGTCTACGACAATACTCCATATGCCTGTCACGTGTTCCAAGTTCCCCAGAACATAACAAGAGAGAGTGCCTGTGTTTGTGTTCACTCGCTGCTTAGATTGCAGTCAAAACCAGACGCGTTTGGCCGCTCCGCATGTGGCCACGTTCCCGGCCTAGTTCATCCTCCTGGTCACCAAAACACCCACACTTGTCAATGGCAGACACTTGCAACTATATATGCCCTTTTCCTCCTGTTCGTGGCGACCATAACTTGGCTAGTTGCTGCCTTGCTTACACGTTGATGGGCGTCGTGTCTAGAAGAAACGGCTGCTAAATAATAGTCTAAGCATTTTCCTACTAATTATGTTTGCTGTCACAAGGAGAGAACAAGTTTCAGGAGTCTTCGAGTGTCTGCATCATCACTACTGAAGAAATATTATCCATGGAGATCGATATATAGTTGTATTTAAGGATTGCTGGTTCAGAAAGGAGAACAAGGTATATTAAAAAACGATGTTTTCATATCCCAAAAGTGAACATAAGCACCATATTACTTCAACCTAGCTTGGAATTTCACCCATATAGGTTTTTACAAAATTTTACAATATGTTGGAAAGGAGAACTGTGAGAAATCTTCAGCTTTCAAAGGAGCCCTAAGAAATATCCGTACTGCACCTTTTATTTTTCTCAAGTTATTTAACAAAGATTTCCTCTGGTATAAATATATATTCACACACCGTACTAGAATTCTACTACAGTAATTTCTTTAAAAAAAAAAGATTTCCTCTGCTGGCAGAATCCTTTCTGAGAACATTTGGTTTTAAACTTATAATGAGATTGGTTGCACTCGCATCATGCAAAAGACATGTCGTGAGCACTTAAGGAATCCAGCGGGAAGTAGACCATATATGTTTTGTGATATATTAATCCTTGATGTATCACGCATCAAACCAATATTTGCATCTTGACCAAACCAGAAAAGACAAACACATGCATAGCAGCTATATAGGGAGGTTGACTGGTTTAGTCCTGGAGACGGAACTAATTAATATATACAATCACGCAAGCATATACTCTATTGTACCTTAAATTTTCCAACAAAGATTTCCTTTGATACAAATAATAATCTTTTCCTACAGCACTTTGGGTATAATCAGGTTGGTCTCACTCACATCATACTATGCAAAAAGACATGTGAGCATTCAAGGGAAGTTAGCTGGACGCATACTAGTTAATTATCCATTATCTCGCACGCATCAAACTTAATTATGTCTCCATCTTGACCAACCTAAAAAAGGGCAAATTAACACATGCATAACAGCAATGATGTTTGATTGTTGGACATGGACCTACTGCAATATTTCTGCATCTGCAAGCGAGAGGGAAAAAGAGAGATTATGGGGTTGGTAATGGCCGGCACGGGCCACAGCTCAGTGGAATCAGCGCTCCACCACCCGAGATTTTATTGGCAGATCTAGTCGACTGTCTTGACTGTTAAACACCTAGTGACCTACTATTGGTGTACGTACCTGTGAAAACACTGAGGCTGCATATGTACAATTTCTCGTTTAATTTGCAGTTGATGGTCTTTGACTTCACTAATAGTCAGTCGTACTCGATCCTAATTAGTCGCACTACGAGCATAGGAGAGTACTTCACTCTCCCCATGTATAAATATTTATCAGCCTTGAACGAAAGTAGATAAACTTTGACCGTTATCATTGTAAGTCACTGTAGCAGAGCGCTACAACGTACGACTTAGATTCTATAACGGAGATAACGGAGATAGTGTTTTTTAAGATGTCAGCGAATATATTTGATATAGAGTATTAGTAAATCATATTTGATTAGTTAGAAATGTACAAATGATACAACTTTTTTTATTTGCGGCCGGGGAATATGATGATACAACTTTGGTGTTAAATAGATAGATTACTCAAAAAACACTATTGGTCAAAGAATAGGTCCACTTAAGGTCAAAACTGACGCAATTTATCCACACTGATCAGTGTAAAAGGTATAGTCATTTTATAAGGAATGTCGTTATAAATATAACGAGTTTTTGTATTTTTTTTTATAAATATAACGAGTTTGGTCAAGTAGAGCGAGGTCCACTTCAAAAATGGCAGTGGTAAGCCATCTAAAAAGTTCCATTTGACATTCCAAAGTGATGAGTGTTACACATATACGGGTAATTAAGTGGTACCCAGTTTTAGCAGGTGACAGAACTGCAGATGTATGGCTCCATCTATGGCGAATTTCATGTATACCCTTAAAAATTGAGCTGGTCTCTTCTGTATCTCTGAATTTTATGTATTCACTTCTAAGCCACTGGATTTTCAGCATAATCACTTCCATACTCTTACTGTTAGCATTCCGAAATTGCCTGTTATTTTCTATAGAAATGTCCATTTTGCCCTTGGCCATGTATGCATTGCCTAGAATGAGTGCTTTGCAGTAGGTTTAATGGAATTAAATGTCTATTAGTACAATGTATGATATTGCAATATTTTGTGCAAAGAAAATTTTAGATATTAAAAATAATATATTAAAATATTTCATAAAGCATTAATTGGTCTAGCCCGCATAAAGGCTAGTTAACATGGAATATCTCATACTTTTATTAGAGGGCAGCATTGAAATAATATGTTTTCATTGTTAAAATGCTACCAAATTAATAATAGTATGAAATATTTCAACGTATTAAATTTATTTTTCATTTTTCAAATTTTCTATGCACAAAACATTGTAATATCATCTAATGCACTAATAATATAATATTTAGGACTGTCAAACCTATCTGTCGATGCGTGCACTCGACACGTAGGGATCCCTGGGACCCCTTTTTTGGTTCGGCACAAGGGTACGGTGCGCCAAGACCTGAGCTAAGAGGAAGAAGAAGGTGAGCAGGAGAAAAAGGCGAGCTAAGCATGCATGACACAAGGGATTATACAGGTTCGGGCTGCTGAGAAGCGTAATACCCTATTCCTGTTCTTGTTGTTGATATGGTAGATGGAAGATTACAAGATTTGGTATGGTGATTTTTATGAGCTATGGTCAGAGCATTATCTTACTCTTCTCCCAATCTCTTTTCCTTATATCTGGATGAAGTGCAACCCTGGGGAAAGAGGCTGGAGCTGATGATTGGGGCATGTTAGGGTTATGAAGCATGGTCTATGATCTCTAGAGTGGGAACCTCCTCTACGATGGACTTGGGCCTCCTTTTATAGTGCAAGGGGACACCACAGTAGTCCTAAACTTCCTTATCTCACTTCACACCATGGAGCAGATCATGCTCTGTCCTGTCGGGGGCCTGCCCCTATACCTGCTCCTGTCACCACGTCGTGAGGGTTGGTGGGTAAAACGGACGACGAGGCCATCATTCTGTTGACGAGGTGGATGGTCAACCTACCTAACCCCAGTGAGGCCTACTTGTCAGCGGGCCTCCAACTAGGTCAAGGGTGACGTCAGGCACCGAATACTCATTGCCTCCCTCCTACGCAGCTGTCCAACACATTAAATGCGATGGCGACCGGGCGTGGTGAGGGGCGTGGCCTCTGACCGTGCGGTCAAGTCGCGGTCGCAGACTGAAGACTTCCTTCCCTCTCCCCCCTCGAAACGGGCAAAAAAGGGTGATGATGACGAGCTGACAGCTGCGCCCCACATCGCATTAAATGCGACGGGGCAGGCATCAGACTTCTCTCTGTAGTAAATGCGATAGTTGGTGGTTGGGGTGTGTCATGGTTATGCACGTGGCATACCGTGTGCGAGTCTCTTGTGCCACGGGGGGTGACCCAACCTTCTCCCGCGGCGTGTGGCCTCCCTGCAAGCCCCTGGGCGTGCCCTCCTCAAGGGCACGCCACGTGGCCTCGGGTGGCC
>CM002476.1:9692688-9720536 GCA_000325765.3 Leersia perrieri
GGGGTGTGTCATGGTTATGCACGTGGCATACCGTTCAGGGGCGTGCCACGTGGCCTCGGGTGGCTAAAACCCCTTCTGCGGGGCGTGGCCTCCCCGCAGGCCTCCGGGCGTGCCCTCCTCAGGGGTGTGGCACGTGGCCTCGGGTGGCCCGACCCCTTCTTCGGGGCGTGGTCTCCTTGCCGAATCCCGGGCCCGACCCCTCCAGGGGCACGTCGCGTGGGTCTGAGTGGCCATGATCCTTGTGCCCAAGACCAAGGGGGATCGGCCTGCCGCAATCACCTAGCCTCTATGTTGGGCAAGGCGTCGGGCTGCCTCGACACCTCCCTCAGACGTGGAACTATAAGTACCGAAATGAGTTTAGCCTCTTGTGGGTACCTCTATCCATATCACCGATACTATCACAAAACACCTACCTACCCAAAGGCAAAATAGACATTTCTATGCAAAATTAACAGCCAACTAACGGAAGGCTTATGATGAAAAATTAGGAGTATAGAAGGAAATGCTTAAAACTAAGGGATACACAAGGGATCTTAAGGGTATATATCTATCTAACAACGTTCAAACTAATCTAAGGGCATGTCCATTTGGGCATAAGTGACGTAGAAACTACACTAGGCTATGACAAATACCGACCTACCCACATGACTCGCTACTATTTTCTTTAAGGCCAACAAAGTTTTTTATCAATCTCAGGTGATTATATCAATGTGATGCAACTATACCAAGATCACTTCCAGCCTCTGCATTACTAAGATACACACAGCAAAAGCACATGCGTACAATTAAAACATATTACAAATAAAGATGGAAACTAGCTAAAATGTAACCTCAATCTAGATTGCAGCCTTTGTTTCTGGGTAAAAATTTAAATTCCCATGCCACCGGTTCCAATAGTTGACACGCTGACCATATTGTTCTTATAACCAATCATCAAACATATGAGAAACAGTATGAGACTGAGCAAGCCAAAAGCCAACCGAATTATAGGCCTAACATACAGACATAGAAAAACAATACTGAAATAATAAATGTAGAAATGATCCATCTTTATGATAAAAACAACAACTCTTACTGTCATGCAACTTTTGCTTTGATGATTATATTTTGTCAAGATTACACCACGGCGTAAGTATCATGAGAAATTTTAACTTTTGAGCGGCTTCTTTAATTTCCAAAGTAACTTGTTAATATTGTGAATATCACAATGTACTAGTGCCAGATAATGTGACATCATTGAAAACTCCCTTGCGAGCTGGCGACAGTGGTGGTCGGCCGATCGACCTGGCGATGACGGTTGTTTCTTCTACTCTCTCCCTCTTGAGCAGCAACGAGTGTGGGTCCGTGGCCGGGCAATGACGGCATCCGTCACCGGTGCTGGCGATGTTCTCCGTGGGGATTATTTGGGTTTCAATTATTAAGTTAGGGATTAATTAATTTCTGGGATGGATTAATTTTGGGTCCGGCTCAAAGAATCGGCTTGATTCTTCGAGCCGGAACCTTTTTCTTTTGGGGCTCGTGAAGTCATCTTCAGTGCTGATTCTATAACCGGCACAGATGCCACCTCCTCATTTGTTCCTCCTTCCTGGTGCCGGTTAAATAACCGGCATAAATACCAGTTATTAATCGGCACCAAAGAGGTTTTATTGTGGCAGTGAATTTGAGCCTTCAAATTTGAGCATAATCTAAACGGGCTCTAAAAACACTCGTTAGATTTGAGCCACCCAACTCCATCCATCCAAACCCCTCCTCTAAACACACCTTTAGGTTAGTGGTGTAAGATCAAGACTTTAATTAATATTTTGTGATGAATAAATTGGCTTTATAAATAGTAAATTAAATGAAATTGGTTTGGAATATTTGATGAGTTGGTGTGAATGCGTATGACTGATGTGGGTCAGGTTGCGATATCTGTGCCCAGAAACGGTTATTTGTCTATTATGCCTAGGTGATTTTAGGTCAAGGCTTGGTCAATGGCGAGGACTGGAACTAGGTTTAGGGAGGAACTGAGGTCTCGAACAGTCAGGAGGCCATGTGACAAGATTGAATTAAAGTTAGATGTCTTGGGTTAACTTTGGTCGATGGTGGGATCGGGAGTAGACTCAGGGAGAGAGGAGTTTAGGTCCGGAGCGATCAAGAATGCCTGGTGACAAGGTTGTCGAAAGATGACACACGGTGGAGGGACACCGTGTGGGTGTTGTTCGTAACGGGCTAGACATAGTTGTGTGTGCAAGGGCCTGAAATTTTGAAGGAAGTAGAAGAGGAGAAATGTTGCTACAGTAGTTGTGTTACTGTAGCACGAGGACGTATACTGCGCATGCGTGTATGTCAGATCGATCAATGGATGCATAGCTCGGTGTACAGCAGCATGCACCGTGTGCATATGACTTGGTCAATATGCATGGCTATGGGTTGGCTTGGCTTTGGTAGCATAGGAGTCAGTTTCGTATCTGCGGTGGATTGGTACGAGAGAGTCCGACTTGATTTAAGTGTTTGGCTGTGGTTGCCGTTTTGGATAAAAAGAAAAGGAGAATTTTCTTAAGTAAATTGTAATAGGATAGGACTTTGTGTATTGAGTTCTAATAGGAATAGGAGACATTTGGTATAAATAGAGATGGAGGCTTAGCCTAGAGGGTAAGCCACAATTGATAGATTTGAGAGAGCTCTTTGTTTTAGGATTTTGTAAAAGGGGTGTTTTGGCTGCACCTTGTGATATAATATTCGAGCAATAAAGATCATATTCAATTAACGGCATCGACAAGATTTTCGGGTTTCGTAAGTTGCTCGATTCGTTTTACTGAAATTCTGATATACCTATATTACAAATGCTATTTCTTTTGAACCGTTGATTAGTTTAAAAATCCCTTTGGTGGAGTTGTTCCTTAATTCGTCTTGTTTTATCTGATAAAATTTGGTTGGTTTGCGAGTAATCGTATTTTTACTGAAACTCTATCGGTGTGGTTTTTGGATTCGAAAATTGAGCGGACCTACTGTTCATCCCCCTCTAATAGGTTTATTTATTGTGTTCGATCCTACAAGTGGCTGTGTTGTAGATGGCACATTGTAATGGCTGCGAATACGAACTTTTCATGTAGAAAAAGGATGGACGGGAATACGGGAGTGCTAAACCAACGAAGCCTTCCTGCGGCTGCAGTTGGAGTTGAGATATTTCATCAGCAGCAGAGATCACAGGATCCACCGGAATAATCAGGCGTCGTCGCCGCCGTTGGCACCTCGTTTGTCTCATCACCGACAAGATCAGCAGCACGACGTGATGTCCACTCGCTCGATCGCCGACGCCCAACTGTAACCGTACATGAGACATGCTGGAAACATGGGTCGTGGATGTGCTCGAAGCTGTCCTCACATGGCTTGTGCCTGTCTGCCCTCTTCCAGGAGCATCTCTATTTCGAGGCGACCTCACCGTGGGCGCTCACACTCTCACACACGGCTTCCACAACGGCTCACCCAAAAGTAAAACCTCGTGCATCTGATACTTCGAGGAGACATGTTAGTTTTTGGAGGAACAAAATGATTTTTTATTGTATAGGCGATGAATACATGAGGTGAATACTATTCATTGTATTTTGGAGTTATTTAACTTGAGTTATATATTCCCTTTCGTTGCAAAATGTAAATATTACTTGTATCTAATACGTAGCCAATGTACTTCTAGTCATTTGTGACTATTTGAGTTATATACTCCCATTCGTTCAAAAATATAAATATTTCTTGCCTCTAATACATAGCCAAGCTATAATTACTCTTATTTTAGAACAGAGACAATTAATGGTATTACGAGGGCTTCTTTCGAAACAAAGCAAATTTAGAAGGTGTTTAGGAGGGACTAAAGCTCCTCCCAAACACCCCCTTAAAGCAGATAAATAGAGAATTTGCAAGAATGGCTACTGACCGAGGGGTCTGTATCATCTGCCTTTGGGGCAAACGACAAACTTCGTTGCTTCATCTAGCCCACACGTTCAGCTATCAACGGTTGCATGCACCAGATAACTAGGATCAATTAGCAGCTACTAACAAGGGACTTAAGTATTTTTCTCCATAGAAATAATTCATCAAACAAAATACTTGGTGGCAAAAGCGCGTAGGTAATTTAGATAAATGTAATCTATAAAGTTTACTTTGCTGCTAGTTGTTCCGAGGAACAAATATATGTCAATGTTATTTTTTCATATGAATTTTCTTTCTTTGTACAATATATATATATAATTGTGTGCAAGTATTTCGGTAGTTTTTTAGGGTATTTGGGTGGTTTATGAATCAATACATTCTATTGTTTTGCTCTTAATTACTAGTATTTAGATTTTTTTTGAGAAAAAACACATGATCATCTTTGCTAGTAATGCTAATTAATCACTGATAGTTAATAATTATTCTGCACCTCCAAAATTCCCTCAAAGTGTGTTTTTAAGTAACGCAAAGACATGGAGGCAGGCAAAAAAAATATTCCACGTCAATGAGCCCCAAATAAACTAAATTAGTCGGTCTAACAAACTAATAAAATAATTAACCTCCATGATTGAGATTTCAGACCAATATTGTACTCCTTTCAAAGGAACAGACTAAAAACAGATATTTCTGGGAGTGATTATTCAGCTCGTGATAGGAGCAGTCCACTAGCTGGCTTCACCTCCAGGCTCCAGCTGCCGACTGGCAATGACAGACCAAAGAAAATTCAGCCTGTCCATAATCCCAAGTATGCTGATGCTAACTGTTACTGAAATACTGAACTGCTTCGCCATTCCAGTTCAAACTCAGCAAACAAGAACACAAACAAGCATCAAGAATCTGGTGCTAGGAGAATGAATTATGGTGCCGGTATCACATATGGTTCTTTCATATTGAAAGACAGTATTACAGATGCGGTTACACAAAAACCTGAAAAATAAGTAAGCAACAGGACGAACTGATAGAGCAAACTGCAGAGCTCTCTTGCAGTTTGAGCTGACTCAAAAAAAGAGAAAAAAAAGCCGAAGATACTAAATTCTGGCTGCTACACCAATCACTAGCGATCACGACGACAATGCGGCGTGTCGATTTGAACCTTTTCTTCTTCTTCCATGGAGCAACCAGTACTCACTACTGATCAAAGACACATCAGGTAGGCAGCAGCAGCGGCAATGAAGGTAGATAGCTGAGAAAGACCCCTCTTAGTCGATCATCTTCTTCTTCCTTAAGCAGATGCCTTGTCATACTTCAGGGACTTGACAACCTCCCAGGTGAAGTCAGGGTCCTCACGGCCGAAATGGCCATAGGCGGCGGTCTTGATGAACCTGTTGCCACCCCTCTTGAGGTCAAGGTTGATGCACATCATACCCGGCCTGAAATCGAAATTCTCCTTGACAATCTTGAGGATTTCCTTGTCAGGAATCTTGCCGGTGCCATAGGAGTCGACAAACACAGAGAGGGGCTCCGGCACACCAATGGCGTACGACACCTGCACAATGCAACGGCGAGCAAGGCCAGCCGCGACAATGCTCTTGGCAGCCTGCCTGGCAATGTAGGCGCCACTGCGGTCCACCTTGGTCGGGTCCTTCCCGGAGAAGGCGCCACCACCGTGAGCTCCCCATCCACCATAGGTATCAATGATGATCTTCCGGCCGGTGAGACCGGCATCACCGTGAGGTCCACCGATGACGAAGCGACCCGACGGGTTAAGGTGGAAGATCGTCTTCTCATCAAGGTACTTCTCCGGGATCACCGGCTTGATGACATGCTCCTTAAGATCAGCGGCGATCTCATCATTGGTGACAGTCTCATCATGCTGGGTAGAGATGAGCACAGTGTGAACGCGGACGGGGACCATGGCGCCGCCCTCATTGAGGTACTCGACGGTGACCTGGGTCTTGCCATCGGGCCTGAGCCAAGCACATGTGCCATTCTTGCGAACCTCGGTGAGCTTGGCGCCGAGCTTGGTGGCGAGGACATGGCTGAGAGGCATCAGCTCAGGTGTCTCGTCAGTGGCGTAGCCGAACATGTGTCCCTGATCGCCGGCGCCGATCTCCTCGGGGCGCTTCGTGAAGTGGCCGTGGACGCCCTGTGCGATGTCGGGAGACTGCTGCTCGATGTTGACGAGCACCTTGCAGCGGTCGGCGTCGAGGCCGACGTCGTCGGAGACGAAGCCGATGGCGCGGCACGTGTCGCGGACGATCTTCTCGTAGTCGACGGTGGCCTTGGTGGTGATCTCCCCGAACACCATCACCATGTTCGTCTTGGTGCACGTCTCGCAGGCCACCTTGCTGTCGGGGTCCTGCGCCAGGCACGCGTCCAGCACGGCGTCGGACACCTGGTCGCACAGCTTGTCCGGGTGACCCTCGTTCACGGACTCGGAGGTGAAGAGGAATGTCTCCGCCGCCATTTCTGCCTGCCTCTCTGCGGATTGCAAAACCAGGAAGAAGCAATCAGAATGATGATTCGATTTTTTTTCGTTGCAGCGAAGATAAGGACGAACTGGTATGGATCCAAGAGAAAAGATTCGATTTTTGCGGCAGAAATGATGAGTTAATACTACTTGATAGAAGAGGAGAGCAAATTGGAATTCCCCATTGTTGTAGGTTAGAGACGGGAAAAAAAGCAGAGAAGATTAACCACAAAACAGAGACCCTTCCTTCAGATCTACTACTAAAATTACTGCTCTGCTGCCGACAGCTACATACTGACAAAACTTGCAATTTAAAATTGGATCCATCAACAGGAGGATACTAGTTAGATCTAGGCTGTTCCCCAATAAACAAATCTATTCTTATCAAATTCATCCACATACGCACAACTAAACGAACAAAAAGCAAGAATATCCCCAACCCCGTTCCCCCATTTCCGTAACCGAGAAACGAACACACAACCAACTCCCCCAGATCTCCCATCTACCACCAACCCTCACCTCACCAAACCAAACCTCGCAGCCAGATCGAAGACCACACATCCCACCCCAGATCTAAGCAATCCCAAACCCAAAAACCCACGGAGACAAAATATTTATCCCAAAAGAGAAGAATCTCCCACGACGGCTCAAGAAATGAGACGAGAGGGGAAGGAAGATGAGTCGAGTCGAGTCGAGCGAGAGAGCTCACCTTCGTTCGCCGCCGCTCGCTGCTCACTTATTCGGGGGTAAAAGGCGAGACGAAGGAGACTGGCTTGCGATGAGTGCACGGGGGTGGCCTCCGGAATGCGCTCGGTCCTGCTATTTATAGCGGGCGGGGCGGACGCGTCGGGTGCGGATCGGGAGGTAGGCGACGACTCCGACCGGTGGGGCCCACGCCCCAGCCCAAGCAGGCGCGGGTGTGCGGGTGCGCGAGGTGCCGCGTGCGAAAAGTATTTGGCGTGCACGTGAGGACCGCACAGCCCAGTGCACGGTCGCTGACCCGCTCGAACTTTTTTCACCAGACAGGGGCTAGACTTGGCTGGCTGGCAGGTGGGACCCGCTCCCCCGCCTCGCCTCGAGTCGACTCACCAACCGCGTGGCTTGCTACTGGCCGCCACCAACCCCATGTTTTTGTGGGGCCCAGCTCACCAAACATCTCTCTCTGGCTTTCCCCCACCTCCACTTCTTTCCCTTTTGTTTTTGCCGATTTTAATTTCTGTCTTTGTTTTTTTTTTACGTTTAGTATGGGTATGGACTTGTGTGTTCAACAAATTTTCTCCACCTCACCAACCCATTGCTTTGATGATGTGAGCTTATTTTCTTTTTTTTTTGTGTGTGTTTTTGGTTGAGTTTGGAATTTATTTACTTGTGGCGGTGGAGAGTTGTTCGGGAATTTGTTTGTTTTGTATTTCCATTTTCAGTCCACTTGTAGTTGGTGGAGCAGGAGCCATAAACGAAAAAGGAGTGCACTGTTGATTTGGACAGAGGAAAGAAAAGGAAAATGACAAAACTGTGCGAGGAAATTTACATAAGCATTTTATGTCAAAACCTAAATATAAACACGTGCGTTTGGGGATCTAATTATGAAGACAACTCTTTCAGAATTATGCCTACAAATTAGAATAGCCCCAACATTTTCCGTGATGAAATGATGAAAAAATTCATTTGTTAGTAATTTTTATGTTTCACATTGTAAGGTGTTTTATTTTTTAAATAGATTTATGTATAAATCAATGCATGTGTTCCTCATATATGTATATATTCATATTGTTGGTATTGGATCTAGACTACACATGCGCATCAGGGGGGGTATACTTTTAAGTCTGCATTAATAAGATGTTTTTTTTCCTATTTGAAAAATTACAAGTGAATTTTCAAGCGTTTGATCGATCTAAAACGTATTCCTTTCCTACAAGGACGTATATTTCGTGGCTATTTGATATAAAATTTGTGTAATTATTATCTAAAATTTACTACAACACATAGTTTTGGTCGTTTTGCATGTCCAATTCATGTTAGCTTGCTTGACTTGATAGCATGGATCACCAATAGTCTTGAACTCTTGATTGGATTATCCTACTATTTTGCAAAAAGAAGGGTATCGAATTGCTGCCACAGGGATTAGTTCTAGCCGTGCAAAGCTGGCCCAAAGTTGACACAAATCAACGGAAGCACTTACATACACACATTGTGTGAAAAAGTGAACTCCATTAAAAAAAAAGTAGCCGAATTATCACACCACCCAAAAATCCATGAAAAATGCGTTAAAGATTCCAAATTGACATTCTCCTTCCCGGCCTTTTCATCATCTTCTTTCGATGCCTAAAAAAATGAGCCGAAGCAGCAACATGCCAACAAGCAGTTATGCACCCATGTTCTGAAGACTGGCACAGGCATTGCAAAATTAACCATGATGCCACGATTAAAAAAAAGCCTCGGCTGATCACGACTCTATATGTAGCCGTTAACAACATGGAATCTCAATCTCGCCTGCGGCAACTAGCATCAACCAAAACATCCTGTTTAATCAAGTGTTAGGAAAATGAAAAAGGCATGAAATGAGATTGCCAACTTGGAGTCTATGGACAGCATGCTTCGTGCAGAAAGCAAGCAGATTACAGATTATGTGTCAGTCTTTGTCTTCTTGTCCAAGAGATAAGCGAAAAGGCAGCTATGGGCTACCATGTGGCCAATGGGCAGCAAGGTCCAGCCCTTCCTTCTCCCCATGAATCATGCATGCTTCAGCTGGCCTTCTTCCTTCAAAGCTTAATCCTACGTGGAGCAAGTTTAATAAGAGACTGTAAGCCAAGAAGAAAGCGGAGGAGGAAGAATCCTACGTGGAGAAGAAAAAGGGAAAGAGAGAGAAGAAAGCGGACGGTACACCAAGCGCAGGCTAAAACAAGCATTTTAATCACTGTTTATGGGCCTTGCATCGAGCAGCAAGCGCAGTAGGAGGCGAATGGCTCGCATGCAGCCGGCCAACAGGCTGGGATTATTAAACTTGCTCTTCCTGTCAAGTAATCCGGCTGATGTGGAGGACACGTCATTGAAGCCCAGCGGGCGCATTTTATGGACATAAAAGTATATATACTACTGTACGTATATGAGCACGAAGCAATCAATCTCCCACTCCTATACTACCTCTCTCTATCTGAAATTATGGTTATTTTTGGCTATGAATTACTTGTACATAAGTCATATCCAAATTCATAGCTAAATTTAGTTGTATTTTAAAACCGATGTAGTAGTTATTTGGGTGGTATAAAAACGTTCCACTTAACACGGTGTGTAGGGTCAAGTCAAAACTGAAATGGCTTTGGGTGATGTAGTACGTAATCGTCTCATGATCTCATCTAAAAACACTCGCAAATTGCCTGTATTGATATTTTTAATTTGTTTGCCTGAATGTTTGCTTCAACGGCCACGATGACACGTTACACATGCCGAGCCAGTTGCACTACTGCTCTGTTCCCACAAACAGATATTGACACGAACAACATCATACTCACTCCTATATCGTTCTCTCGTCCTTCTGCAGCGGCAAACCTTACCTGGAAAAAGGAAACATCGACTATTCGACTGGGTAAAGAAAGGAATCCCACCTGGACATGCAGGTGTCCAGGTTCATCCAGGACCGCGACGTAAATAATATACGTGTGGTCCGGACACCGAAGTAATGATAATCAAGCAGCATATAAGCCGGAGGAATGCACGTACGCCTGGTTGCAGCTCTCCATTTCTGGCATAATAGGTCCAGCCCACATTGTCTGGCCTTTACTGGACCTACGTCCCTTCTCCCTTTGCAGAATAAGTCCACATTACGTCCCTCCATCTGATTACGAATTTCAATCGAGTCGCTGATCCGAAATATCAGAAATGTTAAACCCAAATATTTAAAAATCGGTTTAAAAATAAATCTTATGAAAGGGTAGTTTCGTTGTTTCCCTTCCATGTCGATGGATCTAGCCGAGAGAACAATGGTGGCCGGGCCAGTGGAGTGGCCACCCGATTTGTTCGGGGCATTGTGAGTCTGACGATCAGAGCCATGGGTAAAACCACACCTTTCTCTCATAATGCAAAGATGTTTCAGTTTTCTTTTAATTTTGTAAATCAGTCCCCTATCATATTTTATTTTTAGTCCTCGTTTTTCTTAAAATACTTAGATGTCTTCACAATTTAGTACAGAATCTAGAATTTAATATAAAATCCAACCCTCCTCCACTTATCCCCATTTATGCGACGGAGGTGCCGACGGCGGCTCTCCCCCTCCACCGGCGTTACCTCTCAACACCTGGTCTGCGGCGGCGGCGGGAGCGCAAATCAACGGCCGCAGTGGGACGCGCATTGACGACGACGACCAATACGGATGGCGACTCACTCCGGGGTCGGCGAGCTGCTCCGTCGTTGAGCTCAATGGCTCAAGACAATGACGAGCTCCCGGTGGCCGCGCAGATCGATGCATGAGGATGCAGATCGACACTGGAGGACTTGGATCGACGACGACGGTAGATCCGGACGGTGGCCGGCAACCTGTTTCACCATCGAGCTCCGGGGCTCGGGACAACGACGAGCTCGGTGCGGCGAATCCAAATTGACGATGATGAGCTTGCGGCGACACTAAATCATGACACTGGAGGACACGGATCGACGACGAGCTGCTCCGCCGTTGAGCAGATCGAGCCGCCGCCCCTCATCCTCGCCCTCACTGCCTGAGTGCCTATCATCCTCCTCCTCGTCGCCGGTGCGCATGGGAACCACGTGCTCTCCTTTTTAATCACTGTTTCTTCCATTTTTGGTTGAAAACCACCGGGGCTTGCACGAGCCACGAGCGGCCCAAAGCAATGGTTCCCCACCTCGTCCATTCTCCATTGTCTACGTATAGGTCTAGAATAGGCTGTCAAAAAAACTCGAGGCTCGCAAATAGCTCGAGCTTGGCTCGTGCTAAGCTCGATTCGAGCTCGGCTCGAGCTTCAATCGAGTCGAGCCTGAGCCTATGACCAAGCTCGCGAGCTTTATCGAGCCGAGCTCGAGCTTCTAACGAGCTTGACTGTATTTAATTTTTATTGTCTATTTAATAAATTAGTAGATTAAAATATGATATTTATGTGTATCTCCATATATTATTATTATATATTGGCATTATATACGTATTTTATTTTTTCTTTTCACTCTTTTCTAAAGATGATTAACTAAAAATTAATTTTTTAACAAGATATTATACCTAAAATGTAATTTCCTATTAATAAATCAAGCTCGCGAGCCGAGCTCGAGCTTGATCGAGCTCGAACCGAGCCTGCCTACAAGCTCGAAGGTTTTTCAAGCTCGGCTCGAGCCTCTATCGAGCTCGAGCCTAGGCAGACGAGCTCGCTCGAGCTCGGCTCGTTGACAGCCCTAGTCTAGAACCACGCTCCACCCCGAACCGTTGAATATGGCCTAACTAGCCTCCTCTTCTTTCCTTAAGCGAGGTAAAGGTGGCCAATGCGATTGAGGAGGATGTTGTAGAGCACAAGCACAGGGTGATGGTGGTGGTCCTCCCCGTGCTTTCCTTTCTATATATGTTCCCTCCCCGTTTCCTGCCGCTAGCGCATCGCAAGCAATGTTCAGATTCATCCCAGGAATTGGATATGAGATAGCAAGGAGATGAGATTTCAGGAGCATCGGCGCCACAACCACCATGGCGGTTGGTCGGTTGCCGCACGCCCTGCACTCCCTCCTCTTGCCGTCCTTCCACTGACTCATGGGCCCACGTGTTTTTATCTTCATTTTACTATCTAGACTATCACGTTAGTCAAACCACCTCTCCATCCTACCTAGATCTATTTAAACGTGTTTTAAAAGACCAGGATCTAACATTTGTCTAGTATTTCAGGTTAGGGACTGGATTAAAACTCAGCGTCAAATTAATAGGTACGTAGATGGGACTTATTTCCTCCCTTTGCTAATGCTGGCTGCCTGGCTGGTCTCGATCGGGAACAAGCATGCAGCTGCCAAAACAAGCCTACTCCTATGCGTGCACGGCAGCCTTATGGATTGACCTCATTCACATTATCACTTTCGGCCCAAAATAATTCAGGCCCAAATAGCTATCGTATGCGTACACAATACAGCCCAAAGCTGCTTCCTCTCCTCAACCACACCGGTCTCCATGACCGACCACACCACATCAATACGGCAAGTCGGCAATACGCGGCGATTCGCTCCCTAAAAAAAAGAAAGAAAAGACACGAGTGCCACGGCCGCATCGCCTCCTTGAGACCTTCCGCCGGTGGAGATTCTTCCGGCGAGGTGAGGTCCGGTCCGGTCCGCCCCTTTGGGCCCAACGAGGCCCATCTCGTTCCCACCCCGTTGCTAGTGGAGATTATTAATCTAGGGTTTCTCTCCGTGGATTATCGATCGACGGATCGATCTCGACATACAGAGAGGGTATCTGAGATTTCCTTCCGCTAATGGGATCTGTGTTGGATTCCCTCATCAAAGCCTACGAGGATGCGGAGGAGTTTGTGATTGCGCTGAAGCGGAGGGAGGAGCGCCGGATTAACCTGATGCGGCCGGAGGCGTTGCTGCACTGGGACGGCGACCGCCCTCTGCCCCACCTCGACGAGCGGCGACGGATAGTGCAGCGTTGGATCGAATACGAGAAGCGCAAAGGCCCTCGCCTTTATGATTATCTCCGAGGGTTGGTACTACAACATATCTCCTTTAATTCTCTAACATCATTTTTTTTTTGTGAGAGAGGAAAAAAAAAAGAAGCTACTGTAAAATGGAGTAGCCTGTAATCTAGTGCTGGGATTAAGTTTACTTCATCTACATGGTTTGATTTCCATATCACCTTTATAACTTTATCAAAAGTTTGTTTCAGACATAGTTATGTGAAATCTGGAAGGTTACGAATTTCTGCTAATCATTGTCTGATGTCTATCGATGTGTGTTGCTATATGGCATCGTTGCTTAGTGATGTTTAAACAAGGTATATATAGAAATTTTGATATCAAATTTTAGTATTAAAACATAAACATTTAATTACTATTGTGTATATAGGAGTATATCTCTGATAAAATTTATTCAAGTATAGCCGTGCGGATGCATGGGTTAACACTTAACACAGATAGTAGTACTACATGGTTTCTGTTGCAGCTCTGACATAAATAAATTACATGCAGAGAGAATGATGCCTGCATTGCTCGCCCACATGTCCGCATTGCCCTCCGTAGTTACAACTCCCATCATCCGGTATGTGAAATTACCTGTATTGCTCCCCTATACCCCTTCTGACTTCTTTATCATTTAAAACTACAGCTATGGTTATTTGACCGCTAAATTCTTGCATCGTATTATTGGAAAAAGTGCGAAAGTTTTGAAGTTAATATTCTTATTTTCTGACATTTCATCGAACAAAAGCATCTATATAAAGATATAACAAACCACACTTATCGTACATGCCAATGTTTATATTTCTGTCGAGGGAATATAACTTGATTTATTTCACGTATATGATTCTCTTTAATTTGAAGGGATTTTAATTATTTTTGCACGATTTATCTACGTGCATATTTTTCAGGGCGCTGAGTTCGATATTGTCAGGTCTTTGAATGCACATTTTACTTCTTTTGGAGATGAAATTTGGTCCCATGTCAACTTCCTGGGTCGCAGGAGGGATTGTATTGATGCCCCCGTGCTTCGCTTCTTTGCTGAGATATTGTACCATGGCCGTCTTGCTGAAACACCAGTTGTTGTATCATGCATCATATTACAGGGTATGTTACATCCCTGTCTATTAATGTATTTATGCTATACTTTGATAAAAACCTTGATACTAATAAGACCAAACTTGCTAGGAGAAAAAATCATGGAGGAAATGATTTATCACAATTTATTTCTTTGATGCTCATCAAAGCTGCATATCTTTTGTTGTTAGGATATAAACTCAACCTGCAACAATCATTGCAAGGTGTGTTTTTGAGATTGTATTAGCAATTTATTTATTGCAGAAAGGAGATTACAATAACGCAACATAGCTTTTAGACATTACCTAAATGTCTACCTAGTTGTCAGCAACAGCCGCTAGAGGCAGCCCTGTAGCTCTAGCCTTACTCCAAACTGTTTCTTAATTGCTTCAGCCAGGATTTCAGTCGGACACACTGTTGCATCGTCAACCTTAAGTTATAACTTTCCATCTGCCAACCAATCTTAACACTGAATCTGATTTCTGCTGACCTGCTTCCTAGGTCTTCCCTAGTTTTGCCTTGACGAGATCAATACACCAGATCATTTTCATCAATCCCAGAAGGAATAATTACCTGATGGACTATTTTCTCCTCACATCTAGCCATGTCTTTTGGAGTCACGGCCATCAGAGTCTATCCCAAGTTTGTTTAAGTAGTGTAACCCCATGCCCCCCTTGTTCAATCAGTTGAAGTTTCAAACAGGTTTCTCCCTCCATTCTTTTGCACTACCTCTGGTCAAAGTATATTTGACGCTGGTAGATATGAGCTTAGTTCAACCAACGTCGAATATGTTTTTTCACTGTAGGGAGTAATTGTTTAGGACATCAATGCAAACTCCAATGTACATGTTTGATTATTATTTTTCTAATCATATAGTTATAAAATATTAAAAACACCATCTCTCTCATGAGTCAAATCTTCATATTTTTAAAAGTTACAAAGTTTTGAAGCTTAATTTCACACATCATATAACTTCATTTCTGTGTGAATAGAGGGAGTCCTTTGCGACTCACTTCATTGATTTTTTGTGCCCCTTTGTGTTGTAGGATTGGCTAGAGGTCAATCCTCATTGGCCTTTTTTAGACTCCATACCTTTTTTTTAACTGCTGTGCTGAGAAAGGTTGTATTGACACTAGAATAGATCTTTTGTGATGTTTGCCTCCTTATGGAACTGTATTGGTGTTGACATTTTAGCAAGTCTAAGCTTTTTTTATTTATTTAATTATATCAGTGCAGTTTCAGTAGCATTTTCCATACATGCATCGTCCTAATTATTCTCTGAAACTGTTAATGACAGAGGAGCCACTGTTCATCAGGAGGATAGAAACGATTCAAGAGCCAGTACACCTCACCACAAAAACGGGAACAGATCAAGAGCCTCTAGTTCAGTTCAGAAGCAAGTGTGCATTTTGCACCGACCGCGATGAGATTTTGCACCCCAGCGACGACAAATTTATGTGTGGAAAGGAGGGCCAGGAATTGCGGCCATCCTCGTGGTTCTACTGGGACGAAAGGGCACTCGATCACATCCTGATCAGACCAAGATGCTTTTTAGATAAAGTGAGCGGATTTTTTTCTTTTCTATTTTATGTATTTTTCATATGGCTTGCCAATCTTGCCAGTGCAATCAAACTAGGTGATAAGTTGCACTAAATTATTTAATTGACCCCAGCAACATATATAAACAATTTTCAGTCATTTTGGAGCAAACGTCCGCTCTACCAATGGCCGTAACAGTGGCCATGAAAAAACTAATGAGAGTACATGAAGGAACATATCAAAATATCAATGCTATTCAGGTATTAAAATGTAGTATGTGTCATGTGAGAGACCATTCATATTTGTAGGTGCCGTACAATCCTTTAGCCCAAATTCACATCAGAATATTGTGTGCTACCTAAAAAACCTAAGATGGCTTGCTAATCTCGAGCAAGTACAGCCCATCAACAGCCGTGTAGTCTAGCCACCGAAGTGGCCCTTCATCTGTTGTGCTATCCATGATTCGTAAATGAAGATCAAATGACTGGGTGAATCTGTATCCGAAACAAACTACAGCATGGAAATCTTGGCCCTCATCCTTCGGATTCCTGAATTCTCGTGGACAGCCGTAGTAAACTTCATTGCCAATACACTTTCGATATTCATCTCGGATCGCCCATAGTACTGCGATGACCGGACTGTGCTCGTGGATGAACCTTGCGACATCTTCCTTATCCCAATCATAGTTCTCGAGCCGATGGGGGACATGCCCTGTAATGGGTAAAACTGGACCAGTAGATGTAGGTAATCCTCCCATTTGCTCAATCACATGAATAACACTAAGAACTGAGATTCTTCCAGAAGGATCCATATCAGGGCGACACCTTTGCAAGAGCGTCACTGGTGGTCTTTCAACAGAGCAATTGAAACCATACTGCTTCCGGTACTGCGCTTCAATGCAAAGAGAGGTGGCAGACAAAACACAAGTATCTGAAAAAATTAATAGGATAATACATAAGCATTTCTAGGTTATTTAGCAAAAACTAAGGATTGCGCAAAAGATTCTGTGTTAGTCGCATCAATTATCAATTTTTCATTTAAACATAAGAGCCAATCTTTTTTTAAAAAGTGGTCAATCTTTTTGTTTAAAAAGTAGTTAAGTTTTGAATAGATTAGATTCCTTTTCCAGAGACCTTATTGGTTTAAAATGCCTAGATTTATATGCATGAGAAAAACTGCCCCCGAAATACTTATATTGTGAAAGAAATTTGAATCCAAGAAATGCTTGTACTTTAAAAACTGTGAATGTTTACTTACTTGTAGAAAATTGTACGACGGGGGAGCCGAGCACACTGAATGGCGTCGAGAACTCAAGAGGCTGGGTTCGTACGAAAAATACCCTCTTAAGCCAGATAATTATCCTCTGCCAGAGACAACTTATTCGTGTGGCTAGGCCTCCACGATGCCCTCCGCCTCCACCCGCAAACAATCCTGATGGCACTATTAGAGCTGAAAATATACAGAAGCTTTCAGTGTTGCTTGGACTTCTCATTTGATGAGAACATATAACTTTTCATCTTGGTTACGCAACTATCATTGCAAGAACATTTTACAAAATAATATCAATGCAACAACAGTACTCTTAGCCCAAAATATTTTTATACTAGTACACCTCAAAAAATATATAATGCACTCATCCTCATCTATTAACTTAATAAAGTAATAGAAACATGTTATAACGGTCTAGATTCAATCAGAGATTAATCATAAATTTATACGAGTTGAAATCGAATAGAAACATGCATGACTATTGTTTCCTTAATCAGCAAGATTCATTAAAGACAGTTCGGCAAGTTTAGGACTAGGAAATCCGAATAGAATACTAACTAGTACATCACAATCGAATACTTGTAGAGACACACATACATAGCAAGAGGGAAAAAACGTGCATACCATGTCAGATGTAATTTGGAATAAAAGATATAATTTAGAAATATCCTATGAGTTACAAATAGATATACAATTCAGAAATTGTATATCCAAAAAAATAATAAAAGAAAGTGGCCATGCAAAAAAAAGTTCATACAAAACCTACCAGTTATAAATATCTGAATTTAAGAATAATAAAATAGATATACAACTAAAAGAAGCTACCATATACAACACAATCCCAAATTATATAGTCCATTCCAACAATTTGATGCCAATTAATTTAAAATTACAAATAACTAAATCACTAAAATTAAGAATTAGTGAAATAAGTATGTGAAGAAGTATCCATGAGGAAATTACGCAATTAAAATCCCACATATAATGCAACTTATAATTATCCAATATTAAAACATCAAAAGAGAGCTGTCAATGTAAAACTATTTAGAACTAAAAGATCAAATTAATAAAATACAATTCATGTCAACAATAATTTCATAGTGAATCCCTAAAACAAAACAATAGGAGGCAAATGACTCCATTTTAGCTGCTTCCTGTTTATGATTCACCAAAAAGCAATATCAATAGCAGTGCACAATTAGCTTATTTGTTTTTGTCGTAAGCTAAACCATCAAGGGGAAATTTACAATGTTGATGTTTTACGTTAAGAGAAGTTTGTGTGATGTCAAATAGTTCACATTAAATATGAACAACTAAAATCAGGAATGAAAAATATAGATTATTTGTTTTACTTTGGAATGATTAAATTAATCTATTACAGAGGAAAACAAGATACATTTTGGTAAGTATGCAATTAATATAGTATGTCAGTTTGAAGAACTACTAGAAGAGAAGAAACATACAATTACATGTTAATTAGAATATCACACGTAAAAAGTTTGATCAAGTTGAACTAGAGTTCAAAAATATAATGTCATTTTTTAATATTTTATTTCACAACAAAGTATCATAAGAGAAACTTTTGTGCGCTAGCCGCGCAGATGGTCATCAGGCTAATTTAATATAAAACAACAACTGTTTTGCAGCGTACTGAACAAATGTATGGCAATTTTTTTTATGAGGAACAAAATGACTATCATCCTAACTGGTCCATGCCAAAACAGAAATGCAGAAATGTTTGAGGCAGATAAAGTTTTTCTTGTCAATTCGTTTATGCCAGAATAGAACCGCACACGTGAGACAGGGCACATCTCTAATGGAAGAATTAATTTCCGGTGAGAAAAAGAGCAACTAGCCTCATTGTTAATGGAAGAATTCCCCACAAGAAAACGGGTAACAAGCCTCATTGCTATATCTAGGAGTGATATGGTAGTTTAAATTGAGGGTGATTGATATGAATCAAACTACAAGTTTCTTTGACAAATTTTGAATCTAAAACAACAAACTATGCTGGGACACAGTGGGTTACAGAATGCACAAATCTTTGCAGGAGGTAGATAAAGCTTTTCTTATCAATTCGTTTATGCAAGAATAGAACCGCAGATGAAGATGGTGGCATTGCCAATGAGACAGGACACGTGTGATCAGCCGCTTCAGCGTCTCGGGAAGCACATGAGACCAGTCGCTGTTGGCCTTGTGAAGCGGCGCCCGAACTGCGGCGAGGATGTCGCCGCCGCGGCATGTAGCGAGGGTGACGCGGTCGGTGAGGAGATGCTCGGCGAACGTCCAAGGCGATGGCGCCGCCGCATTGATGTGTCTGGGCATGAAGGCGACGTAAGTGATCAACACAGGAACCCAGTCATCGGCGGAGAGCCTGACGACGAACATCTCCGCCTTGTGCAGAGGCGCCCGAAGAACTGCGGCGAGCACGTCGTCGCGCGTCCTTGGCGCCGCGGCGGTGATGCGGCTCTCGCTCTGGCGCATGCCACCGATTGCTTCGGGCTTGGAGCAGGCGAGTCGCTCGAACAAGTCGACGCCGACCACCCGATTCCGCGTTGCCGCGAACCCAACCGCATCTCGAACTCGAAGAGCCAAGTCGTCGGCGAGGTTGAGGAGCTTGACGAAGAACACCCCCTCTTCCTCGCAGAGGTGGTTCCCCGCTTTCTGCTGCAACGGCGCACGAACTGCGGCGTCGGCGAGGGAGCGCGTCCTCGGCAGTGGCGGTGGCGCCGCGGCGGTGATGGCGACGCCGCTCTCGCTCTCGCGGTGGAGTAGTAGAAGGCCGCCGATTGCTTCGGGCTTGGAGCAGGCGAGTCGCTGGAAGAAGTCGACGCCGACCACCCGATTCCGCGTCGCCGCGAACCCAACTCGAAGAGCACCCAAGCCGTCGGCGAGGTTGAGCTTCACGACGAACACCTCCTCTTCCCCGCACAGGTGGTTCTTCTCGTTCCCCGCTTTCTGCTGCAGCGGCGCACCAACTGCGGCGAGGACGTCGCCGCCGCGGCATGTAGCGACGGTGCGCATCACGATCGGAGTCGACACGCCGTCGTTGAGGAGATGCTCGGCGAACGTCCAAGACGGTGGCGCCGCCGCATTGATCAACCCAAACCGATCTCGCACCTCGGCCTTGTGCGGTGGCGGCCGAAGAACTGCGGCGAGGACGACGTCGCGCGTCCTCGGTGGCGCCGCGGCGGTGATGGCGACGCCGCTCTCGCTCTCGCGGTCGAGTAGTAGAAGGCCGCCGATTGCTTCGGCCTTGCAGCAGGCGTGTCGCTCGAAGAAGTCGACGCCGTCCACCCGATTCGACGTCGCCGCGAACCCAACCGCATCTCCAACTCGAGGATTGGGTGCGTCGTCGGCGAGGTTGAGCTTGACGAAGAACATCCCCTCTTCCCCGAAGTGGTGGTTCCCCGCATTTTGCTGCAGCGGAGCACGAACTGCGGAGAGGGGAACTGCGGCTAGAGACATGCCGCAGGCGACCACGTGCTCGGCGGCGAACGTCGTCGACCACGGCGGTGGTGGTGAAGAGGCCGCGGCGTCCTCAGGCGCGGGGGAGAAGATCTCTTCCCCGGAGCGGTGGCTCGCATCCCCAGTCATCCCCCAAATTTCTCCGGCGAGCGGCGCGCCATCTCCGTGGAACGCCTCCTGGAAATAGTGCGGCCACTCGGCGTCGACGACGACGGCGGCGACGCGGCTTGTGGATGTGGCGAGGAAGTGCAGGGGGAGCGCGAGGCCGGTGCCGAGACGCACGACGAACGGCGGCGACGGCGCAGGCGCGAACATATTGTTCGTCGTCTCTCTCGCCGGCGCCGGCGATGACGACGAAAGCGGATGCGTTTTTTCTTCTTTTTTTTTTTTTGACTTGCGAATGGATTCCGTTATTTGTTGGGGTTCACGGCTAGCGCGTTCGAGGAAGAGATGGGCCGTGGGCCGGTAGCGTGAGCGAGGGGAAAGAAAAAGAATGTTGGCCTCTATATGGGCTGGTAGCTTGCGCGAGGGGAAAGAAATAGAAAGCTGGGCTGTATCGCCTGTGTTGTGGAAGATAAACAGCCCAACTGAACAGCCAATTCTTTTTTTTTTCTGCGTATTGAATGGACAAGGGATTGGAATATTTGACGATGGCCAGTTTAATTTAAGTTTCAGCCTTTAACAAAGAAGTTTAGGAGGAACGACTGTATCTCTAAAAATTTTGGTTGAGTTTTGAATTTGGTAAATAACAGAGGAATTTCAAGAAAGGAATACGGATCATGAATTTTTCTAATTGTTTGCATATATGCATGATGTATTTATACGTGTTTCCGGAGATGTTAAGTGCTAAAGGATGTTCAGCGGTTCGTGAATATCTCTCATCACTAGAAAAATGTCATTGTTGGTTATTTAGGGCCTGTACGGCCGGAGGGCTCTTGATCCATGATTTGTAATCTTTCCACCAAAGATCTAGATCTCTTTAAATGAAGCGTTTGGCTAGATTTTTGCTCCAAAACTTGAAAGAGAGGAGGGAGGAGAAATATACCAATATAACTCTTATACATTTATCAGCATTTTGTATTTAATTTGTTTTGTGGCGTACTCTTGCGCATATATGCTTATAGATTGGTGACAAAACCGGTATTTTTGTTTTTTTTTAAAAAAAATTGAAGTGTCAGCACTATACGTACATAGCAATATTGTAGAGGTACACGTTCAATTCTTGGCAATCAAGCACGTATTAAAAAAAGTCCACATCTACCCAATAACTACTTAGATCGATAAAGAGAATTCAAGTAAGTGAATCCAGGAATCATTTCTAGTTATTATTTTTAGGACAATGAATAAGTTTAAATCCAAGAAAAATATGCTAGATAGTGCTATGATAGTACTGTAAAATTTTATCCATCATCCAACGATTGCTTGTGCAAGCCCATCACGAAATTCATCCATAGATGTATCCGATGCATCTTGAGAAATAATATAGAGATTTCCTATATCTTGATGGTATTGTAGGCACATAGTTTGGATTCCGATCGAACCTATGAAAATGTCTATCGGCCGGTGCATCGTGATCACGTATGTAGTTGTGCAGTCCCTCCCATGGTTGCAGAAACAATCAATTTCTGCTTGTACATAGGATAGCTTGGCATCCTGAGAAGAATTCTCCATTTTATCTTCAATACACCAAAGCATCTTTCAATAATATTGCATAAACTTGAATGTAAATTGTTGAATTTCTCTTTATGACCATTAGGCGTAGAACCTCTTCGAAATTCCGGAACATGGTACCTTTGTCCCTTATATGGTGCGCACTTAAGTACCCTGGACATGAACATGGATATTTTTATCATGCATAATCCATTTTCTAGTTATTTCATATAAAAAGTACTAGTATTTTTGAGGGGGATGAGGGAAGATATCTTTATTAACCTGTAGTGCATGAAAAAGAACACTGGTATAGCATGAAAAAGAACACTGGTATCATGAATTTTTCTAATTGTCTGCATATATGCATGATGTATTTATATGTGTTTCCGGAGAGGTGGAGTGCTAAAGAATATTCAGCGGTTCATGAATATCTCTCATCACTAGAAAAATTTCATCGTTGGAGGTTTAGGTGCTCTGGCAATCCCGAGTAATTTCACTCCCGCCCAAACCCAAAGTTCGCCCTATATATACTGACCTGTATCCCGAACTGAGTGGCGCACGCCACTGGTCCGAGTCTCGAAAGCCACCACACCTCCTGCTAGATCCTACTGACTCTCTGGACCACCTCCTTTGCTGTCTGGGATTTGCCTGGAGGATGGCAACCAACGCCCCAACCCACCTTCAGTTGTATGGCTAGGTCCATGCTTGGAGGACCGCGGTCGTCCAAAGCTCTAGCCAGAGGTCCTTCGCCCCACCCAGTTTTGTGTTGAGCTCACCGATGCAGGCAACTCTGAGACATCAAGAAGAAGCAGTTGGATGAAGATAATGGAGTGGTCACTTTTATTGTGGAATTGTAAAATCAACTTCTAAAATAATCTTGAAACTAGTATTGTGGTAATCTCTCATAGAGTATTGAGAAACCGCTAGAGATGCTTAAAAAGGGCTATTGACGACAAGCTCATCGGATAGAGGACACACGAAGGCAGCCCTCTATGATAGTGGTAGAGCCACTATGCGGAGTATATGTGACCCTAGGTGGCCCACTCTTGTCGACGACTAACTTCTTAATATCAATTTCGGAATTAGAAGTTGAATTAATACTCAAAGCTATTAAACCCCCCTAAGTATCATAAAAGTCTCCACGAAGGCTCCGCTAAAATTATTTATCAAATGTTAATGAAAAACACATTGAATCTCTACCATCCTCCTAATATATGTTTCTAGATCTGCCACTGGTTATATTTGTTCATGCTTGAAACCTTTTCTGGCTCCGCCCCAGCGACGATGGATAGGAAGGGTATTAGACCGGAAAGTATCAGCGGATTAGAACGGAGCTGGTGGCTCGATCAAACGGCGTTGGAAGCTTCAGAGCGGCCGATCAGCTGCAGCACTGGAACTTATTGAAACGGAGGGACCTGGGAACACACGGCGGCAATCGTGCGGTCGGATCGCTGGTGACAGAGGAACGAACGGCGATCAAGCCCTCCACGCCGCACGCGGGCCTCAACGCGGAAGCGCTCTGATGACACCGCGCGCATTCCTCTACTGCCCGCTTTTCCCTCGGTGATCTCTCTCTTTTCCCTCGGTCAAGTCGTTTCCCATCATTCTTCTGCTGCTTTATTGGCGTCCATTGCAGTGCAACATGAGCGAAGGATTCTTTGTTTATCGCCACCTTGGAAAAGAGAGACGCCAAGGATTCTTTGTTTATCACTAACTTTGGAAAATAGAGGTCAGATTGCTTTCTCGTGCTCACCAGTAAGTGCTATAAAACCCCCCTCCGTTAAATTATCCACCACCACAGAAAACTGATTAATACCAGCATCCGACCACTTGACTCTAGATGTGCAGAGAGGGGAAGAAGGTAATCGACAGAGTCTTCGGCGGAGAGGAGACCTTGGCTCCGGGTTTTAAATGCTCTCTTGTTCATGTAAGTGCCCTTGTTGCTTTGTTGAGAGGCTGCTCTTGTTCTGTACAAATCTGTTCCTTGCGCGTAGCCTAGTTCTATCGATTGGTAAATATAATTTTACAGATTGTACATTAATTATTCTAAAATCGTGGAGTTGTTCTACAGCCAACTTCGGTTAGCATGGCCGCGTCGGGGTCCTGCGATTCACAGCCAGGGACCAGGACAGAACATTAGGGGCCCCGTACTATTTTTGCATATATGTAGAATTTTCATGATTTGTTTGTTTAAGTGTTCCTAATTTTGGATCAAACATGTGTATGCATGGTAGAAATAAATCAACTAAAATGTAAATTACATGCACAACATTCGACTGTTTTTTTTTAAACATAGTCAATATAAAGTAATATAATATAAGTAAAAGTGTATTACATTTGTAACTTACGTAACTAATCAATAAATGGAGAAAGCTGAGTGCGAGGTGGGGAGTTCGACTCCCACGCACCACAAGTGAATATGTTTTCTTTTAGTGTCACTCTAGTGTGAATCTCAACACAAATACAGCGGTACTATTTTTTTGAATAAATCTATCAGCTTTTTTTTGGGCAAACCCATTAAATTTTGATATATTAGGCTGAACCTTAGCTTTTTGGGATGGGGGTGGAGACTGTCACACGCTACCCAATGGGTATTTACTCTAATAGAGTATGGGTTTGGTACCCTTTCTTCATAAATTGGGTAAGGGTACTATTTTCCTCTGCTCCCCTTATCTACTAACAGATGGGGAAGAGTTCATGCATTTGAATGAATATTTTAGTATAAGTACTGAACCTATATATGAAAAATCGGTGGCTAGCCTAATCTTAACATCGAAATTTAGAAATTTCTCGACAAAAAACATGGAGGGAATCATTCAATTTTTCAGCCATCGAGGATGTGCTTCCAGATCCATGCTAGGGGAAGCAATTATCCTTTTGTATGGAGGCTAGAAGTCAAACTCTTGCAACGCCACGATGCTACCCGTTGTGCTAGCCACACATTTTTATGGTTAACGCTTATATAAATATTATATTACTGTAATAGTTATAATATAATTAATTATATAAGTATACCATGGTTATGTTTGAATTGTTTAAGGGATTTTATGTCGAAAATAGTATAGCTAGTCCCCTTAAAGTTGTGTTGCCTTGTGTTGATATGTGTTGGTGTAGTTATATATGGGATCCCACACAACTTCTTATGAGAAAAAACATGTTTCCAGTTCTTGCCTAGTACTCTATTTGTCCGACAATACAGGAACATAGATCTAGTAAGTTCCTATATTGTTGGACAGGAAGTAGCTTATAGGTTTAATACAATATTTACCTCGATGAGAGGATCTTACCGTCAAAGTTGTGCATGACATCTAACATTGTGAAGTAACCTTATTTCCTACTATTCAGTTTAAAATCAGGACGCTCCAAAACATAACAGACAATTTCCACAAGAACCGAGAAATTGGTTCTGGAGGTTTCGGCAAGGTGTACAAGGGAATACTGCACAATGGCACAATGGTTGCAGTGAAGCGTGCAAACTCGATGTCTGAGCAAAGACGTAAAGAGTTCCTCACAGAGATTGAGCTGATCTCACAGCTACGCCACATAAATGTGATGCCGTTGTTTGGCTTCTGCGAAGAATCGAATGAAATGATATTGGTCTATGAGTACATGGAACAAGGGACTCTAATGAGCCATCTTTATGGCTCAGATAAGCACAAGCTCACATGGAAGCAGCGGTTGCAGATCTGCATCGCTGCAGCAAGGGGGCTGCACTACATACACACATACTCAAAGAATGGCATCATCCACCGTGATGTGAAGACATCAAACATACTGCTCGATGCCAATCTCCTTGCAAAGATCTCCGACTTTGGGTTATCAGAGATTGGCCCCGGGTCGGAATGTTCTCATGTCATCACTAAAGTGATGGGCACCGACGGCTATTGTGATCCTGAATATTACAAGACCAGACAATTGACTCAGAAGTCAGACGTCTACTCCTTCGGTGTTGTTCAGCTTGAGGTACTCTGTGCTAGGTTGGTGTTTAACCCTACTCTTCCATTGAAGAAGAGGAATTTGTTAATTTGGGCAATGGAGAAGCTAGAGAGAGCAGAAGTAGATCCTGAAAACTTGCGAGAAATCGTCGACCAGACAATCTCACGCACCATCGAAGGTGCTTCTCTATTAATCTTCGTGGAGCTAATCAAGAAGTGCCTTGCAGATAACCATGCAGACTGCCCATTGATGGAAGATGTCATACAAGACTTGAGACATGCACTGGAACTTCAAGGTGACACCGTCAGTGATACGAATCCCGATGATGGCCTCTCAGACTTAGCGAGACATGCATTTTCAGTGATAATGAGAGAGTTTAGGGAAGCTCGTATGATGGAGTTTATGCATATGGGGAATTTGCATATGTGAAATTGAGATTGATGATATACTATTCTGGTCATTATGAGCCTACGCGACTACATTTTAGTAGATACCCTGTTTCAGTTTGTCGTTTGCATAGTGTTGGGTTTGTGATGCTTTGTATTGTGTGGTTATAAATGTTAGTGGTACACCCTAGAGGTCATGGAGATGGTGTTGTTGTATCACTTAATGTGCTTTTACAAATCTATATGAATAAAATGTTATTCCTTTACTTAAGATATATAGATGACTGTACTATCTATCAATGTGTATGTGACTTATTAATGAGACTTTATGTGTTATGTTATTATTTCTAAATGGTCTCCAACATGTCATATATTAAATGAATATGATTATAGCTTAGATCAGTGGTGGAGGATAGGAGAGGGAAGCTGATCCTCTGCAGGCTTCAAAGTATATATAGCACACATTTATTCATAGAAAAGTGACTAAACTACAAAATGCTGCCCTCTTTGTTATGTACTTCATTGGCTGAGTCTCGGGGCCCTCCAAAATTTAACCTAAGCTACACCACTGGCTTAGATCATCATGGCTCTCAACATCCGTATTCGCTTGCTAGAAACCGCTATTGACACATGTATCAAAAAGATGTATTCGGGTATGTATGAACTTACCGGGTCACAGACTTAACAGGTTGGAACAGAGTGTCGGATGGAGGTCCATCTACTCAGTTCAGATGGAGATCTAAGTTGGATTTTCGATGAGCCTCATGCCCCGTCACCAATTTACAACCGATGAAGGGAAGAGAGAGGGAGAGGAGATAGGGTCACTGTCGTTGTCGAATCAGCCGACAAAGGATAAGTTTGTTGCCGCCCGTGCCTCGCCAAAAAGAGGCCTAGGACTAACCCCGATGTCGAGATGGAGAGATGTGGAGAAGTAGATAGAAGGGAAAGTTGGACGAGGAGTTGTGATATTGTAGCCAATTGAGGTAGGGGTGCCTCACACCGCAACCCAACATGTCACAAATGGAGCTAGAGTGACACTGCTTCAAGCTCTTATACACCACTGTCTCTGGCATGTAAAGGCCATTGCATCCGCCCAGTCTATGCAAACCATCCCCACCTCTGCTTGCGCCGCCCAAAAAAGATTGAGCTGGCCTACATGTCCCCGTGTTCGGGGAGCTCACCACCACCTTACCTCTCTCTCTCCTCTGTCGTTGCCATTCCATTCCACTTGTTGTCTACCCCACATGTAGATAATGAGCCCTATCGAGGACGATGGTGCCCCGACCCCAAGCAAGTCAACACAGGAGGATGGGATCTAGCAAGAAAGGAGGAGCTTGCCGCCCCCTGGCCTTGTCGGGAATAAGGAGGTGGGCTTGAACCCCAACGGTAACTGCGATGACCTAGGGGCTTGCTCTGTGTACCACCACCACCACTGTTTGTCTTTATCATGCCTGCCCGAGGTTACCCATCGACTTGTGAGATCGAGAGAGAGAGTGG
>CM002476.1:9720574-9735993 GCA_000325765.3 Leersia perrieri
AGTTTATAGTAACACTTACATGTGGGCCGGTTGTACTTTATATTTTCTCTCATTAGAAAGCCACATAGGTGCCATGCGTGCCATCTGAAATACCAAGTCGTTCAAACTACCATGTAGGAGCCACGGTACCGAAAATCGGCATTAATATATTATGTACTTTGGGATTTTATTTGCACCAATTTTACTTGTTGGGGTTTAATATTTTTGGTATTGCGGTTTAATGGCGTGATTGAAACTTGACATCAAAACTGAGTGACAAAAGGTAGACTTATTATGAAAAGAAAAGAAAGAAAAGGAGAGATAAGCTGGGCTGGGCTAAATGGGGCAAGGGAAGGAGGCCCAAGTTCATACTTCATAATCTCCCGGTTGATATTTTTCAAGGAATTGAATGGGGAATGAATTTGAATATTTGATGATGTTGTTCAATTCAAGTTTCATATTTGAATTCATAGTATTTTCAGGAAATACATATAGGAATAATGTACAAGGATGACTCTGAACTTTTGGGTTGACTTTTAAATTTCAAAATCTGTGTAGGAAATTCCACGGATACATACGGAGGATCCAAACATTTGAACCCCGTCTAATTATCTGCATATATTAATTAAGTGTATTTTGTACATTTGAACTAGTATACTATTACCCCCGTTTCATAATGTAAGACGTTTTGATTTTTTAAATGTTATGTTTGACCATTCATCTTATTAAAAAAATCAAATATAAAAATAATAAGTCATAATTAAAGTATAACAAAGTAAATCACAAACAAAGTAAATGATATATTCATAATTTTTTAATAAGACGAATGGTCAAACGTTGCAAGCAAAAAGTAAAAACACCTTATATTATAAAACAAAGGGAATAGCCAGTAAGCATTACCCTAGCTAGCGAATTTAATTAGCTACATATTCTTATGTTTTTTTTTTGCAGGGTACATATGCTTATGTTATGTACATGATATGTATAACACGTCTCTCAAAGAGAACAACAAAGAAAAAGGCAAAGTGATCAGTCAAAAGCACAAAGCTAGGCAAAATATTGTGAAAGTATAAAGTGCAAATTCGCCTGTGCTAGCTAGCAACTGGTGCGAGAAATGAAGACTTTCATCTCGGAAGAACATGTCCGCTCTTTAGCTTTTGTGTATCTCTCTACATGCATGCATGTATTATCTAGTCGACTTTTCCATGAAATTCGATGAAGCTAGGTCATCCACATTAACCGATCGATCGAGGTATACTGGGATCGATTTGTACGTTTGGGTTCTCTGGGTAGTAGGAACTGGGAAGAGCTAGAGATGTATATATATGTGAGGTTGAAGCATAGCTAATAAGGGATTAAGGGTTAATTAGCATCACTAGGTGGTTTTAGTCGATAGATGTTCTACCCCTGCTGAGTGACTGCTCGGTTAGCTAGCTTGCTTCAATCATCAACGTATGTGGTCTACACTCTACACATGTAAACTGGAATTACCACGTGTGTAATAATGTCTTGCGAAAGACACGGTCGCTCGCTCCAAAATCTCTTTAGGAATAGGTGAAACATCTGAACACACATCTACCTTTTTGATGTGAACCAACACACTAAACTATTGAACCATACAAATATTGAAACCCCCTAATTAAACTTTTATTTTTTCTTCGTTCAAATAAACCCAGCCCCCCAAAAAAGAGGTTTTGCTGAGCTGTTCAGTCTCACTGCGTATGGCGTCCCGACTTTTTGTACTAGCTAGTGACCGCCTACTCGATCTATATAAACTCCCTAGGCTGCAATGGCCAAGCAAAAAAACCAAGAAACAATTAACCGTAGAAACTAACAACCCAACCCGTTGTTAATTTGGGAATGGCTCCGAGAGGCAAGCAGCAGCAGGTGATGGGCGTGGCGCTGGCCGTGGCGGCGTGCGCGCTGTGCCTCCTGCCGGCGACGGCCAGCGGCGCGCTCCGCGTCGGGTTCTACCAGAACAGCTGCCCCAACGCCGAGGCGCTCGTCCGCCAGGCCGTCGCCGCGGCCTTCGCCAAGGACTCCGGCGTCGCCGCCGGCCTCATCCGCCTCCACTTCCATGACTGCTTCGTCAGGGTAACTACAGCTTTCCATCAATTACCAGCTACATATACTCCACTACACACTAGTGTATAAATGTTTGTGTCATGTTTTTGGAAGCATGGATGTATAGATATATACCTGTTGGGTGTTGCAAATTAACGGAACGTCGATTTATGTTTGATGTTAACTAGACATTTAAACAGCCTAAAGCTTTAATTCAGATGATACATGTGTGTGCAAATTTCTAGCCCATTGATTTTCCCTATTGAGGGACGACCAGAATAAAATACTTATGTTGATACCTATATCTAGTAGTACTTTTTACAAATTAAGCCTACGGACGAGTTCTAAAAGATGTTAGAAACGGATTGTTAGACCGCACGCAAAACGAGAAATATGTTTAGTATAAGATTAATTGAGTATTAATTATTTAAAATTTGATGCATATATTTATTTGACTTTTTAAAACAACTTCTATATAGAGTTTTTATACAAAATACACCATTTAATAGTTTGAAAAGCGTGCTAACGAAGAACGAGATAAAATTTTAGTCACTATATTGTCTATATACGTTCCAAGCCTTGAACTATACATACCTCATAAAAATACTTGAATATATTGGACCAAAGAACTTAGCAATTTTTAAAATGTTTTTTTCCTAGTTGGTTTTTATGAATTCATACGAGGGCCAATATATACGCGGTGTGGTGAACACAGAGAAACTATTAATGTACTTCCTTTTATTGAATGAAATTGACACGATGCATCCTGTGTGCCGGTTCATTAAAAAACATATATGTGGAAAAAAAAACTTATAGTGGATTTTGACTATTTCTCTATAAATTTATAATTGTTGTTTGTTTCTTTTCAATTAGTTTTCTACTAATTATGTTTGCCTGGCTAGCTAGCTTTTTATGCTTCTCTATTGCTAACACATGAGCTATTTCTTTTCAACTATCTCTCTACCAGCAAAATTCGTACTATTTACTTATCGGCCTAAAATGCATGAATTCAGCTATTTAAGGCTGTTCGACCACCAGCATATTTTCAAGTATTTATATTTTTGATATAAAGATATATAATAAAATCAAATTAGGTACTCCACATCGATTCCATATTATATATTTATTAAAATTCATGCATATATATCCCGGACTAAATGAATGTCTAAAATGAATTACACACACTATAGAAACGGAAGGACATGCAGATCATGCTAATGAAAATAGGAAAAGATAAGAGTTGTCTC
Organism: Leersia perrieri; assembly: GCA_000325765.3. NCBI lineage: Eukaryota > Viridiplantae > Streptophyta > Magnoliopsida > Poales > Poaceae > Leersia > Leersia perrieri. Next base: position 9,723,865 of record CM002476.1, read on the forward strand.
TGAAGACAAAGGGAACAAAGTTGAAAGCCATAAAAGAAAAGCTACCGAAATTAGAAAGCATCAGTGCATGTATGCATTCCTTGATTACAGAATCAAAGCAGTTTTCTTTCTATGAAGGGAACACATATTCCCTGCTTGCAAAGGGTGACAAACAAAAGTAAAAGACTCCCAAGGCTGCCATTTGGCGAATCTCATTGTTCCTTTTGTTTCCCCATTAATTGGCCCTTTATTTTTTCAGGTGACTTTGTACAACATCTAGTGCTAGGCATTACCAGCCGTACATATATGTACAAACCAATTTAATTGTGGCACGTAAGACATCATTTTTCTTAAAAGAAATACTGTATTTTAAAGTATAAAGAAGGCAGTGGTGGATCAGCGGGGAACGGCACGGTAGTTGTTGACTCGTGGTTCAGTAAGCTGGCTAAAAAGAAGAATAGTGCGTCCACTCAAAATGAGAAATATTATTACTGTTGGATTAATTAAGTATTAACTATTTTAATCATGAAAAATTAATTAATTTAATTTTTAAACAATTTTTATGTAGATTTTTTTAAAAAAATTGCACCGTTTAACAGTTTGGGAAGCATGCACATAAAAAAAGGATAAAAATCACTGTTGTGAGTAGCCAAAAGGAACTATCGAACAGAAAATATTATTCTACAGTACTCCAAACAAAAATGTATACTACGAGTCTACGAGTGATATATCTAAAGTTAAGATCTTTCGATGCTATAGAACCAATCTTGCCTTAACTAAACTAGTCACTAATTTACCGGTTGCTCTGAATTTTGTAGATGGTAATTAATAATTAAGCTTCTGAAATCACCACGTACTTTTACAGAAAAATGTACATGTACATATTCATACAGATATGATCGAAAACACTTGGAGAGCCCAGTTACATTTTTCTTTGTTGTTGAATTTTGACAGAAACTCCTACGTATTAGTTACTACTCCAGTATATACTGTTTTCTTTCCTATTTAGAATTGAGATCGCTCATCCTTTTTTCCACACATAACAGAGATTGCTGAACTTAATTAATTTCCCTAACAATGCAGGGGTGTGACGCCTCCGTCCTCCTGACCAAGAACCCCGGCGGCGGCAAGACGGAGCGCGACGCGGCGCCGAACAACCCGAGCCTGCGCGGTTTCGAGGTGATCGACGCCGCAAAGGCGGCCGTCGAGGCCGCCTGCCCGCGCACCGTCTCCTGCGCCGACATCCTCGCCTTCGCCGCCCGCGACGGCGTGAAGCTGACCGGAAACGTGGACTACCAGGTCCCCGCCGGCCGCCGCGACGGCAGCGTGTCCCTCGAGCAGGACGCGCTTGACAACCTCCCCCCTCCCAACGCCACGGCTGCGCAGCTGACCGACATGTTCGCCAACAAGTCGCTCACCGCCGAGGACATGGTCGTCCTCTCCGGTGCCCACTCCATCGGCAGATCCTTCTGCTCCTCATTCTTCGACCGCATCTCCCCAACCGTACGCTATCATCGATCGCCATTGGTAACGTCATCGAGATTGTGAAACTGAAACTGAAATTGTGTGTCAGGTGGACGCGGGGCTTGACCCGGCGTACGCGGCGAGGCTGAGGGCGGTGTGCCCGAGTAAAGACACGCAGGCGACAGTGCCGATGGACCCGGACACGCCGGCGACGCTGGACAACAACTACTACAAGCTTCTCCCGCAGAACAAGGGGCTCTTCTTCTCGGACAACCAGCTGCGGGTCAACGCCATGATGAACGCGCTGGTGTCGCGGTTCGTGGCGAACGAGGCGGAATGGAAGCGCAGGTTCGCGGACGCCATGGTGAAGATGGGCCACATCGAGGTGCAGACCGGGAGGTGCGGACAGATCAGGGTGAACTGCAACGTCGTCAACCCGTCGTCCTCGGAGTCTGATTTGCCGGCGGCGGTCGAGATGGTCGGCGAGGAGGCCGTCGGCGCCGTCGCGGCGAGCTGATCGATCTTGCCATTACGGTATCGATCGGATGGATTTCGTTTTGTCGTGGACCAGTGTGTGTTTGGCATGCATGTCGTTGAGTCGATCTTCAGTTCGTACGTTGTGACATTTCGTCTGTACGTTGTATCTGTTTACGTACATTGCATTTGCTTCATGTAATCGTCGAGTGGTTTAGTTCGTGTTCAACTAATGATAATAAGTACGGAGGCATAATTACCAGATGGAATGTTTGTATTCGCCTGTCTGTCTGTGAATTGCGGCCTCATGCAACATCGGGTCAAGATGCTGCTGCAGAAGCTGAAGAACGTCGCCATTTCCCTGCACTGGAAGTAACAGATCGACCAGATCAGAGAAATGAACTGGCCTTACCATGACTGATTTTGTAGATCCGGCGTCTGGACTACGACTTCTTCTTTTGCCGTTGAAGCGGAAAGGGGTACAGGATAGTAGGCGCTGTTTGGAAAGGGCGGAGGAGGTTGATGGAACAAAGAGTGATCTCATCCTCACCTTCTCTGGCTCCCTGGAGCATCTGTTGCGGCTTCTAGGCTCATTTGGTTCGTGTGCACACTGCCTGCCGCGATTGTCTTCATTGTACACCATATTGTCGCGACGCCTGGGCTCTTGGCTGTTGCGGCAACAGGTGCGTACATCGATCCGGCTCTACAGGGATCGGCTGCGATTCCTTCTTCTGGACGGCCGGCCTTCATCATCATCATCCTCCGCGGCCCCCCTGCTGCGTTTGGCTCCACTCAACATGGGAGTGGGCGGGTCTGGGGGCACGAGGGCACATCTTTTTCGCCGTAGCGCCAGGGGAAAGACATGGTTTGTCGCAGCAACAGATCTTCCTTGGCATCAATGTGGAGCACCATGTAGAAAGCAGAGCCATCCTTCTCGTCTTTAGGTGGGAGGTTGGGGAGTGGGTCGAGTTCTGGCAGTGGGATATCAGTGGGAAGGCCCTCAGCGTCCGCATCGGACAGACTGAACCAAGCGGCCTTAGGGATGGCGCCCGGTTCGTTCGTCCATGCCAAGGTTTTAAATAGCGGGCCAAGTATTTAGCGGTTGGTTTTTCAAAACAACTAATAGCGGGCTAAATGAAACTTAACGGCTAATAGCGGGCTAAATAAAACTGTAGCGGTTAGCAAAATCCTTTCCAAACAGCTATAGCGGGCTATAGCCGGAGATATAGAACTACGGTCCATGCTTAGACATCGTACTTACTGTTGTACGTCCGGCGGCAGGAATACTCCTCGACGAAATGCGTAGAGCATTTCCTGCCAAGGACCTGTGCCACAATCTGCTCCGTCCTTGCATGAATCGGGAGGCCTTCGATGTAGACTCTAACGCGGTAGCGGAACTTGATGTCGTTGCCATGGCGATGTGCACTCCAGGGCTACTCTCTTCCCTTTGGAATGACCAGCTGAGGAGACTGGAGAACACGTTCCCGATCGCTTGGATCAGAGAAAGTGACGAAGAAGTCTTCGGGATGGAACTTGATGACTTGCACATCTGAATGGCGGAGCCGGTAAGCAAATGCGTAGGTCGTCAGCGAAGGTGCTAAGCTCCACACTCTCAAATCGAGCTGACGCCCACTCTTCAAAATCCTGATAGCATTTAGGGGTTGGGGAGGATTGAAATATCTCACCTTGTTGAAGGTTTCGGCATCAATGCCTGTCTTGCTTGGGGGATGAGTCTGAAATCGCTCCCCGCCGCACGCGTCGTCCTTCCGCATTGAAGACGGGCCTTGGGAAGGCGCGACCAGCGAAGGCTGACCGGAGCAACCATACGCTGCGGCAGCCACGTCGGAGTAAAGTCTCCGGGGAGACGGATTTAGCGGAGCAGATCCGACAGATTCAAAAAAGGAAGCCAAATCCCAGACAGAGGGAGGAGCAAGGCAAGCCGGTCTGTCCCGCAACTCCACCGATGACAGCTGAAAGCAGGATCCCTCGGGCGCAGCGAGAATCCATGCGTCAGACGACGAATCCGACCGTGAGGATCTCGCCGAATTGGGACGAACTCAGCTTCTTCAATGTTAGATCTGGGGCTAGTGGCTACCCTATTGGTTCTGGTGAGCGGGGATGTGAAACCGGGGATGGGAAATGACTCGAAAACGGGGTTGGAGATGGTGGGAGGGCCATGGGCGAGCAGTGGCGCTGGCGAGGAGTGGTGTCGCCGCAGTCGCCTGGTGGGTGTCGGGAGCTAGAGAGCGAGCCATCCCCTTGGATGCGACCAAGGTGATATTGTGAGGGAGACTTTGACCCTGAAACAAGAATTCTTTTTAACTCCCTGTCACATTGAATGTGTAGACACTAATTAGAAGTATAAAATATAGACTATTAATAAAAACCACCCCATACTTTAGACTATTTTGCGAGACGAATCTATTGAACCTAATTAGTTCATGATTAGCGAATGTGATGCTACAGTAAACATTTACTAATCATGGATTAATTAGGCTTAAAAAATCGTCTCGCGAATTAGCCTTTATTTATGCAATTAGTTTTATTATTAGTCTATATTTAATACTTCTAATTGATGTATAAACATCCGATGAAATACGAACTAAAAAAGTCCTTGATCCCAGCAACCTCTTTGTCGATTTTCAATTTCAGAATTTAGAGGTAGGTAGTAGTCTTCGAGAAATTCCATACGACCCTTGCGCAATAAGGAATTAAGACTTCTTTAGAACATGAAAATTCTCTTAGTAATTGAATTCTCTTAGTATGATTTATAAAAAAACAAAATTTGTGTATTTAGCTAGTGTAACTATCTCAATAGGTTGGTCTCAGAACAAGAAAATTTACAAAACGGGCCATCACTTCAATTATTTCTACATTGAAAAGGAACTGACCTGTAGGAACAGCATTAATTAACGTTCCCAATCAAAATCAGTCACATGTATGAAATTAAGAGATGATATTCTCTAACTTGGCTTCATTGTCTCTTGGATAGGAACCCATAACCATATATAGCCGCAAAATATTTTTAGGCAATCATGATGGAAAAATATTGATTTATGAGGGCTGTAACTATAAATTGGGGGTGGTGGTCACCACACGAAACATTAACAGGGGAGATCAGGTACCTTGCATCTGCCTAGCTCCTTCACAATAAAGAAAATGCGAACAAACATGTAGAGTAGTGGTTAGAAGAGCCTCAGTAGCACTTAAGATCCTAGGTTCGATTTTCCGTGGGAACGAATTTGTCAGGATTTAACAGCTTTATGCTTTCCATGGTAGCGACGTACCCGTCGACAGCGAGACGCCTGTGGTGACTTTGTCAATCTGAAGAATTTGCCGGCCTAGTCTTCGGAGATGCTTATAGGGGTAGGGTTTACGTGTGTGTTCATAGGGGTGAGTGTGTGCGTTGTGAGTGTCTACGTTGTACTGTGTAATATAAAAAAACAATATCGAAAATAATTAAGATCCAAAATTTCCGTTTGGCATTTTTTCCCGCAATGTATATCTTCTACAACAGTTAGGATGTGTTTGATTGGGGGGATTTCATGGGTTGGGATGGAGCCAACCCGGTTTTGCCCTTGTTTGGTTTGGGAGTCTGGGGGAGTGGGTCGGACCTAGGAGTGAATATTACACTCAGATTCGAGTCCGAGCGATACCTCAAAATCTGGCGGACCGTGCGGCTCCTTAGCGACGGCGTCAGCGCCGTCTTCCTCGCGCGCTCGCCCTCCGCCCGCGGACCTGACCACCACCGAGCTTGACCGCCGCTCACGCGCGTCGCCGGCGGCCGCTGCCAAGCTCGCCCGCCACCATCTCGCTGCTTCTGCTCACCCGAGTTGACCCGGCCGCTGCTGAGCTCGCTCGCCGCCCGCACGCTGGATCTGCTCGCGCACGTTGCCTGCGGCTGCCGCCGAGCTTGCTCGCCGCCCGCGCGTCTTCCGCTCGCCCGCATCGACCCCGGTCGCCACGGAGCTCGCTCGTCGCCCGAGCGCTGCTTCCGCTCGCGTGAGTCGCTCGCGGCAGCCGTCCGCTCGCCCGCGTCAACCCTGGGTCTCCGCCGAGCTCGCGAGCAACCCGCGCGCCGCGTCCGCTTGCCCACGTCTCCGTGGCTGCCGCAGCTCGCATGCATCATCCCCTGTGCTGGATTTGGTTGGATGAGGAAGAAGATAAGGGAACGGTTGACCTCACGTGGACTAATAGGTGTATAACGGGCATCAATCTGTTCCTTCCTATATTCCTCGTACCAAATAGAAAATAGGTTCATTCCATCCCTCGAACCAAACACATAATTGAAACCGCTCTATTCTTAAAAAATCAAAATAGATCCAACCCATCCTACCTTATCCTAAACCAAACACACCCTTACCGCAACTCAGCGTCAACGACGTGGTACGTACTTGTTCAGTCGGCTTGACTTTGCTTTCCTTCACTGCAATACTGTTCAATGGGAACGCCGGCAACTAGACGAGGTTCCAATCAGTTCCATTAATTCCAATTTGCCTATCCTCCGTCATATCTTGATTATTTCAGCGCATAGCTATTGAATTTAAGCTAGCCACCTTTCTTCTGGGATACTTTTCAACGAAAAAATCAATTAAACTATGATATCTAATTAACCTTGATTAACAGAAGAGCTAATCAAACACACAACACAGTAGCTGGCCTCTCTATAAATGTAGCATACATCTCGATAGATCTTACCAATTGTGACTAGCTAGCTAGCACTGTGTAGCTAAGATGGTTGGCATGGCGAGCAGCAGATGGTTGGCCGGGCTGGTGTTGCTGCTGGCGGCGGCGGCTTCGAGCAGGGCGCAGCTGCAGGTGGGGTTCTACAACACGAGCTGCCCCAACGCCGAGGCGCTGGTCAGGCAGGCCGTCACGGCCGCCGTCGCCAACAACACCGGCATCGCCGCCGGCCTCATCCGCCTCCATTTCCACGACTGCTTCGTCCGGGTACACACGCCTGTAGCTATATTTAATTAGGTATCACCATCAACAATTACATACAGGAAAGAAGTCTTTTATTAACGATTAGGACCGAAAAGGTTTACATGAAAAAAGATAGGGAATTATGTTTTTGCTTGATTTCCTAGCTTGGTATAAGGTATTAAAAGAAAAGGAAGGAAAACGTACATGCATACTATGTTTCAGCTTAAAATAATCATGTCTTGGTTTTGAGGTAAAGAAAATAATGCTATTGTCCTCGCGAAAAAATAAGTATTTGGGCCTTCTTTTTATTTAATCATCTCTCATTCATTCTCTCACAAAGAAACAAACAATTGGGTTGATCTATCACTACAAGCTAGAAACTGGAATTGGCTTGGCGGCCGCACCAATTTTTTTAGCGGCACGCCTTATTAAGTATAACGACACACACGCATGCCTTATTGATGATCATGCATGTGAAGGATTATTATATTTTTGAAGAGGATAGTACTTAGGGTGAGTTCTAAACAGATTTTAGAAAGAGATTATTAGCCGCACGTAAAACGAGAAATATATTTAGTGTATGATTAATTGAGTATTAATTATTAAAAATTTGATGTATATATTTATTTAATTTTTTGAAACAATTTATATATAATTTTTTTTGCACAAAATGTATCATTTAGTAGTTTGAAAAGTGTGCTAACAGAAAATGAGATAAAATTTTTAGCCACTATATTGTTTAGAACGCGGCTTTAGTTAACTTCGTAGAAATTAACTGCCTAGCGGTATGAGTATTAAGCATAATATATTGGATCTTTAAGTATATATGCTGTAAAGGAAACAAAAAATCGGCATCGTTTATTAATTGAGTCAAACAGTGGTTACTTAGTCATTGTGAAGTGTTGGACACGATGGCCAATTCGGTTTCAGAAAATAATAATTGAGACTAATATCAGAACGGGAATTATAATACGTAAATAAAAATGGAATTTCACGGCAGTTATATGCATCAATCAACGGTCTACTATTGAAGATCCTGTGAAGACCGTGTGTGTGCATAACTATATACATGTACGATTTCTCGATTTCAAGCTAGATAGACTTTTCCAGAATTGAAATAGTACTATGCTTGTTGCACGTACACATGTACTTCGTACTACGATGAAATCGATCACAAAACTATAGATTTGAAAACTAGTTTCACAAAACTATAAATTTAATACCTGTAGATTTGTGAAACAAAATATAAAGTGACCATTTTTTCTTTACAAAAGAAGGAGGCTAATTAATTAGCTTTATACAGCGTAGAAACAATATTTGGCCTAAGGCAGCGGTCATTACCAGTAGGTTTATGCATGAACAAACGTAAGACAAGTATAATAGTATATAGTATATAGTACAACCTTTGTCCTATGATATAGCAACCTAGGAAAGAATTTGACCCCTCCTAGGATAATGTTTCTAGCACATGTGTTGGTGTACTACATTTCGAAGCAGTGCATAGATATAATTAAATACACTTGATTTAATTTTGAGTAAATTTGTGATAGATGATGCAAAATACTTATAGTTTTATGAAATTTACTCTTTCACAAAACTACAGGTATTTTCTATCATCTATCAGAAAACTATAGATTTAAGAACTCGTCTAACAAAATTATAGATTTAGTGTCCCCATTATCACAAAACTACATGCTTAGTGTCTCCATCATCACAAAACTACAAGTTTAATGTCTCCATCATCATAAAACTACAAGTTTAAACAATGCTAAAACCTGTAGTTTCGTGATAATCTATTGCTAAAATCTGTAATTTTGTGATTATTAAGATATTAAACTTATAGTTTTATGATAATAGAAACACTAAATCTATAGTTTTATAAAACAAGCTCTTAAATCTGTAAAATCTGTAGTTTTGTGATACATAAAGACACTAAATCTGTAGTTTTGTGAAACAAGTTCTTGAATCTATAATTTTATAATAGATTGTGTAAAATACCTATAGTTTTGTAAAATTTACTCTTTAATTTTTGGCACGTACACAGTACATACCACAAAATTTTTTAACACGTACACGGTATATATACCACCAAACTTTTGACCACTGCAGCACTGCCACGCGGTGTCAATGTTCGTGATTTTTGTAAAAATGTCACATTAATCGATTATTTTTCAAAATTTGTAACCCAGTTTTCAGAAAACTTTTGCTGAAATCTCACCTACAAAAATTTTGTCTTTGCGAGATCTTGCTATCTCGGATAGGGACTAACATTGAGAGAAGCGGGCATGCTGGGACCCTAGAGTTAAATAGACAGCTACTGTCGTACTTTTGTTGCTTTACCAGTATTAGGGCCTGTTTGGGGAGCTTAAGATTCTGAGAAGTAACTGTCTGGTGGCCAGCTTTTGAGAATCTGGAAAACCTCTGAAACCCAGCTTCTCTAGCTTCTGGCTTCCTAGTTCATTTTCCAGAATCTGTAACTACAGCTTCTCAGAAGCTGTGAACCGTTTGGGGCAGCTTCTGCCAGCTGCAGCTTCTGGGAGAAGCTAGAGCTGGGAGAAGCTGGAGCTAGTAGAAGCTCCCCCAAAGAGGCCCTTAATCAAACGTTTGAGGCTTATCCGCTTATGGATGTGCTTGCTATACTATATCTGTCTCAAAGGCATACACTTCGAGCTACAAATTTGCAGAGATAAGCTCTGGTAATAATTTATACTAGTAAAAAAAACTATTCCCCCCGTCCCATAATATAAGAACTTTTAGAGTTTAAGGTTGTCCCACAATATAAGAACTTTTAGAATTCAGACATCAATTACATGGCAATCTATCTAGTATTATTAAATATATTAAGTTGAAACTTCCATGTTTTATGTCCGGTACTAGGATTGGAATCTTTTAATTGTGGAATGTCTCATCTAATATTCCATCTATAATTGTGGGACCTAGCCATTAATGAGGGGTATTATGGGCATCTTAGTAGATCCTTATTATTTTTTAGAAAAGCAATAGTTCTTATATTATGAGACGGAGGGAGTATATAGAAAAAACTTACTAAAGAAGCTCAATACTCCGTGTGACCCAACTCCCAATATGTAAGGGATTTTTCTATATATTTATGTAGGGCTACATTTAAGGATATAGGGAGAAATAACATATTTTAATTTATCGACTTACATTCATCTCATACGTATAATATATAATGTTTACAAGAATATCTAATTACTTATTCTTTCAACTGCTTTTAAAAATCACTTATCCATGTGTGTCATTGATCAGGGGTGTGATGCTTCGGTGTTGATCTTCTCACCAAACGGCACAGCAGAGCGTGATGCGCCGCCAAACAACCCGAGCCTCCGTGGTTTCGAGGTGATTGACGCAGCCAAGGCCGCCATCGAGGCGGTGTGCCCGCGCACGGTCTCCTGCGCAGACATCCTCGCATTCGCCGCCCGCGACAGCGTCAACCTCACCGGCAACTCCTTCTACCAAGTCCCCGCCGGTCGCCGCGATGGCAACACCTCACTCTCCGACGACACCGTCACCCTCCCCGGGCCTAACTCCACCGCAGCAGAGCTCGTCGCTGGCTTTGCGAACGTGAACTTGACTGCCGAGGAGATGGTCATCCTCTCCGGCTCCCACACCATCGGCCGCTCCCACTGTGGCTCCTTCCTCCCGAAAAACCGTGAACGTTTGGTACGTACTTGATAATAACATAATATATATATTTACCCTATTTAAAATTAATTAAAGTTAAAACCACTCCGTTTCATTATTTAGCAACTTAAGATCGAATAAGACATAATTTAGGACATTGTATCTGGACAATATCTCTGTCTAGATATACTGTGTTAGGACGTGCTTCATTCTATTATAGCCTCGTTATGTTTTAGGATGGATGTAGCATTTGTCATGATATTTTTCTGGCGGTCTCCACCGGTAATATAATTACAACTATGTGGTTGTGTATGTGGTACATGTAGGCGAGTGGGACGATCAGCCCGGCTTACCAGGCGCTGCTGGAGGCGCTGTGCCAGCCGACGCAAGGGCAGTCGCTGATCACGACGGGGATCGACGTGAGCACGCCGACGGTGCTGGACAACAACTACTACAAGCTGCTGCCGCTCAACCTGGGGCTCCACTTCTCCGACGATCAGCTCATCCGCAATGACACGCTGCTACAGATCGTGAACGCCTCCGCCGCCAACGAAACATGGTGGAAGGAGAAGTTTGCCGCCGCCATGATCAAGATGGGCAACATCCAGGTGCTCACCGGCACGCAGGGCAACATCAGACTTAACTGCAGCGCATTCAACGCCCCCTCCTCCTCGTCTGCTCGGATCATCGAGACGACGGTCTTCCCCGACGCCGGTGGCGATGTCGCCGCGAGCTGAGCAAGCTGCTTACCTTAGCTTGCTGACAATATACGCGACACACGTCTATATAGTATATATACGTACGCTTGTCTGTGTGTTTTAGTACGGTTGATTGGTGAGAGAGACTGTTCATTTTGCACACGTGCGTGACGTAAGCGTGTACTCTGCCCGCCCAGCTGGAAGATGCGTTCGTAGATGTGAGGTTAATTACCTGCTGCTGGTAATAGTAGAATACTTCTGCATGAATAAATTAAGGTCGCGTGCTTTGTGTTTCTGTTAATTTCCCAGCCATGAAATCAATCATTCATATGAATGACACGCTACCTATTATTAATTTCATTTCCTTCTTTTTTGCCGGAACATATACATGTATGTAGGTACATACATACATATACATACATATATATATATGTGTATATATATATGTATATGTATATATATATATATGTATATATATATGTAGACACACTAGCTCGCACCCGCGCGTTGCTACGGATCCAAATGAAACCTGTTATTTAAGTGTTATAAATGGCATATATGTATTCCATTTTTATATTGTAGTGAAGGGTAACATTGAGAGTCCATTACGCGTATGCCATTAAAAAATACGCCGGTTACCTCTATGCCACTAAAAAAAATTTGGAGACCTCTATGCCATACACCAAACTTTCTATTACCTACACGCCATTTTGGATGGATGGAGAGTTAACGGTGTTAAATGAAGGGGTAAAAAGACTGTTTTGCCCCTGTTAGTAAATAAATGATAGAAATAAATTGAAAAAGGTAAATAAATATGGAAAATTAGAAAATAATGTAGAAATTCATGAAAATTCCGGAAAATTCGCTAACAAATACGGATAATTGTAAAATATACAGGAAAATTCATAAAAAATAAAAAAATTCACAGAAAATCAGGAAAATT
>CM002476.1:9736093-9755124 GCA_000325765.3 Leersia perrieri
GGATAGAGAGAGAGTAATCGGGAGAGAAATAATTGATTCAGGGGCAATCCAGCATTTACATATGTGGGTCCCACATGTCAGAGCTTATTTTCTAACAGATGATAGACGAAATGGTATATAGGTAATAGAAAGTTTGGTGTATGGCATAGAGGTGTCCAAAATTTTTTTAGTGGCATAGAGGTAACCGGCATATTTTTTAATGGCATAAGCGTAATGGACTCTAACATTGAACACATAAGAAGCTGAAAAGGGTAAGACAAAATTGTACCATTTGTTGATATTGAAGGCTCAATAAAATCCTGCACTTATTTTGAACTGAACCATGAAGTACTTTGTCAAGTAAAAGGAAGTTAAGTAAATCAACTTACCTTGATCTGCATTTGAAATCATATGAGTTGTTTCCATGATTTATGTAAGATCAGTTATTGTCTCAAATACTTTTTTGGTGCACAAAAAATTAAGAATTTTGCACCACGTTATAGCATGGTTAAGCATATTCCATGACTAAAGAGTACACGCAAATCAGCATGCTTGCCATATAGGTAGTAACTACCGTAATAACTAAGCAATGACAGTAAATATGGTATTAGTTGTGGAAAGCAATTACTTCTCTAGTAATTTTCATACACCGTGATCTAATTCACCTCCTTCTCATTCTAGGTGCGCATCTGCCGCTCTTGCTCTGGGAGCACCGATCGTCCATCGATTCGATTTATAAAGAAATTCAACTTTTATTATTTTTTACTGAAATTAATTATTTAATTAACATTCCAAATTAATTGTGTTCATTTAATCACAACGCATCAAACTTTTACCAGTTTTAACATTACGTAAAACAAGTTTTTTTTACCACATATCCTAATAAATTTGATACTTTACATTTGGACTAAACGATTTACCTCATCTACGATATAAATCAGAAGATGTACTGTATTTATGCGTAAATAGATCTGATCCTCGCCAGATCTACGTCAACTACGGTAGAATTTACTCGATTTACTTCATCTACTACGCATCCGGGAGGTGCTCTATGAAGATTTACTAGACATGCATTCACGGAATGTTTTATATCATTTAGTTTCGGAGAGAGGCAATGCACGGAACATGTTTTACTAGATTTACTGAATTTTCGGATATTGTTCTTTAATTCATAGTTTGACTAAAAGAATTACCTCATTGCACGCTTGTAGCTATATTTAATTAGATATCACCATCAGCAATTACATGGCCGTGTACATCCTTGTTGGATGTAGAGGCTGGGTTTTAATCCATTATCTGAAAAATCAACAATTACATACAGGAAAGAAGTATTTTATTAATGATTAGGACCGAAAATTAAGGTTTATAGGAAAGGAGATAGGGAATTATGTTTAAATTAGCTTGATTTGTGGTAAAGAAAAAAAAGGACATGCATATATGGATGCATGCATGCATATATTTTTTTCTCCACTTAAAACATGTCCTCGTTTTGTGGTAAAGAAAAGAAGGTTACTTTAACTGTTCCCACCATTCATTTTTATAGGACGTTAGTTAGCTCATCTTATCTTATCTTATAATATGAATTTCATGCGTTTTCTCGGGTTGTTAGCCATGCCACATGGCACTACCTAATTTCTGTATTCGTTCCTCACAGCATGGTCAAAGGTCTCTCGCACGCACGCATGCCTGGACCGATGAACCACCCATGCGAGCAGCCCATTGTTTGCCCATGGGCCGTGGCAGCGCATTGTGCAGAACGGCGCAGATGAGCACAAGCACAAAGTACGTGCATGTGTGAGGATTAACCAGCCGGCCTGCTTGTAGCTATGCGTTAGAAATTTTGAATAGAGCACAAAAGGTATTATAGTTAGTAAATTCATAACAATAATTAGCATAAAAATATTTTAGAATATAATATTATGTAAGTCTTGAAATGAAAAAAAATATAAGCAAAACATAAAATTAAATGTACAAAGAGGATCAGCTGTAAACAAATAAAAAAGAAAAATATATTTCCTGCCAATTCATTAAATTTAATATTTCAAGAAATTCAGTGTGAAGTTTTCCAATAAATACGATATGCCACAATATGAAAATTTGGAGGAAACTTAATCATGTTAATACACTATCAATAGAAAGCGTGAAACAACAATCAATAGAAACTATAAACAAAACAAAAAGGTATTTTCCTCCTAATTTTACAAATTTTAATAGATTATATTCAATAATTTACAATTTACTAAATCAAGGCAGAAAGTATGTTTTTTCTATCCAAATCTGTAAGCATACATTACCATCACACTTTTTTTTTTCACCGTGTCCTCTATAAATATAGAAATGAATAAACTTTAAAGTACACATTTAAATGCAGTGTTTTTTAGAAAATCTGATCAGTATTTAATTATTTGAAATGAGGATGTCCCGATCTTCCGATAGGTAAAGATAGACAACAATTTGGGCGGAGTCGCAACACACGTCGATCCGGCTTCTTGAACGAACACGCTCTTGAGCCCCGCAATCGCAGCACCACGTTCCTCTGTGCCAAAACCCAGTTGACCTCGCCGAGAAGGCTAATCCCTGCATGCGAATCGAAGAACACAAATAAGAACAATGTAGAAGCAATCTGAATATATTGCTAATATAGATGAAGCTCACAGTTGGGGTTCCACAAATCGACTAAACGGCGAAAAATGCAACGGCAGAATAATCTAAGCAAAATCCACCCTAAATGGTGGCGGCTACTGAATATATATGAGTTAGGGACGTCCTAGGGTTTCTCTAGGGCGCACACCCCCTTGGGCTAAGCCCATGACAAAATTACAAGCCCAAGACCCAAATCAGATTCGGACTGGATGAAGTATGTGACTTCGTTTCAAAGATTTCCGTTGACTCAGGATGAATTTTGACGTGAAATTAAATCCATCTGAAAGTAGACTCCATAAGATTTTCAACAAGTACTCGTGGGCCCCGAGAAACCTTCTAGATCAACGGCAATGTCCGTTTTAAGTTGGTGCTGTTAGGAGAAACCAAACCCGCGAACATGACTTGAGTTGGGCTGGACTCTAGCCCAAAAACAACATTGTGGAGTTGGAGAAGTCTTGGAAAAGTTATATATTAGTCCCCAATCAACCTCCTTGATCATCTATAATTCACTTGAGTCCAATATCCTTTTATTTATCCATGCAAGCACTTCTGCAATTGTAAACAAACACAAATTATGATGCAACATCACTTGTTCAAATATATAGAATGTATATCTAATATAAATAGAGTGCATCTTTGTTTTATTTAAGAATAATGTAGTCGTGTTCATATCCGATCCGATCATGTCCTCATCATTCTCTCCTTCTTGATTGGAAACCGTTCTCGGTTTCATCTTGTGATTGAACCTATTGAACTTATCTTTATGCATCACACTATTAGGTGCGGAACATTTTTTGATGGCCATATTGTTGGATCCTGAAATCTTTGTAGTCGAAAAACCACAACACTCCCCTTCTTGCAAACCAACATGTAACTCATTTATACAACTAGAGGAACTAGATAGAGAATTACTTATACACACAGTCCTCTAGACAATATATCTTATCATGAAAAGAGGTTTAGTCAAATTGGAACAAATATATACTCGATGCACAAGATACTCTCCCTTTTTATCAAAATTGCCAATAATATGAAAAACCACATGAGAAGGACATGGCAAATCAAATATAGGAAATAATTTCTTCTCTAAACAGTTGAGAGGACAAAAATCATGAAAATCTATATACCCAAAATATTTAAAGAAGATAACAATTTAATCTCTTCATTATCGCTAGCAATGTGAATAACATGTTCCAAATCAGCACACGGTGGTTCAATAATGTTGTGATATAGATATAATTGAAGGATTGCACAACTCTTCCTTGTCACAAGAAATAGCAGTCAAATCTTCTTGTAATAAAGGAATTTCAGCAGAAGTTTCCACAAATGATTGTTCTAAATTAGCATGATTAGTGGATAATTCTATTGCACATTGAGATACTCACCTTGTATAATTTTAGCAACAACAAATTTACCTGTGACGCTAACCTTAGATGATGGATGGTCAACATCTGCTAAACCATCTTGAAGTTGGCAAGGGGTAATTGGTATGTCTTCTTTGTTCATGTCTTTTGTTTTCTCCTCATTAACTTGATTGTTCGCATATACCTGCAAAATGTTAGCACCGCAATCCAAAACTCGTGTAGTAGGCGATGGTGACGGTACATCATTTTCTTGCATAAATCACTATAATAAGATGGAGGAATAAATCTATCGCACATAACTAACTTAAGTTCTTTCCATATAATAGGTAAAACACCCTCGACAGCTAACCCAGTCTACCAAATAAAAGTAACATCTTTAAACTCACTAGTAGCTTGTAGAACTCTATGTTGCTCAGGCACAAGATGGGCACTAAACTTTTGCTCTACTGTCATCTCCCTATCAAAGTATTTCTCAGCATCATAATAACCCGAAAAAGATGGTATTTTAAAGTTAATCATAGAATAAGGATCATCGGGCACATGATTATTGTTACCTTGTTGGTGTTTCTTATTTTCAATGCCATCTATACCTTTATTTGATGGTTGTCGTGTCTCCAATGCAACAACCCGATCAGTTAACGTAGACACCCTCTTGTCCAACCTCTCTACGTGTTTGCCGAGATCGAGTTTAATGATAGCTTCTTGGACGGCCCTTGTGACTGCATCTTTCATCTCTTCATGAGCATTTTCTATAACAGTTTGTAGTTGCTCTTGACTGACACAGTGAGCAAAATCCTTCCTCGTCGTCACCTGCCATTGAAACACCAAAACAACAACAAACGGTGAAGGTTATCCCTAATAATCTACTACGCTGGTTTAGTGGTGGCTCTTAACAACTCAGCAAAATTAGAACACCTTACCAAGTTCTTACAAGTGTCTTACCAGCAATGCTAAGGATGGTACAACCGGTGGCTGGTTCGTGACACCTTGAAGGACATGATGCGGCGATTGCAAGGATGGTGCTGACCAGAAGTATATATGTGGAGCTTGGGAGGCACAGTAGCAAGGAAGAGCAATTATTCTAATCAGAAAATGTAAAGTTGAATAATAGTTCAAAGTAATGGTCAATGTGTTGGCCTAGCCTAGACTCAATCCTAGCCACACAGCAACATTAAGGACTAGAAACAACTCAAAAGACAACTCTGCACCCTGAAATACAAAACCAAGCTCAAGAATAACCTCAATTTCACCTTTTTTTTTCCTTTTTTTATTTTTTCTCTTTTTTATTGGTGCGAATTTTTTTCTTTTTTTTGCACCTTTTGCCTTTTGTTTTTTTTGATTTTTTTCTCATAAAAAGCTGACCAAGGACTGGAACACAATATTACAGGGACACAAATGTATATAAAAAATTACAGGGACTCAAATGTAAAATTGTCACCCAAAAATTTGATCTACACAAAAATGGAATCTCCATGACTCAACGATTCCGTTTTTGCAAACGGATCTCGAATCCGACACCAATAAAAAATTTACAAGGTGTATCTGTGTTAGTGGGAAACAATAGTACACGTGAGGGGAGGGAGATTGGCGCACAACAGGAGGAAGAGTTGGGCCGACTCAAATTGGTGGAAAGGGATTCGGCTAATGAAAATCGTGACTTTCTTTCTTGCGTATAAAGGAAGGAATAATTAGCGGATAGAAAGAAGACGATCAAATCCCTCCTCTTTCGAACTCCACTTCAAACAAACCGACTCGCTAGATCTGTTCCTTCTCCAAGGCAGCAAACAGGCGCGGCATCATCCAAGGAAACCCTAACGCAAATTGTTGCAGCTCCTAGACTTACCGACGAAAAAAATCTAGAAACTATAAAAACGGAACGCTGGCAATGTGCCGATTCCGTTTTCGATGATCCCGGTGACAACCGACACGACTCATACTGGGCTAAAACGGGACTTGTGATGAACAAATGCAACTCAAATCTAGAAAGAGACTATATCTAAACCAACACTCGACACGAAAATGCAACCTAAAATTCAACAAAGCAAAAATTAGTAGAACAATGCAAAGGCTCAATGATGGCAAGGTTATGGATGCAATATTTTTTTGTGTGGCTATTTTCTGGTTATGGGAAGATCAAAACACTCAAACTAATGGATACAAGAAATTACCTCGCGGGCAACCTGAGGCTCTGACACCAACTGATGAGGACTAGGGTTCCCGATCTTCCGAAAGGCTCTGATACCAACTGATGAGGATGTTAGGTCCCGATCTTCCGATAGGTATAGATAGACAACGTTTTGGGCGGAGTCGCAACATATGTTGATCCAGCTTCTTGAACGAACACGCTCTTGAGCCCCGCAATCGCAGCACCACGTCTCCTCTGGTTATTAACCGTGCCAAAACCCGGTTGACCTCGCCGAGAAGGCTAATCCCTGCATGCGAATCGAAGAACACAAGCAAGAACAAGGTAGAAGAAATCTGAATATATTGCTAATATAGATGAAGCTCACAGTTGGGGTTCCACAAACCGACTAAACGGCGAAAACTGCAATGGCAGAATAATCTAAGAAAAACCCACCCTAAACGGCGGCGGCTACTGAATATATATGAGTTAGGGACGTCCTAGGGTTTTCCTAAAGCGCACACCCCCTTGGGCTAAGCCCATGACACAATTACAAGACCCAAGAGCCAAATCAGATTCGGACGGGATGAGGTATGTGACTTGTTTTGAAGATTCCCATTGACTCAAGATGAATTTTGACGTGAAACCAAAGCCATCTGAAAGTAGACTCCATAAGCCTTCCAACAAGTACTCGTGGGTCCCGAGAAACCTTCTAAGTCAACGGCAATGTCCGTTTTAAATTGGTGCTGTCAGGAGGAACCAAACCCACGAACAGGACTTGAGTTGGGCTGGACTCTAGGCCCAAAAACAACGTGGTGGAGTTGGAGAAGTCTTAGAAAAGTCATATATTGGTCCCCAATCAACCTCCTTGATTCTGCAAATGTAATTCATGCAAGCACTTCTGCAAATGTAAACAAACACAAATTATGGTGCAGCTTCACTTGTTCAAATACATAGAATGTATATCTAATATAAATAAAGTGCACCTTTGGTTTATTTAAGAATAATGTAGTTATGTTCATATCCGATCCGGTCATGTCCTCATCAAACAAGGCCCCTATTAAAGCCCTCAAAATAAGAAGCTCTTATATCCTCCCTCTTATCCCCTAGTCTTGGGGGCTCTACACCTTAGCCTCCATTTTGAATAGTATGTCCATATATTGTGCATAACCAGTAAATCTTACATATATATTACGTAACAAACTATGTATTGTATATATATTATTATTTATAAATATTTAACTATTGAATTTTCACGTGGTGTCTAATATTTACGTGTAGCATATATCATTTTTGTGTTTAGAATGTTAATTTGAATTCAAATAATGATGTTTCAAAATATAAATTTAAATATGGTTGAGTTTTACCCATTAGAAATGCCAATATTTAAATTATTATAGTGTTAAACTATATATAATACCTGTATATGCATGTTAACATAGAAAATAATTAAAATTGGGACTGAGAAATAAGGACTATTGTTGGAGTTGGAGACATATTTGGGGTCTATAGAAATTAGGGGCAGCCCTCATCTAACCTTTAGGGGCTTGAGAATAAGGGCTATTGCTGAAAATGCTCTAATTGGGTTGATCTATCATTTAACGATGGTTCATACAACATGTTGGAAGTTGGAAGAGGATCTTAATTAATTAATTTCATAGAAATTAACAGGAAAGAGAAGGAGAAAAACGAGATGGACTAGCAGTACCAATTAAGCAATATAGATGAGTATATATATGCCGCAAAGGAAAACCAAAAATAGTTATCATTTATTTATTGTACCCTAGGGTACTAAGACCCAGTACCAAAAAAATATATATGCCGTTAGAAATGCCAATGAGTATATATATGCACAGGGTACCAGATATTTTTTATCCTAGGGTACTAAGACCCAATACCCGGGTACCACATCTTGTACCCACTGTGTCGGCGATATGGGCCCGGGGGTATGTTGAGGATGCGACACGTGGTTGGAAGGGCGTATTTGCGTAAGCGACACCCGATGATAAAATGCCTAAATCACCTTGGGAGGTTCGAGCCGCGGGCGGCCACGTGGCCATCCCGAGGGGGTCAGGCCCGGGGGCTGCCCGGAAGCCGTCATCCCTCTAGGGAAGGGGTTCGGGAACACCCGGACCCTGGCCATGCCACCCCGCACCCCTCTCATCGGAGGGGCCAGCCCGGTTGCCAACCGCCCTACCCATCGTGAGAATAGTGCTCAAGCACTGCCCTGTCGCATCTGATGTGAAGTGGGGCGCGCCTGTTAGAGCGTCATCATCATCACCTTTTTGCACATGATAGGGTGGAAAAAGTCTCCAGCCTGTGACCATGGGCTGACCGCGCAGTCAGCAGCGCACGCCCCTCCTCACGCCCGTTCACCGTCGCATTTAATGCGACGGGCGGCTGTGTGGAAGAGAGACAGAGAGGGTTGAGCATATGATGACATCCCTAGCACCATTGGTGGCCCGCTGACAGGTAGGCCCATGGGAGGTTAGGTAGGATGGCCGGGCGTTTCATTAGCAGCATGGAGGCCACGCTGCCCGTTTTTCTTCACCAGCTATCGCGACGTGGCGACATGAACAGAAGAGGGGCATGTCCCCTGATAAGACAAAGCGCAAACCACTCCACGGCGTTAGCAGAGGGGATGGAAAACCTAGGACTACTGTGGTATCCCCTTGAACTATAAAAGGGGGCCCTGGTCTTTCATAGAAAGGGGGCAAATATTTGTACCATTGACACACTAGTAGAGAACGGGGCAAATATTTAGAGCTTTAGCCCCGGACAAAATTGCGCCACGGATTAAAATAATTTTTAGTCAAGGTTCGTATTATAAACCAGGACTAAAGCTCCAGGTCCCAACGGCTACTTCGGCTGGGGTCTGGCGGGGGACCTTTAATCCCGGTTTAGCTCAAGAACCGGGATTAAAAGTTTTTTTGAGTCCTGGTTCGTGTATCAAACCGGGACTAAATGTCCCCTCGACCTTTAGTCCCGGTTCGTGTCTCAAACTGGGACTAACTAGTGATTTTTAGTCCGGGTTTGAACCATGAACCGAGATTAAATTGTCCACCCCTTTATATCTGTTTCCTTCTTTCCCAGCCGACAGCCCCGAAACCATTTTTGCTTGCTCAAGCTCTCAAGTTCTTCCTCTTGCTCAAACTTGTTCTTGACGACGCCACCATTTTCACGAGATTTCGATCGATTCGTCCGTTTATTTTTGGTTGAAAGGTGCGCATATTCTTCCTCTCGTTATACCTTTTTGCTAGAGCTCATTTTATGCTTTATATTTAGAGAAATACGAGGTGGTTTACATTGTTGAGCAAGAACTAGCTAGCTTAATCATTTGAGATGATTTTTTTGAAGCTTAGTTCGTTGACATTGTATTGAGTATAACTTTAAGCTAGTTCATGCCATTTATTGAAGAAATTATCAATTGATTTTCTTATATATGGCGCCACATACTCGATAACGGTAAATATGTACCATACAACATTCCAACATTGCAGTGTGTCGTTCTCGATAGATTAGGTGGTAGTTTTCGTTGTCTCATTAACATTTATTAATGAAACGACGAGACGATAAAAACTAACACTTATTCCATTGAGAACGATGCATATGCTTCATATATTTTTTAGGTTATTAAGTCATCAAAATGTGTGGAGTGCTTGATCATCGAATAGGAAATTTTGTCAAAAGAAGTAAATATAGTAGGAGGTGGTGTATAATGTTTTAGGCATAGTATTAGTAGGTCATCAAGAGGAATTTAATAGGAAATTTCTTAGTGGTGGAGCCAAATTTTCTAGTGTTGGATTATCAAGTCATCACAGAGTGTGAGGTTCAGATGGGGTCGCGGTTATCAAGTCATCACAGAGTGCGAAGTGCTTGGTCTTCCAGTTGGTTTGTTCGGGTTAGTACATGAACGAAACTGTCCAAGACAACTGGAAGATTTTAAGCACTTCATACTCTATCATTTATAATTGAGAAATTTAATAGGGAATTTCCTCGTGTTGGATTATCAAGTCATCACAGAGCGTGAGGTTCAGATGGTCGTGGTTGGTTTGTTCGGGACTGTGCATGCACGGAACTATCCAAAACAAGCACGGACCACCTGAGCCCCGTGCTCTGTCATTTCTTGATAATTAGAGAATCTTAATAGGAATAGTCCCACAAATATTCTATATCGGTGTACATTTCTCGACGTATATTAGTAACTAAGACGTACATTAGTACCGTACAATATATAAACCTGCAACTAAATGAAAATAAATAGAAAATAACCTAATAAAGCAAATGAAAAACCAAACCTTTAGTCTTGATTGGTATTACAAACTGGGACTAAATGTCTGCTTTCCCGGCCGGTGCTGGACAGGATTTTGGTCCCGGTTTGTAATACGAACCAGAACTAAAAGTCGTTCTTCAGTCCCGATTATTTTAACCAGGATTGAAGGTCCGACCTTCAACCCCGAGAGCTTAGTCCCGGTTGGAAAAACAGGATAGGCACCCCGTGCTACACTGGGGACAATGGCCCTTACCTAATCGATCAAGCAATTTCAATCATTCCAATGCAAGTCATGTGCTTGCAAAACTAAAAACAAGGAACAAATCTAGTTTGTCAACAACATGATCATGCATGACCTCTCTATCCGATTTACCTGAGCTCATATTAATTTGACAAACAAAGCGCTTAATCGAGTCTCGTCAATTTACTGGATTTAAGAATAGGCTGCGTATCTCTCTGGAATATTCTTTTTATTTCAACTTTTTTTTTGAAGAAAACATGTGTGAAAACAAACGTTAGCTGTCGATGAAGTGACATGTCCCATTTCAGGAATGTTTAGTTCGCGAAAAGATAATTTTTGCGTGTCACATCAGACATTTGACCGGATATAGAAAGGTGTTTTTGGACACGAATGAAAAAACTAATTTCAGAACTCGTCTGGAAACCGCGAGACGAATTTATTAAACATAATTAATCTGTCATTAGCACATGTGGGCTACTGTAGCATTTATGACTAATCATGACTAATTAGGCTCAAAAGATTCATCTCGCGATTTTCATACAAACTACGCAAATAATTTCTTTTTTAATCTATATTTAATACTCTATGCATGTGTTGAAAGATTCGACGTGTGGTCATTTCAGGTGTATCCCAGATACAATGCACGTAAAAGGAAGTGTAGGTATGCACTACATTGATGAGCTATCATGCTTTGTGTACTATCGATTATTAAATATTTATTTTCTTGTGATAGCAGCTCCATGATCAGTTCGATGTCATCAAAGTTACTCAAATATTTTTCATAGACATTTATAATTCTATCATATTTTGGACATCATATATACTTTTTTTAACAATGAAGTTCCAGCCGATCTTTAAGCTCGACCTTACATCCAAAATTTGTTATAGAAGTTCAGTTATGATGGAGAGCATCCTAATCATAACTAAATGTTCTTAAGTCGTCTATCGAAAGGTAATTAAGTGGGGACATTTACCAAGTATATACATATTTCCATTTGTCATCAACTCATCATCATATGGAATTCTACTAGGATATCGGTACACTTACACTTGTCGCTCCATATTATGCCAGACAAAGGTGACCCAGCCACATAGATGCATGTGCATATATTCTCAGGTCTGACGTACGTACCAAACCCCAGATCGATCTCCTCGATTGTGTGGAAGAAGCGGACAAACGATAGCTATCTATAGCTAACTTGTTGGCACAAGCAAACGACCAACATATATCCATCAACTTAATTACTTAATTAATCAAAGGGTTCAATGCTTGCCACAAGCAACCGAGTAGGAATTAATAAAAGGCTAACATGCATGCCTGCCAAATGAACAAATTGAAACAAGCATTAGATCTATCAGCATGTGAGTCAAGACAATGGTACATATATATTACTATTATGTAGTACAATTAAAGGGTCACAAAGCAGACAGATTACTGTTAGGTATAGTAGTATCAGATTAGGCGCGTTTATCCATATTTGTAGAAGGGTGCAAGAGAAGGATCTTTTCTTCTTTTTTTTTGAGAATGTGCAAGAGAAGGATCTGACCACCACCATAATCATTTTTCCAAAACATCATGTCTGGACATGTATTGATTGCGATAAAAATGTCTAGCAATGATTCAAACACTTTTAATCAACGACATTAGCTTGAAGCAGAACGAGACGTTAGCATGATCATGTGCTGCCACGTGTTCAAGTTTGGTTAGAATCGTTCATTTCGACTTTTTTTCTACCGTGTCCCCCTCAAGAGTCAATATTGATGTCGACATGACCGGAAAAAAAGGAGGAACGAAAATTAACAAATCAAAGAACATAGAATTAAAGTGACAGGCGAGAGCTTCTTGCCGCTAACGTGCAGTAAAGTGCACGAGCATCTAATAGGCAAAATCAAAATCTGTTTTTTTTTTTGACGAAGAAGATAGAGAAATCTCTACCTTATAACCATTTCCGTTAATGGAAGTGGGGAGACAGATTACAGCGATAACAATGAGGAGAGGAAAAAAGAAGCAAGAAAAGAGCTAGAGACGGTAGAATTTACAAGAAAAAAGAAAGAAAAGCTAAAAACTAATCTAGCTGTACAAAGAAGAACAAACTGAACAAAAAGAAATTACAAATCTGCTAATCCCGTGTACCAACTCTCGATCGATCGTTTTTTTTTTGTTTTTGGCTTTCATTTATCGTTAGATCTCTCTAATCCCATGTTAGACTATCCTTTCAATTGTAGAGTTTTCGCAATTGCTACTTTGCTAGGTGCGCTCCTATATATATGCAACAAAGAAATGGACCTAATATATTATATGTACTAACATTTTTTCTAATTACACAAATGCACATATATAGCAGTACAATGCAAGAAAGCAATCTCTCCTCTCTCTCCGGATAAAAAGAAGAAGAAAAAGCTATCCATTAAATTAAATCAACCAAAGAAAGCAAGAAACAACATGCAACCATATGGCCCTGTTGATTGTATATCGGTATATCCTAGCTATACTACAGCTAGCTTTTTCCAAAGGCTACTGGCATCATGCATGCTCTCCCCTTTTGTTTCTTTCTTTCATTTTCTTTTTTGAGATGATGGATCATACCGTGCACTCTTCCTCATGTCGAGAACTGTGTACATGTACTATGAGATGCTGGAATGTCGGTCGTATGTTCTACTACCTCTGTAAATATAA
Source organism: Leersia perrieri (assembly GCA_000325765.3). Lineage (NCBI taxonomy): Eukaryota > Viridiplantae > Streptophyta > Magnoliopsida > Poales > Poaceae > Leersia > Leersia perrieri. The sequence goes on from CM002476.1 coordinate 9,749,393, forward strand.
CGACGTATCTTTTATTGGATGTGATATATTTTAGTCCAATGTATTTAGACAAAATCTCAGTTCAGATACATTAAACTAGAAAATGTTCCATCCATCTTAAGTTTTCTTTATTTTAAGACGGTGGGAGTATATATAAACCCTCAATATCGTTCTATAGCACCCTCACTTCAGTAGCTAGGCATCCACTAGAGATTGGCAAGATTAATGGCGGGTCAGCGTGTGGTGGCAGCGGTGGCCGTGGCCGTGGCCGTGTGTCTGCTGCGGCTGCCGGCGGCGAGCCACGGGCAGCTGCAGGTGGGGTTCTACAACACCAGCTGCCCCAATGCGGAGACGCTGGTCCGGCAGGCGGTGACCAACGCCTTCAACAACGACTCCGGCATCGCCGCCGGCCTCATCCGCCTCCATTTCCATGACTGCTTTGTCAGGGTACGTGCTAGTATATATCTCTTGTTTTGATTTAGATATTCTCTAGCTTTTTACTGTCGTTATAATAAGAACTTCACTTACAGATTAGAAAAAAAAATGTAGAACTCAGGTGTTGCAATAATTAAACTAACTATAGTAAGTTTTTTCTGCTGTCAAACTTGATAGCGAAATCTTGAAAAGTCAAGTCTTAACCTGTCATCTCAGTGAGCCCCAGCTCGATCACAACAAGATTAAAGTCCTCTCGAATAGCAGAAAAATAAGCTCAAAGTAAAAAGTGAATAGTGCACGCATCAAGAGTCAAGTCAAACAAAGTGTCCAGATAGACAGGATCGGTATGTATATCGACACAAGCAACACACATATTCCGTTATTCTTCTACCCGCTCCTCCCAAATAAGCGATGCTTTTTTTGTTCTTGGGCTACTTTTTCATACAGTACTACTACGTACAACACGTAGATCTAGATGATTATCTGCGTCTATGCATGTTCTCTCCTGTCCACTCTAGATGATTATCTGCGTCTATGCATGTTCTCTCCTGTTCAATCTAGATGATTATCTGCGTCTATGCATGTTCCCTCCTGTCCACTCTACTGTAGATATGATACATCTAGCTATACTCTAGGACAATTATTGAAACATAGTACAGTTACGTTGTACATACTATATATTCGAGTTCAGGCAGTGGATCTATGGCAATCTGAAATTAGGCCCAGTTTAGTTCCAAAAATTTTCATCAAAAAAATCATATCGAATCTTTGGACATATGCATTAAGCATTAAATATGGATAAAAAATAAAACTAATTGCACCGTTATGCTGTAAACGACGAGACGAATCTTTTGAGCCTAATTATGTCATGATTAGCCATAAGTGCTACAGTAACCCACATATGTTAATGACGGATTAATTAGGCTCAAAAAATTCGTCTCGTGGTTTCCAGACTAGCCATGAAATTAGTTTTTTTATTTGTGTAAAAAAATACCTTCCGATATCTGGTCAAACGTCTGATGTGACCTTTTTCGCGAACTAAACGAGGCCTTAATTATAATATGGTTGCTTGTACTTATGTTCACGCTCAATTGTTGGCATCTCGTCTAGACTAGACAGATTTCAGGGAGTGATCATAGATTGATGACATTTCGAGATAGTGACTTGCCAACTACTAGTTCACTTTGATTTTCCTCGGAAAAAACAATAAAGTCATCATCAGATTAATTGATTAAACGTGTTGAGCTTGAACCTTTTTTTAATTAAGACTCCTAACTTACAGAGAGCCATATGGCTCTTTGTTTGTGAGCACAACAATACCCATATGCACGGCCACACGTCAAAGATAAGCTCCCCCTGTTGATTGAATTAGTTCTGTATATAAGAATTTTGGATATATTGACATGGTGTCTGACATATATATTGAATAGTATGTTTTTAAATACAGTTATGAATATATGAACACTCGCTGCTTTGATTTTCAGATGATACTTCCTTTTTTTAAGGGAGATTCGACACTTGATACTTTTTAAAGGGAGTTTGTACCGGTATTTTGAAATATCAAAACACAATCCAATTATGTTTTGGTATCCTGAGATACTATTTGTTGGAATGTAAAAAAAAAACTCTATCAAAAACCCTCTTTATGTTCTTGTGAATTTTGTGCCAGCTACATACATATATACTAGTATTTTTCATGTAGTTAGATTAGTGTATATTCTTATAAAGGAAAATGAACTTTAATAGCACCTGTTTAAACAAATTAATATAGTTTATTTATTTTGTTGTCATACGTTAATGCATTGTACAGGGATGCGACGCGTCGGTGCTCCTGACGTCACCCAACAACACGGCAGAGCGCGACGCGGCGCCGAACAATCCGAGCCTCCGTGGGTTCCAGGTGATCGATGCCGCCAAGGCCGCCATCGAGTCAGCGTGCCCGCGCACCGTGTCATGCGCCGACATCGTGGCGTTCGCCGCCCGCGACAGCGCCAACCTCACCGGCAGTGTCTCCTACCAGGTCCCCTCCGGTCGCCGCGACGGCAACGTCTCCGTGGCCCAGGACGCCCTCGACAACCTGCCCCAGCCGACCTTCACGGCTGCGCAGCTCGTCGCCAGCTTCGCCAACAAGTCTCTCACCGCCGACGACATGGTCGTCCTCTCCGGCGCCCACTCCGTCGGCCGCTCCTTCTGCTCCTCCTTCCTCCCCCGCATCTGGAACAACACCACCCCGATCGTACGCATCACCGTTTGACTTCTCGTTGACCATTGACCTCCGTTGACTTCTACCGTACTGTGCTGTGCTGTAGGTTGACACGGGGCTGAGCGCTGCGTACGCGGCGCTGCTGAGGGCGGTGTGCCCGGCGACGAGCGCGAACGGGACGGCGACGACGGCCATCGACCCGAGCACGCCGGCGGTGCTGGACAACAACTACTACAAGCTGCTGCCGCTCAACCTGGGCCTCTTCTTCTCGGACAACCAGCTGCGGGTGAACGCGACGCTGAACGCGACGGCGAACGGGTTCGCGGCGAACGAGACGCTGTGGAAGCAGCGGTTCGCGGCGGCGATGGTGAAGATGGGGAACATCGAGGTGCTCACGGGGAGCCAGGGGGAGGTCAGGCTCAACTGCAGCATCGTCAACAACCGCTCCTCCGTCTCCGCCGCCGGGATCTACTACTCCGGCGCTACCGTGTCCATCGCCGACGAGGTCGCCACGAGCTAAGCTGGCGTCGACGACGGCGTTTTTCGTTAGGTCATGTGTGGTCGTTGTTTGATTAGTATGATGATGTGTTTAATTCGTGTTGATTAGCAGGTTGTTTTGTGTTGGTCAATCGTACGTGTGAATTTAAAAAGGACAAGTACTTAATTATACATGCCATTCTGATTTGAAAATGGTGAGTGTGGGGGGCTTGGATCTGAAAATAAGATCTAACACTTTTGTTTGGCATTTTTTTCCCAATGTTTAAGTCATCGGCTAAAACATTCAGCGACCAGTTTTCTCAAACAGACAGTACCGGATAAACAGGACTATAGTGTGGTTTAATTGTACACGGAAGCTAATACATATCCTTTCAAAGAGGTACATGAGAATCAAGGATAGCTACTCTCTCCGTCCTAAAATATATCAGGGTTCATTTCAAAATACAGGATTGTGAAACATAGTAATATACGAAAATAAATAAATATGATAGAAATAGACGTGTAAAACAGATGATTGAAAAAGACAAAAATTGTATATGAATGCTTGTTTAGATTGGTGAAGGACAAATGTAGGAAAATTATGTCCCACTTACTAAACAAAGTTTTGCATGATTGTAATCAATCATCAACATTTAAAATATTTATTAGCCAGCACATGTGCATGTTGGTTCCATACTGATGTGATTAGGACATTTGATTGTCTCTTTCTTAGTGAAGTAAATAATAAAGTGGTCAGGATGGATGGTTTTGGTTGGTGCCTACTCCCTCCGTAAAAAAAAACACGTTTTTAGTTTTGAATCTGGACGTAGTGTATATGTATCACAAAACTACAGATTTAGTGTCTCTATTATCATAAAACTATGAGTTTAATGTCTCAATTATCACAAAACTACAGATTTTAGTAATACATTATCACAAAACTACATGTTTTAACGTTGCTTAAACCTGTAGTTTTGTGATAATGAAAACACTAAACTTATAGTTTTGTGATAATAAAGGCACTAAACATATAGTTTTATGATAATGAATATACTAAATCTATAGTTTCGTAAAGCAAGTTCTAAAATCTGTAGTTTTGTGATACACGAAGACATTAAAACTGTAGTTTTGTAAGACAGGTTCTTAAATCTGTAGTTTTGTAGTAGATTATGCAAAAATACTTCTAGTTTTGTAAAATTTACTCTTTTTCTTTCTTTTCTGTACAGTCCAAACTACTGTCAAAGGACCATTCAATCTAAAAGAAAATTGACCTCTCGTAGGATAATGTATTTGCACATGCTTATATGAGAGGTTAGATCTCTTCTTACGTTATATTTTAGGGTGGAGGGATAGCTTTCTTATGGGACACTTTTCAAGGAAAATATTAATTAAATTATTTCTGATTAGCAGAAGAGCTAAACAAACACACAACATATGCACAGTAGCTAGCTAGCTGGCTTCACTCTAGTCTATATAAATGGGTACGGCTAGCATACATCTCGATCGATCTATCTATCATTGTTGCACAAGTTGTAGCTTAGTGTGACTAGCACTCAAGTAGCTAGGCCTGAATCACCATGATGAGCAGCAGTTGGCTGGCCGGGCTGGTGTTGCTGGCGGCGGCGTTGCTGCCGGCGGCAAGCCGGGCGCAGCTGCAGGTGGGGTTTTACAACAGGAGCTGCCCCAACGCTGAAGCGCTGGTCAGGCAGGCCGTCGTGGCCGCCGTCGCAAACAACTCCGGCCTCGCTGCCGGCCTCATCCGCCTCCATTTTCACGACTGCTTTGTTAGGGTACATACTTATGCTAGTTACTTACTACTCCCTCTATTTTATAATGCAAAAACGTTTTGATTTTTTTCCTCTAGTGTTTCACCATTCGTCCTATTTAAAAATTATATATATCATTTATTTCTGACTTACTTTATTATAAAAAAATACTTTAATCATGATTTATCTTTTTCTATATTTACACTAAATTCTTAAATATAAAAATGGTCAAACATTATAATGAAAAATTTAAATTTCTTGCAACGGAGGTGTAGTAGCTAGCACCACTGGATAAAGAGAGCTAGAAATTAAATTTTAGCTTAAACAGCCGGACACAAAATTAAACGAAAAATAACTAACACATATGAAAACAATGTTGTTCTCCACGCAAATAAATACATAGTTGCTCTTCTTTTTTATCATCTGTCACAAAACTGCACGGTTGATCGATCATTAATTTAGTAGCAAGACATAAGTACAGATATTATGTAACGCACGATATTATTACATGTTGGAATAGGGTCTTAATTAATTCCCTAGAAATTAACAGGAAAGAAAGGGGTAATTAGCTGGCCGGCCTATTGGATTGTATGAAATATAGCAATATAATTGGAGTATCTTTCTAAGTATATATAATAAAAGAAAACCAAATATCGTTATCATCTAGTAGTATTAATTAATTGAGTCAAACAATAATGGTTACTCAGTGTGGAGTGGAGAACACAGTGGCAATTCGTTTTTTTTTCTAAAAGATATCTGAGACTAATATCAAATCGATATTTGTAATACGCACATCAAATTTCACATTAGTTTTTAGCCAGGGAGCAGATCCATCACGTGGGTGTAGGGGGCTCAAGCACCCCCCCCCCCCC
>CM002476.1:9759135-9785616 GCA_000325765.3 Leersia perrieri
ACCATATATAGCCGCAAAATATTTTTAGGCAATCATGATGGAAAAATATTGATTTATGAGGGCTGTAACTATAAACTGGGGGTGGTGGTCACCACACGAAACGTTAACAGGGAAGATCAGGTACCTTGCATCTGCCTAGCTCCTTCACAATCAGAAAAATAATTAAGATCCAAAATTCTCATTTGGCATTTTTCCCGGCAGTATATATCTGCATATAACAGCTAGAATAACAAGACTCAGTCCCTTTGTCCATATTATAAAGGATTTATGGTTCTTATTTGTAAACTTTGATCGTTCGTCTTATTAAAAAATTAGTGTAAATATAAAAATTAATAAATTATGCTTATAGTACTTTTGATAATAAAGTAAATTGTAAAAAAAACAAATAATATTTTTAAATTTTTTTAAATAAGATAAAAGATCAAAGGTTACAGATAAAATCTTCAAATCTAATATGGTCGGAGGGAGTACCATTGACGTGTCCACCAACGTGGTACCAGTGTTACCATTATTAGGCGTACGTTGTTCAATCGGCTTGACTTTGCTTTCCTACACTACAGTGTTCAATCTTCAATGGGAACGGCCGCAACTATGCGAGGTTCCAATTCTAATCCCATTATTTCCAAATTACCTATCCTGTCCGTACCATCTTATCTTGAATACTCCGTATTTGATTATTTCAGCGGACAGCTAATGAACCTAAGCTAGCTACATTTCTTCTGGGATACTTTTCAACGACAAAATCAATTAAACTATGATATCTAATTAACCTTGATTAACAGAAGAGCTAATCAAACACACAACACAGTAGCTGGCCTCTCTATAAATGTAGCATACATCTCGATAGATCTTACCAATTGTGACTAGCTAGCTAGCACTGTGTAGCTAAGATGGTTGGCATGGCGAGCAGCAGATGGTTGGCCGGGCTGGTGTTGCTGCTGGCGGCGGCGGCTTCGAGCCGGGCGCAGCTGCAGGTGGGGTTCTACAACACGAGCTGCCCCAACGCCGAGGCGCTGGTCAGGCAGGCCGTCACGGCCGCCGTCGCCAACAACACCGGCATCGCCGCCGGTCTCATCCGCCTCCATTTCCACGACTGCTTCGTCCGGGTACGCACGCTTGTAACTATATTTAATTAGATATCACCATCGGCAATTGCACACAGGGAAGTAGTTTTTTTATTAACGATTAGGACCGAAAAGGTTTACAGAAAAGAAGATAGGGAGCTATGTTTTAGCTTGATTTGTTTGATAGATATTAAAAGAAAAAAAAAGGAAAACATGCATATATATGGATGCATGCTTGCATATATAATTTCTCCACTTAAATCATGTATTGGTTTTGTGGTAAAGAAAAGAATGTTATTTTCGTCCCAAACAAATACTCCCTCCATCCAATTTTACAGGAGGTTAGTTACCTTATTTTCCAGCTAAACAATTTCAAAAAAAAAAAGAGGGAGTAAGTATTTGGGCCTTCTTTTTTACCATCTCTCATTCACTCGCAAGTTAACAGATAAGGGAGCAACTAGAAATCTGGCGACAGATTTTTTTAGTAAAAATCTGTCAAATGTAACTATTACACAAATATAATGTAATTACATATCACTTACACTGTAATTACACCTATAACTTTTAAAAGTTCCAGGTAGTCCGGTGGTAAGAACGGCCTAATTTTTATGGAGATCTCAGGTTCGATCCCCCTATTCTCACCGTAATCCGTGTCTTTTTTGAACTCCTGCACTGCACGGATCTTAAAGCCCATCATCCATCATATATTTGACGATGGTGCATACAATGCGTTGGAAGAGGATCTTAATTAATTGATTTCCTAGAAATTAACAGGAAAGGGAAGGAGAAAAGCTAGCTATTGAAGATAATTTCTGTGAAGGCCGTGTGTGCATAAACTATATACATCGATCTTTTGAGTATATATATGCCGTAAATTAAGGAAAACCAAAAATCGTTGTCGTTTATTTATGAATCAAACAGTAATATGGTTACTTAGTCAATGTCAATTGTTGGGCACGGTGGCCACTTCGTTTTCGGAAAATGATAATAGAGACTAATATCAGAACGCGAATAATAAAATGTACTACAATGAAATTTCACGGCAGTTTCTAGCTAGCTAGGCAACGATGCATCAGTCTACTTTTGAAGATCATTCCTGTGAAGGCTGTGTGTGCATAACTATATACACGTACGATTTTTCGATTTCAAGCTAGATAGACTATTCCATGATTGAAACAGTACTATATGCTTGTTGGACGTAAATGCATGTCGCACAATGATGAAATCGATTTTTTTTCCTTTTTGAAAAAAAAATAAAGTGACTGTTCCAAACATCTTTTTTTTTTCTTTACAAAAGAAGGCAGCTAATTAATTACTAGCTTTATACATCGTAGAAACAATATTTGGCCTAAGGCGACGGTCATTACAAGTAGGTTAGATGCATGATCAAACATAAGACAAGTATAAGCTGAAGTATATAGTATCTAATTAAGAAGTGATGGCGTACGTACTACTTTTCGAAGCAGTGCGTAGATATAAGTACAATTGATTAATTTAATTTGGCACTCATATAATGTATCAAGGGACTTTATTTTTCAACACGTACACAGTACATACCACCAAACTTTTGACCACCGCGGCAGTGCCACACACGTGTCAATGTTCCTGATCTTTAGTGTTGGCGCAAAATTAAAATGTCACATTAACCGATTTTTTTTTTCAAATTTATGACCCAGTTTTCAGAAAACTCTTCCTGAAATCTCACCTACAAAAATTTTGTCTTTGTGAGATCTCGCCATCTCAGATAGTGACTAACATTGAGAGAGTACCGGGCATGCTGGGGACCCTGGAGTTAAATAGCCAGCTACTTACGTGCTTTTGTTGCTTTACCAGTATTCTATATGATTAATCAAACGTTTGAGGCTTATCCGCTTATGGGTGTGCTTGCTATACTATATCCATATCAAAGGCATACACTTTTAACTACAAATTTGCAGTGCTAAGCCTGGCAATAATTCATACCAGACTTACTAGTAAAAAAATATGTAGAAAAACTTACTAAAGAAGTGCAATACTCACTCTGCCCTAATATGTAAAGGATTTTTCTATATGTTTATGTAGGGCTACATTTAAGGATGAAGGAAGTAAATAACATATCTTTGATTTATCGACTTGCATTCATCTCATATTCATAATATATTTTTACAAGAATATCTAATCACTTATTCCTTCAACTGCTTTTAAAAATTATATTTATCCATGCATGTTGTTGATCAGGGGTGTGATGCTTCGGTGCTGATCTTCTCATCAAACGGCACAGCGGAGCGTGATGCTCCACCGAACAACCCGAGCCTCCGTGGTTTTGAGGTGATTGACGCAGCCAAGGCCGCCATCGAGGCGGCGTGCCCCCGCACGGTCTCCTGCGCCGACATCCTCGCGTTTGCCGCCCGTGACAGCGTCAACCTCACCGGCAACTCCTTCTACCAAGTCCCCGCCGGCCGCCGCGATGGCAATACCTCACTCTTCAACGACGCCTTCACCCTCCCCGGGCCTAACCTCACTGCAGCAGAGCTCGTCGCTGGCTTTGCGAACAGGAGCTTGACTGCCGAGGAGATGGTCATCCTCTCCGGCTCTCACACCATCGGCCGCTCCCACTGCGACTCCTTTCTATTCAAGAACCGTGAACGTCTGGTACGTATCTGATAATAATATAGCATATATCATTACCCTATTTAAAACTAATTAGAACCCATGTCAACCTAGAGTCGAATAGGACATATCCTAGGATAATATATCACACATTGTGTTACGATGTGCCTTAACCTAGTCTAGGTTGCTATATTTTACGACGGATGGAGCACATGTCGTGATTTTTCACGACGTTCCCCACTAGTAATATTACAACCATGATTTGTGTATGTGGTACATGTAGGCGAATGGGACGATCAGCCCAGCTTACCAGGCGCTGCTGGAGGCGCTGTGCCCGCCGACAACGGGGCAGTTCACGCTGATTAGGACGGGGATCGACGTGAGCACGCCGACAGTGCTGGACAACAACTACTACAAGCTGCTGCCGCTGAACCTGGGCCTGCACTTCTCCGACGACCAGCTCATCCGCAACAACACGCTGCTGCCGTTCGTGAACGCCTACGCCGCCAACGAGACGCTGTGGAAGGAGAAGTTCGTCGCCGCCATGATCAAGATGGGCAACATCCAGGTGCTCACTGGCACCCAGGGCAACATCAGGCTCAACTGCAGCGCCTTCAACGCCCCCTCCTCCTCACCGTCGTCCGCGGAGATTATCAAGACGATTGTCTTCCCCGACGCTGACGGCGAGGTCGCCGCGAGCTGAGCAAGCTGCGTACCTAGCTTGCCGACAATATAAGCGACGTATGCGTGTACTTTGCCGAGCTGGAAGATGCGTACATATAGATGTGAGGTTTATTACCTGCTGTTGGTAATAAGTTAGAACACTTACAGTTACCACGAATGAATAAATTAAGGTTGCTTGTTTAGGGTTTGTGTTGAGTCATGAAACTAAATATTCATATGAATCACACGCTACCTCTTTTTATTTTGTTCTTTCATTTTTCTTTTTTTTTCCAGGGAGATGTATACGACCTAAACTATCTATCTTCACCCATTTACATTAAATATATCTATCCATCTCGTTATACACATAATATAAATTTAAAATTCTCATAAAAATAAAAAATTGTAAAAGTTATACACAAACTTTTATACTGTATAAAGAAGACAGAGAAAAATTTTCATAATTATTTTATACTTCTAAATGGACAAATCAACGATTAACATGGTATGTTTATAAGAGTATTTTAAATATTTTGAAAAAATCGCTCAGCCCAATAGCATATTGTAAAACAATATGTAAAGTGACCGGGTATATTATGCAGCACGTCAATGCTAAATTGTTGAACCATGACAAAGTCGATGGCACAAAATAAATTTTCTCTTTACATTTTATTTTCATCTTTTTTGACGCCATGGGTAATGGTGAATGATTTCGTTTCACGCGGGGAAGTATATATAATAGTTGCAAAATTTTATTGAGATAATTTTGCAGAAGTGGTTTATGATTGCTATATTTTACCAAAAACATATTTACGATTTACTTCAATCTGCATAAAGAAAAAATAATTCTGTTTGTTCAATTTAATTAGGCACTCAAGACTACGTACGTAGCTAGCTGTTGATTTTTCTTAATTCTTTCATATATAGAGTAACTAAATTTACCTTGCATACTTTCGTAGTGTTCCTCTCCGTGCTCAAATGTATAATAACATTGGAATATATGGCATTAAAAATGACACCAAATATTTTTGAGAAAAAATATAGGTGTTACATCTAATCTATATGGCAAACATGCATGAAAATGGGCCATATATGTCCACGGTCCTCCGCATTATCCAACCTCTCTCATTTACTAGTACTACACTTAAGGTGTGTTTAGTTCACGTAAAGAAAAATTCTAGGTGTAACATCATACGTTCAGCTGGATGTCGTAAGAGGTTTTTGGACACAAATAAAAAAACTAATTTCATAACTCGTCTGGAAACCGTGAGATAAATTTATTAAGCCTAATTAATTCATCATTAGCACATGTGGGTTACTGTAGCACTTATGACTAATTAATCATTGACTAACTCGATATATATAGGATCAGTACGCTTGAGCTGTTATTGCGATTACCTCTGTCCTCGAATATTTATCGCCATTGACTTTTTTATACATATTTGACCGTTCATCTTATTAAAAACTTTATAAAATATATAAAATTATGTTTGCATAAAAATATATTTAACAATGAATCAAGTGATAGGAAGAGAATTAATAATTACATAAATTTTTTGAATAAGACGAGCGGTCAAACATTTATAAAAAAGTAAACGGCGACAAATATTTAAGGAAAATGATCCGGCCGGCCGGTTGGTCATCGTCTGTGTCCGCACAGACAAGAAGTCAGCCTCTTGCAATTATTAAATCATAGGTTCGTGATCCCCGTGTTAAAATTGACGGTGTGTATCGATGAATTTCAGGTCGACGACAATACTTGTGTACATGGCCGAAATAATCTTTCCAGTAATTGTGTCATGCATTTATAAATTAACATCTCGCAGATGGGGTATATATTCATGAATTTCAGTAGTGTCGTACTGCTGGCAAAGGAGAGTTGTTGGATAAGGTGGTGGACCGTGGACACAGAGGCCATTCTTCCGACCCAAATTATCTAAATTAATTTCAAGTAATACATAATAAACTCTCTGCGCATCCCCTGTCACACACAGACTCAACAAAGCTGATGGTCCAGCCAGATCTAGCTTACATGTATAAAGGAACTAAAATATGCTATTTAATGTTTAATAAAGTTCACTTATTTATGTTGCCGGAGTAGGCCTTCATTCTTCTTTTCTTTAGTTTACACAATATAGCAATACAGCACGCTAAGCAAAGAATATATTCAGTGTTTACCACGCTAGGAGTATAAGCTATAGGTCTTTTGGCTTTTTTTCTCAAAATGAGGATGGCGCCACGTGACACTGTGTAAAAGCTAGCAAAGCGGTAGATGCCTCTGAACAGTTGGTTTGTTTAACTTGATCGATATGCTCTATTTTAAGATTTAGTCACCCGCAAAGAGCTTGCACACAAAATGCATGTGATCTTCAATATAGTAGTTGCAGGATAAAGAGACCGTTTGACTGGAGCAGAGTATCAACTCTAAAATGGTTCATAGAAAGAACGATACATGCTCCTATACCGTATCGTCGACAAAGTTACATAATTACAGAATAGATAGCTCAAGCTAGCCCTCAAATACCGAAGATACAGTGCATATATTTACTTAATTTCTCAGAAACGGTATTGATGTTTATCAATTACAGTCAAATGTCCTGACTAACACCGAGAGAGGAACATTCTGCATTTCTGTCATCAGAACAGGAACCTTTCTCGGTTCGTCCATTAATTAGCTAGCTGACTAAATCTTATTTATGTCCATGACTCAAGAGAGATTAAGATCCACACCGACAGACATTCAAGTACGTCAATATGTATTCACTCACCTACTCTTCTTTGAAAATAAACCAGCATGACCTGATATATATAATATTCGACTGCAACTGCTACTGTACTACGACTAATATTCAGCTGGCTCCTAAGGTTCCAAAAAACTTTTCCTCAAAAACATCACATTAAATCTTTAACCTTATGCATAGAGCATTAAATATAGATAAAAAATAAAACTAATTGCATAGTTGGGTTGTAAATGACGAGACGAATCTTTTAAGCCTAATTATGCCATAATTAGCCATAAGTGCTATAGTAACCCACATGTGTTAATGACGGATTAATTAGGCTCAAGAGATTCGTCTCGTGGTTTACAGGCTAGTCGTGAAATTAGTTTTTTCATTCGTGTCCAAAAACACCTCCTGATATCTGGTCAAACGTTTGATGTGATGTTTTTGCAAATTTTTTTCTGGAATTAAACAAGGCCTAAGCTGTAGCTGCAAGGATTCTCTTATCAACTTGGTACCAAAATCAACTGTTTTCTTCCATGGGGACCGGGCAAAATTGCTCATCAATGCTAGCTCTGAGGTCACAAACGAAAAAGATGTCGACCCAGCCTAGTTGCAGTTACTGATAACATGCACCAATGGGCCTGGCTGCTTTGCAGCATGACAGGGAGCATGTAGGTCACAATGAAGAAAAGCAAGCTAATGACACCACTTGTGTTATAGTATATCATGCAGCTTTTACCTGCAATTAATGTTAGGATGGAGAGAAGACTTGGATAATTAGGGCTTGAGTCATAGGCACAATTGTATGCCTTAATTAATCCTATATTTAGACTATAAAAGATCTGTCAATTTTAAATTTTTAAGATAGCTACCCAAAATACATTAATTATCTCACCATGTACCTGGCCAATATCTGGCTCTGCCACTACCTACTCTTTGACAAGCTTGTCCTTTGATTTCTAGTGTAAAACCACTACTTCCATTTCAAAAAAAAAAAAAAAAACCCACAGAACCACTCCATCACATTATGCTATATAAACACCTGATAATACCTGGCAAATATACCACCAAAGCAGCTAGCTAATTAAACTCCATGGCCATGAAGTGCCTCTTCTTCTTCTTCCTCGCCTTCCTCGTCATCTCCTTCCCTGGTGCCGCGCTCGGCGCCGGGCTGAAGGTTGGGTTTTACAACAAGACGTGCCCAACGGCGGAGGCCCTGGTGCAGAAGGCAGTGGCTGCCGCATTCAAGAACAACAGCGGCATCGCCGCCGGGCTCATCCGGCTGCACTTCCACGACTGCTTCGTCAGAGTATGTGCTCATCTCTTTCATCACTCTATAAATTTTGCTTATACCTGCATGAGCACTGTTTGTGTGTAAGTGTTAACAATGTAAGGAGTTAATTTTAACCAGAAGTAAGAACAGCCTTCAGGCTTCATCGCTAGATCATGGTTAGCAACCAACAGGCAACAGGTTAATTCTTTTTTGATAAAGAAAAGGATTAATTCTTCTTTATACGTACAAAAATGACAATCTGCATGCAGCTTTGATAAAAAATAATCAAAACTGCTACGCGTACTAATTTTTTCTTACTAAATCCATACTAACAAAGATCTCAACTATTCAATTTAACTACATAGAACTTACTGAAAATCTAGATTTACTTATAGACTGACACATCAGTCTTAGTAAAAATTTAATAAAAAAATTAATACTTATAGACTTTTCCTAAAGAAAATAGAGGTATTTGCTTTTTCAGACTATACAGTTGAGTGTTAAAGATATGTACACGGGTAAACACGCTGCTCTATAATGTGTGCTCAAAATATATCAGTTAATTTGGTTCGTCATTTGGCTGTCTACATATCAATGTGGGGTGATGTAGATGACAGATTGATGTCCATATTATATAAAAAAAATATTGGTTCCTCACAAAAAGATATATTAATTTTGATCAATTGGCTGGATTGTCTAAAAATACGCGTGGTTCAAATATATGTAGAGATGGTCTAAAATTTGTCAAGAACTCAATATATTTATACTTCATAGCATTATTTGGATTTTCACAGAAAATTAAGTGTGCAACATTTCTGTTGACTTAGAAAAGTCACAAACGACTATTTACTAAGTAGCACAATCCTCCTGCTTTGTCGGTTAACATTTTGACTTTTGCGCTCTAAGGCAGACGGTTTAATTTGGTAGTATAATTTAATTCACAGCAGAACATAATAATAAAGTTATAATATTATGAAAGTGTTTATATCAAAATTTTAATGGCATTTTTTCATCAAACAATAGTATTCCCAATATATTTAGTGTTAATTTTTTTAAAAAAATGATATCACATATTCTTAATTATGGCAGTGCATAAAAAGGAATGAAGGTATAGTTGGCCACCGCAATGGCTTGTTCCGACCAACCGAATACACATTACCTAGTGTGAACTTATTTATAATGTCTCTTTCAGCAAAGGTAGAACGATAACATATTGAAAAGGCCTGGCCATCAATACATTATCACTTTCAGTTAAGGCTGTCCAATAAATTTTATAAGCTATTTATAAGCTATCTCTTATATAATTTTTTAATAGAGAATTAAGAGATAAAAAGTAATATCTTATTCAAGAGATAGTCTCTTGCATACAGTACTCCAACGTGAAATAAGGATGACGTGTGGGATCATTTGTATTATGAGTTATTTGCTAAGAGCTAGACTATTGAAGAAGTTATCTTTTAAATTAAGTAGATAGCAAGCTATCTCTATTATTGGAGAAGATCTAACTGCAATCTAATCTGCATACAAATCATCACAGGTATCTATATTGTTGTTGATTACTATAGATCTGCATATGACTTAAGGTCATGAACTATCCGCTGAGAGAACTTCTATGGGAATATGCCCTCAGCCCCATATGCGCTGCCCGAGGATGCGTCTTGCCACCTGATCGTAAAGAAAACCATTAACATTAAAAAAATAAATTTGACAGGATTAACTATACGAAGTATCTTAATAATTTTCTGTCCGGCCGGGGCCGGAGATCTACACAAAAGAGAAAATGAGAGAATATTGATAGTCCTCGATAAAGAATTGTGCTGCTTTTGACCAGGGACTTATTATTACGTACTCACAGCTGCTTCTTCCTAAACATACGTAGCTGGAAAGTGCAATGTCATCTGAATCTAGTCCTAGATGTTTTTAGCTAAATCCATAAACAGATATTTGTAGACAGTAACATGCAAAATATGGATAGTAAGTAGTAGCACACTTCTCTTTCTGCTTTTCTGGGTGATGATTAATTAGCAAAAGCATGTACTCCCTCCGTCCTTAATTAAATGTTTGACGCCGTTGACTTTTTTACAAATATTTGACCGTTTGTTTTATTCAAAAAATTTACGAAATTATTAATTCTTTTCCTACCATTTGATTCATTGTTAAATAAACTTTTATTCACACATATAATTTTATATATTTCATAAAATTTTTTGAATAAGACGAATGGTCAAAAGTGTGTCAAAAAGTTAACGGCGTCAAATATTTAAGGACGAAGGTAGTAGTACGCAAAGATCCCTCCACCCAAACTATGGACAACAAATAAAAAAATGGCTATTGTTGCGCACACACTTGTACATGTTCTGCTGAGTTCCTATTAATTAATCTTGATTAATTGGTACAAATGAATTTACAACGGTTAGTTGGTTAATTACTGATGGATGGCAAGGTTTTTAAGTAGCATCAGGTTAATTACAATCATGAAAAATAAGTTGAACAGATGGCAACGTGCCAACATCGATATAATTAATCAGCTTCTTCGATGGAAATAAGTTAAGCAGACGGCAACGTTGCCGACGGCAACGTTGCCGACGGCAACACCACACCTGAATTTACTTGTGGATAGTTTGTATTGCTCCAAGATTTATCCAGAGGAACTTCAACCAAATTCTTGGAAGATCACTAATTCCTTTGTTTAAAGGGGTATATATGAAAAGTTGTCATACAACTAAAGTCCTTCTAGTAATATGATAATTTAACCAATAACAACTATAGACATAAACTATTTTAAAATTTAAAAAAATTTCGTTTTATGAACTTATAATAGCTTGTTTCAAGATAATTATAGTAATATCTTACGTAGTCAATCTTTATGTATTTTTTTAACATTCAAAGTTAAAAATGTACAATTTAACACTGTTTTAAAGTGTTTATATTCATGAACAAGGGGTGCACTTAACTCTTCTCACCAAATTAATTCTTTTCTCTCTACACCATGCATACACCTATACCCTTTTCCATTATCTTAAATACTTTAAAAAGAGATTTTGTTTTCCCCCAATCCCAATTTAATTGTTGATCACTGCCTGCCTGCACTGCAGGGCTGCGACGGGTCAGTCCTGATCGACCCGGTGGCAAACAGCAGCGTGCGCGTGGAGAAGCAAGCACCCCCAAACAGCCCGAGCCTGCGCGGTTTCGAGGTGATCGACGCCGCCAAGGCCGCCGTCGAGGCGGCCTGCCCGCGCACCGTCTCCTGCGCCGACATCCTCGCCTTCGCCGCCCGCGACAGCGTCCTCCTCTCCTCGGGCAACGCCAACCTCACCTACAGGGTCCCCTCCGGCCGCCGCGACGGCAACGTGTCACTCGAGCAGGACGCCAACGACAACCTCCCCGCGCCGACCTCCACCGCCGCCGAGCTCGTCGGCAACTTCACCCGCAAGAACCTCACCGCCGAGGACATGGTCGTCCTCTCCGGCGCCCACACCGTCGGCCGATCCTTCTGCTCATCCTTCACCAACCGTCTGTACAACTTCAGCTCCACCAGCGACGTCGATCCGACCATCAGCTCTGCCTACGCGTTCCTCCTAAGGAGCGTGTGCCCTTCCAATTCGAGCATTTCCCCAAACACGACGGTGGACATGGACGTGATCTCGCCGGCGATTCTTGATAACAAGTATTATGTTGGGCTTACGAATAATTTGGGGCTTTTCACGTCGGACCAGGCGTTGCTGACCAACGCGACGCTGAAGAAGTCGGTGGATGAGTTCGTGAAGAGCGAGAACAGGTGGAAGGGGAAGTTCGTCAAGGCCATGGTTAAGATGGGTGGGATTCAGGTTTTGACGGGGACGCAGGGTGAGGTTAGGCTTAATTGCAGGGTCGTCAACAAGAGGAGCAGTGGTGTTAGTGAGTTTGAGCTTACTACCACCATGGCTGGTCATGATGATGATGAATCGTCTCAAGTGGCAGCGATCTAGCTAGCCTAATGTGGATGATGTGATCCTGAGAGATTTCCAGCAACTGTTAGGTTTGTGATCGATCGATTGGTGCTGTGCTGCGGTCCTTTTCAGTTTTCACAGAGAATAAAAGTTGCTGGAGCTAGAGTGGAGATGGAGCTTTTTCTTTCTTTCTTTTTTCCTTGTCTGTTTAATTTAGCTTGTGTGTTTGGGCTAGCGCTTGCTTTGAATCTATCATAAATCAAGAAATAAATATGCTTGACATTTGGTCGACGAAGTGTTGTGTTCCGGAATAATAATATGTTTGAAATTTAAGAGCGGCATTTAAAATGTAAAAGTTATTATTGTCTCCCTCCGGTTTTTAATGTTGGACGCCCGTTGATTTTTTAGCGCATGTTTGACTATTCATTTTATTTGAAAAAATTATCTAAATATTTATAAACATAGATTACGCTTAAAATATATTTTATAATAAAACAACTCGTAACAAAATAAATAACATTTTGATAAATTTTTTGAATAAGACGAATGGTCAAACGTTCGCTTAAAAGTCAACAGTGTCAAACATTAAAAACCGGAGGGAGTACATTTGTCATGAGATACTCGGCAAGTAATATACCAAGTAATACTATGAGTTATTTTTATTTTGCATAAATGTAAAAGTGTGCTCCTTCTACTACGGCTCACTATACTCGGCGAATGTCCATGCATGTTGTCTCTTCTAAGTTTTGCTACTTAAAGAAAACAAAATCCAAATGCTGAAAATACAATTTAGATGGCATGTTCATACAAATCCAAACTCATCCTAGATTTGCCAAAGCACTCTAGCCTACCACAAGAACAAGTCCCAGCCCAAGTAACTATCAAGGCCCAAATTCCTTCTGCAGGCCATCTTCAACCTGCAAAACCACCTAGGAGACCAATCAATGTCTTCTTCTAACCTCTCCCTTCTTATACCAATAAATTTTACAAAGTTTTTAATGTAATGACAATTGAGAATAATTATGTTAGTGATGAATTAATTACGTAGGCTCTCAGACAAAAACTTCTCTGCTTTAAGGATAAGGAAATGGAGCCTAGAAATAGCCCACAACTCTAATACTAAACCTTGAAGAAGTGGAAAGTAAATGAGATTAAGAACAAGCACACAGAGATTACTACACACTAAAACACGGATACTTTGATGCAGACCAAAGGGAAAACACCTAAACAACCAGCTTAGTTTCACACAGAGACAACACACTCGAACACACACATGCTGATCTGATACAGATCAAAGCTAAAAACACTTAAATAACACGAACCTAGATTAGTTACCCCCTAGCTAAGCTCGTCTTCATTCCTATCGGAGCTAGACGCCGCCCTATGATCAGTCGATCACGGCTTCTTGCCGGCGCCGCCGTGCGGCGTGAACGGCGAGCCACCGCCGCCGGCGCCGGCGCCGGGGAAGACGGAGGAGGAGGAGCCCGGCATCCCGCCGAATCCGACCTGCGGCGTGACGCCGTTGGGCCCGGGGAACACCCAGTTGACGTTGGGCCCCGGGTAGAATCCGCCGAACCCGAACACGTTCTGCGGCCGGTACGCCGCCGGCTCAGGCTCAGGCTCGCCGGGGACGGCCCTCGCGCCGCTGCACGCGACGGCGCCGGCGGCGAGCAGGAGGATGCCGACGGCGAGGCCGGCGCGGAGGACGGCGACGCCGCCGCTGATAACTCCCGCCATTGCTAAGCTAGCTGCTTGGGTTGTGTTGGGTTTGTGAATTTGTGTTGTGCTGTGAACTTTGGTTGCACACTTGCTGAGTGACGCTCGCTTATAAAGCACAAGCAGTAGAGACACTATGGCTAACTGATGGGCGAGTCACCTATGGCTAACTGAGAGTAGGGCCCATGCAACAGTTTCACATGTGCAGAACCCACCTGTCAGTGACTAGCACTATCTACAAATGCGACGAAAGCATTGGCCGGCGAACGGATGTGGCCATGGACATGGAGCTCCATTATTCTTTGCCATTGCAGTGCAGCTCAGGCTTAATGAACACCAGAAAGCAGATGCTTGACCTTACTTAAAATAAAATGTGGTATACTGCTATATTATTATTATGCAGGGATTAGTGGAGTGTACTCCAATTTGATAGTGAATGCATGAATAGTGGCCTTGGTGCAGATATTGATGACTGTAGAATACGAGTGGAGAGGAAATGAGGGTTGCAGTCTTGCAGACTTGCAAGGCGCAGTAAACCGGCATACATGGCAGGGCAGTAAAGAAAGCTCGCTCCAATTTACTTCAGCTCCAGAGAAACCCAACTACCCACATTTACAGCTACTCCATGATTCATGTCAGCTCTGCAGAAAAATCAGTGAGCTCTGTAGTAGAACAAGCCAATACGAAAACGCCAGGCTACGGTGAGCCAATACAAAAACGCCAGGCTATGGTTAAAAAACGCTAATTTATAAAACTAATTACATAAATGAGCTAATTTATGAAAAGAATTTTTTAAGTCTAATTAATCCATAATCAGTGTTTACTATAACATCATGTAGACTAATCATGAATTAACTAGGCTTAATAGATTCGTCTCGTGAATTAGTCCAATGTTATGTAATGAGTTTTATAATTAGTCTATTTTTAATACTTCAAATTACCGTCTAAGTCTAAACATCCGTTGACATATCCGATGTGACGTAGACTTATTTTCCTTTGAACCAAACAAGCCCAAAACGAGTAGAACAAGCCAATACAAAAAAGCCAGGGTACAAAAACGAGTAGAACAAGAACGACAGGGGAGTTTGCTCACTCCCTCAGAGGAAGAGCAGAGACAACATAATTCTATAAACTACAAGTTGTCACAACAAATTGCGAGGTTAACAAGACTATTACTGACCCATGGAGATCAACATGTAGTCTTAACAAAAGGAGATGCCTGCAGATTACGAAGTACTAGTATAGCTAATCAGGACAGTAGTTTACAACAATTTTGGTCTGTATTCAGTTCAATGCATGGCAACTCTAATCAGCAGCACTACAATCAATTGGCATTTTGGCATACTTGTGATCTGTCATCTGTCTCTACAAACAGAACATATCCCATATACTGCACATGCACCACTGCACTGAAGCACTCTTCTGATAAAATACTTCATTGCTAAGTTGTAAGACAGCTGGTCAAATCCAAACAAGAGATACAAAATTTCAAAGCATATATACATGACATTTCCAATAGTATCTTTCTATATGATCTCTTACCACTTCCTATAAATCACTGAAGGTAAAGAAGATAGGTTAATAAGCTACTGAAGCTAGGAGAAAAAGCTCTATATTTGGTAGAGGAAAGAAGCTTCGATTTTGTTAGAACAGAAAAGAAAGTAGTATTTGCAACAGAGAAGATTAGAGAAAAAAATTGAAGCTTTTACTCACATGAAATTTACAGAATGTTACATTTCTTTGCCAGTATTCTACAACAACAGCAGATGAAATTGGGGTGGGGGGGTATACAAGCAAGGCACCCCCAAAAGGAAGGCTAACTTGATTCAAGGGAGAGAACTGTCACTAAAAAAATTAACTTAATATGAGGAGAGACGGTTACCGCTACTAGAAGCAACTAGTGGCAAATTTTGAGGAAACCATCTTCTGTTCCAACAACAAATAATCTTGACAAAGGAAGCACCGCAATAGTCGAAAGAACAGACAGGTTTTTGTATTTTACTCCTCTGTCAGAGGAATAGAGGTTCTGAAGTATGAGCTGCTGATTTCCAATCTGCGTGAGAAATTGACAAAACACCAATAATTACTTCTTTGGGAACAGATCGAATTTTAAAATACAGCACATACAAAACACTAAAGGGGCCTATATTACTGTGCCAAATAGCAAAGTTTCCATCATCGTGAAGTTGCACGCATGAATTTTAGAAAGTACACACCTCACTTGTTGGCCTCGAAAGGGAAGTTAGTGCAATTTTGTTTCTTGAAACTGATACCACATCCTGACCCCACACAGAGAAGTTAATGATACCATCTGAATGACTCCTGAAAATGTTTGATTGCGCTGATAGATTCCTGTTACATTGCCCACAAACATCTTTGAGAAAACATGAAAGTTTAAAGTGAAAATAGATTATAATCCATGGCATATATAATTATTCCATAATCTAAACTTGAAGCATATATTGCATCTGCTGTGAACGTAGTGTCATAACCAATATCCTAACATTAAATCTCCAAAATACTAGTAAAAAACCAAATCTGCAACTCTATGTCTTAAGGTTAGGTATAGCACATCGACATACATTATCACATAAATTTAATCAGGAAAGAAGGACGTCAGACTAAGGTAAACTAAATCAATGAATTATTCTATTAACCAGAGTAATACCCTCTTAGGTCCCAAACACGAAGAGTCTTGTCAAGGGAGCTTGACACAATCAAGTGATCCTCCGGTGCAGCTAGCTGTATGTGCAAATAGAAAATTAATCAGATACTAGTATAATAGGAGACGCCTCATGTTTTACTGGTTATATTTGGACATTTGGTTAGCCTTTGTAGGATAATTGGAATACCTTTGTAATGTGGCCATCATGTGCTCGCCAAACTGCAACAATATTTCCGCTGCGTTCATCAAGCAATTGACAATAACCAGAGCTTAAACCTGCTGCTATCCAGGATGACGAAGCTGCAGGGCTGCCTTTCTTCAGCTTGTCAGAGGCACATGAACAAACAGCTGATACAAGCGATGAGAAAGAAATTTCATCTGAGTCACTCTTCCATAAATGCAGCTTCTGATCTCGACATATATCAATAAATCTGCATGAACGCAACCAATGTGCAATACAATAATTAGAAGCATTTCTAGGGCAGTTAAAAATAAAACATGTTCTAAGGTTTGTTTGCACGACTAATCTCTAAGAAACAAAAAATGCAATACGTAAAACAAATGTTACATTTTATCGATCTTATTAGGTTTTTCTATATTTTGCTATAGCAGCATGTATCAAACATCATCAAAATTGTGCACATCTGCAACCTGGCACCTTTTTTTCATGCATATATTCCACTCAGTCAGGTAGTAATTTTAAAAAATTGAGAAAAAAATGTGCAATACCTGATTGAACCATTTCCCATACCAGCAACAAGTTTACCCTTAGATTCCATGTAATGCATAGTTGTATACAAACTACCACGAAATGCATTTGACAATATTCCACCTGAGAGTGCATCCTGATTAAGCATGTTTGCCTGCTCAATAGATGTAGTTTGCTGAGGAAAGCTAATAGATGACTCGGTATGAACTGCAATGAGTTTTCCTGTCTGTGCATTCCATATATGAATAGTTCCATCACAAGATGCTACTTTTCCAGTAATTGACAGGGTGCAGATAGAATTGACCACCTATGCAAATATTGAAGAATTGGTAAGGGATTAGACAAGAAAATGTTTATACATAAAGAAAAGGCTTCATATTCAAGTCATGGATTAAGTTTATTGAGTGCATCAACGACCGACATTTAATAAATTGGTGTAACAGGCTGACAGCAAGCAATATAATAATTTATCACTAATACTTTGCACAACAGGAGTATAGCAAATACTTTTCTTAAACATTAACTTGAACATCTGTGATTAAGGTAAGAGTCTGAGTTCATAACTATATTTCTCTGGGGATGTTACATGTCACTATATATTTGCATTTCTTCTCGTGGGCTTGTGGCATCAATACAGGTGTACTTATATTCAGTTACACAATTTTATTGCATTTTCCTTTTGCTATTAAGAGGTAAAAATTAAGCACCAGGACCAAATAATCTGATCACAATCATGATATCATGCAAATCATCCTCTTCATAAATGTAGAACATGCTGGAGAGGACATATTTTACATCGTTTTGAATCCTGTTTTTGTTTTGACATAATATCGCCAAACCACTCAAAACACGAGCATTGCATACTACATTCCTTAGACCTCAGTACATGTATGTAGTTTGCTCACTGCTCAGAAAAGAAAACCATCCTATCATATAGCTTAGAAATAAGGAAAATGTCACATGAAGGAAATAGGACAAACTGACCTCTTCATGCCCATAATATCCAGAAGTGCAGTTCATGTTTGGCAACTCCCACTTCTGGATACTTCCTTTAAAACCAGGACCAACTCCACCAGTAAAAATTGTGCACTCGTCATCATGGACAGCTAATGACCGCAAAGCCCCAGGATGGGCCCGAGCTGAGTAAAGGACTGAAGCTTTGATCTTCCACGGAAGTTCATCCTTCATGCCAGCACTACGTCCAAGAAAATCGGGTGCCCAGCAATTACGATCAGGACTCGGGAACCAAAACCATGGCTGATTTCCAGAAGTTGAGGCACAAAAATTGTCACTAGATGACCCATGCTCAAGCCTAGATCTTTTATTGGAGGCTGCCATATTCCTACCATTTTTACCAATCTCTGCCACAAGCTTTGTAGGAGTAGGCTCAGATGAGGTATAGTTCCCAGACTGAAACCTTTGATCTTTCATGTTTTCACTACCGCCAGAATGGTTAGTGGAAGGCTCCCACTGAAAAAAGATGATAGGAGTAAAAATGTGAAGGAACTTATAACATAAGAGCATGAAAATAAGGGGTTCACCACTCCTGGTCACCTATGTTTCAATCTCTAGGATTGCTATATCTTGTTTCCTACTGCCTTAATACACATGTATCTCCTTGTAACTACCCCTACCCACCCTGGTCCTCCCAGCACCCTGCAAATAATAAACACACAACACAGCCTTCCATACCTTCCAGCCGTACAATCTTTGAAGAGCTTGCTCTAATAGAAACCATGTACTGCAACATTCACGAAGCTTCTCTATTCCAACAAGTACTGCCAAGAAAGGATATAAGAGAAACCTACAAAATTTTACCTCAACGAGTAAATGTCATGAAGCATGCAAAGCTAATTATATCAGAACACATTAAACTCTACTTACATGAGATCAATCCTAGATTCCATTTTTGTTGGCTCTGTTCCGTTTCCATCAAAGAATTTTAACCCTTTTGAAGGTACAGTAGGACCAGACGACTCATGAGAGAATGCTAATTCAGCAAAAAGCTCTTTTAGATGTGGAAGCACATATATAGCCGTATTCTCTGGTCCAACTCGTTTACAAAGATCAACAAGTGCACTAGCAGCCACCTAATTTAGAAAAAAAGATATCAATTCAATTTATTGGCATCAAAGATCTGATGATGGAAGATATAACTAGTAAGAGTAAGTTATGTCTATAAAGAGTAATTGCCTGAATCACACGAAGATTCAAATGAACCTGCGTAAGAACCTTTACGTGAAGACAGACTTGGTCCTGTAAATGTGGGCAAAAAGAACATAATTTAATACATTTAATGTTGGCAAGGATACGAAACCATTAAATGTATAATCAAAATTTGGTAAAATAAGTATTTCCCACCAGTGTTCTAAAAGTTGGCCCCTAGGCACCTATTATGCGTTACCGCGCTAGGCTCCAGTTAGCCTCATTATGCATTAGATGGCCAATTAAGACAGATAACTATTCATGAGGGCTCCTCCGCTGCTATTTTAGTGTTCTGTTGTCTAACTTCTATATCATATACTTGCTAATTGCTTGGAATTCACTAATCTAGGCACCGCCTGGGCGGTGGCTAGGTGCCCCTAGGCCCTGCTGAACCTCTAGCACCTAGCGCCTTCTTGAACCATGTTTCACAGTCAAGTCACGATTTTTCTAATTTCTATTCAGATCACTACCAAAATTCAACAAATGATAATTGACATCTGCATCTACCCTCAAAACTTTTCTAAAAGATATCAGCTACAGACTGTGTACAATGCATTCATGATGGAATATCCTAGAGTGAATTCATTTAAATTTTGCGACAGACTTGTTCAACAAACAATCCCGTCAACCCTGATTCCCATAGTCTGCATTTCAACTCTAAATGATGCAACAAGATAGTGTTACACCCTTTCAATTGTTAATACTGTGAAGTTACCCCCTGAAACTATTTCAAGCTGATGTGGCATCTGCAAGGATTATTATAGCTGGTTTGGACTCTATGTCAATATCCCCATCTTTTACTCCTCATTTCATCTTCCTCTCTCCCCATGCTGACTACTACCATGCCTAGATTGATTTCGTCTTCTGGCTAAGTAAGTTGAAGCATGTAATGATGTAAAGAGAATGTCCTACAGACTACAGTCATCCTTGACTTTTAGTACTGCTTAGTACAGGCATGGATTAATGACCATGCCTTGTTCACCCCAATGATTAATAGAATAATCATTCTAGAGACAATGCACATGCATAGGATGAGAGGTTTAGGGGCTGGGCTTCAACATGATCTGTACATGAGCATTAATTACCACTTATGGGAGTTTGCATGGTAAGCCATGGTGAGGTGGGGTGTGACTAGTGTGAGAAACATGACAAACTTTAACCAGGACAAGGCTAACAACCTAGCGTTGTGTTGTTGCTCTTGTAATTCTAGATCTTCAGGCCCAGATAAGGCGAGGAAAGGAAAAAGAAGAGGATGGACGCTGGCGGTTAGGCTTAGGCCCCTGTCATTTTTCCCAAAAACTGGTGACTATGCTACCAGGTGTCAAGACAACTGCCACATATGAGTTGAAGACTACATTAAGCAAAAGGCGTGGACAGTGAGTAGTGAGAGTTGTCCAATACCTGGTTTTGCATTTGACCTCGATTACCTTATCCCTTATAAAAAAATTAAACTGTAAAATTTATATCTCCTAATCATCAAATATTTCTCAAACAAATAATAACTCAGTATGATATTGTATTAGTTTAAAAAAAATATATGTGCTTTCATTTAGTAGTACTTCAAGAGAATCCAAAATCAATCCATTTGCTCCCCCTTATTTTTATTAATTCAATTAGTTTCCACCACCAAAATACCTGAAGAAGCTCTTTGAGAATTGTTTTGACTGGGAGAACTGATACAAGGCCTTCCAGTGCAGCTAAACCACCCATCAGGGCAAAAGAGTTCCAACTATGTTGCGGCTCAGGTTTATTGACCTTTGAAGAATCGATGCATGAAAGTATAACATTCGTAAGCAAGGGAAGAATTTGCTTGACAGTAAAACTCTCCCCAAGAAGTCCACCTGTAATGGTTAAGGTCAATTACCATTCAAAGAACTAACAGCTTCATCACGAGGAGAAATCACTTAATTGAGTTACCTATTCTGACCAATGTATCAATTCCATCAGGACATAAACCTTTGCCAAAACACTGGATTAGTGGTAAAACTGTCTGAATAAAATGAAGAACAAATCAGTAATGTGTATGATTAGGGTGGTACGCAAAAAATAAAAGGTTCTAACTACACTTGCCTGATTAAAAGTTATCGGTATTCCTAGTTCCTCACTTGAACAAATTAAAACAACGGACGCAGCAGAGGCAGTAATCTTGTTAGGTGAATTGTATAAGTTCATGATTACCAAAGGATGCACCTTTTCAACATAAGTTTGTTTTCCCAATTTTTTCCACAGTTCTCGCATGAATGAATCTTGAAGCAAGGAAACCTTCAGATGTGAATATTCTGGTGCCTATAACAAGTACAAAAGAGTAGTTGGAATAAATAAAAACTATATTGCAGACATCAAAGACTCAGAAATGGAAGAAAGTTCCAAGAGAAAAATTCCTAGTGATATTTTAACCGGCCTGTAAGATCTTCTGAATGATCTGCAGTATAAGATCCTTAGTTGCTTGGACACTTAAGCACTTCACAAATTCTTTAAGCAGAGCCAAGGCAAACTCGGTGTCAACATCTGATAAAGATGGTGAAACAAGAGGTAGGCAATAGGGCGCACACATTTCGGCAGCAAATTCTCCCATGGCTTTAAGTGTCCCTTCACTTGCAAGCTTAGCGACATACTTAAGGCGATCCTTAGGTGTACATATAAGTTGAAGGGGAGCAACAAACATGTATGCAGATCGAATGGATGGAGGAAAGTAATGTGATTCCAAAAGGTACTTTGCCAGTGGTCTCCTGGAAAATATCACAAGTATGTAAAAAAGTTATAATAGTTTCTTTTAGAAAAAATAAGAAACACACAAGTCATGATGACATACAAAAGTATAAATTATAAACAACAAACAACTTTTTGATACCTATTCCATTCCCTCTGTATGCATGACTCAACAAGAACTGCAACATGGATA
This sequence comes from Leersia perrieri, assembly GCA_000325765.3. Lineage (NCBI taxonomy): Eukaryota > Viridiplantae > Streptophyta > Magnoliopsida > Poales > Poaceae > Leersia > Leersia perrieri. The sequence goes on from CM002476.1 coordinate 9,781,574, forward strand.
GGCAATTCTTGAATTGCTCCTGGCATTATGCCAGTTTCTTTATATGCAGATAGCAGATCAGCATCAAAAAGTGGTCTGTGAAGATAGATTTCTGCCAAGATACACCCAACAGAAAATATATCATTTGCATGATGCTCAATAATTGAACAAGACTTTTGCTTCCAGCGAAACAGCTCTTGATAACCCATTGAAGAACTATCATCAGATTCAAAGCATTCAAGAAAAGAACAAAAATCAAAATCAGGCACCACTGATAACACACTCACTGGAGGCATGATCTCCTCATTTGAAGAAGAGCTCTTATGATATTTGGCGGAAGAGCAACAACAAGAAGAATCATCAGCATAATTGTATATTGGACATAAATGTTGTTCAAGCTCCGCAAACAAGTTTGCTTGCTCAAACTCTTGCAGATAATCGATTTGTGATGACATAGATGGAGGGATGCGGTCATTTAATTGTACACTAGTAGTTGTGCTACTTGACCCCCTTTGGCATCTAGCACAAGATTCCATTTTATTATGATAGGTAGAGTGAGGTGTCGTATTAAGTCGTTTAGGATGTGGTTTCATGAAAAGTTGGCGTCGCCCAGTTGATTTAGGCTTTGCTGGATCACTATGAGGCAACATTACATTCTTGGCTTCAACAGATGCCTCCCCAGAAAGTTTATAGCCAAAGGTTATGTCAATCCAATGATGCAGTTGTTGCGAGACTCGGTCACTCTCTAAAGCATCCCTGTGCAGACAGATAAATTCCTCTGCAGAAGTCACCCAGGAAGGCAAAGCCAAATTGCTCATTTCAGAATGAAGAGAGGCAAATATCCGAGGATCACTATAGAATTCTGGAATGCACTCATCAGGAGTCCATTGGTATAGCCTTTGCATGTTAGATGGGTATTCGTTGGGCTCATAGACAGAACGCACAGCAGACCTCAAGATGTTCTTTGGTAGCCTCCTTGCTTTATAACTGCAAACTGCTAGCTCTGAGAGACATTCATCGGAAACATGATGTGGAACCTCAGATGATGAATAAGTAAAATCAAGTTGTTCGTCACCTTTTGCCAAACGCCATTTACTTTTGGTGAGGTCCCTCCAACCAACATCAGAATTTTCATCAGGCCTCACTGTAAAATCTATTACCCAAGGCATTACTGTATGAAAAGCTGGATCACCCCACCTTCTACCAGCTAACTTGTTTAAGACAAGAATATATTCATAGTTGCTCAATTCACCCATCCACCATCTCTTGAAGTGAGACTTCCAATCGAAGTTCAGATTGAAACCAGTATAAATAGCTTTTGAAGAACAATCCTCCTCAAAACAGCATATATTAAGCGCTGGACACTTAGACTCAGCAAAACCATAATTCTGCTTTACAGGACATATATCACTTATGCTCAGGTAAGGCCATAAAGAATCTGACATAAAGATGGTTGAGGGTTTCAAAATACCATGATGAAGTCCAAAATCATGAAGATACTCCAAAGCAGATATTATCTGGTAGATGAGAAATCTGATGTGCCAATCTGAGCGTAATGCCTCTGGACTGTAATGCATGATGTTTTCCAAGGTATACGGAAACTTTGGATGCAACATGTAGCAACAATCAGATGTTTCAACAACACCTAAAACAGGTAAGATGTTGGGGTGTCTGACACGACCAGAAGGATGTATATCATTGAATGCTGAAAATCCAATAAAATTAAGAAAATCTAAACCTCCTGAGCCATCAATTTTGTTTTCAGACAGCAGATTTAATGAATTCATCACATTTTCTTCTGTTGACAAATTCAAGTACCTTGAGATAAGCTCTTTAATTCCAGAAGTTGAGGCTCTGACAAGACAGTGAGTAGGAGTTAACTTGGTAATTGTGTTTATGACTGATTGCTTCTTGTTGGGGATAGAGGAATTTACATGATCTTCAATGCATTCTTCACAATAAGGAGAATCTGCTTGTACAATATATCGGTTGTCATCAGCATCTATGATTTCCCTTCTCTGCAGATCTATCTGACTTCCATTTTCCAAGGAATTACTCTCACTGCAGGAGAATATTAAAAGTTGATGGACCTGGGATCATTTTGAGTACAAAAGATAGGACTTGAAAACAAACTTTACCATTCTTGCATATCCAAAAGTGCCTTGCCACCATTTAGTCCCACCAATACAAAATAACTAGAGGTCTGCTGGCTGCTACATATACAACATCACTTGAATAAGGATTGAACAAAACAACAGGAACAGGGAAGTTCAGTTAGTGAAGAAAACAAAGGGCATAAATAATTTAATCAGCACAAAACTAACTTTAATAATAGAAAATGCATAAATGTACGAATGGTTTCCATGTTGTTTTGCAGATAGTTATTACTTTCCATGTATCTTGTTTGAAATAATGATGTGTTTGTTAAACCCTAGTCCAACCCAAAGTAAAGTCTCAGCATATGCTTTAATGATATTACTGATATGTATATCACTGCTAAATACAGCTATAGCTTAGTTAGTGATATACTCAATTGTTTTCACTTTCCACTACTTGAATGATCCAATTGAAGTATATTGTTATGATATCGTAAAAAGGTGACAACATATACAGCTATATTTTCATTTTACTAGAAAATATCATCAACATGAAAATAGAGATTTTGTAATTATATCCAAATATTAACCAAATTAGTATATACGAAAGTAATAAAAGAATAAGTAATACCTCTCATTACATTCCCCTGTTCCATCAGACGCTATCTACAATACACAGGAAGCTCTAGAGGTCAAACAGCGCAGCAACACTTTGGAACAAGCCACCAACAAGAGCATGGGTTAGCGAAATACCTGGACGACCGCAACGGAGGTGAAGGGGAGTGCGGACTCAGAGAGGCCATGCACGAAGGAGAAGCAGGAGCCGGGGAAGTCTGATAGAATCCGACGCTCCAAGCACTCCGGGCACGCCACACCCGCCTTCTTTGACGAGCAAACCATCGCCGCAGCTGACGAGGCCTGCCTAGATCGAACCCTTGAACTTGAAACACTGAGCTGTGGATCCCTAGTGACATGATGCAGCAACGGTCGATTAGCGATGGTAGCGGCAAGGCCCCCCACTGGTGGCGCCGCTCGTCAACGGGAGCTCCAGCGAGGGTCGCTGGTATTGGTGGCCGCAACAGCAAGCCGATGAATTCAGAGGGTTTAATTAAGCCTCAAACTAAGGAGCCCAACTTGCAAACTTCTTCAGCCTTGACTAGGCCTCGTTTGGTTCCACTTCCTTCTGGGCCAACAGCAAACAGATGAATTTTACTAAGCCGGCCCAACTCAATTCTTCACTACCAATTCAATTTTAGATATTTTTAAGCAAACAATTTAGATTTTTCTTCCTGAACTTAAATTAGTTCATGTTGATGGAAATTTAGAATCGAGTGGAATGTGATTTTAATTAAAAAAAACAACGACACATGTTAGCCATTGTGACATAGTTCCAAATGGTGGAAGAACCAAGATCTCTCCAAGCCTAGGGCTCAAACTGAAGCCTGAAACTACCCATGCCATGCCCCACACACCAAAATACAGTACAATTATGGTAAAATCAATTTAAAACTATCCATTGTACGGAAAAATTTTCAATTCTAATGACTTTAATAGCCAAGAAGGCTCGTGGTTGCGGTTGCAATGGGCAAAATTAAGACTAATTCATCTAACCAATTAACCAATGAAAAAATCAATTTGCCTACAACAAGAAGCAAGGTTATGAGATGAAAGTAGCTTGAGAAAGAACAATTAGTATACAGCAGAGAAGGATCAAATTGAAGGCTAAAACTACCTATAGTTGTATCTGTTTGTGCATTTTTTTAGGTTGGATTGGATTCATTTGAGGATTATACTTGGTAGAAAGATTTAATTGATATACTTCTCTTAATCTACGATTCAAACCAAGTTCAAATATGAGAAAGGGAATGAAAGAAAGAGACTGACCGGTTCTTCTTGTTCAGTTGTTCTGGGTAATCAAATCAAGAAAGATCCCGCCGGCCTGCGGCCTGCCGCGTCGATCCCGCCGGC
>CM002476.1:9785716-9839330 GCA_000325765.3 Leersia perrieri
CACCGACCGCGCCCTACGCCGGCGTCGCCAGCCGGCCTCCGCCGCCCCGCGCAGTCCCCTGCCCGCGCGCCAGCCGGGTCGCGCAGTCGGATTTTGGGGCGAGTCGCTGAGTGTTGGGCTCAAAACGGAGCGAAACTTTCCGTCTGATCCGGATACGGACACAAAGTATGGATAATTTTTCTTGGGTACGAATACAAATATGATAAATATGGTAGTACTTCCTCGTATTTTAATATATAATTTTTTTAACACTAAAATTAGTGTTAAAAATGTTATATATTAATAACCAGAAGAAGTAGTTAGATATGAATAAAGATATCCACACAACACATAATATACCTCTTTCTTCTCTACTTTAGCCATCTTTTTCACTTCTTAAATGGTATTTTAGCTTAAATTACTAGTGTATTTTGATAATATTATTTTTAATTTGTAAATATCTATTAAAATTAGATAAATATTGATATTACTTTACCAACTTAGCATGTATTTACATCGGTTATGTCATATATGTTGAATTCAATAAATATTATTTATTTCATGATTTAAGTATTTACACCAAATTAGCTAATTATATTTAGGAATAATTAATCTTACGAGCAATCTGAGGGGTTTAAATATTTCGAGAAATATTTGTTTTCATTCGTGTCAGGTCTTATTCGATCCTTATTTATATTTGAAATAATTTGTATTTGTTTTCGTATCCGAGTTATTTGTATTTCCTTCCGCATCCGGCTAAAAATATGGAAACAAATACGGTACAAGCAATACGTAATACGTAAGTACGGTTGCCTGCCTCCTATTCTTACTTTATTAAGGTTGTTGACCACCATTGCTTCGCTGAATAGTAGCTTGTGGTATCTCTCCATGCCTCGTGCAAGGGGGGACTATGGCCGCCGCCCACAACACTGAGCGCCTAAAGGCCGTCGAAGGCTAGAATGCCGTGGAGAAGCGCTTGGAGGAGGTCGAAGCCATTGCCTCCAATATTGGGCCTAGGCAGAGCGATTCACAAATGGCATTGGAGAAAATAAGTAGTCATAGAAAGGAAAACACTGTGCATAGTAGTACTCTATTTACTCAATATAGCTTAATCACGCTATTTTCTGTTGTAAACCTTCCAGAAACCACAATAATCACAATTTGTAAACACTTGAGTGCTGCAGTGTCCATCAGCCACATCGATTTAGCAGGTGGACAATGATTTAGTACATGCATTTGAGCTAGGAAGGAGCTAGCAGGTCCAAAAAGGGTTGAATTTAGACTAGTTTTCGTTTTCCCACGTAATACTAGCGAAAATTACTCTATATATCGATTTTTTTTCAAAATTCTTGGGTATTCATGTGAATACCCTTAACTATATAATGGGCCCGCCCTAGTAATAGTGATAAAGTGTATGATCAATAAGTATTATCTACACCCCATTGAACATGTCTCTAAACCCCTAGAGGACTATAGATTTATACACCTCGAGATTTAGTGTTGACCTATACGTTCTTAGGGATTTCGAGTAGGAAATAGTTGAAGCAGAAAATTTTCACCGGTCGATGAACGTGCTGAAAATATGTATTAGACTATGAAATACGCTACGCGCGGACACGAAGGCCTAGGAGATCTGCTTAGCTTCAATGCAGGTCCTAAATCGTAAAATGTGGTGTGTCAGTCAGTTTGATCCTGCAACTAACAAGATGGTTAAGATGATTGTATGTTGATCACCAACGAGCCTTTCAGCCAGCGAGTCGATATGATGTTGCGCCTCCAGCTAATGTTGATGATTTAGGAGCTGATCGGCTAAACAACTGATGATGGTACGCTTTTAGTCGATGTCAATAAGATATTTGAGATCAATTGGTTGTATATTAGATATAGATCTAAGTAATTAGATAGACAAATAAGCTATGTGCTAGTATCGTCTATAACTAGAATATGACATGAAAAACCAATACAACACTTAGATCTAGTAGCACAACAACTCATCGACTAACCCTCCGATGTAACGTTGTATAAAAACCTACCGACTTAGCAGACATAAACCTATTGACAGAAATCTTGATAGATCAGACCTAATCGTTGTAGCATAAGATTGAAAGTAATAGGAAAGCTCTACTTAGCCGGTAAATCTATACAAGGTGATGGATATACCGATCAGGTTAAAACTTAACCTGAATATTAATCCACCGGCTGAAACCCCCATGGAACTATACACACTGCTAGCCGCTACACATAAACCGATCAGCTCTAATCTTAGCCCGAAGGATCGGACCTAACCAAGACAGCTTGGGCTGAGATTATCACTGGCCGATCTAAGTGAACGGATTAGCAGTGTATATAGTGGTGGATATATCGTATCATATTAACTTAGGATTAATACCTTAAACCGATAGCACCTCAACTAGAATTATCAGACCAAACCAAGAAAGTCCTAACTATCACCTCATCGGACCTAAACGAGAAAGTCCTAGTTAAAGTGAACTGATCTAAAAGTACCAAGCTAATCTAGAATTAGACGATATATATGATACGCGACACACATATCAGCGGTTGGGTATATCGAACTTAACCAAGAAAGTATTAACTTACCGATACACATGATGTTTGACGAGACGTACCCCCTATCATAGTTCGGACTTAACCGATGCAGCACGACCTGACAACATAGTCTCGTCAAAAACCTAATGGGCTAGGGTGATGATGCACTAAAAGTTGTATTGATCATTGGATAGATTGTACAAGAACCCCTAGCATACAATTTATACATTTGGGTCAACTGAGTCCTAATTAGACACCACTCAATCGGCTTGCTATATGCAACCGTTACAAAAAGAAAACTAGAACTCCTTCCTAATTATATAAGGAAAACAACTAAAACATGCCTAATTAATATATAGAAATAAACTGCCAATCCGCGGTCTTCACGACTCCTTCCTGATTTCGGCCTCTTCTTACCACTAACTCATTTATACCTTTCCCGAATCCAGCATAGAATCATCCAGATTTTGGTGTCAAGATAAGGATGGAATCAGAGTTATTCTATCTAGATTATAACTTCCAATATAGAAAGTTTTTCTAGCCTTCCCCAATCGTGTTATACTTAGTGGGCTTCTCTCCATAGTTGTACTCATATCCAAAATATGCGGTTACCATATACACAACTATATGGGGTACCCTATACCAAGTACTATGATAATAGCGCCTGAACTTTATTACGAATGATTCCTCGACTAACATCACTTACTCGAAAATACAGTGTTGTCAGCTTCTATTATCAAGCCACGGGATGTTTACCATAACTGATAGCCGAGAAAGGCGTTTTTTTTTTTGCAGTCGAATTAAAAATTTGAGTAGAGTTCAAGAGTTTCAAGTTGGCTTCTCTATTACTGTGAAAATAGAAACCACTCCAGTTTTCCCGACAGGTATTTCAGGATTTTACTGTACCCGAATCTAAGGGGTCAATCGCTATATATGTTGTACCATAGTCAGATCCAAAAGTCACTTTGCCCATTTGCTCCTTAATCTCCCAAATCCTTGCATTCCTCATTCTCCCTTCTTTCATCCTTCTTTTACAAATTCCCCACGGAGAAGAACAGTCAGGCATCGATGTCGAAGGGCCAAGCACCTTCGAAGGCGGCAGGTTCAAGTGGCACCAAAAGGGGATCTAGCTTTGGCAAGGGATTCTCCCTTAAAAGAGCTTAAGGTAGAGAAACAGGTAATTTCTAATCTCCGTGATCACCTTAGATCTGAATCATAGAAAATTTCGTACAAACTTTCTTGATGAATGTACATTTTTTCAAACGAGTTCACCCGTGATTTCAAGATTTTCCATCATGAAAATCTCTAGGTAACCTACGAAATTCGTAGTTATTTCATTCACCGTGTTTGTTCTCGAAAAATCGCCATGCTCATTTGTACCTTTCAATTTTGTTTTCTCTTAAGCTCGCCTTCTACTGTGTCAGGAGATATGCCCGACAAGCAGGGGAACTTGAAGAGACGGCAACCAAACCTTTTGGTCGTTGTCGAATCGAGCAAAGCAGCCTTGCTTCACAGGAAGTGGCCCTCCCCTTCTTGGATTAGATACAGAGCCAAAACTAATCATAATTCACAAGTTTTCACAGTAGTCCTTGAAATCTATGCTTAGAAATTGGGAACCGTTATCAGTAATGATACAGTGATGCAATCCAAACTTGCTGAATATTTTGCACATGAATCTAACCGCAGCATCAGATGTGATGGTTGTGACTAGCTCTGCTTCTATTCGTTTGGTGAATTTGTCGATATCAACAAATAGAAAGTTGGCTGAACCTCAGCTAGATGTAAACTGGCCAAGGATATCTAGCCGCCAGCACGAGAACGACCATGTGAGACATGTGAGAGGGATAGTTTGCAAGCTTGGACAGGTAGTCGACTCATCTTGATGTGGAGTTGACACGCTTCACACACAAACTAAGAAATATCACCAAAAATTCTAAAAAAAAATTATACATGCACTTACAAATGCACTTACAATAGTACTACACATTTCTTTAAATTCTCATCTTAAAATTCATTATACTTCTTTAAATTCTCATCTTAAAATTCATTATACACAAAAGTACTAAAAAGACAAAATTCTGACATATTTTTAGTCCAAAAAATGTTAGATTTTTTATATTTTTGTTACGGCTAAAATATAATGTATTTTAAGATGAAATTTTACAAATGTGTGTAGTACTATTAGAAGCATATGTATAAATTTTTCTAAATTTTTCGGTGACAGTTGTTAGTTGGTGTGTACAGACTGTGCACGGGAAGCTTGCGTGGTTAAGATATTTTTCCTTCAAGTCTGAGGTACATGGTCCATGTGTAAATCAGATGGGAAATGTTCAAGATTAATATAGAGGCACTGACCCATGCATTAAAGAGGTATGTAGTCATGAGTTTGCTCACAAATTTAGGCCTTGTTTAGTTGCCAAAAAATTTTGGCAAAAACATCACATCATGTGTTTGACCGGATGTCGGGAGGGGTTTTCGGACACGAATGAAAAAACTAATTTCACGGCTAGCCTGTAAACCACGAGACGAATCTATTAAGCTTAATTAAGCCATCATTAGCACATGCGGGTTACTGTAGCACTTATGGCTAATCATGGCCTAATTAGGCTCAAAAGATTCGTCTCGTCGTTTACAGCCTAACGGTGTAATTATTTTTATTTTTTTATCTATATTTAGTGCTTCATGGATGTGTTCGAAGATTCGATGTGATGTTTTTGGGTGAAAATTTTTGGGAACTAAACAGGGCTGGGCTTTAGTGAGCCGATCTTTCTGTTCTAAAATTAAAACATTCAAACACAATGAGGATCGTGCCGATGACACACCAAAAAAATCTTCTGAAACAAAACACAGTAGTAATTGGAGACTATAAAAAAAATATCGGGTGCAACCCCTTAATTGAGTGAAAACATGCAACCTCCGTTATGAACTGTTGGATTAAACATGCATGTGGTAGATTTATCCACGTTGCACAATCAGAAATTTAGAGAAAACACCTCCCACGCATCCCACCCATCGAGTTAAAATTTTACTTAGGCACGTCGTACAAATGGAAATTTGCATAAAACACCCCTCACACACCCCTCCGACCGACTTAAAATTTTACTCCATCCAATTTTAATGGTGAGATGAATTTTAACTTGGGTGGGAGGGATGTGCGGGTGTGTATTCTGCAAATTTCTATTTGTGCGATTTGCCTGAGTAAAATTTTAACTTACTACGAGAGGTGTACAGGGGTGTTTTATGAAAATTTACATTTGTGCGGCATGCTCGAGTAAAATTTTAACTCAGCGGGAGGGGTGTGCGGGAGGTATTTTCTGTAAATTTCAAATTATGCGACGTGCATAAATCTAGTCCATATGTCATTGATCCAACTGTTTACGGTGAGGGTTGCATGTTTTAACCGAATGAGAGAGTTACACCCGATGCTCCCTATAAAAATGCTAATCATATCTAAAGAGATATGTGCCCAGGCTAGCTAAACCATATGATTGCAAATTGCACTATAGAAAAAATTTCCTTTGTAGAACACAACACAATCAGTTGTGAAACCATGATATGAAAAAAAACCCAATCAATAAATGTTGTTTAAATAGAGCAAGCTTGAGAGTGCTAAACTAGTCTGCACAGAAGCAATCAATAGTTCATATTGCAGAGTGAACAAACTATCTGACTTAAAACACTGCGTATTATACATAGATACATTAAAAAAAAACTATCTAGAAAAACTAAAAAAATGTAAGATAATTTTAAGTTAGATAAAAACCAATATAATGACTTGTAGAAAATGTCATGTGCTGAATTTGAGTAGTAAAAGTATCAATATAATGCTCCATGCTTTCATCATTAGAAACCAATATTGTGCTAATTGAATTATTCAGAGAAAAATCGGCATGTAAATGATTACTCCCACAGAGCAAACCAGGACATAAATAGCATAGATCTGAAACAAAAAAGACACTGGAACACAAAAACAAAACATATAGATACCCAAATCTTATTTAAAAGGAACAGTGAACACATTCCCTATCATTTTGACTAGTGAGAAATGTTGTAACCTTGCAACTCTAGCATCACCTAAAAATAGCTTCACATGAAAGGTATTTCCAGAGATATAAACCGATGCAACAAGCAGATAAAAGCATAATTAAACAACACAGTGGAGACCAACATATGGAAGAGAAAGAGGACAAATCCCAACTAAGATATTAAAATTAAGAATCAAGTTATGCAATACGTGTGTGTCGATGCGTGCGCTCGACACGCAGGGATCTCTGGGACCCTTTTTTGGTTCGGCACAGGGGTACGGTGCGCCAAGGCCTGAGCTAAGGGAAAGAAGAAGGTGGGCAGGAGAAAAAGGCGAGCTAAGCACACATGACACAAGGGTTTATACAGGTTTGGGCCGCTGAGAAACGTAATACCCTACTCCTGTTCTTGTTGTTGATATGGTGGATGGGAGATTACAAGGAATTGGTGTGGTGATTTTTTTAACTACAATCAGAATATCATCTAACTCTTCGGCCTATCCCTTTTCCTTCTATTTGGGCAGAGTTCTTTCCTGGGAGAGGTTGAAGCTGATGACTAAGACGAGATAAGGATTTTCATGGGTCCAACCTCTTCTAGAATGGACTTGGGCCTCCTTTTATAGTGCAAGGGGACTCCACAGTAGTCCTGAGTTTTCCTACTCTACTGCTAACACCGTGGGAGCGGCTCATGCTTTGTCTTGTCAGGGACCATGCCCCTCTTCTGCCCATATTGCCACGTTGTGATAGTTGGTGAAGGAAATGGGAAGCGTGGCCACCATACTGCTTACGAGGTGTATGGTCAACCTACCTAACCTCTAGTGTGGCCTACCTGTCAGCGGGCCACCAACTAGGCCGGTGGTGACGCCATACACCAAACTCCCACTGCCTCTCTCCCATGCAGTCGTCCAACGCATTAAATGCGACAGTGACCGGGCGTGGCGAGAGGCGTGCGTCTGTGACCGCGCGGTCAGTTTACGGTTGCAAGCTGAAGACTTTCTCCTCTCTTTCCCTCGAAACAGGTGAAAGGGGTGATGATGAGGGCCTGTCACCCGCGCCTCACATCGCAGTAAATGCGAGGGGGCAGGCGCCAGACCCCTCTTATCGCATTAAATGCGGTAGTTGGCCGTTGGGGCGTGCCATGATCATACACGTGCGCAACGTGCGCAAGTCTCTCAAGCCACGGGGGATAGCCCAACCTTCTCCTGCGGCGTGTGGCCTCCCCGCAAGCCCCCCGGGCACGCCCTCCTCAGGGGCGTGCCACGTGGCCTCGGGTGGCCCGAACCCATTCTGTGGGGCGCGACCTCCCCGCAGGCCTCCGGGCGCGCCCTCCTCAGGGGCGTGCCACATGGCCTCGGGTGGCCGAAACCCCTTCTGCGGGGTGTGGCCTCCTTGCCGGACCCCGAGCCCGACCCCTCCAGGGGTGCGCCGCGTGGGTCCGAGTGGCCATAATCCTCGTGCACAAGTCTGGGTGGATTGGGCTGCCGCGATTGCCTAGCCCCTTATGTTTGGGCAAGGCATCGGGCTGCCTCGACTCCTCCCTCGGACACGGACCTCTAGGTGCCAAACCAAGTTTAGCCTTATGTGGATACCCCTATATCTATATCACCGATAGCGTGGTAATCAAGAAGAAATAGGTGCATCGCAATGTCATAAATGTCATAGAGGCGTTTAGTTAACGAATACTGGCAAGTACCACCATACATGTTTTTTTAAAAGAACTGAGGAGTCAGACCTGTAAATACAAATGCAAAGACAAATGGTAATATGGGTCATCATCATTTAGCAGATAGCAAAGTTGAAGCAAAAGAAGGGGAAAAAGATCCTCACCTTCCAAACCTGTACTCAATGGTCGCCAGACGGCATATTCATGTGTTCAGCAAGGTCGGCCTTAGTGCAGAATACTTTCAAGCAGATTGTGCATTTGATCGTCACCATCTAGTGCACAATGTTGTTATGTGTATCCATCTGTGACTTGGGGTGGAAGATGTCTGCCACCTAGAGGATGTTGCCCTTCTTGCCTATAGGTTTTGACTGTCCAAAGAACAGGGATTAGGGAAAGCAGGGGAAACTGGGAAAATACCTCAATAGTGAGTTGAGCACTCTAGACATGGATTCTTCACTCTTTCAGTGGCTTTTTGGTATTGCCCCTGCACGGCAGACTCCTTGGACTTTGGGTGAGGAGGAGCAGAGAGGATTCCATCGGTGCGGAACTTGGTCGTAATCTCACCCGTTCGCCTACTCCCCTTTGACATCCGATATGGCAGCGACGGCAGTTGGAGAGGGAGGCAAGACCTAATATGTGGCGGCGGTGCGCGAAGTCAAGAACGGAAGCGGAGGTGGAGTGCAGGAGTGGGACTGCAAGAGGCGAGGTTGGAAAGTCAACTCTTCTAAATTGCTTCTTAAGGCCTAAATGGCCAAATGGGCTAGGTTCAAACCAGGGGCCGATTTCTTTTCATTCTTCACATGATGAGTATGGTACACAGCAAAGAACCAGGTGATGTCTGGTTGGGCTTTTTTTGGGCTGTATCTGTTAGCAGCGAGCAGTAATTGAACATATTCAAGCTATTAGTTCCCTTAGATTTGGAATTATCTCCTTTTTTGGATTTTTTCTGCGCCTTTATCGGCTTTGCACAAAGGCGCCTCGCGGTGGCGACGATGGTGGCTCGGCGAGGACGACTGTGGTGGCGGCAGCCGGGAGCGGAGGATTTTTTTTTTTGTTCTTTGCAAATGGGCTACCTAACTGTCTGTTTGAAAAATCAGATCTTTGCATACAGGCTGCTTTATACATCTGCTTGCAAAGATCAATCTTTGCAAGTGGGCGACGTCTGCCTGCGAAGGTCGGCATCTTTATATACCGAGCACCGCAGGCAGACTGCACACTCGCATGCAAAGACCCTTTCGGCCCGTTTGCAAAGACCGTTATGGTGGTAGTGACAGCCGCGACATCCTCAATCATGGTGCCTAGCAGCCGTTTGATGACGGAGGTCCCAACTCCACTCTTAGGCCATTCTCAATGTATTGTTTTGTTGTGTGGTTTTCAATAATGGCATGTCATCTAATGGCATTTGACTTGATGAATAAAACTATGTTCACAATGCAAAGTTTCATATCATAGTATCATAGGCAAGTATATCATTTAAATGTAGCTTATAAATGACTAATAGGAGTATGTTGTAGATGAAACAAATATATTCTCAATAGGAGTTTCATACGATTTCCAATGCGTTGGAAACCATGAGTACTAGTTTTCAATGTTATGGTAGTATTTAGTTTATGGGCTAATTGGATCTATGTCATTACAATTTTTCAATGTTGAAGATATGGCATCCGTTAATCAATGATATATAGGGCCTACGTAAGTCAATGACATGTGGGCCGGGATGACATATCTTTAATTTTGAGAAATAGTAATTTTCCCTTAGTTTATTGTCTTATTTTGGTAGAAGTTTTGTGAAGAAAAAGTTATAGAATTACAAATATTTGGTAGTTATTTTTTGACTTGGTAAAATTTTGACAACTACAGAATGGTTGAAAACGACACCTGTCTGAACGGTCCTTAGATTATCTTTATTTTTCTGTTTTTCTTGGAGTTTTTTATATTCCAAACAGTATGGAGCATTATCTTGGATTTTTTGCATGTCTATATAATGTATCTCCTACTACGAAGTTCTTTTTTCAGAATTTTCTTAGAACTTTTACATGGTTTATGGGGAGGTCTCTATGATTTTTGCTGATCGTTTTGAACAGGGAACTTTTGATTTGAACTGTGAGCTTTGGTTTTACATCCACATATATCCGTTAGCACTGTAGTATTTTCGTATCTTTAAGCTTGTTTGTGCAGCATCACATTCAAATTCTCAAATAAAGTCCGACTCATGGTGATGCCTTATTGTTATTCAGGTCCACTTTCTAGTAATTCTGGAGATTGAGCAGTCATGAATTCAGGAATTTAGCATTGTACGGCTCTAGAATAATGGCACGTCAACGCCTACAGCAGTACAGCTTACCTTGTATTATTTTCACGTTCAACAATAATCATGCTAATCATCTGTTTTAGACCATTTGGGTCGATTGCGAGAACATTACTTGTTATTTTACTCTTCATGAATAAAAGTCGTGTTGCTATAGCGCATCACAAAAAGTTGCTAATTTGCGAAGTTCGACAGCAGCACAAGGCGTAGCTCGTCGTTATTGCCAGAGAAGGTCACCGGAGATGAAGAAGATACTGGATCTGGATCAATAAGATTTGTGATATTTGATGTTTCAATTAATGTACGTTGATGTTTCTTTGTGTTTGAACCCCAACGTTTCAATGAATATTTCAGCGGTGTTACAAATTTTGTCTTCGATTTTTTGCTGTGTTTCAAAGGATAAATCTTGATGTTTCAAAGAAGAAAGAAATGTTTTATATTTTAATAGATTGAAACATATTTTCTACCAAACAGTGAAACATTTTTTCGACTCATGAAACATTTGAAACACTTTTTGTTGAAATATTTTTAATTGAACGGTGAAACATGTGAAATATTTATTCTGTGGAGTAAAATAGCGTCCGATAAATCGTCCCGGATTTGTTTGTTTATATTCACTTAGGTGGGCTCTTAAGTTTAGAAGTTTGTCTATTATAGTTTACCATGAATAGTGAAATCTGATATTGGATTTGTGTAGTTCTATTAGCACCAGAATACTGCCCCGGTGCTAAAAGTTATTGACCTCACTTTTTGTGAACCAGGAACTAAGCATATTTTGTAAGGTCTACCCTTCATATGATTCAGGCTCTTTTGATGATTTCTTTGGTTCGTTGTGAGAGTAGATGCATTTTTTTATTATTAGCTAGATGCATGCTGAGCATCTTCATGTGGGACAAAACATCCTGTGCTGTAGAGCTTCGATTTAAAATGTAAAGCTGTATGATTCCCTTGGACCATTGTCCAAGTGAGTAACATTTTGTTTGTTTTGATATAAGATGAATATATTTGTCATATATGTAAACATATGTAAACTTCTCACTATAGTTCTTTTATGGCTTGTTCAGTTAATCTCTATAAGGCCTTGTTTGTTTAGCCAGGGATTGGGCGGGACCGAGGCCCAATCCATGCGGAAAAACCCGACGAGGGGCGTTTTTCCCTTGCGGCCCAAAATACGTGTTCAACAGGGCCGGGTGGAAAGATCTTTCTGTCCAATCTACGCCAACCCACGGGAGAATAAAAAATCTCCATCAAGACATCCCCCCTCCCCTAGGAGAGTGATCCTCTGCAGTTGCAGTAGCCGTGACTTAGTGGCTGACATGTGGGCCCAAAGGGTGATGGACCTTCATGTCAGCCACCATGTCACAACTACTGCTACTGCAGAGAATCATCTTCCCCCCTCCCCTCATGGCAGCGTCATGGCGTCACCTCCCACCCTTGCCTCCTTGTCCCTCACGTCGTGTCGCCACCAACTCGGCCCACGACGCCCCTTCTCCATCGCGTAATGGCGCAAGAGGTGACGGTGCCGACGCTGGAGAGATCCTCCATGGGCACACGTAGGGAGCAATGGGCATGAGACTCGTCTTTCTTCGCTTGGCAGGCGATGATGCCTCCGTTCGGCGCGGCAAGAGGCGATAACCGCCTCTTCCTCCATCCTCCATCACTTTTGATCTCCCTCTCCGGTTAGCTCTCCCCCTCATCTCTCTAGGGTTTGATCTTTTTCTCCTCTTCTCCCCCTAGAGTTTGACCCTTTTTTTTTTTCTAAAATCTGGTTGATAGGTAGGAGAAGAAGAGGGAGAGAAGTTGATCCGGTTGAGACTTAGAAGATGAAAAGGTACAAAGGTCTCGTCATGGGCCAAGTTCTTGCTGACCATCCTCCAGAGTTCGATTCTTTGGTTCCGGCACGGTGAGTTTGATTCTTTTTCCTTTCTTGTTAGCTGACCATGTGACAATCCATGAGTTTTGGGCTGCACAAATAAGAAGCATTAGCTCTAAAAACGACAAGTTGCATTCAGCATACTTTAGAATTCATTTGCAGATTTTCAGGTCTCAACATATATATAATTAGAGTTTCAACTCTGCTGTCAAGGAGCTTCATTTAAAATGTTTACTTTACTTTTTCTTTTTCACAAGAGGCCAAGAACTAGCATTGTATGATTGTCCTGGAATGATGAGGTAGTTACATGAGGAGTCTTTTGAGTCTTTGACTAAGGAGCAAAATGATGATTAGCTTGATACACATTTAATTACAAAGTGTCCATTAAAAAAATGTCCTTAGTAAATTTCACTAAACTACATGGTTTGTGATCTAAGTTGCAGAAAACTACATATATTTTAACACTTGTCACTTAACTACACATATCATGGTAGTAATTTTCTAGATGTCGATTTTTACACCCAACTTCCACTTATCCCCTCAATACCCATTTCGGCATCAAATATCCATTCTAGGATCCTCTTTCCCATTTTCTAATCTAACATCAATTTTTGCCTCGAAATACCAAATTTTTGCACCAACTTCCATTGATCCACCAAAAGTCCCATTTCCATTCCATGACTCTATGTTGAATTCTGCTCTATGCCGAAATGCCAATTTTTGCACACAACTTCTGTTTCGCTGTCTAACATCCATTATACGATTCAAGTCCCGTTTTTTATGTAGTCAAGCACAATGGCCCAATGGGCCGCAGGAATATTAGGTCGAGGGGTCGGTCGGCTCTCTCTGTCTATCTCCTATGGTAAGAGCTGCAAGGGGCGGAAGGGTGGCGCTGGACGGCACGAGTCGACAACCACCACCTCATCTACCACGCGTTGTCCGCCACCACCTCATCTGGAGTCCACGCGTTGCCCTCAACTCTTCTCGACAAGCTCCACTAGAGGTGCGCCTCCTTCCTTCCCTCCTCTCGCCAGAACAACAACCCTAGATCGAGGCCGATGCGGCCATCTTTGACTATGAGTGTGTTCAGTGATGAGTACAAAATGCAGCAGGAGAGTACCTAAAAATGGCATTTCATGCCAAGTGGATGGTGAAAGGTTTGTTTAGTAGTGGAAGTTTGTTTCAAAGGTAGATGATTGGACAATGAAATGACATTTCATGCCACAAATAGATGTTTGAGTGTAAAACCCGGACTTGGTTTCCGGAATGGATTTTGGATTGCAAATAGAAGTTCGGTACCCAGCTATAGTTTGATAAAACTAAAACCCTGGAGTTATGTCATTGATCATTTGTATGTTGTAAAAAAAAAGAATGGCAGAATACATATCAATCTTTATTACAGGTTGCGTGTTTGATTGACTTCACGTATCTTTTTCTATTATCAGGTTGTGCAGTTCGTAAGCGGTCGGAGGCATGGTCATCAAGTTTCGACTCTCCAGTAACAACGGCGAACTGGTCAATTCATTTTGCTTTTAAATGATCAATTCGGATGAATATATTAGGACATATTAGTTTAACTGTTGTTGGTAGTAGTTGAAGTAGCACCTTGGGTTCAAGTGGAGGGCTGTGGTGTTACATAATCCCCAAATAAACTTTCTGTAAATGAGCTCATATGAGAATATGTATCATTGTTTGTTGTTTTTACATTATTCATTTGATGGCTCAAGCGACGCCTGGGGACATAGGATCAAAAAGCGAAGAAGTCCAATAGGGTGATGAGGTAATTTATCTATTCTTAAAGCCAACAAATTTGGACTATTCATTTCATGGATCAAGCTGACTAATGAAAATGCTTTATTTCTACACAAAACAGAACCCTGCTTTCAGTCTCGTCACGAGGTGTTCTCAACATATCATTACTTAAAACCCTTAGTACCGAGGAGAAAAGAAAGGTTGAATCCTACCAATTTGGTACTTTTCTAGACTTAGAAGTGTCAAGCCCAGGGGAAAGAGATTTAGTACGATGGTTGCTCGACACTTCTGTACTTGAAGCACACCGCATGGTCATGAACATAAAGCCAAGGGCCTAGCTAAGGATCATGCCTTTGGTGGTTCACAAAATTCTAGATATCCCATTTGGCACTGGAGTAATGCCTCCAACGTACAACTCGAAGCAAAGAAATAAAGAATTCAATAGGCTATGTGTTATACTCGGTTTGCTTCCTAAGGATTGGCTAGACAATCAAGATGAGGAAGGTGGTGAGAAGACCGGTGGCAATGTCAGTGAAGATGAAGAAGGTCAGAGCAATGAAGATGAAGAAGATGGGCAGAGCAATGAAGATGAAGAAGAACACGAACAAGAGAGTGGAAAGGATGGCAAGGAAGCATACAATCAACAAAAGAAAGAAGTTAGCATGATTGTAACTGTACTGTAACTTGGTTATAATACGTTTGCATACGAAACAAACAAAGTACTCTTTGCTCGGTTGGTCTAGGCATTCTTCTGCGAAGGCGAGGTCGACAGATCAAATCCCAGCCGCACCAGACTTGTGTTTTTCTAAATATAAAGGTAGCACGAATCTTGGTGCTGATTGTACGGTCCAAAATTTGAATGTTTTTTAAGAGAAAAACATGCGACAGTTTTTTAGCAATTCCGTTTTTCCTTTTACAACTATGTTTGTGTTAACACTAAATTATGCTTGGCATGTATATTACTTAGATAATGTGAACTGTTTGATAGCCTCAAAGAAGACCTTGAGCCCTCCTCGCGTCAACACGTACACCAAAAAGGAACTGGCGGAGATTACAAGCAAAGTGTAAAGCTAAATCAACACTTGACTACCTTGCCAATTATGCAAACTGTTGAAGCTTTGATTTCATCCATTCAACATCAGAAGTTACGAACTCAAGCTTCTCCAATAGCAAATTCTGCAAATGTCTAATGTCATCTTCAAGTTCAACGGCTAGGTCATTTGCTTCAAGCGGGCTTGCCGCAAATTTCTTTTCCATCACCTCATAAGTTTGGTCCTTCACATCCAGGAGCATCTTCAAACTACTGACATCAGTTTGCAATCTCTCCTTTTCAGAAAGAAACAAAGCTTCATTTAGTTTGATTTTTTCTGTTTGGAGTTTTGCCTTTTCATTTGCTTCAATTAGGGCCCTCACCGCGGTGTGCGTCCGCGGCAGAGGGAAGAAGCCTCGATTGTTTCCAGGAGAAAGTGACCTATGTCAAAGGCTTTGGGAAACTTGCTTCCACCTTCCAGGTGTCTATTGATCTGAGCGATGGTGGGAGCACAGTTGTCAAAGGGAAAAACATAATCATTGCTACAGGATCTGATGTAAAATCATTCCCTGGAGTTACAATCGATGAGAAGAAAATTCTTCTGATGCATTTATTATCAATTGTTTGTAACCTAGACTACCATAATAATATCATTGGCCAATTGGCATGTGATAAGTCACAAACAAGTTAAAATTTGAGTCAATAATTTTTGTTTTTTATACGACAATGAAACTATATATTTCCTTGTAGAAAACATTTATGCAGTCAACTAAAAGTTTACATATCAACCATTTTATCTTATCAGTAATGATCGTATCACATTTCCAACCATATTGTTAGCAGCATTGCATCTACTAAATTATAAACTACCATAAGATTGTATTATTCATAGGGTATTTAATAACAAATTACAGAAACCGACAATTCAGTAATTTAAAAATCAAACCATAGTGCAACTTTACCTGTCACAAAAGAAATATATATAGATAGACATGTAAACAAACAGAAATATATACTCAAAGCATTGGTTCTACGTACCTTTAGAAGAATATGATGGCCTAAACCAAATAGGAGGTGGCCAATTCAACCGCGAGCCAATAGGCAACAGATCGGTGAAGCTACTATCTTCCAAATGGAAGGCACCAACCTCTCGAAACCCAAACCTATCACAAAGTATTATGCATCGTGTCATCTGTACAGTAGGCACTATTTGGAGTCAACATGGGGAAATCTTCTATCTGTAGGAAGAAGGAGCTATTGAATCCAATAAATAATGCACTGCCTTCAAAATCCTTGAGTTCAACAAGCTTTTGTTCAAGAAGGTCAATCTTATAGACAATCAATTTGTTGGTCCTCCTTTCCTTGTCATTATTAAAATAATCATAATACCTCCATAATTGAAGAAGATCACCCGATCCTGACTGAACAATATACTTGGTACAATCGATGAGTGAGCTCTTGTTGTCAAAAACAACCCTTAACATCGGAGAGAGACCATTGGTATCAATAGTGTGGACATCACCAGTGGCCGTGACCGCATAGAACAATCTATCATCATTGTTGTACAAAACATCATGATAGTCCCAACATTGCTTGCTAACATTGACCCAGGTCCAATGAGTGGCACCCACCCGAGCAAAGGAAATGAGATTATCTAGCAGATGCACGATCATTATTGTGCAGTTTCCACTGGATGGATCTGCTGACAGAACAACCCTCACATAGAAGTAAAACCGGCCTTCATCCCATGAAACATCATATGCATCTCCTTCGGTATCAATTACTAAATTTTTTGAGGAAAACAAATCAATTTTAAAAATATCATAGCCCTCTGGCACTCCCTCGGAATTGCAACGTATCTTGACATTCTTTATTGTCTCAGGTGGTGGCATGGCAATCTGAGCCTGAGTCGCAGGGTTGACAAGGAGCAGATTGGATCGCTCGTCGGCGGTAATGAGCCAGCCATGGGAGGACCCGACAATGTAGCGGGTACGGAAAGGAGGATCTGGCATGGTTACATAGTAGTCCTTCCCTGTTGTAAGGCTGTGCAAGGGGGCCACACTGGGATCACGGTCTCCGGACGAGAAGACGAGGCAATCGCAAACGGGGATTGAAGATGGAGCTTCCTGCTCCAGCAATTCAGCGGTAACAGAACACGCCTCCTCCATTGAATCAATCGAATCCGCTCCTTATTATTGACAAAAAATTCCGGATTCCGCAGCTTCCTTATTTCCCTCCTCCTTCAGATACGGAGGATTATTGAGCAGCAAGGGCACCCGTCATATAGGGAATTGGGGCCGATTCATATCCTGAGTAGGCTAAACCACCAATACAGATGTAAGAAAAAAAAGGATTCCTTTTTCTTCGGCGAACAACACAAGGACTGCGATTAGAAGGAGGAGTATTGTTCTAACCTGAAGCTGCCGCCACACGCATATCGGCGACGAGCCGCCGTTCCTGCAACAGGCGCCGGTCAGTCAGCCCCGGCCGATATTGTGTGGTCGTGCTGCTAAAGCTGGGAGGAATAGGAGAGCCGAGGAATTTTTTCCGATGAGTTTGGTGGATCATTCGCGGCGGCGGCGGCGAACTCTCCCAACTTCCCCGACCGTTGTTTACCCTCGAGGTAGGTACTAAAGCGTCGCTAGGGTTCACCGTCTTGGCCCATTAGACCAAGTTGGGCTTCCTTGGTCTCTGGACTCACCCCGACTCTCGGAGGCGCACGGGACGCGACATGACGCAGCGCAACGCAACACGCGGCAGGGGAGGTTTCTATCCGATAAATTTCACGCCGCCGCGCGCTTCCGATCTGCTCGTCGGCTGGCCTGGACGTGCAGTGCGTGGGGGTGGCTGCATGGGTTCCTTGGTTCTTCCTTGATTAATGACAGTTACAAAGCTTAGTTTATAGGACTACATACGTGACATTTCATTCATAAATAATCTAGCAACGATTAAATGAACGAACAGTTATCTTGAGTTTCATTTTGTCCATCAGTTACGAAGTCCTCTAGCTATATGCCATTAAAAACGTTAGTGATTATCTCTACGTCACTAAAAAATTTTGGACACCTACATGTCTGATAAAAACGTTAGTGATTATCTCTACGTCACTAAAAAATTTTGGACACCTGCATGTCATCGATCAGACATGTGAGACCCACTATTGAAAATGACTAATTTGCCCCTCTCTCGTTTTCTTTCTCTCCCGAACTCTTCTCCCGACTCCCGTGCGTGCGCCGCCATCCTTGACAAATTACTGGAGAAGGCCTTCGTCGCCGCCTCCATCAAGTTCCCCAGCGCCCTCTTCGGCATGTTCGGCGTACGCCGCCGTACGCCGCCACCGCCACCACCATACAACTCCATCTTCTTTTGTGGCCACCACCGTAAGCCGCCGCCGCCGAACCGCCCAGATCTGGCGAGCCCCTCTCCTGGCGCCCCCCTTCCTCGGCGACGACGGCCTCCCCGGTACTCCGACCGCAGCGGGTGGCGTTCGAGCACGGGGAAGCGCGAGTGGACGCGGCGGCGCTGGGGAGGCGCTGCAGATCCCGCGGGAGCAGGCGGCGCTGGCGCTTGGGACGCTGGCCGCGGTGCTCCCGGGGGAAGGGGACCCGGCGCTCGGGGAGGACGGCTCTGGCGACGCCCCTCCCCGCCTCCTGGCGACATCACGTACCGACGCTCGCCGCCGGTGGGGGGCTCGTCGGAGGAGGCGGCGGCGGCGGCGGCCATCTCTCTGATTGGGTTGGGTTCCCTTCCCTTCCCGTCAAAAGAGAGGAAGGAGAGAGAGGGAGGTTAGTGATGACGTGTGGGTTTAACAGAAGGGCAAAACAGTCTATTTTCATCTCTGTTAAGTCTCCATATATCCAAAATGGCATGTAGGTAATATAAAGTTCGGTTGATGACATTCAGGTATCCAAAATTTTTCAGTGACATAGAGGTAACCACTAATTTTTTTAATGGCATACAGGTAAAGGACTCTCAGTTACAAGCTTCCCTCTGGTTTTACACTGTGTGTGTCCCCTTTTATTTGCATTTGCATCACAAACGCTCATACTGAGATTGGATTATCATAGTTAGTGCATTACTGCCCTCATGGTGATATCCAATTTATGCTGTGCGTTGACTACTATATCTTGATAGCTCTAAAGACTATTGCCATTGCATGTTTGGGGTAGGTACCCTCTTTCAGATTTTGCTACTAAAGATGAGTATTACATCTAAACCAATCCATGATCTAGGGTAACACTGGCATGACGCATGCACACATTCTGCTTGACATGACATGTTGTAAATTGCTATGCATGGTAATAAACATTTTTGACATTCTACTCCCTCCGTATTAAAATATAGCTACTTTTAGTTATGAACCTAAACAAGAAATATGTGTTCATAGCTTCAAGTATTTGTATTTTGAGACGGTAGTAGTAGATTATTCCCCAATGTAATCAGTGATCATGGAATACCAGTTGTCATTTTGTTAACTAACATTACGTTTCATGGTACACCAACACTCAAATATAATGTTCAGAGTGTTTCACGGTTTTGTAAAATGTTTTTTTCCTGTACAAACTACAAACTGTGGAAGTAGAAATGCAGATCAGTAGAAATGCAGATCAATGCTTAAAAATGATATGTGCAACTCCTTCTTAATCAAAATTGCACGAACCGGTGTATGCATCGAAACAGTCCAGATTCATAACTATTGAAGAACCAAACTTGAATCAGAATAGTAAGCCAATATTTAATTAACAATTATTTAAATGATATAGAAGCTAGTTTTTTTTTAGAAATATACAAGCTAGTTTCTTGCGTGTTTCCATGCTAAT
This sequence comes from Leersia perrieri, assembly GCA_000325765.3. Classification (NCBI taxonomy): domain Eukaryota; kingdom Viridiplantae; phylum Streptophyta; class Magnoliopsida; order Poales; family Poaceae; genus Leersia; species Leersia perrieri. The sequence goes on from CM002476.1 coordinate 9,805,711, forward strand.
GTCCAGTCAAAAGTCCTTGTAAACCTTGGGTCACTGATGATAAACCATGAGGCCCTACCTTTGATGGTAATAACCATTATAATGGATGCCCCAAAAAACCTTTGATGGTACTCCCTTCATCTTCAAATGATCAACATATTTCATATTTGGTTTTTAAGTTTTCTTCAAATGATTTGCATATTTGAGTTAGACTGTTCGTTTTTTTGCATGAGTTAAACACCCACCTCTGCTTGGACCCGTGCATGCATGCATAAATGTGTTGGCATCGTGCTATTTGCAGGATGAGGGTATTGATTCACCTCCTCGATGAATGTATGTCTAGTAAAAAAAGTAAATATAGACATTGATAAAGAATATACGTATTGGTATGGGTGCACAACTATGTATATCATTTGGAGATGGAGGTAGTATTAAATATTTAAACATTATAATGGATGACCAAAATAATTTGGGTGTGTCTTCAAATCTTCTTTGACATATAGCGAAGTGAGCCTAACTTAACTGGTTAGCTACCTAGTAGGAGAACCTGCCCATCCAGATTCAAATCCTAATTTGACACAAGTACTCGCATTTATAGCTAATATTCTTTCAGTAGTAGGCGACATGTCCGTCGATAGCGAGACGTCTGTGGTGACTTCGTCAATCTCAAGATATGTCGGCCCAGTCTTCGAAGGTGTTCATAGGGACATGATGTGTGTATGTTCATATGTGCGAGTGTGCGCGCATGTGTGGGCACCTATGTTTGTACCGTGTTTCTAACAAAATCTCCTTTGACATATTAACTCTTTTAGTAATTTGTGTTAAAAACTTTGGTAAAATTGTTGCCCCTAGTAGGGTGGCACTGGCATTTGTTCATTTGCCACGACCCTAGACTAGGGCTATCAAAAAAGCTCGAGCCTCGCAAATAGCTTGGGCTTGGCTCGTTCTAGGCTTGATTCGAGCTCGGCTCGGGCTTCAACCGAGCTGAGCCCGAGCCTAAGGCTAAGCTCGAGAGCTTTATCGAGTCGAGCTCGAGCTTCTACCGAGCTTGACTGTGCATATAATTTGTATTATCTATTCAATAAAATTAGCATACTAAATATGCCATTTAATTGTATCCATATTATTTATTATTATATATTGTCATAATATATTTATCCTTTTTTACTCTTGTTTATAGAGAAATTAATTTTTAACAAGAGGTTACATTTAAAACATACATTGTACTAGTTATAAATCAAGCTCGATAGTCGAGCTCGAGCTCGATCGAGCTCGAATCGAGCCTGCTTAGAAGCTCGAAGGGTTTTTAGGCTCGGCTCGAGCAGTAGGCAGGCAAAGCTCGCTCGAGCTCGGCTCGTTGACAGCCCTTACCACAGACCCCAGTGAATGACAACCAGGCCAATCTGAAGTAAATGGCCAATCTGACGTGAAAAATGTGCACTAGACTATTCCTATGCATTATTTTGTGATTGGTGTAAAGTTCAAATAGAGATTAGGCTTGCTATATCTTCAGCATGACAAAGTTATGAACGAGCCCAATCTGAGAAATTGGTGTTGGAATGTGATAGAATGAGAAGGCTACTTCGGTTTTGGATGGTTGTGAAAGAAGGTAGAGATCACAATTGACTTGTGAGGGCAGCCTCTCTCCAGGGTCTCAGTGGTCTACATAGACCAACATCATATCCTGTACTGGATCAGGTATGAGATGTGAGCCAGCAACTTCCCTCTCCTCTCTCTCAGCTGCAGAAAATAGTTTATACGTACACTCCTGCAAGGTTCAAAGGAAGATAAAAGAGCAATCCAGTAACTGGTTTATATATTAAAATAAATAGAGATATTATACATTAATTAACATGCACATTAACAACTTATCTGCATTTCTATATGAAAAACCATAACAAATTACTTTATCCATCTCAAAATACAAAAGCATTGGATGTGACTTATCATAGTATTATGAACATAATTTCTTTCTAGATTTATAATACTAGATTATGTCTAATCCTCTATTAATTTTTTATATTTTAAAATGGGGAAAGTAATTGTGATATAGTCAGGTCAACCTTAGTGGCTAACAACTTTCTCTTCAAAAAGGCTAAAATTTTGTAATGTTTCACCCACTCTTCTAATGACTAGATAACCAGCCAAAAGCCACAATTATCAGAGATTATTTTTTTTCACACGATTAACACGGATTATTGGAGAGAATTTTTATAGTTGGGGAATAGCTAAGCGATCTTATTTTATTTTTGGTTGGTGAGAGAGAGAGAGAGAGCGCCCATCCTTCCCTTCTGCATCGTACAGCCACGATCGCTCGAGACGAAACCCTATCTCCTCCGGCCCCACCCCGCAGCCGCAGAAGCCTCTTCCCATTTCGCTTCTCCTTCCTTTCCTCTTCTCGCCCTCGCGTCGCCTCTTTCTTGGAGCAAAAGAGAGGGGGAAAAAAAAGTAAAATCAAGAGCACCACCAAGGAGAGAGAGATGGCGCTCGCGATCCTGGCGAGGAGGCGGGCGGCGGAGGCGCTGCTGCGGCGGCGGCCGCAGGGCCTGGGAGCGGCGGGGGTGTCGGCGCTGAGGGCGTCGTACGCGGCGGCGGCGGCGGCGGGGGAGGAGAGCGACGTGGTGGTGGTGGGCGGCGGGCCGGGAGGGTACGTGGCGGCGATCAAGGCGGCGCAGCTGGGGCTCAAGACCACCTGCATCGAGAAGAGGGGAACCCTCGGCGGGACCTGCCTCAACGTCGGCTGCATCCCCTCCAAGGTGATGTGCCGTCACATGCCCTCTCTTCTCGCATCTCCTCTTCTGCCTTGTGGTTTGGATTGTGGTCGATGCGTGTTAGATCTGTGTTTGCGTCGTTGTTTTGGTTAGATTGAGGGCATATGTTGGTAGGGCGGGTAGATGCGATGCGCGGGGCAATTCTGGGCTTGCAGAGGATGGGATTGTTTTGAGGAACATTTTTGCGCTGCGCGGCTAGGGTTTGAGTTGACTTGTTTAATATCTTGGCATGTATTGGTCTGCAGATTCGTGTGGTTTTGATATAATTTGGTGTTTCAAATTTACTGTCAAGAGCTAGAATTACTGCGGAATGATGCTTTTGTGCAATATGAGTCCTAATCTTGTACCCGTTGTCCCTTTGAAATTTCATGGAAAACCACTATATATGAGTGTTTTTAAAATTCTGCCAGCTCGATTCGTTGGTTGGCTGCCATCCATCTGATGGACAAAGCTTAAATTGATGGTACGGCATCATTCTAACCATAATCTAATTTAATTTGTGTGATTACCTGATGTAAATTAATAGGTTAACCCAATTGATGTGATATGGTTCAATAAATCGTTACTAATCCATAGGTGCAAGTGCAAGATATTTCGGTTTTGTATGGTGAAACCAGTCCTTACTGTTTTTGAATTTTTCTTCTTGGCATCATTTTGGACTTTGTTTGAAGCCATGAGCTATTGAGTTTGGTTGCTCTGAGGTGTCATTGTCATGAACTCATGATATTTTGTGCGGTGCTTATATTACTTCCAGTTAATAGTTTTTGTGTATTCGTTTGTTGACTGCTCTTTCCGATGTGTGACCACCAGTGCTGTACCACTTCTAACCTCTTAAGCTCTTCACATTTCTGCACCTTTGGCCACTTAACACTAGTATGTATGAGATCTTGCACTTGGTTGTTATTCACTTAGGTGGGCTCTTAAGGTTGGAAGTTTGTCTGTTATAGTTTACCATGAATAGTGAAATCAGATATTGGATTTGTGTAGTTCATTTAGCACCAGAATACTGTTCCAGTGCTAAAAGTTGTTGATCTCACTTTTTGTGAACCTGGAACTAAGCATATTTTGTAAGGTCTACCCTTCATATACCTCTATCATATGGTTCAGGATCTTTTGATGATTTCTTTGGTTTGTTGTGAGAGTAGATGCATTTTTTTATTAGATAGATGCATGCTGAGCATCTTCATGTGGGACTAAACATCTTGTGCGGTAGAGCTTCAATTTAAAATGTAAAGCTGTATGATTACCTTGGACCATTGTCCAAGTAGAATAATATTTTCTTTGTTCTGATATAAGATGAATACTTTTGTCCCAGATGTGAACTTCTCACTATAGTTCTTCTATGGCTTGTTTAGTTAATCTCTCTAATGGGGATTGAAGGGGATTTGGTGTGGAATTATTCCCCCTTAATTGGTCAATCCCCTCCAATCCCTCACTCTTGGGGCCTTATGTGGTTTACAGTTTACTACAAATACATAATTTGTAGGATTACATTGGTGACATGTCTCCTTAGATGTGCTTTATTGGGAACACCTCTTAATTCTAACTTCCATCCATGCTTCTAATTTGTAGGCTCTGTTGCACTCGTCTCATATGTACCATGAAGCAAAGAGTTCTTTTGCACACCACGGAGTGAAATTTTCCAATCTGGAGGTAGACCTCCCAGCTATGATGGCGCAGAAAGATAAGGCTGTGTCAGGCCTTACTAAGGGTATTGAAGGTCTCTTCAAGAAGAACAAAGTAACCTATGTCAAAGGCTTTGGGAAACTTGCTTCCCCCTCAGAGGTGTCTGTTGATCTGAGTGATGGTGGGAGCACAGTTGTCAAAGGGAAAAACATAATCATTGCTACAGGATCTGATGTAAAATCACTCCCTGGAGTTACAATTGATGAGAAGAAAATTGTCTCATCTACTGGGGCCTTGTGCTTGTCAGAGATTCCAAAGAAATTGGTGGTTATTGGAGCAGGTTACATTGGCCTGGAGATGGGTTCGGTCTGGAACCGTCTTGGTTCAGAGGTCACTGTTGTTGAATTTGCCCCAGATATAGTTCCATCAATGGATGGTGAAGTCAGGAAGCAGTTCCAGCGTATGTTGGAGAAGCAGAAGATGAAGTTCATGCTCAAGACAAAGGTAGTTGGGGTTGATACTTCCGGAGATGGTGTAAAGCTAACACTTGAACCTTCAGCTGGAGGTGAGCAGAGTGTCATTGAAGCTGATATTGTACTGGTCTCTGCTGGCAGAGTCCCATATACTGCAGGCATTGGGTTGGAAAGTGTTGGCGTTGAGACCGACAAAGCTGGCAGGATCCTTGTGGATAAGCGTTTCATGACTAACGTCAAAGGAGTTTTTGCAATTGGGGATGCCATCCCTGGGCCCATGCTTGCCCACAAAGCTGAAGAGGATGGTATTGCCTGTGTTGAGTTCATTGCCGGCAAGGAGGGACATGTAGACTATGACACAGTACCTGGTGTGGTCTATACACACCCAGAGGTTGCGTCTGTTGGAAAGACCGAGGAGCAGGTGAAAGCTTTGGGAATTCCCTACCGTGTTGGCAAATTTCCGCTGTTGGCAAACAGCCGTGCAAAGGCCATTGACGATGCTGAGGGCTTGGTGAAGGTGTTGGCGGAGAAGGAAACTGACAAGATTCTGGGTGTGCATATCATGGCTCCTGGTGCTGGAGAGATAATACACGAGGCTTGCATTGCATTGCAGTATGGAGCATCGAGCGAGGATGTAGCTCGTACATGCCACGCCCATCCCACTGTGAGCGAAGCCTTGAAGGAAGCTTGCCTGCAAACCTTCACAAAGGCGATTCACATTTAAGTTCTATTTTGTTTTAACACTCAAAACTGCTTGGCTTCAAAAGTTCCAAAATTTTGTAATAATTTTGGATGCGTGGGATCGAAAAGCCACTGTTCTGTTATTTCGCTTTTGTTCGTGATGCTGTGAATTGACACTTGTTGCCACAGCCAATAGTATATGCTATTGATTCCATCCATTAGCTGTTTATACAATCATTCCCCTGAGATGTATTGTTGATTCTGTTATTTCTGTGTCCAAAAAAGGGGAAATATGCTATATAAATCTCTTGCGCTAGAGCATTTTAAACATTATCTGATGCGTCTGTCTTTCTTTTCCTCCACTACAACATTTGATAAGCTACAACATTTGATAAGCGTCTATGTGTGTGGATTTGATTGATTTTCTTGCACATCTCCATCTTAAATGGAACTATCAGCTATCATAACTATATATTGAATTGCTATGTGACGACTTGAATTCCAGTTTATACTGGAAATATAGACGTCCGGTTAGCTGAAAAAAGAAGAAAATAGCTGAGCGTTGGCCATATACATCGAGACCAAACTAAACCTAGAAACTCAAATTCGATGAGAGATAAGCTGCGCATTTTCTTTTGGATAAACACTCCTGAAATCCGAAGATTTTGTCCGTTTAAAATGTATTCTTTCTTTGTTCTTTGACTTCTATCATTTTCTCCCATAATTTAACCACCGATGATATTGTAGCCTGCATACACGAAGCTGCAACATTTTCCAGACCTGTCATGCAATACAGAAACTTGTACTGCAAATAGGACAGCTCACTGTGTGAATATCCATTATCCCATTTGTTCTCAAGGTATGAATTGTTGACATTTTGGACTGACATACTGACCAGGCTTAAACTTTCATGTTCAGCGCTGGTGCGTTTTAACAATTATAATGACCAAACAGAACAATCAGCAACATCATAGCACGAGTTGAACATTAAGATTTTATTTACCAGCTCCCAAAACAGTTAACCTTGTTTGAATGGTGACACAACCCACCCACCATATTTAGTGGTTTTAGGTGATCTTTACATCAATTGTGGTCTTTATCAGGTTTCACATGAAACTGGGATCCTTAGAAATGGGAACCGGAATGCAGCTTGTGAGCTTGTCAAGGTTGAGGGATCTTGCTATGTCGCTCCTTTGCATATGCCGCAAAGCGTTCTAAACCGTTCATAAGCAACCCTTCCAGAAATGGTTTCAGCGCCTGTTGAATGGCAGTTAGATTGATTAACTGAAGCATTTGCAACAATGAACTCACAAATATAGTAAAATGTTTGCATATGATCTTACTGATGCAACAGGGGCTAGAATTTCAGGAACTTCATAAGCCACAGTCAGCTGCACAGTGACAAAAGCTCATGTTTCAAAAAAATACAATCTAAAATTAACATGCGATGCCAGATTCATAGGGATATACGCTCACTTGTACTCTGCAAGAGGATGAGCTTTTAGGAAAGAATCGAACAGCGCCCCTGCAACAAGAAAAAATGGTCGCCTTATATGCAAGGGTTTCAACAATAAAACTAACTAAATAGTAAATGAATGGCAAAATTGTTGAATTAAACCAGACCAGCAAGTAAAAAAAAATATTGAAGAGAAGTTAAAATATATGTAATAATCACGATTTATGGAATAACTACCTGTTAGGAAGACCTTCAAGAGATCGCCAGTGGATCTTTTGGTTTTTAGTAGGCTGGTACCAAGAAGAAAGTTATCATTGACAATTTGAAAACCAGATTTTACTGCAGTTTTTTCATAGGTGGTACGTACTGTCATGTTTCGAGCTAGCCACGAAAATTCTACATCTCGACCAAGTATCTCATACTTCAAACTCCAACGTGATAGATCTGGTTTATCCTCAAGGACCTATAAATTAACATTTGCATAGATGTGTGTTAAAACTTCAAACTGAATGACAATCTCATAGATTTATATAAGCAAAATTAAGCCAATGAAACATTAAACAGGAACCATGTCCATATTAGCATATAAGATCATGCTATTTTATCTGAAGAAAATGTTTCTTTTATCGAGTGATAATTTGCCCTACAAATTGTAAGATATCATGTTTATCGTAGTTTTTTTTTAATAAACCTTATGTACCCATGACTCAAAAAATGAAGAAGGAAATCCCTAACAATTGAAATATTTTCTCTTATTCAGGTATGAAAAGTTTGATCACCAAGCAAGAGAGGATAATATAGAAAGATACGTTGATCATAGCATAACAGGCACCTTAACAGACGAGATAAATGGCATCCATTGAGGAATGGTCTCACGTTCTGAATAACACTGGTAAGCCACTGAACAGGGCACATCGACCTCAATCTCGGTGCTTATTCAATGAAAACATACACGATCATAAGTTTATGTGCAGAAAAGATTAAGAAGAAAAAATTTATGTTGAATATATATTGCAATTAAACAGGTAAGCTATCGAGCTGGTTATTTTAGAACATTTTGCTACTTAACAGTTAACACCGATATGCCTGAAAGAAAGCATGATATTTAACGATGTAGTAATAATACTATATTTCAATGGCGGTCAGACTTGGCATGGCTAAAACATTTTATTACATTCAATCGAATATACATGGTGAAAGTTTGGCGACAACAAAGAGCCTACGCCTCATGATGAAATAAATCTTTCTAAGCACAGTCTTGTACTGGTACAATTTATACTTGGCATACATGATAAGCCCATGCTTACAAGCTGGGGCCAAGAAAATAGCCTTATCCAATAGTAAAAACTAAAAACCAGTATCCCCTGACACTACCTAGACATGACAAATGCCATTCTATGATTCAAGAGGGCACAAGGCTGCCGTTTGCACGGATAGCCCCTATCTTTCTTAATCCTCCATTTTACTGCAATGTTAGCACAGCGTGAGATTCATAATTCCACAGAAACCATGGCTTCTCATGACACTAATCAGCAAACAGATTAGGTTCGATTAGCTCTAGAAAGTGAGGGCAGCATGTAATAAGTAGAGAGATTTCGTGTCAAAGTCAACCTAGTAGCAGAGGCATGATCCAAATCAAGAAGAGAAGAAGAAGAGAGAAATAGCACTCCTAGTCCTCCTCCATGTAGGAGGGGGCTCGATCCAATCCACAGACCTGCACTCCTGCCACTCCATGGCCACGGGGGAGAAGACGGCACGCCTCACCATGGGCATCGCCCTTGCTTTACTGACGCTGACCCTCCCATCCCCTCTCTTCTTCCTCATCCACCACCTGCTGCTGCTGCTGCTGCTGATAAAGAAGAAGACCCTGCTCTGCGACGGCCTCAGGCCCAACGACGGCGATGTCGGCGTGATGCCGGCGCCATCAACGTTTGCCCTTCCCGCCGCCGCAGCAGGGCGGTGGCAGAAGGCAGCTCCTGCGGCCATGGCTGCTGCTATCTCTCTCAGCTCAGCTGATGTGTGTGGATCATGGAGACCACACGAATATACAATACGCGCCTAGTGCAACACGTGGGGAGTGGCTTACGTACTGGGTTGGGTTGGGTTGGGTTGTCCAGGCTGAGCTTTCAGCCTTTCAGGCAGTAAACAGTGACGTCAGCAATTCTATAGAAACAAAAGAAATCAGTTTTTGTTTGATCAGCTCTATATTAATCCTTGCACTTGCAAAAATTACATGTGCAAGCTTTTCAAAATAAGCCTTTTTTCTCAACTCTTTATGCAAGTTTTGATCCAGAGCATCAATAACGTCTAGCTCTGTTGCAATTTCGCAGTTTCAGAAATCTCAGTTTCTTCTCCAAACATGAGTTTCCCAGATTGACTCTGTTGCCATTCCCCAGTTTCAGAAATGTCAGTACATACAGGCAATACCAATGTGCACCGCATCTTCTTCATTCACATTAATCAACAGATTGAAACAGAAGAGAAGGCATACACAAAATTCTGTCTGCATCATTCCCTCAAAAGAATGTCTACAAAAAAGGGAGGACAATGAGCTGCTACAATTTTTCTTCAGGCCTACATGTCATCATCCCGCATATCGGACTTCCTCTTAGACACCATGGAGAGTCGCGCATCCCTCTCGCGCTCAAACTCTCTGTAGTCGGCTCTCTGTAAAAACGATACCTTGTCAAGGTATTTGTTTGAGCTCTTCTTGTATTGATCCAGCTCCTCCTCCATGCCTTTGTTGTCTTCCTTGAACTCTCCCCAGTCTTTCTTTGTTTTGTCGAGGACGCTTAGCTTCTGCTTCTTCTTTATCTGCTCAAGAATATTGTCGAGAGCAGATGGGGCGACGCCAGCGGCCTTGGCCTTCTCTATCGCTTCTTTTGAATCGGCGTCTACCAGTTTCTTGATCTCAATATCCTTGCCAGCAAAGTCCCTAACCTCCTTAATCTGTCCGGGCATATAAAACTAGTAAGTTAGCAGTTTTCAGAAACACATTTAAAGTAATGGTAGCGCATAAGGTTGTCGGGGCTGAGATCAAGAGTATGTGTTACTCTACTCATCTCATTTTCATATTATTAATAAGTTTGTCTCTACACAAAACTTTGTGGGTTGGGCCAATCCAGGGGGAGATTAAACAGTCACTCCTGCGCGTCTACAGATTTATGGGTGTACCCATGTGGTTTCTGACCTTTTTAAGCTAGCTATATTAAAAATGACATAATAATGAGTGAGGGCTTGATCGGTTAGTATTTGGATTATAATCCAATGCCAAATTTTGAATTTTCAAAGTCAATTTTAACATTAATTTTAGGGTTTTTTCATCATGGTTCCGGACAAAATACCCCCTAAGGGCAATACAACCCAGTTTCAATGGTGGTTTTGGTGATTTTAAAATCGAAATAGTAAATTTTTTTACTTATGTGATACCTAAGTAGCAAGAGATGAAAAAAATAGAATGATGTAACTAAAAACATATAATTGGATATTAAAACCACTATCAAAACCTGTATGACAGTGTGGTTCCTAATCTTCTGAATTATTTAGACTCAAAAGGAGCAAAGGACCGTAATAATATGAACTGGATGTGTGAAAGCATGCAGCAAACACAAAAGAGATCCATATTTTACAAATAATTGTGCACCATTTCACATTTACACTTACTTGAAAGAAATTTGTACTGAAACATTATCATATCCGACTATAAGAAGTGAGAGTCAGATGTTGGCATCAGGTTTACCTCCACTTTCCCTCTTCCAGCTGCCACAGAAGCAGCATCTCTGACAGCTGCAAGAGCATTTGCAGCAAGTTTTTTGGCATCCTCACTTGTTTCTTGTTGTGCCTGTTTTTGCACATCTTTGGAGCCTTGATCATTATTCGTGGAAGCCTTACTTGGTGAAATGCCCAGAACACTCATCCAATTCTACAATAATTTAATCATAAAATTAGTCATAACGCCAGGTATTAAATATATCCATCACATTTAAAAATCAAGTTGATGCTAAGGTTAACAGACGAAAAAGTTACTTACATTTGCCGCCTTACTTTTCTTTTCTTTATCAGGCGTGCTGAGCTTATTCATTACAGGTTTGGGCATCTTAGCTGGCAATCCACTATTCATTTTCTTCCAGATATCATCAACACGTGATTTTGTGGCTGACCAAAAATAAATGAAGCCTCAGGCCATCTGCTTTGCCGTGGTTAAAGTAAAAGGAATTACCAATTACTTTAAGTAGGCACGTGTAAAGTACTTCATTGCTTGTTATAATACGGTGATGTGAAAGCCATTCAGATTTCGGCATATACAATTTACTGCCTCCATTTCTTTTTTTTTTATGATGTTGGTCAGTTCAACATCATATATTTGGGGAAGACGGTTATCACAAGGTGATCAAAATATAACATATTCAAAATACTAGCTTCTGACTCCTGAGTTACCAGTGAACCTACAGATCCTACACTAACATACATTAACAGACTACCAGGATTAATTCAAAAATAAATTCACCATTCATTTATCTTACAGTTATTCTCAATAAGTCAACCTGCCTTTTACAAAATCTGAGTATTTGACGATAATTAATAACAGAACAAATCTCTAGGTGCAAACTAATCATCAACAAATATGAGATGTAATAGAAAAGGCAGCATAAATCATACAGACTTTACATAATTTTGCTTGAGTACCAAACATGCAGAACTGTAATGTCAGCTTGACTATGGACTTTATACTCTTGTCCATAGCAATGTAGCGTTCTTTGCCCCAAATATGTACGACTTATCTTCTGATTTGGAACATAGAAAAGGATAAATAAAACATGAGGCTGACGGAGTTGCATACATACCAACATCAGTAGACTTCTGTTGTGAACTTTCAGCACTTCCTGAAGCTGGCAGTGCTTCATCAACCATCACATCTTTAGCACCTGAAATTGGCACATAAAGGATCAGGCTTAACTTCATAAAATAATACTCCCTCCGTCCCAAATTATGACAACTTTTAGAAAAGTCCAAGTCGAATATTTTAAACTTTGAATATTAACAGTGAAAAACTCAAAGTGAATGATCACATAAAAATGATGCTATTAGAATCATCATGAAACATTTTGATAGGGCTCAATCTTTTATAGAATATTGACCAGGAAATTAAATAAATGAAAAATAAACTATTACATAACTATGATTAGAGAACTCAAAATAAGAACAGTACCCAAAAGAACTCTTTGGTCTTTAGTGTAGGAAATAAAAACATGAACATCTCTACATTTTCAGTCAAGGAAATGCAATTTTCTAAAAAAAAATGTGAAGGGTCCATGCTATATGCATGAGCGATATATATGGCAATAAACTATATCTGAACAGGGCTCAAAGCAAGGATTGAAATATTCAAAACTTCCTATCATTGAATGTTCAACATACTCCTACTCATTCCATGTCCAAATGAGGTCCTGAATCTGTAAAAGTACAACTGAATCCTATCATACGAATGAGCTCTCAAGTCAAATGCAAGACAACTAATAGGAAATTGCCTGATTAGGAATTAGACATGTTACTTCAGGATTTTGAATCCAGCATGCATGGTTAAGCAAACAGTTTCTTCCATAAATGGACACATCTTCATTGCAAAGTGTTAACGTTAGCTTATCCAATGTCCAACAAATCAACAGTTGAGGAAATGCATGTTCAAAAAAAATGGTTGAAGGGGCATGCTATATGAATGAGTGATATATACAACCAGAAACCATAGCTAGGATTATAAGCTAACTAGGCTCCAAAGCAAGGATTGGAAGATTCATACGGCTATATATTCCTAATATTCCAACATCTAAATGAGTTCTCGGATCCGAGCAAGTAAAACTGAAACTATCCTGCGAATGCTCCTTTATCAGTGTCTGAGTTGAGTTTTCGACTGCAAGATGAAAATTGCCAAATTGGGAATAAAATGTGTTACTTCAGAATCTAGGACCCAGCATAGGCATGCTTCAGCAAACAGTTTTTTTCCATCAACAGATAAATATTCCTCGCAAAGTCTTACGGGCAGCTTATGCAAAGCCCTCACCAAACCAAGAAGGGAGAAAAATTTCAAGCACAGTACCCCTTCCACGCCACACCAGCGGGCAGGTGCGCCTTTCGAGCTACACGAAAACGATCATAGACAGTAAGCTTATCAAGATATCCGCACGAAAACATCGGAATCGGAGCCCCAAATCACCCAACGAACAGGCCTTACTCTCTCATTGACTTTATCAATCCCATTCACCAACCAAACCATCCCAAGATTGGGAGTCGCCGTAAAAGCCCCGTACCTGAGCCGCCCATGTCGCCGGAGGCGCTCCCGGACGCCATCGTCGACAAGTCCTCTCCCTCCCCCACCGCAGGTGGCGGCAGTTGTCGCTCGCGCTGCGGCTGCGGCTGCGGCTGCGCGCGGCGGCGGCGGAAGCGGACGGCGGCGTCGGCGAAGTGAGAGAGAGAAAGAAAGAGAAAGCGATTTTTTTTTCTGAGAGATGAAGAGAAAGCGAACTGCGGGAGAAGAACCCGAGAGAGGCCCAACAAGAAAAGGCCCATAAAGCCCATCACCAATTAGGGGAACAACACGCACCGTCCGATCAAACCTCCCACAAATCCAACGGCGGAGAACGCCAGCCTCAGCTATATAAGACTCGCGTCTCCCATTCCACCTAAACCCTAGCCGCCCACACCCCAATCTCACCCCATCCCGCCGCCGGAGCGGAGGAACTCAGGTAAGGAATCCGCCGCCGCCGGCCGCCGGAGAAAAAGCGGCAGCGAAGATGCAGATCTTCGTGAAGACCCTGACGGGGAAGACGATCACGCTGGAGGTGGAGTCCTCGGACACCATCGACAACGTGAAGGCGAAGATCCAGGACAAGGAGGGGATCCCGCCGGACCAGCAGCGTCTGATCTTCGCCGGCAAGCAGCTGGAGGATGGCCGCACGCTCGCCGACTACAACATCCAGAAGGAGTCGACCCTGCACCTGGTGCTCCGCCTCCGCGGCGGCGCGAAGAAGAGGAAGAAGAAGACGTACACCAAGCCGAAGAAGCTGAAGCACAAGCACAAGAAGGTGAAGCTCGCCGTGCTCCAGTTCTACAAGGTGGACGACGCCACCGGCAAGGTGACACGCCTCCGCAAGGAGTGCCCCAACGCCGAGTGCGGCGCCGGGACGTTCATGGCCAACCACTTCGACCGCCACTACTGCGGTAAGTGCGGCCTCACCTACGTCTACAACCAGCAGGCGTAGATCGATCGGTGTTGGGGACGAAAGCGACTGTGCTTCTCTCGTTACTACTATTACTGCTAGATGACAATCCTTTTTGTTCTGTCGTGTTAAAGTAGCATCCTTTGAACACCTCTGCATCGCATCTGTGATGGTGGCGATGTGATTTTCGTTTTTTATTATGTCATGTGGATCATATTATCTACTGTTGGATTCAGTTAATGTTTGGGTTAATCATCCTTTCTGTCATATGGTGTGTTATTGGTTATCTATTGTGGTAGTTAATTGCTTGCTGCAGGGCAGTGGAATTATTGATATCTGATGGTTATTCCTTCTCGTGGAGAGGAAAATTTTGTTTGGAATGCCTATTTGCATACATGGTAGCTTGTGTTACTGTCTCGGGTAGATGTCGATTGTGATGATATGGGATTTATCTAGTTTGTGGTAATCTAGCTTGTGTCACTGTCTCGGGTAAATTTTGTTTGGGATTTCATTCAACAGAATGTGATATCTGACTTGCCAGTCTATTCAGGGTGTTAATATGATTAGATGATCTTCTTTCAGTCTATTCAGGGTGTTAATATGATTAGATGATCTTCTTTTAGTTTTCTTCTATAATCCTTGTCATGAGGATGCAATAGCCTGCTGTTATGTTTTTTGTTTTGTATCGTTGTCATTTTCCTTGGTATAATTTGTAGGAAATGTTATTTTTCATATATCCACACTGTTTTTGCTTCAAAGTAGATGCAAAGAGAGTAATAGATTGGTTGCAAATGAATGAAATTAATATATAATGCATTGGTTCTAGTGTATTTGGGCAGTTATTGTAATAGTGTATTATGGCTCTACTAATTTATTATACTAGTGTGACACGATTGGAGATGGCAATAAACTTGGTCTAATATTCCAAATATAGGTTGAATAGCACTTGTATGGATGTTTAAATGAATACACCAGTGCAGTTTTGCACAAACTTTGATCAAAATGCTGTGATATATGGTTTGAAAATAAAAAGGGGCTTATTTGGCATAACAACACTACTGTCTGCTCGTTTGCTTACACCCCCCTTTTCAGCCAACTGATAGTTCATTTCATTTTGAGAATTCTATCTGATTTTGCGTTTGGCTCCTTTTTTTACCAGTCTTGACAACTTATCTTTGATTAATATTTTGGATCTTCTAATTTCTTGGATAACTTCCGAATGCTTGAAAACAAACATTTGTTCAATGTTAGTCCATGCGGAGTTACAATTTCCTTTCTTACTAGCTGTTGTTGACGAAGATTAATGTTGGTCAGCAATTCCATAATATAGCAAGTTTTAAAGACTGTCTTCTTATTTTCTTGGGACGTGTGAGTTATAGGCCCGGACCCTTGACTAACTATAATAAAACAACAAATAGTAGGAGCTGGGTAGTTCAGTGGTAAAAGTCACCTTTTAGTGTCTTAGGTTGCCATATCGTGGGACAAATTTAAATCCTAAATCTTAGTATATTTTGGTTTTTGGGACAGAGGGAGTATTACCGAGAGATCAATGCCTTCCCTCGGTCGCTTTCCATCTGCTGTTGAACTTTGAACTAGCATGACATTTCGTATCAAATTGCAGCTCTGGAGCGCCTTTTGGCTGGATCGCTCATTTTGTGATTTTTTTTTTGGTGTATGTATGGTACGTTGTGCACACTGCACCTGAGAAATTTCTGTGTCAGGCCGGCTTTAACGTTAGAGTCAAAAATTCAAATCGACCAATATGTGCCCCTCATATCACAAAATGATCATGTGCTGAAGCGTATACAAATATTTCAAATGTTCCCGAATAAATTGTTCATGAACAAAATAGAAAGGACACCAAAGGAAACCAGTAATAACTTCGGAGGGATCAGATCAGAGTTCAGGGTGGTCCATGCTATGCCTCATTGTTAGCTTCGTTACCTGGATACGCGATACGTCATCTTGCCACAAAATTATAGAAATTCAAATATAGGATTGTAGGGTATAAAAATAACATCAACCATCAAGTCTCTTTCTCACTTTCTTAGGATACAAGACAGTAGTATATCACCACTCACATACAAGTTACCAAAGCAGAAATAATAGAGGATAATCAGAGCAGAAATAATAGAGGATAATCAGGGCAAGCCTACAAATATTTGGATAACACAGAATAGTTCATCAATTAACCACACAATAACCAAGTCTTCAACCATAATTGTTCACACATCACTGACATCAGTGCATCACAAGTTCACAAGCAGGCTCATAAGTTCACAAACACAGGTTCATAGAGATAAATTAGCAACATTACCACTAGGATTGTTGTCACTAGCACTAGCATTTGAGCTTCCACTTCTAGAATCCATTGGATCTAAGAAAAAAAATAGAACTTATACAAAGAAGAAATTTGCAGTATGGATTTAAATACCGAGGCTTGGACAGTGAATAAAAGGGGATTTTCAATGGATTACCTCATCGTAGGATCGTAGGAGTTGATTCTTGATTCAGTCGGGGGCGGGGATGTGATTCGAGATGACATTGGAAGGAGGTGGCTGCCTGCGGCGTGACGGCGTCAGGTGGAGGCGGCGCAGCTCCTGCTGCCTGCGGCAAGGCACGGTGGCGGCGCAACTCCGGGCCGCTGGCGGCCGCACGTCATGGCGGCGGCGGGGCACAACGGCGCTGGACGGCTGTAGATTTGGGCTTGCGACAGCGGGGCACGGCGGCGCGGCTCTAGCGGTAGGACAGCACGGCGACGACGGAGTGGAGAAGGGTGGCGGCGCTCTCAGTGGGAGAAAAACGCGAACAGAGAGAGAGGGAAGGGGTCGGGGGAATTGGAGATGGGGGTTTTGTTCGACAGATGGATGGGTAGGGATTAGGGTTATTTCGTATCGGGGATATATCGGAGAGGTCTCGCAGAAGTATCCGAATTATTTTATTTATTTAGAAATTGTAATAATCGCAGATAGGTACCGGATACGTATCCGGGAGTATCGGATACGTATCCGTATCCGAGATACGGTATTCAATACGGATACGTGGCTAAAACGCGTACCGTAGATTGTTAGTGTAACATTGGTATGAATTCAGGCTATTGTGTTTACATGTGATCACGTTGAAAATAGTTTGTCCATGAATAGTGGGTTACTGTCCACATTTATGATTGCAATGAAATAATTTGTTCATGGAGAGGGTTTCGATGGTGTACATACATGCTTTTCCAAGAGCTACAATGGTATCCAAATTTATGTTGCTGCATACTCCCTCCGGTCAACCAACTTAGTGTTAAAACCGTCATATGAGCACTGCTATATATCCGACTTAACCGTTCGATGCCCGTACGACCCAGACAAATCAACCAATCACCAAGCTCATTTCCTTTCACGTGGGCCCAGTCAAAAGCAAGTCTGTATTCTCTTCTCTGCGTCGTATGTAAGTCGGACAACTTCTCTGTGTCGTATGTATGTCGGATAATTACGGTCGTACGTATAGTCATTCTCATTAAGACGTGAGGGAGAGTGCCGATTCAAATGATGAATTAAAATAAGGATGATGTTACTCAACGCTTTACATCGCTGAGAAAGTAAGCCGTTGTAGAATCTAAAAAAAAAGTAAACCGTTCTAGAGTATCAATTAGATAGAATCAAGTGTTATTTTGATTAATCCTCACAATAAGTTGCCTATCGTGAAATGAAGGGAACAAATTAATACTTCCGTTATTTATGACCTATTTATTATCGTGCATAATGGCTCATATGTGCAGAGTACTTAAACAAGTATCCAAAGTAGGGCAAGAGTGATTACATGGCTAACCTGGCTGAAATATATGCCAAGGGTATTTCTCTCTAGCACCATAAGTATTGGCCTAGGAGGGCCGGGTTTGAAACTTCACTTCTCTAACTAAAATTGATAGTGTTACTTCGCGCACGTCTAGCTTTTTTTACATGACTAGTAGTAATATATAATTATCGGAGAAAATTGTCTATTTGACACTAGAAAATAGGGGTTGCCCATTGACACCGAAACTTTAAATCTTGTCTATATGTTAACAAACTGATTTTGATTTATCAATATGACATTATCGTCCAAACAACCATCTAACAGTGTTATGAGGGAAAAGATCATTTTGCCCCTTGTTGAAGTTCAGCACGTAAAACTAACACATTTGGAATAAAAAAATAGACACGCTAATAACATTTTTATGTGCTGAAAACTTTAACTAGAGACAAAATAGTCTTTTTTTCTCACACTTAACACTTCATGGCACACGAGAGACTTCCAGTCTCCAGTAGTATATATGACCACCAGCCAAATGAACCTTTAGTTCCGTTCTCGTTAGACCACTCTCATTCATATTTTCATCCCCTCTATCACATACGACAAAACAGTAATACAGACATATATTATTATAACATCAGGATTAACTTACTATATATGGCAGACCAGTACTTTGGGACTTTGACAATACGTTTACTTTTTTATAACCTGGTCAACGTGATCAGATTTGCACTTCCCATGAAAACCGGTCGACCTTACCGACCTATGTTGAGAACTTCTTCCGCCGGAAATTTGGTGCAATTCGCCAAAATCAAATTGAGGACAGACGACTATATTGATGTTTTTACACGTTTTTTTAGAATGTGCATAACTAGTACACATCATTTGCATTAATAGTTAGAAGGTTTAGGAACACATACCAATGGCCATGGCGGACGCTTAGGTTGGTGTCTCCAAACGGATTGGAATCGACGAAGGAAGAAATATACCCTATCACTACATTTTGGCCTGCCGCTTGCCAGTCCACTGCTTCCGCAACGATTTGGGAATACACGCCTGTTGTGCTCTTTCCAGATGAACCAGGTCACCAGGACCACCTGTTTGCGATGCGCAGGGAGGAGCGCGTGGCAAGCCACTAGTCCACGAAGCTCAGCCAGCCGATAGGGAGGCAGTTCGGAAGACGCAACGCCGAGAACACCATTAGCCAGAGCTGGTTTGCTTCGGCAGAGCCCACCAAGAGGTGGTCGATGGTTTCCAGCTCCTGATCACAGAAGGTGTAGAGATTGGATTGGAGGCCACGCTGCTAAAGTTGTCTACCAGCATTTTTTTAAGTAGTGCGAGAACACCGTGGTGGTGCCCGTGAGCACCAAGGCAGATGGTAGCCGACAAACCCCTAGCATATTCGGCTGGCTGGTTGGCTCCAGCCAACCCAGTCAGCTTTTAACAAAACATTATTTAGCCTAGCCAACTCTTTAAAAAATCATTCAGCCCAGCCCAGCTAGCCGAATAGAACGTTGTCCTTCCGACGAGCTGAAAGACGTAAGCTGTTCTTGTCATGAAATCCCTAGCAGGCCCCTAGCGCCAAGTAATAGTGTTTGACACATCTGCCACCAGCCCACCAGGAAAACGGACAACGAACTCGCCGTAGCACCATGCTCCACAAGGTAGGGGCGAGGCGCTGCACAGAGCCGCCGTTGAGCCAGCAATCCTCCCAGAATAGGTTTGTGTGCCCACTGCCAACCTCCCCACTCGTGGAGCACTTGAAGATGCGCGCCCTGTCCATCTTGGACACTGGCAGCTGCAGCCCATGCCGTGGGCAATCCACGCTTGCGGCTTAATTAACCAAATCCATCGAAGGCAAAGGGCTCTCTCCCGGGCCTAGCTCCTTAATTTGATGTCGGCGCTCTAGCCATTGTCGATCATCGGGGCTCTTGTTGCTGCTTGCTGAGCTCTATCCATCTACTTCATGTATCGTCCATATTTCTCCCGCCGTCCACCGCTAGAAATTAATATTATGCCTCTTTTTCGTTATTCAAGATGTCAACTGATCCATCTTAATATTATTAAAACTAAAAATATATTAGCTTAGATGACTGCCATTTGTACTATGAATTAAAATAACACATATGTTTTGGATATAAGTTTAAAACTCATATGCACGGTAGACCACAACAAAATTAGTTAATGGCCTAGTTTTATGAAACTATATAATCATAGTTTCCAGAGTTACATGCAAACTTCTACATTTTGTGTAACTTGGACCATAATATCTAGAGTTTAACAAATTCCTCTTTCCCTTACAATTGTTACAAGATGTTTTTGTAAAAAAAATTAAAAAAAACAACATCAAGTTCCATTGACTTGACGGTGTTAACCCAATCCGATTGGCAAATTTTCAAACTCTCAGGATGAAAAACAATGGCATACAAGCCTGTATGCAAAAGGCAGTCTCATACTCTCAATTTGTGTAAACATAGTGACTTATTGGCGATGTGCCTTTTTTTATTGCTATACATCATGCGATACATTGTAAGGAGGAAAGCACAACAAATATAATGGCCAGGGAGTCGTCTTCAAGATTGCGAGGAGGGGGTAATCCACCAGCGACGATGATGGTGATGATGTCCATCTTCCTCCAACGAAGGTGAGCTCCACCTCTCCATCGGTGCCAGTGACACAAATGACCAAATTGGTGGTAAAGATGGCTTTAGAGGGATGGTTAGAGAGATGATGACCATGGACGGGTGGCGAGATGACGGTGGTGATGTTGGAGCCATAGGATGTGTGTGTGGGGGAGGGGCCGGATGCCAGTATGGCTGGCCTCATTGACAGCGTTAAGTATTTGATGACAGTGAGGCCACGGGGCGTCACGCGCTGTGGCGATAAAGAAGGTGGTGGCAGCATGGGCGAGCACTTGCGTCGTGTGACATCTAGGGAAGAGGATGAAGATAAAACCAGGAAGCATTGTAGGTGCATGGATCCTAGAGTGCTCTGGGCCGTCTAAAAATATCTTATGACTAATGTATATAGTTGTAGATAGTCTCTTTTGGAGGGAAAATTACAGAAAACCCCTAAACTCAACTTCGAGTTTGAGATTTCCCATCAACTTCAAGTTTGAGACCTTTCATGTAAGACGTTTTGTTAGAAAATTCATGTCCTAAACTACATTAGTTTGAGAGTCCCACTACTCGTGAGTTTTATTGATCGTAGAAAACCCCTTTTTTTATGAATACCAATTTCCTGATGAGCTAATCATGGGGTTGCCGCTTGTGCCGGCTAGGCTCGATGACACACACTATGCCAAAAATGATCTTTGCAGGCGCAGGCCGAAGGGCGTTGCAGTCGTCCGCCTGCAAGTATGGGAACCCTCAAGGCGCGGGCGTCTTTAAGGTCCGCCTGTAAAAATAGGAGGATCTTTACAGGCGGGCGGCTTGAAGGCCTACATGCAAAGATTGTATCTTTGCATGCGGGCTGTTATATGGCCCGCCTGTAATTTACAGTATAAGTATTTTGCTGCCCAACCCCCTTCTTCCAAAATGACGTTTCTCTCTCTTCAAAAATCCAAAAATTAGGGGAAGGTTATTTTGTTTCTTTTACTCTTTTCACATTTATGTAATTTTGCTATTGATTTAAGCTATAATTATAGATCAAATTTGTGAGATGTTAGGAGACATGGTAGCCCTATTAAAATTATTGATGTTTTGAGTAATTTAGTTAGGAAAAATGTGAAATGTGATGGTGTTTTTTGAACCCTAGATCTAGTGATAGTGCTTTTTTAACCCTAGATCTAGTTGGAGAGAGAAGAGAGAGTATATAAAAATAATATAAATTGTTGTTTTCTTTTTAGTAGTTATTGATTATTCATATGTATTTCTTTAGATGGGAAATGTTGTTTGCCAATTTATAAAAAAAATGGAATATAATCATCACATAATCTATTTTGTTAACCAATATGTCCTATATAATTATTTATTTAGGTGTAATATTTGAAAGTAAGTTTTATTTAAATTTCTATGTAAATTTATGCAAGCGGACATATAGAAGATAATTAAATTTTTCATCTTTATCCAGAACATGGGCTACGATGGAGCATATGAGCCTAAATATAATTTTTTGCAATTTTTTTTGCATCTTACTCGATGTACACATAATTTAATTTTGAATTAATTTCGATAACCATGTAGAAATTCAATTAATATAGAGAAAATAGTAAATTAGCTCAAAAATTCTCAAAACTTTTACGAGAAAACCTATATGTATTCCGTTAGATATGAAAAATATATTGGTGTATATAAGATAATTATTTTTTGTATGCTACTTCACTATGGTACAATAAAATAAAAAAGATAAAGATAGAACTTTGCAAGCGGTCTACATAAAGGCCCGCTTGCAAAGATCATCTTAGATTAGCAATTGTTAACATGTTTTCCTATTCTCTCATTCAATTAACGAAAACAAGATATATGAAACAAAAAAAGAATACCAATTAACATAAAAAATACTTCTAGATGAAAGATCATAATTATAGAAAAATTCAGGAAAAAATCATTAAATTTGGAGTTCTCATGCGGGAGAAATACAGGTTTCAAATTTTAATTATGAATTTAAAAGAAGAAAAATTAATCGTACATGTGTTCTTCATCTCATGTAAATCTCCATATTACCCTTGATATATTTGCAATCATCTAAAAGAAGGGAGGGCGATCTAGTAATTTCCCATATAACCCTAACCCTGATATTAGTTTCATATAAAAGCCCTCCTCTCCTCTCCTCTCCCCTCCCCTCCCCTCCCCTCCCCTACCTCCTCCCTCCCCACTTAGCCGTTGCCGCTGAACGGTCTAGAGGGGGGTGAATAGACGCAACCTATAAAAAACCTGAAAAACACTCGCATCGGAAGTCAAATTCTCCGGACAGTCCGGTCCAATGGTCCGGACAGTCTGGACGTCTGGACAGTCCAGCAAAAGCAGATGGATGGTCCGGACCCTAGGACACGAAAATTCCTCGAGGGGAATTTCCAGATGTAGATGAGTGTAATCAGAAAGCAATACAGAAAGGAGACAAAGACACAGTGAGTTTTTACCGTGGTTCAGATCCAAAGAACCTACTCCATATTGAGGCGCTCCGGAGTGCGAGATCGAACGATCTCAAACCTCACCAAGCTATCTCCCACAAGTTGGCCTCGATCTCCAAGGAGCTCTTGGACTAGCTACTCCTAGGACGATCCCATGATCAAGTCCCAAGCCAGAAGTCCTAGCCCCTAGTAGCCTCCTTGCTCTATCGATCCCTACTTCTAGGAGATAGCAATGTTTATACTATCTTACCTCGTTAGGAAGAGAAAATCCCATACAAACAATCCGAGTCAAACCACACAACACGTCGGAGCTCCGGGCGACACCTAGCTGTCTAGGAGATGAAATCTCCAAGAGTAATAGATCAAACCTAGCTAGATGTTGTGCCAATCGCTAGATGCTCATCAAGGATCAATCCTACACTACCCTCTCAACTCATCAACTCTCACTCCAATCCCCCAAAAAAATCTAAGGACAAGAGATGCAATTGAGTGTTCTAGAGCCCTAGGAGTAGTAAGTATACAATGTGGCAGCCAACCTAGACAAGTGGGAGAAGGTGGGCTTAAATAGCCCACGCACCTACCCACTAGACGTTGGAAAAGCTTGTCTGGATAGTCCAGACCTCCTGGCCGTTACACATGACGTGTAACGGTGACGTCCACTAGCCGTTTGAATGGTGGTCTCCTCGTCCGGACAGTCCGGCAGAAATTGCCGGATGGTCCGGACAGTCCGGCAGAAACTGCCGGATGGTCCGGACAGTCAGGTGTTCATGACTAGATAGTCCGGATACACTGTCCCGAACCAAAATGTGCAAGTGTGTGAGTACAAGTGTGTCACTCCACTAGTCTAGAACCGATACTTTTCTGAGCAATTAGAGTTTGATCTAAGTTCTAACTAGCCAATCCCCCTTAATAGTTCGGCTTTTCCTACGACTCAAAATAAAATGCGACCTAATTCTACTCCTTCGAGCCGCTTCGCCGTACTAGATGAAATCATCACGTTCCTTAGCATTTGGGGGTTCACTTGTCTTCTCTTTTCTCATGCACAACTCATTAAACAAGGTTAGTCCCTTAATATTATTGTCATTTATCACCAAAACCCACTAGGGTGGATTAGTGCACTTTCAGCCGCCCCCTCTGATTTTCCTTTCCCCTCTCCCCTCTTCCCTACCCTCGACGTCGACAGCGGCGCGATGTCGGCTGCGACGCGACGTCGACAACGGCGCGGCATCGGCGGATCTGGAGCCGCCGGGCTCGGGGCACGCGGGGAGCGGCCACGACAGCCAGATCTGGCGTCGCCGGGCTTCGGGTGGCCAGATCTGGCCACTATGCCCCCAGGTGACAGTGGTAGCGCGACGGCGGCGATGGCGATGGTTTCTTGGTGAGGACGACTGTGGCGGTGGCGGCGAGAGCGGCGTAGTTGTGGCGGTGGCGGCGAGAGCGGCGTAGTTGCGTCGGCTGCGGCGAGAGCAACGGTGCACCGTCAGCAGCCGTGGCTATGGCGCGACGTCGGCATCGGCAGCTGTGCGGTGTTGGCAGGAGTGCCGTGTCAGTGGATCTGGCTCCGTCGGGCTTGGGGCGGCCAGATCCGGCCACCGCGCCCCCGAGCGATGGTGGCGGCGCGGTGGCGACGATGGTGGCTCGGCGAGGACGACTATGGTGGCGGCGGCCGGGAGCGGAGGATTTTTTTTGTTCTTTGCAAATGGGCTACCTAACTGTCCGTTTGAAAAATCAGATCTTTGCATACAGGCTGCTTTATACATCTGCTTGCAAAGATCAATCTTTGCAAGTGGGCGACGTCTGCCTGCGAAGGTCGGCATCTTTACATACCGAGCACCGCAGGCAGACTGCACACTCGCATGCAAAGACCCTTTCGGCCCGTTTGCAAAGACCGTTATGGTGGTAGTGACAGCCGCGACATCCTCAATCATGGTGCCTAGCAGCCGTTTGATGACGGAGGTCCCAACTCCACTCTTAGGCCATTCTCAATGTATTGTTTTGTTGTGTGGTTTTCAATAATGGCATGTCATCTAATGGCATTTGACTTGATGAATAAAACTATGTTCACAATGCAAAGTTTCATATCATAGTATCATAGGCAAGTATATCATTTAAGATGTCAGAATGGGAAACAATCCCTCTTGTTTATCCAGCACAGGGCGTCGCCGTTCAAACCCTCCCCTTGACTCTTTTGCCTTGCCGCCACTCGAGGGCTCGCTGGCAAAGTCCAGCGAACCCATCCTCCCCTTTTAGGACGCGGTGGCTTGGGCCACTGTTGTGTCAGACAGTGAGGGTGCCAAGGCGTGGTCTTCGGCGGCGTGGCCCTGGCGATCGGATCCGCCCCCCTGGCAGCCAGATCCATGGCATGGCCGGCGGCAGGCAGAGTGATGGGCGAGGGGAGGCCGCATGGATGTGTGTAATAGCGGCGGTTTAGATAGGGCGTGAGGGGCGTTGGCCTCGTGGTTGCGGCGGCTTCAGCAAGACGCAGGCCACGGGGGCGTCGTCCTCACGGCGGGGCTTGCACTACCGGCAGCGGCACGGCCTCCGATCAGCGCTGGTGGCGTGGATATGGCTATCTCAGGTCAGATTTAGGGTTGGCGACCCGTGGGCCCTTGTTAGAAGGGTCCAGCGTCGGTGGCGGCTCATCTGGGCAGTGGGCCATCGGTCAAGTTGGCACTCCTATTTTGGACGTTGCGTGACTCACTGGTTGCGTGGCGGCTCCAGCAGCAATGACTTAGAGAATCCCCGTGTAGGTATTTGCCCTGATGACTCGGGGCGCATGGCCGCCGTCCTCGAGGTGGGTCCTGCGTTGCCGGTGACAGCGCGGCCTTTGGCTAGCGCTTGTGGCATTGATCTGGTTACATGACCATGTAGGTTTGGCGACCCACGGGAAAGGGCTAGCATCGTTGGAGGTTCATCTAGGCGGTGGAACGTCGGTTAAGTTGGCATTGCCGTTTTGGATGTTGCGTGACTCATTGGTGGCGTGGCGGCTCAAGTTGTGATGACTCAGACTCCCCGTGTAGGTGGTTGCCCTGATGTCAACAATCTTTCTCTTGAGGGCTTCCCTTTCTGTTTCCTTTTCTTGCAGCCCTTTCCCTCTTTTGGTGTCAGTCCTTCCCGACTGTGGGTGCTTCAAGGGATGGGATGGAGGCGTGGCATGAAGGTGGTTTGTTGTTGGACGGGTGGCTGCCGGTGTTGGTCGGCTTTAATCGTATTTGTGGCAATTAGGTGGTTGGCGGTGTTTTCTCATATGCTAGCATCCCTTATTTAGGGTGGAGTCGGAGCTGCTGCCAGTTGGCTAGCTAGGGAACAATAACACACTTTCAATTCGTTTTGCACCTCGACGGCGTTGTAGTTTAGGTTCCCTTTGGTCCTTTGGGTGAAAACCCAGTCCAATGTTTTTGGAAGAGCGATGTCAATGTTATTGACATTGTTTCCTTGATGGAGCCTTCGCTTTGAAGGTCCTACGTCTTGACTAGGTGTGCCTTCGTCTCTGTTCTCCTCCAAAGAAGTCGGAGCTGCTTGTAGTCAAGTTCAACAACGATGACTTGGGTGTGGTGGTTTCTCTTTAGTTGTGCTGCAGCCTTTGTTTTTCTTGTCTCTGTCATAGGTGTTATCGGTTTGTTTTTGACCATGCAGTTTAGGTTTTGCCAGTTTTCCTTTGGGAATGGACCCAATTTTTTGTTTGGTAGACGGGTTTGGGACCGGATGAAATGAACGACATTAAATTCCCGTTATGCTGCCGTTATCATCGAGCCCGTCCTCTCATCTCTCTACTTCCACCTCCACCGGTCGAGATCCGGCCACTCCCTCTCCTTTCGCTTCGGGCGGAGCTCGTGGGATGACAGCGACAGGCGGAGGGCCAGTGGGGCGGCCTCCTACGCAGCGGATGGCTGCCGCGCGGTGGAGCTGAGGGACGGATCTGTCTCTTCGGCAAGTCGGCGGCGGGCTCGGGCCGGAAGAGGGCGGCCGACGTGTGGCTTCCTACGCGGCAGAGGGCCCGCGCATGGGCAGGCGAAATCTGGCGAGCTCGTGTGGTCGCGTGGGCAGTGGCCGGAAGAGTGCGATTGGCGGCTGTCGAATGCGTGCGGGCGCGAGCGATTGGGGTGGAGGAGCGGACGAGACGGATTTGTGGCCGAAGGTGGGGACGAGACGGAGGAATTGCAGCAGCATCGCTCGTATTCGCGGAGGAGCTGAGCTGGCGGCGTCCGTGCCCACGGATCGAGTAGCACGGATGTAAGGCGAGCAGGGGTGTGCTGGCGCGACTAACGTCGTTGGCGCCGTCAGCGCGAGATGAGCTTGTCCGGCTTGGACCCGAATCTGGAGGGAATATTCCCTATTCGGAGCCAACCCAATCCATCCATCCTAGAACCAAACACCCTCAGGAATCGGTTCGTTCCATCCAATCCACCAAATTTCAAGAACCAGACACACTCTTAGTTAATCGTGGTTTGTATGTTTTTTGGGCTTGGTTTTCCTCATAAATAGGGTCAACTCTCTTCTACAAAATTCCGATAGAACTATTGTCATCATTCTTTAAAAAAATAGCTGTTAGAATAGAAAATACCTGGTTCGAGAAATTTTTAGCTACTCTTCGCCATCAGGAAAGGGTCGAGGATGTCAAGCCCCCGCTTGGCGAGTGGCCACTACAGCTGAATCGGTTGCAGTGGATAGTGTGGTGCTAAGGAGCTCTTCGCGTGTGTTGGAGAGTGAGCCCCATGTCAGGGGTCTTGTAGGGCCCCCTTTCTCCTGTAGGATTCGGTTAGGGGTGCAATCGACGGATCTGTCGTGACCGGAGAGACAGAATCAAATTCCTGGAGACCGAGTAACCATAATCAATCAAACGGAAATAACACACAAGAGTATACAAGTTCGGGCCACCTAGGAGGTGTAATATCCTACTCCTATTCGTATGGTATATGTGATGGAGTGGAGGGTTGCAAACCTCGAGCCCTCATCCCTCAAGATGGTCTTCGGAGGGAGGCAGGGAGCAAGAGTTCTAGGGAAAGCGTTTACAAGGGGTGCATATGTGAGCTGACAAGGATGAGTGACAACCGACAAGGTCTCCATCCTAATCCAAAAGAGCCGACAATAACCACCTTCAACAACGGCATTTTTTTCGCTTGGGTCGGGTCCCCCTCTTATAGTACGAGGGGACCAGACCTACATATGGGTTCAAATGGGCTTCTTATGCTTCTCATGTGACACTTGGCGCCATGGGACAACCTCTGTCACCACTTGTCGAACACGGCAACCTCCTAGTACTACATGGCAGACGCGACAGCCTCCCAGCTCCACATGGCGACCATGTGCCGCCTGGGGAAGAGCTGAACCATCCGCCTAGTGGTGACTCGCCCCTGGATCTTTTCCGGAAAAGATGCCCCTATGACCGGTGAGGGCGGGGACAACCTCGCTAGCATTGGGGGGCATGGCTGTTGCCGCCCCAGATGAGGAGGGAGTCATGTTGCCCCCCTTCCCCGCGCCCTCCAAGCCCACCACTGTTCTCGGGGTGGAAACCCAGGCCAACATCGGTGGCTTGCTGGGCTATCCCATCGCCTGTTTTAAGGGGTGCTTGAGGAGTTTGTTCTTCACACCCTATCTCCCTTTAGATGTCAAGTATGCCCTGATATGACAGGCTCCATTCCTATGGCGCCTTCACCAGAAGGAGAAGGCGATGGGCAAGAGGAGTTTGGGGCCAAGACCTGCCTATGCCTCATCTTCCAACTCTTCCAGGAATTGCATGATAGCTCTTAGCGCCCTTCTACTCGGCCCCAAGGGGATGAACTCCCTCGCGGGTCTAGGAGGTATGAAGGGTAGTCATTTGGGCTTTAGAATCAGCCATCCTGAGCTCCGTCTAGCACAAATACTGCTAATCACATGGCAGAGGAAGAGAATACGTCCTGGGAGAAATACCTTCAAGGGTTCTCCTTGAGAACTTCCGAAGACAGAAAGCTCTATGACGAAGTCATTAGATGTGGGAAGAAGGTTTTAGCAAGGCCCCGCCCTGATCTAGGCGGAAGAGGGGCATAGGGGAGCCCCCTGCCCCATGTCATCGATAGTAGTGCCCCGACACCAGGTTTGGAGCACGAGCAGACTGGCCGAAGGGAGCAACCAAGTGCCCATAGGGTCGTGGGAATCACTTCAGTCGATCTTCCCATCAACTTGATTGTGTGCCACCTTCGCTCTGAGTTTTGCCCCATCAATTAGTGTGGAGATCCGGTGAAGGGGGCTCGTGCAACAACACGTAGTGATTGTTAAGACAGGGGGATGGGCAGTAATTAGCCCATCATTAGGATAACGGCAGGACACCGTGTAATTCCCCCAATTCACGCGTATTAGTTCTATCACTCACCGCCGCCCTCCTTTCCTCCTATCTGCCTGACCACTTCCTCTTTCTTTTCTCCTCATTGTCGTCCCCACCGCCCTCCACATTCCTCGCCACCTCCCGCGCTCCCCGCTGTCATATCGCCATGCCGCGCCAGGCCACTACCGCCGCACTTGCTCCGATTTGAGACCAAAACCCCAAGAGTTTTTCTCATGGTACTCCAAAGACACATTTCTTCGGGTTTAACTTCATCCACGTGTTGTGGAGATTGCTAAAGGTTTCATACAAGTTCTTCAACAAGGTTTCCACTTTCTAAGACTTGACCACTATATCATCAACATAGGCCTCCACATTGTGGCCTATTTGCGAATATAGGGTAATCCCCATGGTGCGATGGAACGTGGGTCCAGCTTTCTTCAATCCAAAATGCATGGACACGTAACAATACGTGCCCACAGGAGTAATGAAGGAGGTTTTCTTATCCTCCTTGGCCATGCTTATTTGGTGGTAGCCGGAGTACGCATCCAAAAACATAATAAATCATCCTGCCGTGGAATCGACAATTTTGTCGATTCTAGGGAGGGGATAAGGATTCTTTGGGCATGCCTTGTTGAGGTATGCATCGGTGTGCACACAAAGGAGATGAAGAGTTGAGGAATCAACACACATCCTCAATTATCTGTTAGCCTTGGGAATGACTCCACCTCTTCACGGATGAAGAGTTGACGCTCTAGGGGCTGGCATCGCACTTTTTGGCAGACTGGCCATGCATCGGTGCGCGCACAAAGGCGATGCTCAATCACCTCCCTAGAGACCCTGGGCATGTCGGATGGTTTCCATGCAAACACATCGACATTTGCCCGGAGGAAGGTGATGAGCGTGTCTTCCTATTTGGCGCTCATCACCTCTTTCAAAGGTGATGCATCCGGGGAGGCCAAACGCTTTTGAGATGGTTGGGAGTCCTCGGCCCTAGAGGTGTACTTGTTCTAGTTCGCCGTAAAGAGAGCACCTTTTGAAAATTGGGAAATTTTGTTTCATAAGCGCATGGTTCATAATGCTTTTCATCTGCCAGAAGTGGTTTCTTCTCCCGAATTTGGTCAGAACACATACGTCTGTGGTGAATGCAGATAGTTGCTGTGCTTATGGATATCTTGAATTGCTCGGTTTTTCGCATGTCATATGGAAATAATCATTAGTTGTCACGCGGATGGATTCTGGGTTCGATCGCACCCTTTGGCCTGCGTTGTTATTTGGGATTGGGCGATAAAGCTGTTGCCGCCTCCAGATACCTCCATCTTATCAAAATTGCGTTTCACCTATTGATCTTGTTTCTTGTTCTGAGCTTTAGTGTTAGTACTTAGTAGGCTGCTTGAATCTTCAATCATGCGTGTGCTTTAATATTGTTCGCCCCTTTTTTCCGTACAAGATTCCTCCCTTTGGGATTCTGTGCTCTAAAACTTCGACTTTGTGGAGACGCTAACAAGATTGTCAGTAAGCCCAATTAGCAGCCTCCCGGAGGAGAGCGCAAATCCAAACGATCACATCGATTCTGACCAAGAGCAGCGGAGTAAGCTGCTTTGATTCTGGCATTAGCACAAGCTGCTTTAGGATTTTTTTTTTGTCTGAAGAATGATTGTTTATGTTGCTTCCTTTAAATTCGTTTTGTACCGATGCAGCTACTAAATGGAAAGATGTTTGTACAGGAAAGCTTGCTGGATATGACCGGAGACTTGATATCTTTAGGTTCGAATAGAAAATTTTATTATAATGCCTGTCATTTTGCACATTTCTTAATTGATGTGCTCTTCTTTTGTGTCTGCTACTGTAAACAGACGTACTGTTCGCTATTCTAGTGTGCATGGCCACTTGGGAGGAAATGCAGGAGAGATGACCTTGAATCCCTTGCATACACACTTATTTTTCTTCTCCGTGACTGAGGATTGTAGATTTCTATGTTAACTTTGTTTGATTTTGACATTTTTGTTTGTACAGGCATTAAGGGAGAGAATAATGGTTTTCTTGTCTGCAAGAAAACGATGGCAGCAGCTCCAGAATTGACATTGGCCCACTACCTTTTCGACAATTTGTTGAATATGTTGTGAACTTGAAGTTTGATGAAGAGTCAAACTATGCAAAGTGCATCCATCTTTTTGATGACATCATTGGCCCAAATCCAGATATCAGACCATTAAACACTGATGGTGCCCAGAAGGTACATTATCCTGCTGCGACCTAGCAGTACTTTTTTTTTTCCTTCAACCAGTTTAACCTGTCCATATTATCTGTCAGAGAATTTGAATGCATAAGAATTTTGGTAACAATCCCCCAATCGTATGTTTAAAATTAAAATACTTGCAAATAGTTAACGATTCCTGATTCCATCATTGGTCTCACTAGTGTTATTAATGCTAGTATTATTTCCCAAGCATTCCAATTTATTGTTGAATGCCAACCTTGTAAACTTCATCTGGTCGATGTTTATTTCCCAAGAATTCCAATTTTATTATCCCGCTACGATATGATTCAATTGTGAACAATCCCACTATCATACAACTCAACTGTGTGAACATGTTTTTGGACCTTATGTCCTAGCTATGTTTTATGAAACATCAAATATTGAACCCTGCATGGACTAGAGTGTGTTCAATGGTGTGCAATTGAGACCACATAAAGGGATTGGCCTTTAGAGTAGATAGAGTGACATATTCAATATCTGATGTGTTGTGGTGGTCTGGTGGAGAAAAAGTTAGCTGGCAAAATGTAGTGACATTTGAAAGCCTTATGTTACAGTGAACTATTTGCATAATGCCTTTGTTGGGTTGCTGCCAGCTTGTATATATCAGGTTGGTCAGAAGATAGGAATGAAGATAATGAGAAACCTAATAAAAAGATTAGATGGGAATGCCAGCATCTCAGTCGATTAGTGTGTACAATGCTATGAAACAGAGGTATATCATTGTTGCTTGCAAGCAGTAAAATAATTTCCATTGTGACAACATTTATTTTTCAGATACAACTACAATGTGTATCAGACGATAGATTAGCATCACATTTTCAAAAAGAATTTGAAGATGGTTTGATTATAAGTTCAGTTTCATACTGTTCAAATTTGTGGGCTTTAATTATGAATGCTGGCACCGGTTTTTACTTCTCAAGTACATATCATCCTATCATTGAGTGGTAGTTTTCCCTATATATGGCCGGGTATTGAGCAAGCATACTCAGCTGTATGCAAATTGTCATCTCATGGTATTGTTTTCTATAGTTACAACTTTAACCTGTATGTGCTTTGATAATGGAGCAGTGGGAGAGAAATTACTTTATAGCTTTGGCTGGTTCAAATAATGGAAATTCAGTGGTGATCGTGTGGGCAGGTAATTTACTGTTTCAGTTTAACACATGTACTCCTCAATTTGCATGGTTGGTGCCACCATGCCAGGATCCTTACGTTTGAAGTTCCACAATTCATCTCAGAGAACTTCTACATGGTTTCACAGGCTCATTGAAGTGCACCATAGGCTTATCCCTGGAGAATGTTCCAAGGAAGCCTCAGCTTGTCAGACTAAGCGCCATATTGAGCTCCATTGGTAGGATTCTTCTAGTTTTGCAAGCCACTCATGTTGTTTACTTTGCATTTGCTGCTCAATTTACTAGTTGTGCTCTTTTCTTTACAGATTGAGCTATCCATTTGAATTCCTGTCCATACTGAATAAGCTCCAGTTGAACTTGACAGTTCTGATTATGTACATGTTCATCATTCAGTACCTGAAAGCTGCTTTAGGTGACCAGGAGGTAACAAGCATCATCCATTTCAATTATTTTTTACTGCAGGAATGTAGATATTATGCTCCATTTATGAAACATCGATGTTGCTGTTCTTTTTCTATCAACGCAACCGCACTGGTTTAGTACCCCATGCTCTTTTACGCAAGCTGCTACTTCTGTCCATTGCTTAACAACTTAATCTTGCTTATCTGGTTGGGTACTTGGGTATACAGCAGTAGCAATTATCAATTAGATGTCAAAATGAGAAACAGTCCCTCTTGTTGACCCAACACAGGGCGACACAGGGCGTCGTCGTCCAAACCCTCCCCCTGACTCCGCCTCCTCGCCACTCGATGGCTCGCCGGCAATGTCCGGCGAACCCGTGGACGACGGCGGAGGGGCTTCCCCCTCTTGATGAGGACATAACTAGCTTAGATATGAGCATGACTACCTTATATATTCATCAACCAAAGGTGTATATG